>OU342585.1:17798333-18463750 GCA_910589645.1 Tinea semifulvella
GCAAAGTCAGCCGCACGCCTTAAACGCAACAGATACGCGGAGATCATAATTAATCACTACTTCATCCCATTTGCAGTCGAAACGATAGGTCCGTGGTCCGAGGAGGCTCTGGCGTTCTCTTGTGAGTTTGAGGAAAAAACTCCGCTTGGCGACGGGTGTCCCTTTAAGTACAGAATATTTTGCTCAAAGGGTCAGCCTCGCCGTTCAGCGGGGGAACGCAGCGAGTGTCCTCGGCACACTTCACCCATCGGACGGTTATAATTTAAGTTTTTAATTTTTTTGTTTTATTTGTAGTGTACTGTATTTTATTTTTTGGTTAATGGGTTTTAATAATTATTTAATATTGTAATTCTTTTATACTGTTTGTATATTACAATAAATAACTTTGTGCAATAAAGTTTTGAAATGTAATAAAATAAATAATATACACACGACAATTAGTCAGGTCGTTCAATCTTTACTTTACTTACGTTGGATAATTTGCGCCTTTTTGAAAGCAAAAAATCTTCCCCCGCGCTCTATTCAATTCAATCCATAAAGATTATAAAAAGGATCCCCAACTCAATTAATACTTTGGAATACCCAGACCAACGCCAATGATAGATTTGGTTGAGAGAAATATTATTATAAGGTTATATATTTTTTTAGAACTTAGTAGATATAGTTAGTATCACCAAATCCATTCTAATTTAGATATGTTTTATCGTCTTGTCTAAGTCGCAAGTAGGTAAACTTTTGAGAATGTGTATTATTGTAAACTAATAAAAAAATATAAATATTTTTTCTTCATACCAAATAAGTTGTTTACGTTGTTAAAAACGTAATTATTATACTCTTCGTGGAAAGTATGGAGAGCCTTTATAACACAATCAAAAAACTCGGTGTTACAACGGATGTTTAGGAATTATAGTTGATTTAGACATTTTGACGAGCGTTTGGAGGACCCTTTATCGAGCCTTAATCATCTACTTGAATGTAATTGTGAGAAGTGACGGCTTGGGGTTCCTGTCGCCAAGTACCTAAGTAGTGCGTATTTTGTATTCAGAGAGCGTGACCCAGGGTTTCCGTTTTTGGCCCCCATGTGAAACGTTTACACAATGTCAAATAGCCTCTGTCTGTTTCTCGTTGCAAAACAACCAGTTGTGCGGGCGCGCTTTGTTAAAACCATTTTTGCAATCTATTTTTATACTTTAGTGTATAGTTTTGCTCACTCACGAAGTTTAAGCGAGCTATAGCGTAATAAACATTTTACCATTAAGTAAATATAAGTTTTCCAGTAATGACGTATGTTGCAGAAACATGGACAAACTTAGTGGGTATTTTCTTACTCTGTTAGAAACGTTATCCGTGAGAGAACCAAAGTTACCGACATAGCTTTAAAAAATGGCAATGGGACACGTCTGTCACAAAACCGATGAATGATGGAGTAGACGGGTTCTGGAGTGGAGACCATGTACGGGTGACCTGAGGAAGGTTGGCAGAAGAACGTGTAAAGTGGCGAGATTTGGTATAATTAAGTATAATAATACACGAACGTTTCTTTTATGAATTTTAAGAAAAGTTTTCCCGCTCTACAACCCCTCTTGACTATTTTATTAAATGCCGCGCCAAGGTTTTCAAAATTTTATTCCTACATGACTGATGTTGGTTGTTGAGTTTGAGCGGTTTCTCAACTCAAGTAACCAAGGCACCAGGCAATAACTCATTAGGTTTGTAAACACTCTGTTCTGTTGATCAATTTTATAAGTTTGAAGTTGCAAACTGGAATAGTGACTCGTGGCCGATCAAGCTGGATATAGAAGCGCTTTTTTATATTGCACCAAATACTATTTTTTTACTTGGATTAAAACATGCGTGAAACTAGCAAATTACGTCTATCTGACTCACCTGAATCAGTAGCAAGTCAGTAAGGTAATACGCTGTAAATACGCCATAAATTATATCTCATTCGTAAACGACATCGGTGATGTAAATGTGGGGTTGACTTTTAGAGTGGTTGTTCATATATCGGATTAGTATTTTGTAGTGAACAATATAGCGCGTGACGTATCATCTCATTTTGTTTTAAAAAATAAAACGTTTTCTTAGTAGGAGAACCTTATCATTATGCTAGCGCTTATAACTTGAACAATCAGTAATAATGGCTTATTACTGGTGAATATGGGTGATCTTTTTACACGACGTACGTCAAGAAGCATAACCCTTTTTATCAGTCTATGTATATATTATGTTTTCTTATTTTTGTGATTTTTACTTCAATGGAATCGTCTTGCGAGTGTTACTGAATATATGTCATAAATCAAATTTTAGTAAGGCGACAACCAGACGCCATATTGTGAAAAAGAAATAAAAATAAGTCGACGAACTATAGTGGGGTATCATCGAATAGGTATTTAAAAATCATATTGCGGTTTCTTATCATTTTTCATTTCGAGTGACCATTTATTGACTGTAGCTTACCGCGTGACAATATGAGACCAGCTGACGTCACAACGTGGTTTTGGCCACCGAACCATACGTTATTAGGTTATTGACATTACGCCGTTTATATTTCGATCAAATTGTGCCAAAAATTATAGTAAAAATAATTTGGTGCCAATCTGCTTTGACGACCATAACATTAACACGTTTTATTAGCAATAAAACGTTTTTGCGTAAGCGCAGGCTTTCCCAACCTAATAGACTGTTCTAGTTCTACAATCTTTTAAATAATATATGAAGACATTTACAGACACCAGCTGTTACTAAGTGCAAACGTAATTATTCAAAACTTATTAAAAAACGTAATGGAATCCCTTAAATAACGGAAACTGTCGGTGTAAAACGCTTTTAAAATTGGTATTCTCGTATAAACGTTTCTACTACAGACGACAGCAGCAACAACAACATAACGTTACGATGTGTTCATTTTAAAAAATGTCTTTTATTTTTTACTATTTTATATTTACCATAATTTTGCCTTATTACTTAATTGCTGTGTGCTATAAAACTATGTTTTGTAAATATTAAATCTTAATTTAATAAATATAAATATTGTTAAAATTATTATAAACGCGTGGCAGCCAATATTAATTTTACGTTTACCCAATGATTTTAAAGTTGCAACCCCAGAGTGACTTTTTAAATAGTGGTATTCGCTATTTTGACGCGTCGTCGTGAGCTCCGGCTGTGATCGGCAAAACTCGGGCTAAAAGTTACAGAATCCACTATTTTGACAACTTGTACGAGTATGTACCTAACTAATCAATGTGCAATCGTCTTTTAATTGTAGAAGAAAATAATACATAAATGTACCTACTTTCCAACTTGCGCTTAAGAACTCTCAAATAGTTATTAAATCGAGCCGCATATGTACTTACTCAATATTGGAGTACCTATGTATATAAAATTCCGGATGCGGTTCACATTAGATCGCAACATCCGGTTTTGCTTGTCGGGAATTCTCGCTAATCGTTATTAGTCACGTAAAAACGATATCTGTTTCGTATTACCCACCAGTACTTGAAACGCCGTAAGTTATTTCTATTGTATAGTTGATGTCTATTATTACGAAAGGTATTTTAATATATCAATGGATATGGTAAAAACTCTTCAGGTCGCATTTCCGTCGGGATCCTATGAGAAGTGTGAGGAAATGTGGCGGATAACATGCAGTGCGCGTTCGCAGCTCGCCGGAGCATGCTCGGAATTCTTAATTTAAACTGTGAGCGCGACCCGGAGATGCAGCCCCGAATGAGCTTCCCGCCCGTGATTGCATTCTGCCCTGACTTCGTGACTCCAAATTAATGATAAGTCTTACTCCCCTTCTATATATACCTCCGCGACTCGGTCGATGTACCCTAAACCCTCTTTGTTCGCGTCGTGACGTTTGTATTTCTATAACGCACTTAGCACATTTATTGAAATGGATGTGTACTAATTTGCACATTTCTTCTCGCAAGTCTCGTCCGCTCGCCTTCGCTATCGCGCGAGATCCGAATCGAGTTAGACGATGTTTGATTAAATCCCGCCTCCATCGCGTCTGTAGCAGGATATCGTAAGTTATTGCTCGCTGCAGGCTATTAAATCACGAAAATCTATAACATTAATTAAAGTAAGTTGAAAAATCTTGTGTGCGATTGAAAATTGTATCCTGTGCGAGCGATAATTTTAAAAGCAGGTGTTTAATTTGTTGGCAGAACGAGATGCGGTGGTTTGTGATAATTGTAAGGATGAGAGACAGGTTCGACAGGCGTCCAGTGCGAACAATCGTGAAGAGTAACCGGCCGGGCTCTGGCCGCCACCGGTGTAAGGTTTCCGACAACTCGTCGAAATGGTCTAGTCTTTCTTTATGGACAAAGAAAAGTTGTCTCCAGTCCAACCAGTGCTCCACTGTAACAGAATACTTCTCAGTTACAAAGTAAACGAGCAGTGTTTTTGTTTGGCCAACATGCGAGACTGGTTACTTAGGATAGCTCGAGGGTCGGCCTTTATTATTTGTCACAAAAGCTATGTCATTAATTGACCAAGTACGAGTATCTATGACTTTTGTCCTTTTGTTTTGATTGAATTTATTTATATTCTGCGAGCACGTAAGCTAGCGGTCGATTTAGACGCGGAGGTACCGAGTTCGATTCCTGGTCGGGACACAATAATTGATTTAATTTATTTGTGATATTTCTCGAGTTTAGTACGCCACGAGACATCGACGAACATGCCACTTTTCATCATGGGCTTATAGTAAAGTTGGTTAAATGTGAATGTGCTTCTTTAAAAAGCGTGGTTTCTGACCACCCCGGAACGGATACGGTCTTGATTACACTCATGTATGTATGTTTCAAATGTACATACCTACCTTAATTCTCAAATATGAATCTCCAGCTTTAATTTAACTTATTTTCTATTTAACCCTCTGCAACTGATGTGGTAGTCTCCTAGACACCGTGTTTTAGTTTTTCATTTCCTGAGTTTGTTTTTGTCAAAATTAAATCATTCCACCAACCATTTTCATTTTATAGTACCTACTATTATTTTGTATATAGTGCAATTTTTTTACTTGCATTAAAATTGACGTTTTACATGTACAAAATGACACATACAGACGTACATTGTCTTTTATTACAAAATTAAAATATATAAATACCTACGTTGTACGATGTTTATTTAAGTATGTACATATTAATTAAATATAATGAATGTTAGTTAACGATTTCAATGTATTATCACTACACTACTTTTAAAGTTGTCTATCATACTACACGTCAGTTGCAGAGGGTTCTTAGATCTGCCACCGTTAGTGGTCGCTAATGTACATATATTTATTGTATATAAAAATATATAGTGGTAGCAGATGCAGTTTACTTTTTTAAAATCTTTTCGTATTTCTCATATTGTGGCTTTCTAGGGGGTGTGAGTTTGAGATATAATTAATGCAACACGGTGCCTGCGCCATCAATATTATGTGACCTGCGCGCGACCCGCGTGTCTAACTCATCGATTGACGAAGATCGATCACACTGTTCGTTACCACAAAATCCTTCATTGATGACGCCTTGAAATAGAATATTCCAAAAACCCTATTCTTTTTATTTAACCACAACCGTTACATTTTCAAAAATACCCAAGCATTTTATTTTATACTGAGCACGACATGTGACATCGCGCCCACCTGATGGGAATGAACGAACACACACAAGAATAGGAGGAATTGACGCCAGCCACAGACTGCCTACATCAGTCCCTACCACTATGCTTTTTCACACTTCGCTTAAAGGAGGTTATAGGAATGTGGAAACACACTGGCTGGGAGAGCATTCCACATCTTCAGAGTACGATAGGACAGGATAGTGGCTACAGTATGGCGGTGCATATTCTGGCCTGTACATGTGGTTCGGTTGCGAAACAGAGAAGAAGTTGTGAAGCTCTTCTGAACACTCACCGTAGTTTGTAGCATATAACCATTGAACCATTAACCAACCCACGCACACGCTATACATGAATCAAACGAATTCGATTGTTTTTGTACAAATCAAAGTCAACGACCGTATCAAGTAGCGCCTTTAAACCTAAATTGGAAAATAATAAAAGAAAATCAACTTTAATATATTTAGCGGTTGACATTGACAGTGGTGTCCGTTCGTTAAAGGAATCCTTTGCGCTTTAATAAACAGAGGGCCGCTGAAGATGATTTAGTTTTAAAAACAGCATTGCGTAATCTTCTAATGTTTTACTAGTTCCTCTATAGATATTTAATATTTTGTATTAAGATAAGTAGGTAGTACGAGATAGGTGAGTTATATAATTTTGAATGTAATTTTTACCTGACTGCGCTACGCAAGGAAGGGTTATGTGTTTATTAGCCTGTATGTATGTATGTTCCTTTGTGGCACACTGGAAACTAAACGGGTTGGCCAATTTCGATGATTATTACGTCAGTTGATTTGTCTTAATCAAGCGAGTGTCACTTAAGATATGACATTAATCGAATTTCAGTAAAAAATAAGTCGTCGAACAATATCGAGTGATTATCATCGAAGTAGGTATTTAAAAATCATGTTGAGGTATCTCTTATAATTTTTTATTAATTGTCTAGGGGTTAAGGCCGTGGATTAGGACGTGGACCTCATAAGAAATAGATAGATAGATAAATTCTTTATTGCACAAAAAAATAAAAAAAACATTCCAATGTACATAGGCGAGCTTAATGTCTAGGCATTTTCTAACAGCTAACCTTTGGGAGAGTGAGAAGAGAGTGTGGGTGCATGTGTATAAGAATATTTAGAAACTATGATTTAAAATTACTAACTAAAATACTTATCAACTAAATAAACAATAAATATATATCATACAACAATAAAATACATATAGAAATAATAATATATGTTATACCTATATAATATACCTACACAATATATATATATATATATATATATAAAATACATCATACATATTGTCATGTTATGCGGTCTTGTTTTGCTTTTCATGTAAGTGCTTGGTGAGCAAATATCTTATATGTTTATAATTTATTTGTGACATTTCTGTGAATGTTCGTACGCTTGAGACATAGGTTTACTATAAGTTGGTTAAATATAAATACGATCCTTAAAAAAGCAGTGGTATTTGACTTCAAAAGGATTATGGTCGCGATGATACTTCTATCAGTTTGAAACAACCAACGCAACTAACAAAGCAGTGCTCTAAACAAAATGCTACAATTATTGTTATTAAAACTAAAACACGGCATTAAAATTCACTTTGAACGTCCAAGTTTGTTTTAAATACGAAAGCCGCCGTGTTGGGATACTTGTAGTATAAAAACTATTTTCTGGTTTTAAAGTCGGACAGATGCAGCTGAGGTCAGCGACTCTGGCGATCACCAGCTGGCTGCCAGGACACGCCGCACCGCTTTATATTTTAAAAGAAAGGTAACGATTTATAATACGCTTACCTTACCCACTTACATTGATAATCTAATGAATTTTCATATTTTTAAGTCAGGTCTAATACTAAATAAATAGGTGGTCGTAGCATCACATTTTATTTATATTTAGATATTGACGTTTTATACCCCATATCCATTCCTGAATATCAAGGATCATTTCTGCCAAATTCCATCAAAATCGATTCAGTAATATAGGCGTCTGAGCGAATTAAACAGGCGAAAAATACGGGTATATGGCTAGGGGTTCACATGTCGTGGTCAGATAATGACGTTTTAATATATGGCTGTCCCTGGTTCGTGCAAAATTTCGTCAACACCGGTCATATACATTAGTCACGTAGTTTCTTTTACATTTATAATTTTAGTATGCAAAGTTATATTAACGAACGGACACTTTCAATATCAAGCGCTAATAAAATTTGGTATTCTCGTATAATATTTGTTGATGTAAGCTAGGCTAAGCTTGCACATTAGTAACGTTAAAACTGAGAAATTAAAACGACTGTTTTACAAATTTAACAGACTGGGATAAGCGAAAATATTTTCCTGTAATCCTTTTCCATTTTCGGTAAAATCCAAGCAAATTTGTGTGCATACTGTTAATTGTATAGTTAACACTATTTCATCCCTCTCGCTTGCACACACCAACATTTACAAAGATTTATCAAGTCTGTATGTACTTTTGTGAAATGTATATAAAATTATAATATAATAAAATTTCAATTTTAGACAAAGAAAAAAAACATGAAGATTTTCCTATATTTTTTTACCAAAACATATATACTAGTATAAGAGAGAGAGAAGACAAATTTCTAAGCATTCCATGAATTCATCGTGCGGGTCCCGGGTCCATTGTGTGGGTAAGAGATGAAAAGAATGGTGTCTCGGGCTTGCAACCGACAATAGGCTGGTTTAAAAAAAGGAGGCCTCCCTTTTTTATTTTATTGCGCGATAATACGGTCACCATCCACCATTAGAATGGTCTCTGTCTGGTGCCTCTTCCTACTCAACCAAATACTGTATGATTCCGTTAATTTTTCGAAGCTCTTTCCATAAATGTATTGGCGACAGACCTGCTAGGCCCAATTCTTTCAGTAAGTGGTGCAAATATTTTGCTGGAACTCCTCTCGCACCAACTTTCACTGCGTAAAGCTGAGTCTTTAACCCGTTCCTGATCATTCATTCTGTGAGATCATAATATTTATTCAACTTTATGTTGTGGTATTTTGGAATATTTGATTCTCACGGAACGGTAAGTTCAATAAGGATAACTTCAAGTTCCGAGAAAACACTAAGATGTCCGGCCTATTGGCTGATACAGCTAGTTCATCTGAGATCCTATAATGATGTTCAAATGTATCCATGAGAATTTTCCAGTCTGATGCGGCACCAAGGATAGAGTTGGGCTTGCATATATATCTCCAAAGTGTCCGTAATATTATTTGCTTGAAAGTTGATAGACACATCTTAAAAGTACACTGAGACTTGAACCATCATTGAAAATATTGGATTGTGCGAGCGAGAGGCTTGCAAAAAGTTGAACCCTCTTAACGTAACTAGCTTAAAGGTAAATCCGAAATCGATCTGGCCATTAAAATTAATGACTACTAATTCATTTAAATTAATCACTACTAGTTCATTTACCCAAATAATTCCGATAACCTCTAAAACTTGTTAACGTTGGCCAACTCTGGCGTAAACAGTGCGGATTAAATCTCGTCAGTTTTAATACGTTTGTTTAAATTGACCTTTAAGGTCACTTACCTGTATTAGCCGGTGTCATGCGTTTATTTGCTTCTGACGTATTTAGCTGCATTATACAACTGCATTACTTGCATGCAGAGTATTTTTTAAATCTACAGGATTACATCCTAGGAATGTATTTACATTATCTTTGATTAAAAGAAAAGGAGAAGATATGTTACGCGTTATTGTGCACTTAAAAATGCGGTGTGGGACGCGGACGAGACAGCATGCATCGAAAGCGCGGCTAACGACGACCCGATACCATTTTGCTATTAGCTATGTCTTCGCACCGTATCTTCCCCTTTTGTTTTAATCTAAGCATACTCGTATAGACAAAAAAAAGGATTACTGGTCGCCTCAAGGTTTTTTTATATATACTATCGCTAAATATTATTATATTAACTATTTAAATAATTTAAATAATGACATGTCACAAATGCCTGTAATAGGTTTACGTAAATAAAGATATTTTGACTTTGAAATGTGAAGTTCATGAATGTTAGCAACTGCAAATAGACACTAATGACTGACATCAGTCCCTAACACTATGCCGGCTTGACTGGGCATGATGGCAATTCGAGCCTGATCCCGAAACGTGTGGATACACTTTACTGGGTTTATCGCACGAACGGTATATACGAGGGGCGTTCAAAATATTCTCGGTATGTGGATAAAAACAAACAAGTACGAAAAGTTTGATATTTTTATTTTTCAATATACTCCCCCCCTATGTTCATACACTTATAAGATCGATCAATTATTTTTTTTAATCCCTCATAAAAATATTTTTTATCTTTGGTGTAAAAATGCTCCTCCACGGCCGTCTTCAACGCTTCATCGTCAGATAATTTATTTCCACGCAGATCCTTTTTAAGATTGGGAAACAAAAAGAAGTCGCTTGGGGCTAAGTCCGGACTATAGGGTGGATGAGTAACAGTTTCAAACCCACATTCAACAATAGCTGCCTTGGCAATATGAGCAGTATGGACAGGGGCGTTGTCATGCAGAAGCAGAACACCTTTGGTTAACTTTCCTCGCCTCTTTTCTTTGATCGCATCTCTTAATTGACGTATAACGTTAGCGTAGTACTGCCCTGTGATATTTACACCTTTTTCTTTATAATCGATAAGCAAAACTCCTTCACAATCCCAAAATATTGTGGCCATGACCTTGCCAGCTGACGGGATTACCTTGAACTTCTTGGGATGAGCTGAACCCTTAATGTGCCACTGCATGGACTCCTGTTTGCTCTCTGGGTCATAATGATGAACCCAGGTTTCATCTCCAGTAACTATTTTTTGCAGCACCTCATCGGGATTTTCACCACACAGGTCGATAAAATCTGAACAGCAAGCCACACGCATATCCTTTTGAAGAAGCGTCAGCATTCGCGGAACCCATCTTGCACTTACTTTTGACATATTAAGATGGTCATGTATAATGTCATGTACGGTACCAATAGAGAGATTGGTTACTTGAGCTATAGATTTTACCTTCACTCGGCCGTCTTCCAATATAAGTTTTTCCACTTTATCAATATTTTCTTGTGAGGTAGCCACTACAGGCCGGCCAGGTCTAGGGTCATCTTCAATACTCTCCCTTCCACGCTTAAATTCGCTTGACCATTTTTGAATAGTAGATAAAGAAGGAGCAGACTCACGGTAAACACAATCCATTTCCTCTTTTATGGTTTTTTGATTTTTACCCTGTTTTGTCAAGAATTTTATGACGGATCGGTGCTCTAATTTCGTTAAAATTGTTAATTCGCTCATGGTGTTCATGTTTGTTCGGCAATTGCAGAAAAACAAAAGAACATCTCGGTTCCAATTTTACTTTTTTTTAATGTCAATGGATGAATCTTAGCGGCCAGTAACAAATATATATATAAAAGAGGTTGTAACGTATCAATACCGAGAATATTTTGAACGCCCCTCGTACTTCGCTGCCTCAGCAGACTGGGCAAATTACCTTAATAAGTCCGCCTACCACCTATTTTAGCAGATGTGCTCCGTGTTAATCTATTATTTTCTTCACCTATATATGCCTAAATGGTCGCCAACGACCCAACACATTTACCTTTATCGAAAATAAAAATTAAGTATGGTATAGCCAAAATACATCCAAGACCTACGTCTATAATACCTAGATAGATACCGAGTTTGGTACGAGTACGTTCTTATTCGGCGAACCATCTCATGATTGTCGGCCAAAGAAGACGTCGATGTGCAGTGTGCAACAATAAAACCACAAAGGCCTGTAAGAAATGTGACGATAAATGTTTCAAAACTTTCCATGTAAAATTTTGTATTTTTAAAATTATATTCTGAAACAAGTTGTTTTAATTCTAATTTACCATATTTGGCAAAGGATAAACCCAGCGGGTTGTTAACGACCCTTTCTACGTATCTTAAGGTTAATGCGATTATGGCGAAAATCATTGATATAAATAATTACGGGCATATACTCGTATAGGTTAAATGAGCCACCGTCGACTTGCCTGACTGTATTGACTACGTCGATGTATTTACTGACACGCATTTGCATATTTATTTCGCTTATATTTATTGGTCAATATATTGTCGTTTCGTTAATTGTACACTTTAAAAGTAACCAATTTATAATCTGATAGAAAATACACAAAATTACAAAATCGATGCGGCTTAAAATTAAAATCTGTACACGTTTATCTCACAATTTAGTTGAGGTTTGAAGCGTAATAATCTGTTCGAGTGGTCATTAGTCGAGGCCCGGCTTTTGTCTGCCGTGAGCCCAGGACCATTAGGTGGGGTATTTATTAGGGACAGCGTTACGCGGGCCATGCGTAGCGCAACGTGACGGCTGGAACAGATTACTACGAATTAAAAAACAACAAAATATATGAATGACTTATATGCAACGACCGGGACTTACCTGCAGTTTGGTTTCGATTGAAAAAGCTAAAACTGTGCTTTAAAAGTGGAGCTTTTGTGACATATTGAAGTACGAGTATATGCCCAAATACACAGGCCAAATAGCTTAGTTAGTTTTGACTAGTTAAAAGGCACATCAGGTGCGTTTATTGTTTATTAATTATCTGTAGGAATTTGTCACTTTTACCTCTATATACACTGTCATTAATAAAATGATACAGAAATATGGCCAGATACGAGTAAGCAAGGAACAGTCTGCTACTATATACTATACTATAGTGTTCATACGAGTATAAGTTAAGGTTCAGCAGCTGTAAAGGGGCGTTGTCACCTATGAACTAAAATAAAAACTAAATTTAAGTAATTATTATACCTTAATAATATTATAATATGTCCAAAATAAATATATAAATATATATATATATATATAATAAATAGGTATATATTTTTCTGAGGTATGGCATCCCATTGAGATAAAATGAACTACATACTCGTATATGAAAGACACTGCTTGCTTGACGTTTACTCTTGGTAGTATGGTTTCTATTTGGTTTCATAACGTTGGCCGTGGATATCTTTACTCATTACATTTTACGTATTACATCATACGCAAAAGTAACTAAAGTAAATTTAAGTTGTGTATTATGCACTTAAAGGCCATCGCATTGGCGACCAATAAGTTAAATTAAATGCCTAATCCTTGTTTACAAGTCAATACTGAGTTTTTTTTAAATTGTAGTGAACATTTCTGTTGTGAGACATTGTTTGATTTATCAAGTGACTGATACATTAGTTGTTGGAAAATGCCTGGCCATTAAGCCTATGTAAAATTTTAGCGCAATAAAGTATTTAAAATAAAAATAAATAAAATAAATTAGTAATTTGTTATCATTTTAGGTACAAAAATATCGCTTTAAAGAGGCCAGCCTCTTCGCAGTCACATGTACAAATAGTACCATTTTGAATCGATAAATCTAATCTCGGAATTCCATCATCAGTTCATGGTGAAAATTTCATGGTACTTACCACAATATAATTTTACTCTATCACAACAATAAAAAAAAATTGAATCGCTTGATGTATAAAAAAGTTGGGCTTAAACAGCAAATAGTCGTAGGTATATACGAGTTGTATAACCTCCCTTCGTTCAAGTCAGTTAATAAAATAGAATATCTTGATGTACTGCCTCCGTGGTCTAGCGGTTAAGTCTGTGAATTTTGAATCCTAGTCGGGACATTCTTTTTTTTTGTGATATTTCTCGAGTGAGATACGACAAAGACATGTGTCTATAGTAAAGTTGGCTAAGTGTGAATGCGATTCTTTAAAAAGCGTGGTATCTGACAACGACAAGAGATACGGTCGTGATAATACTTACCTTTAATACTTATCTTGATGTAAATTCTTCTTAAGTCCTCTTTAAAGTGTGTCCATGTGACCGTATTTGATATTCAGATGCCCTTGCTTAGCATTAGGATATTTTATGATGCTATATGACAGTATATTTTATAATTTGACCTTATTCCAGTAATATCTAGTAACTACTAGTGTCTAATCATTACTTTGTAAGTGCGATAATTAGATACATTTATTATCTCGTAGGTCAGTTTTGTTAGCGCACTGAATGCGTTCTTTGTTACTAGGAAAAACGTTATCGTATATGACAGTGCAGTAGAATGCTTTTGCAGTTTTATTACGATATAATGTAACTGGCACACGTAAAGTTAAGAATGCATACACAGAACGGCCAGTTGGGGAAAGGAGGATTAAAATATTCACTGATTAATATTTTCATATGCGCCACGTGATTGGCAGGTTGTCACTTTGGATATTTCGGCCAATGACGTGACTCATAACTATACGTTGAACATGTCGGATAATTAGCGTTCAGCAACTGGCCGTTAGTGCCGCTAAACATTCTGACAGCTATTCTTAGGGTTAATGTGAACCATTTTTAATGTAAGGTAGATTATAATTTCGAAACAATTCACAAGTCACAAGTATTAAAGGACCCGTGACTGACGGCTTAACGTGATCTCAGAGGCACGGGAAAGATGGTGTTGTAAATATATGAAAAATATACGAGGGCGTAAGTGTATTTTGTTATTGGTTCATGAAGTTATTCAAAACACGACCTTTTTGGATATTAAGGAAAGCGTACAAATAACCGAACCATCACAGCTCTTCGACCCACCGCCGCTCTAACATTTAACAATTTAACATTAATAGTTACGTCAATTTTTTTCTCCCTAGTTTTGGTCGAGTGTTACAACACAGCGTTCTAGACCTTCACAGTTGGAGATAGGCCTTCCAGAACATATGTCAAGAAAATGTGGTCTACACTTGTTATACTGGCCTGACTAGTTGTCCCTCCTCGTTGGCGTCCTTAATCGTTAACAATTCGAAACTTATCAATAGAAAAATGTCATTGAGATCCAATTGCGCTTTATTAAAGATACCGATACGAGTTTTATAGTCAGTCGCAAGCCCGAGACACTTGGGACAAATGGGCTTTATTATATTTTTATAATTAAACTAGTCTTTACGCGATTTACCTTAGATCATTGCAACTTAACCGAAACAACTGTAACAATATGTCTCAAGCGATGAACAGAAGACACATTTCTTTGCAATGGAATTTGCATTATACAAAGTAAAACTAGGTATTAGGCACTTCATAGTTTTGGTCTTTTTAAAACTGAAACTTCTTGTAAATAGCTTTTATGAAGTAAATATTAATTTTAAGAAGTAAACGCAACTTGTGATCATACGTCGATGACTTCTGTTTATTAATGTTCAAAAATATTTTCCGCAGTGTTATTTTAGTTTTTGTATTTTCAACAATATTATAAGCTATGGTTTTCATGCATGAGACGTGCTTGGGGCGCGGCGACTTCAATTTCGGGGGTCGTGGCCCGCCGCCGCACGCGATCGATTCCAGTCGGGGAAATAAATGTTGAACTTTTCTATTAGTTATATGTGTATCCTGCCGTCAGCACATTTCTGGAACGAGCTTTTAATACGGAATTAGCAGAAAAATTGTGTTTGTTTGAGTAGAGAAAGGAGCAGAAAATAGAACGGGTCGGTCGCAAGCCCGAGAAATACTATTCTTCTCCCCATACACTATGGACCAGGCACTGTGTCTGTCTGTAGGTACTTGTATGATTAAATTACACATTCTAAAATTAAAACTACTTAAAGATTAAATGTAAACTAAATCTAATTTAAAAAAAAACTATAAATTAAAAATGTCCTACCCTCTGTATAGCGAGGCTAATACGTTGGCGGAAATAATTGCCAGCTTTCCTGTCTCCAGACTTTTCCGTTAGCCGTTTGGATAACTCCTTGGCCAGACGCTTGGCTAAGTGATATAAAATACAATGTTTTTTACCAATTTATGTGAATTAAATCTATTATTTGTTTGGCCGGGCGTAGTGAGAGATCTTTATATTATCCGGAAATATGTTCTGAAAGGCCCATATCCAGCAGTGGAGGTTCTGCATCTGTGATGATGGTGCTTTAACAAGTTATAGGTAGTATTGTAAAAGCAATGCCTTGAACATTATGTTAAAATATATTCTCAAAGTTATATTTACTTCACACAATTGAATGAAAATTCTCGTAAATTGTACCTATCAGACGTTATTCATACCGATCTCAGGAAATAAGAATGGGAGCCAAGTACAAAAGCGACTCAAGTTTTAAACACCTTACAATATTGATTGAAAAGAATCTCTCGTGTACATTGACTAAATATGTATGGTTCGGTATTTTGTACAAATTAATTTATTTATTCTTGTGAACATTACTGTGTTATTCGGATTCATAAAGTAAAATTATTTATTACCAATTAGCCTTATCACGCTTTTTGTATTGTTAGTAATTGACACATTACATTGTTATAATTAGAACATTGATAAAAATAGGTAATTTTAATGCAAATAGTAAAGTATCATGACGTAATCCCTAGCGGAGTGGTACTATAGACCCACCATGACTAGTAACAAACTTATCAATGTCTCAAGCGTACCAGACTCGAGAAATGTTTCAACTGTATTTCAATAAACGTAGTTGTTGCCACTTTGTGGAATAATCTACTACAAAATATAAGACAAGCATCTACTAGATTAGCATTCAAAATAATGGTTTATTCTTATTTCTTATCTCAACGGTTGTAAGTATATTATTAACATATATGTATGTATATATAATTATTGTTTATGTATGATTATTTAGTATATTAGGTATATATATATATATATATATATATATGTAGTTATAAAATATTACTCTTCATTTCTACTTTAATACGTGTCTTCAGTTAAGTGTTTAAAGTTGTCCCAATGGTTGGCTATGATAGAATGTCTCGCAGCATTAAAGCCTGCCTATATCTTTGAACATTAAAGTGTTAAATAAATAAATAAAATAATTTGTATTTTGACGCCTCCGCTTTTTTAATATACGGCCTTACATTAATAAAAAGTTTCTAAACATTATTATATATTTATTTAATTCAATGTTAGTGATGTTAGGCATGGTTTTTTTAAATTAGCTTATTTTATACTTACTAGTAAGTTTGAATAAATGACCGATCCTAACTTTACACGGCATGTAGATACTAAGTCAATGCCCGTGCATCTGTTTTATTTTTTTTCGTTTTTTTGACATATTCGACATGACATGACTGTAATCCCTGCTCGGTACAAAATGTACCTACCTGCTGCGATATTTTTACCTGGCTGAAAAGTTCACGAAAAGCCAGATTAATAAATTGTGGATTGTATTAAAATAATTGAATGAAAATGGCGTCGAATGCCGTCAAATTATACCGCTTAGTAACGAGTCATTAGATGATTTCATAACGAATGGAGGCGAGAAAGGCTCGGCCACTCATTTAGTTATTACCATTAACCTCTGGCCAATGGTTAACTGCGTCACGCCATCGCAGAGGTAATCTCGATTAGGATCGGACTCGGAGATTAAAGGACGACAGCTCCAGCCTCCTTCTCCAAACAGGTTCCACGCAGGTACAACTTTAAGATACATTCCGACAAATTCAAACCCTATTCCGAATACAAAACGTCCAAATTAGCACAGTTATTTGCGCGAAATTTGAGTAAAATAGAAGACTTTGTTGTGTGTTCTTGACTAAAATTCTACATAGACGACCAGTCGCTCGGGTTTCGGGATAGGAAGGGGCTTCACAAAGACGCATTCCTATCTATATAACCTTCGCACAAAAGGCTTATTTCAGTGAATGTTTTCTCGAGCCTTTTTCATTGAGTTTAAAACTTGTATTTTAATGTGTTGATAATGAACTGTTGGGAGATTATTATATCTATAGGCACGACGAACAAATCACGTTAGTAGTTGATTGTGGGGTCGGAGTATTCTGATAAAATAAAACTATGACAGTCGATCTGTCTACGTCTTTATGTTCATAATAACTGTTAATCTCATTTTGGTCATAGCACACATATATAGAGAAGGGATCCTACGTGAATCATAAAAGCAGGACTGCCGCCCCGTGTTATAATGTTTACGAGAACAAATTTGTCTGATTCCTAAACTAGTCCCATTGACTTACGTACGGACCAGGCTTGAGACAATTAATGTAAACGTAATCATCACACATCAGAAGGGTAGTGGCTCGGTTGTGAGAACGCTTTCCATATAATCCAATAAGGGTTGGTTAGAAACCCGGCATGTACCAATTAGAAATACAGTTTTCTTACGTACAATTGTCATAGATTTACAACACCACCGTTCCCGTGGCTTGGAGAGTACGTTAAGCCTTCGGTCCCGGTTCCACTAATTCAGTTAATAAATATAATATAATAATAATAAGTTAAATTCTCCAGTAAATATTCTGAAAAACCCATTACTACCAGTGGAGGTCTAGGACTCTTTCTTCTAGGGTCAGTTATTGAATCATCACATGATCCTTCCAAATTATACTTTTAGAGAATTTGACCTATACTTCTACGCTGGCCGGACGGAATGGCGAGAATCTAATGTAATTTTTTATGATAATTTTAAAGTGCTTTAAGAGAACAGTGGTTTTTATATGTAAGACAAATTTTATACCTAAAGTGTAGTTCTCATTGGATATGCTCAAGTTCGAAAACTAGCAGGAGTAGAATCATTCAAATTAATTTAAATAATGACCTGACACAAATGTGTGAAATAAAGATATTTTGCCTGACTTACTGAAAGTCATCATCATCACAACCCCTAGAACACAGGGTTCTAGACTTCAATGTTGGACTCAAAAGTACTCGTACATATTTCTATATTATTTTTCAAAAAATGATTTTGTAATACTGATTTGTAATAAGATAACAAATTGTGGGTACTCTGGTCCTTAAAGGTGGATCTATGACTGGTACACTTTACGAAATATCATAAAATTGTTGGCATCGTATCATCAAAGGTGCGTATAATAACTCGCTTTGATGTCCGATCATAAATTGTTTCTCACGGCTCGATCTACATCGATTTTACGGCCCTTTTTTACTATAAGCGTGCGTCTGGGACTGATGGCTCTGCGCACGCATTCAGCTCACTGAGCGCTCTTCAATTATTTGGTAATAATTCTTAACACATTTTATTTTATTACATTCTTATTAAGCCTGTCTCCGTCGATCGCCTAGAGGTTATGCAGTGACAGGAAAAATGTTTTTATTAATTTGGGACTTTGTGTTGAGTCTACCTGGTAATGCATGGAACACGTATTAATAAAAAGGATAAAGATGAATCTACCTATTTCTACTGATAGGTTTTAAATATATAGCAGACCATATTCATCCTTATGAACTCATGATATTATTATTTTAGATAATAGTATTTATTTGGTAGACTTGAGTTGTCCGATAAGAATTCGAGTCCCCGTCGCAGGTACACGTATGGGATCCTGCGCGGAATGCCGCCGGAAACCGCAGCCAGGTAATGATTGCTATGCCATGAACACGACCTCAGAAGGCGGTCGTCTCGTCTACTTGGACATTGCCCTGCCGCATTCGTACAATAAACGAAGATGACGCAGACCGACCTCATCCGGTTTCGTTAACCTAATGCATGCCTAATTAAAACGAGTTGAATATTAAACAGAAACATTTGTACATTCGCTCCGAATTTTTTAAATAAATATTATAATTTTGCCATAAAAATAAATCAGTCTATTTTTTCGGTCGAATGAACTCTGTTAACTTGGCAAATTAAATGCGTATTTCATAAAATAATTTAATTTCGTAGGTAGGCTTATTATAACGAAGGTTTGTTCTGTTATTTGAGAAATGGGAGATGGTTCCTCCCTTCCCCTCCCCTATTCCGGCCGCGGGTCTTCGCACCGTCATTCATTGCCAAAACTCACGCCGCCCTTCAATGTACGACCTTTCGCAAATAAACGATCGACATTTATCGGCTATCGAACTCGAAATATTTCGAGATAAACCAAACCGACTACATGACATTGTCGGATAAAGACACGCTCAGACCATACTGCGCCTTCCAGGAACCCATTTTATTACACATTTTAGTCGCGGTAAAAAATATCAAGACCGGAATTTGATACTCGTATATATAGGTACGTGATTGTTTTTTACTAGGTTTGGAATCTAATTATTTCGTGCAGTAACAAATTCATTATGTTGTAAATAACTTTGAAGTTGCCGAGATGTCGGAACATTGAAATTAATTACTATTTACTTACAGGCTTTTCCTTCTCTTTTACTTTTTATTTTCACAGGAAGTTTGGGGGAAGATAAGTAATGTAGATTCTAGATTATTCATTACATTAGTTATGCCTGTGTTTCTTGTATTTGATATTACGCGTACTATTTAGGAGTGTCATATAATGTATTTAAACCTATTTTCTCTTTACGAGTAAGGTTAGGTTTTTTTAACTTAATTCGCTTAAGAACATTGATGCGAAAAAACCCTAAAGTTTGACAAAACTATCGAGCACTTTTTTTCGAGAGCTTTAAAAACGGGTATTTTGCATTACAAAATTGATCTACCTAATTCTGAGAATCACTGCAGTACAGATTGGTGTTACAATTGGTGCGAAATTCTTTTGAGATACAAAGAACGCTTGTTAACTGATAAGGACCCGTTTTTAAATACGCCATTATCAGACCCGCGTTCCTAATTAGCACTGGGTTTTGTATTTTCATAATATATTGCGTATTATCGTTGACCTAACACAAGCTTGCTACAAATAATACGCAATGGACGTTAAAAATAAGAACTTGGACAAAAGAACGACTTCAGCCTGTAATTTCATCCACATTTTTAAAGACATGACTGAGTTTAAATATTCTTTAGCGTTCCGTTAATTATATTTTAATTACCCGCCTTTCTTCAAAAAGCAAAGAAATTTTATTTTTTTACTTTCAAGTAAGAATACTCGTCGTACTTACTTCTGCTAGGGTTTTAGTAATATGTAAAGAAGTATAATACACATAAAAATGTAGATGTAGTTACATTGCGTGCTAAATTTAATTAGTAACGTTAATATGTGCGATGTAGGTCTCTAGAAGTTCTAAAAAGTAGGTTAATCACTAAGGTTGTCCAAAAGTAGGTATACGAGTAACCTAAATGAAATTTGATCGTAATCAATATACCTTTAAAACTAGGCGTAAGTTAAATCAGTAATAGTACGTTCTCAATAACCCCAAAACCTCCTCGTCGTACCTTAAATCATGCTTTGAATTTATCCTCTCACAACAATCAGCTAAAGATTCCTTTCCATTCCTTAAGCAGATAGTTAAGATTCCTTTACTGTTCCTGCCGCTCAGTGGAACAAGCTACCACTTAGATAGAAACATAATGTATATATCTATCTCGACGTGACAAAGTCGTTTGGTATTTTGGATATATATTTCTCGTATTGTACATCACGTATATGTCTATTATATGTATAATGTGTACTATAAATAAATAATTGTGTTTATTTAAGTATTTTTCATATCCCCAAAGTTCAACATCATTAGCCTGTGTCTCTCCACTGCTGGATGTAGGCGTCTCCACTCCAGAACCCGTCTACTCCAACGTTCATCGTTTCTGCGGCATATGTGTCCAGCCCATTGCCACTTCAGCTTGCTAATTTTTAAATCTATATCGGTAACTTTGGTTCTTTGACGGATGTCAACGTTTCTGACTTTATCTCTTAGAGAAATCCCGAGCATAGCTCTCTCCATAGCTCGCTGAGCGACCTTGAACTTTTCTAAATGCAGTATTAAAATAATTAAATAAAAAAAATAGACTTCACATTTTTATGTCAATTAATTGCATCTATCACAACGATTGTTGACTTATTTTAGTCAGCGCTATGGCCACCAATTAATTTGTATAGACCGGGCTCAAGAAGGTCTTTGTCGTTATGGTATAGATTGTTCCCTTAGTCAACAATGGCCTGTCAATATTATTGTTGGCAATGTCAATAGCTATCGATACCGAGATTTGTATAGCATATTTCAGGGTATATAACATTCCTCTATCATTCAATTAGATGGACCACAATGGCTCTCTCCTTGTCTCACCCTATTGACCTTTGAAATCAAATTATAGAACACGTCTGAGATGATTACTATTGAAGCAAAAACGTTTGTTAATATTTAAATGAATGGTTCTGTATTTTCAGGAACATTTCAATATTAAGTAGGTACAATATTCATACCTCGGCTACCTCACACCACGCCGGCAAAGTTTCATTCGTTATTCTTTAAACTTCCTTTTGTTGTTTCAATGGCAAGAGTTGTTTTTGTTCCCGCTTTGTCTATTCATTAAGCGGCAACTTAGCAGTCTTAAGTTCTATTATTTAATAGAAATAGTACTTAAACCACTTTAACAATTATACATACATATTCGTATATTATCTCACACCGATACGAGTATTTTCCATTTTTGAAAGATTGCAATTCTTTTGAACACACATACATATGTAGTAATATTACTATTTTATTTATGAATACGTCGTTTAAAAACGATTCTAACTTTTAGTTTTGATTCGTTGTTACGGAGACGAAATGTGTGCTTTTTAGATTTTACATGATATTAATATATATTGATATAAACAATAATTGAAATTGCGACTGCCTCCGTAGTCCAGCGGTTAAGTTCGGGTTCGATTCCTGGTCGTGACACAATAATAAACAAAATAATTTATTTGTTATATTTTTTGAGTTTGGTACGCTGAGACATCGACGAGCTTGCCACTTATCATGATAGGCCTATAGTAAAGTTGGCTAAATATGAATACGCTTCTTTGAAGAAAAAAAGGCGTGGTTTCTGACTACCCCGCAAGGGATACAGTCGTGATGTGATACTTCACTTTTCACTAAATTCACTCTTAACATTGGTCCTTCGAAATTTTAACACATAGGACATAATCATACGCAATATAAAGTATAGCTTGCTACAGCTGAAGATACCCTTGTATCTTCCTTGTTTTAGAAAGCAAGCAGCCAACAAAATTAAAATCGCCATTGTAATGATAGTCGAACTCCGATAGGGAATGGCACTCTAGTAAGAAAATAGCATGAACGTTTATGCCTTCGTTATATAGAACAATCATTTCTTGTCCAATCTCTTAAGTTAAAACAAGGCAGCTGCCTTGGTCACTGATTGCTGATTGTTATTTACGCTGCAGATTTCCCCAATGTTTACGGCATCGTCTCGTAAATTTGATACACAACTATTGCGGCTCATGGTTTTCGGAGCACGAAGTCGGCTTTGGCCTAGATTTAGGTCGTTTTATCGGGCACTGAGGCCGGCATAATGGAATTAGTTATATGTCGTGCCATAGCAGTCGCTGCCAGGCTTACGATCCATTTAGCGTTAAATTACCGTAAGCAATAGTTAAGATTCAGATATGAAGTGATACTTGGTGGATGGATATTTTCCTTGCTAAAGGCAGGCCAAGTATTAGTAGTAGGTATGTACGGACAAATCAGCTTAAAGGCGTTTTTGCGTCTGTAGTAGTGTACGGTCAGCAGATAAATAAATAAAGAAATACTATTTATATATTTTAGTTTTTATTTTATGTTCAAAAATGAATTTATCTATCTATCCACATACCTGCTTTCATCTGATAAATCATTTAGGTTAACTATAATTCGTTTTGATACTGTATCTAAACTCGATACAAAAAACAACAGTTAGCAACAATTTGTTACTAATTATGTTAGGTACTGTATGGTTTACCTAATTAAAAAAATAATTTAAAAAAATCATCGTTGTCGTCATCATCGCAGTCCCTAGAACACAGACCTCAAGTGTTGGAACCGGGCCCCACACTACACCCGCCTCCAGATGGGTTGGCCAAGGTGCCAGACCGAATGAATGAACGAAGAAAGAACAAATAATACCACTGAATAACATGAACAACAAATATAATTAATGATCCCGTAATTAGTAGTAGAAAAAATAACAAATGGCATGATACTTCTAACGCTACCTCCTATAAGCGACTGATGCGTGAGTGCGTGAGACACTACTACAAACGCAAAAACATTTTCAAGCTGATTTATCTGTAGCCACCGAAGGGTATTTTATTAATAAAACTCGACGTGTTAAACATTATCTTAGATAACTTCCTGATTATGACTTCGAGTGAAGATCTAGATCATTATAGTAAGTGTCATCACAAGCTGCTGAATATGCATCACAATATCGGTGCGGCTCGATGCGGGTTTGTGTAAGTAGGCCGACGTGGCCCGCCAAGTAGCGGTATGGGCTTGCCAAAATTACCGCTCAGCTGATCACAACTGCCACGTCCACACATTCATACAAAGGTCTCTGGGTTAATCGTTATTACAAATATAATTTGATAACAATAGGCAACTGTAATAGGAACTATCGCTTTTTGTTGTAAGTAAAGTGTATAATGGAACATTTATATTAATAGTTTTTGTTTAAAGGTTTACGCTTTTGCATAGAGAGAGGGTCTCTCGCACAATCCAATATTTTCAAAGAATTTTCAAGTCTGAGTTACGGACATTTTGGAGGTATATTAATCATATACTGCCGTGGTCTAGCGGTTAAGTCCGTGGATTTAGACTCGGAGGTACCGGGTTCAATTCCTGGTCGGGACAACAAAGATATAATGGTTTTTGCTATTTTTATCTCACTAAAATTAGGTAGGTATATGAAAGTGAAAATGTTATTTCCCAATAAGTTTTTTTTTTTATTATTTATTTTTACTTTTAAAAATATTGGTTTGTGCGACTGTTGTGAATTCATAGTGTTTACTAACCTACTCTTTTTCTTTTTAATAATTCTTAAACACCTAAAAATAATTACTATGTAAAACAAAAGTTTTTGAAAACTAATTATCAGCAATTTGAAAATAATGCTTTACATTGATTTATTATTAATAAACATACACCTGTCCTGTCATGTCATATAACATATTTATATCATGTCATAGATAATTCTGGATCCAAGCTAAATTTAAGTATAAAAGAAGACAGTGGGGTCGTCCAGGCCCGGATGGCTAATAGGCCTGAGTAGGGATAGGGATATTTCCCCGTTTTCCCCGACAGGATTCGTGCTGGACGCCGTTATTGGTACAACAGCGCCCGTGTGGCTCACAAATCCAGGAGGTCTAGGTTGGACTACTTTACCTTTTATTAAAGTATAAATTATTTTATATTATATTTGTTAAATAGTGTCAATAAACTATTTTCATTTATTTAATAGTTCACTTTTTGTATTTTATAATTCTAGGAAATTAATAGCTTAGTAGGTATAACAATGTTTTTTTTTATTAGGCAATATTGTACGGTATATTGTCTATTTATATTATAATTAACAAAAAGGTCGACAACCAACTTGCGACTGACGTTTTGTAACCAAAGCCGAACTCTTAATTAAGTATTCTAACTTGATAATAAGTGAGTACCTCCCGCTTGAACCCCAAGTTTCTTAATTCTACCTTTATTGTCTTCGTAAAATATTTAATCGCAATTAGGGACATAGTATCGAACAAAAATATCGAGAGTATCAATATTCAGTATTCGAGACCAAAAAGTTCGTTACGATGCGATTTAGGGAGTATACGAGAATCTCATTGTAAATCCGCCTAGCTCATTGTCCAATTTATCTTCTATTTCACTTCAAGATGCGCAATTTAATGTGAATCGCAATAGATCTCGGTATCAAATCAAAAGTAGGTACACTAAGAAAAATAGATATATAGTTGGATGTACCTAATGGATAATCGTCGCGGCTACATACAAAATGAGAGTAATTTTTAAAATTACCTAAAGTCCTAACTAATAATGTATCAGTATACCTTTATTGGTAATGAGGAGTGTTGATATTTTCTCACTGTCAGCACCTCGCAGTATCGTGAGAGTAATGGCATAAGTTGGTAGTTTCACAGCATTGTATTCGTAAATCGTTTACTAATTAATTCCTTGTAATTATCAGTTTCAAATTCTAATAGTTTATTAATCAAAAATACTTATTATTAGGGTTTCACAATAAAATAATCCTACAAAAGATGTAGGTAGGCACTATTACAAATAAAATCAAAACTAGTTAAACTATTAGACAAATGTGTCGCTGCTAGCTAAACTAATAGCCTTTCAACTACTGTTAAATATAGCTAGCAGAAGCTAAACAGAAATATAGCTAGTTTACCGTCGATTTTTTCTCTATACTGTACTTTATTTGTGAATACCATCGAGTACTAAAGCATCGATACTTTTTCCGTCTCCCTAATCACAATTTCATTCAAAGCCCTTTTCGAATAATGTACCAAATCTGACATCTGCGAGGATAGCAAAGCAAATAGGCGCAACTCAAATTTCCTTGCTTGCCAAAGTATTGCTGTAGGGTGGTGCCTAGCTGCCTAGTCGACATGGGGTGTACAAAACATTTTTTTAAGTATTATTGTAACCTTTTTTTAATGGAATATATTTCAACCACTTTTTTATAATAACATCATTTGAATAATGTTATTTTATTACTGATGACAAAAAATTTAAAAAGTTTTAAGATTTTTAAAAGCTTTTTTAATTTGCAATGTTTGTTTTTTCGGCTTAAATATTCTCCTCAACTGATTAAGCTGAAATTTTGCATACCTACCGCTAAAGGGAGGCGAGTCTTTTTGTAGGCGAGGGTGTGATGATTGATAGCTTTGCTCGCCTCGCTTGCTACCAGACTTCGTATTTTACCATGTTGTGTCATAAGCTGTACACACGCAAACGTAGCATAGATTTTAGATTTTTTGAAAAACAATAATGTTTAAAGTTTTATTATTTTATTTTAATATATTTATTACGTTGAAACTTATTGCTACACTGAGAAAAATGGATATTTGATGGAATAGAAAATGCTGTTAAACTAACTCATATCATTACTATCACGATACTACGAGAAGCTGTCTGTGTGGCAGAAAGAGTAATGATTAGTCGCATGAAAGAAATCCGAATGAATTATAATTGGTTTGGATGCCTATTCGCCTTTTTAAATATGACACAACATGGTAAAATACGAGTCTGGTACCAAGCGAGGCGAGCAAAGCAAAGTGTGATTATGAGTTTAAGCAAAATAAAATCCAGTTTATTTATAATTTAAATCAATAATTGTATTTGCGGTACAAAAGGTTCCAGTACCTAAACTATTAAAAGTAGGAACTGGGTGACCTTAATACACATTCAGATAGAGGTATCTTTTATTAGATATTGCCCTATTTCTGGTCTACCACACGTTTATGGCGTCGTAAATGTATGTCGCGTTTTAATACATTTTATAGGTATGAATTTTGTTCCTTCTGCGTTATGAATGTTGGCAAAAAACATCAAGTTCTTATAGACGAAGTCTAGCTCTAGTCTGGTGGAGGAAAGTTAGCGCATCAGTTCAGGCGTGGACTAAATTAATTTAAAACAAAATATTATAATATGATTGTAAGCGTCAGATTAGAGCTGATTGGAAGATGTGGGCGACGTAATTTTATCTCTTTTTATAAGTATTTTATTTAAATATTTATAGAATTATATTTTGTTTACCTTTTGATAGCTTATGTTTTTAAACGCAGTCTTGTTCCAAATTTACTAAAATACACAATTAATTTACCTAAAATCCCTTGTTTTCATCATAGTTCCAATCAGATCCACCCTAACGCTAACAATTATATTATAAGATTTTTTCTAATAATATTACTTTAATATAAAATAACATCGATATATTTATTATTTTTATTCAATTATTTATTTATTTATAAATATATTTATTCTTTCCAACGATTAACAATAACAAAAGTAACAAAACAAAAAGGTCATAAAATATGTGGCGCAACTGTACTTTTAAAGGAGGCGAAACTTCAGGAATTTAAATCCGGCTATTGGCTATTGCTATCATCCTATACCTATACCTAGTTATTTAATCAAGCATAGTGCAAGGTCATAAATATTAAATCATACATACATATCATACATAAATACGAAATATGTAATCATATTACCTAATAGTTTATTAGCGTGATTTTATATTATTGGATTTTGTGATGTTAAATATGACATTTTCGGCTTTGCTCAAATCTCGAGGGGCGGGCTTGTCAAAGGTTTCGCCACTGTCCCAAAGTTTACCTGCCACTAAAGTACCACGAACTTGTAAATAAATTAGTTTAACGATATTTAATAATATCAAATGTTGTTGGTAATATTAATTAATTTTACTTCCGTATTTTAACTCAAAATAGATTATTAATTAAGTATTAAATATAACAAATAATCTCTTATTGGTATATCGTTTAATTTAAGTTTAACGCTGATAAGATACCTACTCTTTACGAATTCAATGCCGTTGAACTAACTCATGTCATCACTATTACGATACTACGAAGCGTAACACGATAAGGCGTATACTCGAACCTCTTAAAAAAACGACTTGGCGTCTGAACCGATAATTCGTCCGTATTCCTTTCTAGGTAATGAATTGTTGTCTTTTTCACTGCTAGCAAGCCTTGTATCGTGATAGGAATTACATGAGTTAGTTGAAAATCATTGTATTGTAAAAAGTAAAGTAGGTATCATCACGACACTTTCTAAGAAGCGGATTCACATTTACATGACAAGTGGCAAGCACGTCGATGTCTCTAGCGTACCAAACTCGATAAAAGAGACAAATTAATTATTATGTCCCGACTTTTCCCGATTTTTCTCAGTGTGAGATCAATAAAACGTTTTAATAACGTTACGAAGATGGGTTAACCTGAACTGGTGCAGCGTCGGAGTTGGAGTAAAAGAGACGGATATGGAGATGTTAGGGGCAGGCCTAACTAAATAATTGATATATAATTCTGGACTCTCCAGGCCACAGAAAACTTATAGTGGTGTATAGCCACGATCGCCCGCTGCGTTTCGAACTTCGTTATAACCTCCGACTCAAAATTATCGGACCCGAAGTCGAAGTCGGAGGTGTAAAACGAATCGGATACCCTTACGTTTCCCGGTCGCCCGCTGCGTTTCGAACTTCGTTATAACCACCGACTCAAAATTATCGGAACCTATGACATAGGTGTATCAACCTTTGGAAGTCAGAGCTGAACTCTGTAACATCCCTAGTATACATATAAATCATAGGGTAAAAAATGCCGTAAAATAATTGATAATAGCTAGGCAAACTAAAGGACGCTTAATAGGTATACAATACGACCTAAAGCTAGTCATACCTACGACCTAATATTACAATGTCATAAAAAGCGTTAAGTACCTACTATGCTTCAGTTCTTCAACCTCAGTGCAGCACATCGTAAAATAAGATATGAAACTCAAGTAGTCCGCCGCGACCAGCACAACTTTACCACTATGCAGCGTAACGACTTTTGAAACATTTTTGAAACGATTTTTATTTCCGATGTAACTTTGAGAACAATCCCTGGAGAACAAATACACTATGAAACTATCATTACAAATTGTTTGTTACTACGAAAATAAATAGGTAATGCTCAAAGCAATTACTGTACCAATATTCTGTTAAGGATGAGAAGCGAGAGACTTATCTAAACTAATAAAGAATTAGGTATACGATATTTATTAAAATAGAAAAAAGAGCAATAATATATATTTTACAGAATAATTGATATACGGGGTGACTTTGTATGATCTTACGTTTGACTAGTATAGAAACAAACAACTTTTCCCAAGAAACCATATGTCGGAAATGACTTTTTTTTTGTCATTTCCAACATATGTGTTTTTAGGAAAAGTTGTTCGATTCTATCAAAAGAATAAAATATTAGTGTAACGTAAGACCACACAAAATCGCAGTGAAACGTTTAATAAATGCTATGCTATGGTATAATAGGTTTACTAAAAAAAAACTAGTCAAAGTAATATATCATCACGACGTGGTCAGAAACCAAACTTTTACAAGAAACAGATTTACATTTAGGCAACTTTACTATAGGCTTATCATGACAAGTGGCAAGACCGTCGATGTCTGTAGCGTATCAAACTTGAGAAATACCACAAAAACCTCCCCGTCTTAATCCACAGACTTAACCGCTAGACCACGGAGCTAGTCTCTAATCTATTCTTGTAATTATCTGACCTTAAAATGTACACAGTTATAATAATAAACTCTTGCTGATCTACTTATTTGAGATTTAACATATTTAACTAATTTATTTTAAATAATATTATTTTATGTGTCTCCATATGATGAACCCATGGTACCCATTGCCAGGCTCGATATAGAATATAGAAGATATTAAATATTATAATACACTTACCATATAAATTAATGTTCTAATCGGCAATCTCGGTACAGGTTACGAATTTGCACGATTTGGGGCCGAGATGATGGACCCATTGAGACCCTCAGCCAAGTGTCTGGCCAAGGAGTTGTCCAAACGGCTAGCGGAAAAGTCTATAGACAGGAAAGCTGGCAATTATTGCTGCCAATGTATTAGACTCGCTATACGTAAGAAATGTTGCCAGTCTCCGTTGGCCAGACCCATATCCCTATCCCTGAAGGATCGTCTCTAAAGGATTTTTTTTATTTAGGTTTAGTTTATATTTAATTTGATTTTTACTATTTAAGTAGTTTTTAATTAATTCTAAATAAACAATTTAATGTAATCATTGATTTCCAACCAAAATCCAGTGGGAACGTTTGGTGACAAAATAAGAATGGCTGGTAATTTATTGCTTATTTAAGTGGTTTCGTTAACTAAGTGTAGAAAGGACACTAAGGTAGCATGAATTACCTCCCTTAACCTTAAAAAGATCATAGTTCATGTTTTTGTACATAAGTAAACTTACCTTTGTTGAAAATAATACTGATGAATACTAATGATATTCCGGTTCTCGTTAAGAACGTGCATAATTTATTAATTTCAATAAATTTTATATGTGCACGCGGCGGGACGCGTCCGTTCTACAAGCTTCTATTTAATTAGGTATTCTACGTTGCCTTATGTAAGGACCTGGCTAATTCAATATATTTAATCCCTTTCTAAGTGGAATCAGTTTTTTTTCCACACCTCCTTTTACTCTTTAGTTTCTCTACTTTAGCTCTTGTGGCCGAGACAACCTAGGAAAATACAGTTCTTCATAATCACAGCCCCTAGAACACAGAGTCTAGAACTTCCAATGTTGGAGAAGATATTTCCAGAAATTTCGCCACAAAGGCCACGGGTTGGCGAGGGTCTGGTGGCATAATTATTATTTTTTAATGACAATTTATTACCGATTCCTTAAGTTGGTATTAGTGGAACCTGACCGATGGCCAACTCTTTTGTAGTTGTTGCTACTAATTTGCGGAATAATCTACCTGTTAAGCAACTACCAGGACATTATTAAAAAAACTGGTGTATTCACAATTTCTAAATGGCCCCACACAGCGTTAGTAAGTAGTATAATATATGTATAATAATGTGTATGTATTAGTATTTAGTTTATTGATATTATAATATGTTATATGCTGTAAGTATATATTCATTTGCTATTAATTTCTATAATTATATTATTATTATCTTCATCCAAGGTTTGGCTGTCAGAGAATGTCTTCGTGCATTAAGTCCGTCTGTACTTTGTGCAATAAAGTTTTTTAATTAAATTGAATAAATTAATAACATTTATATGCCTCTCGAGGTTTTAGAATTTACAACTAAGATTTACCGATTTCAAGGATACCTTGAGGGAATTCGTTTGACAGTTGGCAGGAATGGTTGAGTGGAGGAGCCGTTGAGAAATCGTTTTAGAATACGGGTGTAGGAACGGTTTTAAATGCCCACGCCATAAGATTTAAATCAACGGTATTAAGTTTTTAATAACCTATATTGTAGGACGACAAATAGACTCGTTAAATATATCAGAATACATGCCCTTGGGTTATTGTTTTATTATAATTTAAGTTATTAATACATTTTAAAATATTATTAGGTATTATAATATCGTCTGTATTTAACACAAATAAATGTTACGGTTCATAGATAATTACTGTTTTGTTAAATGAATTTGTTAAAGGTGTTGAATCCACTAAATGTTGTTAATTGGTTATTTTATTTGTTTCAGGTAATTATTTACAGCTGTTATTTCATATTAAAACTAAAGTTCTTCGCTTCAATTAGTAAGTTATTAAACGTATTTAGAAACATAATAATACATCTTTACTTTTATATGAAAGTTTATTAAGAATACGCCGAGGCAGTATTTTGCTTTCATATTCTTCCCTTCACTCGCATTTAATTATAACATACAATTTGTTAAATATATCCTAATAAGAAAAAAATGCTGTTCAGGAACAAAGGGTTTCACTACGAAGGGAATCTTTTGGTACCTAGTTGCTTTTACCTACAACCACCATGTACAGTACGGGATTGAGCTAAATTAACACGATAGGAATGCAAGCGTTACGGATTTATTATTTTTATATGAGTTTTTGGGTGGTTAGCAAAAGATGTATTTAAACTCGAATAATGTAGGACACAATACATGCATAGGCTTGAGCACGGGATTTCTTGTCAAACTGTCAAATTTTGTTTTTATCACACAATTATGACTCACCCACAATCATGTATGTATTATAAATTGCCCATGCTAGGGTGATTGTAAAAGCTCTGTGATAAGGCATGTAACAAACTTTTAAAAAAACTATTAGTCACAGTGAGTACAGCATCTCTAATTACTAAGAACAATACACGGACAGGCTATGCACGTTTCTCGCGCTTCGCTTTGTGTAAAATATATAGCTAACGTGATAACACGAAGTGCGAAACGTGCGTAGCACTAAATGGAAATGCGCCCTAAACCTTGAATTTATTACTTTATTCATTTATATACGCGTTTTATTTAGTGAGTTTAATTACTTTTTTGCTGACGTTCGTACACTTTGCAGCTTTGTATCTTGGTCGCGCAAAACTAGAAATATATTTATTTGTCTCGTTCTCAGTCTCGCACTGTAGGGATAGTGGGAGGGGGTAGTGTCATGTGGCACTCGGGCCACCTGCCATCTGCCCGAAGAAACCATTCACGTAGTCTTATTTCTTGTTCCCTCACACCAATTCTTACGCAAACGTTCCCTATATTGGATTTATTATACCGAGCATATGAAGCAAGAAAATATTCTACCTCTACTTTTGTGATTTATAAATACATAAAAGAATAGGATATCTTGGGTATTATGTTAAAAAATGAATGCTTGATCGTAGGTTGTTTTAGTTAACAGTTTTTTATTTATTTTACGTACTAAAAGTAGGTAGGACAGTGGACCAAGAAAGTAATCTATCAGTTTTGACAAACGTTCCTTTGAAACTTAAATATTGCTAGGGCCGAGTAATGTTAAGTTAAGTAGGTTAGTTTAGTTATAGTTTCAAGGAAAAATCAACCTCATTGTTAGATGACGCACGTGCAAATTAATCCTAACAGTAAAGCACTTTTTTGGTCGACTGTACCTACTAGTTATTTTATTATCATTCATTCTTAATTTCCATCCAACGTTCTTATATATAATTGTCAACGTTTACTAAATTTGTAATTTTAATACCTGTATTCGAGGCTATAATTTCACGTTTTTATACGAAAGTCCCACCCCTGTCATTATTTTTTCTAATCTATACAAAAGTAAGTATAGGCCATTGTAAAATATAATTGCAGATTCAATCCAATATGGTCGCGGTTCGAACCCCGGCATGATGTACCAATGAGATATATATTTTTCTGACGTAAATGAAATCAATCATCTTGTATGGGCTAAATTGTATTCACAGTTATATAAAAAAAATAGATAAAGTATTCTAACAATTTAAATAGTTTTTTCTACCCTTTATTTTATATAGTTGCAAAATTATTATCATGACACCTTTAGTACCTACTAAATACATACGAAAACTACACACTTTATTTTCCAAATAACTTATTGCATAGTTATATGTATAGTAAAAATAACATTAGTCTTATCAATAAAGGTATCGAAACTACATTAAAAGTAGTACAAAATAGATGATGGTCTTTGTGATAGATTTACAACAATAAATTTCACGTGCTTGTAAGATCACATTACGCCGTGTCGGTCGTGGTTGCACTGATACCAACTTGGGGAAAAGTTTATAAATTGTCTTGAAATCCTCGCCAACCCGTCTGGCCAGTGTGGCGTGTGTAGACCAAATTATCCAGAAATACATTTGTAAGGCCTATGTCCAGCAGTCGATCCAAGTATTCTCGAACTGTGTTCTAGGGGATGTGATGATAAAGATCATGAATACTATACATTTAAAACATTCGCCTATAAAAAGTTTTTTTTGTAAAATATCAATATTTATGAAAGCAGTTAAATAAGCTTAAACATAAATTGGGGAATAGTATTCATAAGTCAAAAGCTGTTTGCGATTTGGCAGTAATCATTCCCACTAATTACATTTCCTTCTTCAATGAAACTTTTCAATGCACACAAACTAATTAAAAATGTTTTAAAGTCATTTTTTAACGATAACGTTGGACATATACGAGTGCCTATATAACTTTATTAGTTCAAATTACACGTGTTTGTTGAATATGTCAATTTGGTTTTTTATTTCGTCTTAAACCTCCACTGCTGAAGATGGGCCAGCACGTATTATTATATAACAATACTCGCCACGCTGCGCTGTGTGTTGTGTAGCTATTTGGGACATAGTTATTGTCTAATGAATTTAGCTTCTAAACGCACGGCTAGACCAAATTATCGTATAAAATACCAAAATGTGCGCTGCTCAGACAGGTTTATGAGGGCCTAAAGTATGTTTATTTATCAAGGGATAGCCAAGGATACTGGCAGCATTGCAATTCAACGTGGCAATGCTGCCAGTATCCTTGGCATTTCGCCCATTGGCAGCGATTTAGAGCATTTTTTTTATTTATAATGATTTTATTTTGTTTTTTCATTATTTTAGTTTTAAGTTGTATTTTTAATTATTGAGTAGTTTTATTTTTTATATAATAGTAATTTATGTTTTAATATTTTAGTTTTTAGTTTAATTACTATTATTGTAAATGATTGTTACCTTACTTTCTTCGTTTTTTTTTCTTATGTTTATTTATTAACGATTCCCCTGTTCTGTTAAGGAAGTACAAACGATATAATGGAATCCGTCAACTACATATATACTCGAGAAATGGCACATTAAAAACCCAGAAATTAAATTAATTATTAAAAGTAACTTAACCGCTAGACCACAGAGGCTGTACTAAAACTAGCAAAGAAAGCTGTGTGATAAAGGATCATCATCTTCATCATCACAGCACTTAGAACACTGTCCAAGACCACTTGGATTCACTGCTGGACATGGGCTTTCATTCACGTATTTCTGGAATTTGGCCTACACTTGCTAAGCTAGACGGGTTGAACGGAGGGTGTTGTAAATCTATGAGAAAAGTGCTTCTCATTGGTACATGCTGGGATTAAACCTGCCACCTTAGGCGATCAACACCGCTACGAGCCTATTGGGTTACATTAGGCGTATTGAAAAACCGTGGGAAACAACTCGCGAGTTTAGTAACAATAGTGATCAAATTGACAACTCATTTTGTACCGTTTCGTAGCGCTTATAGCCTATTCCGTCAAACGGTCTAGGCTTTTCTGACGTTCGATGTTTCCCAATCGTTCATTCGGTCTTTTGAAACGGTAATTTTGCAACGATAGCTTTACGCCTCCGGTGTCGTTTGGTCGGTTCTCACGAGGCGTAGGATCTATTTGCCACCCACGCACCGAATGAATGTTACATTTATGTCATCTCTTTATTCCTTTAAAACTGTAATTTGCGTCTAATGTGACTACTTTTTTGTAAATCATTTCATTTTGTTAATCGGTTTGAATTTGCAGGATTTATTAATATTTGCGTACGACTAAATATTACTTTTTTTCTTTACGGAAAAATTCAATACGGAAGTATTGTGTACTGTTTGTGTACATTTTTTTAAATTTGGTTATAGTACACGTAAGTCCAATATTTAAGATTAAGAGTCTATCAAACGGAGGGTTGCCTAAATATGTTTAAAGTTTTTTTTTTTTAAATTAAAATACCTGTATTATTACACTAGCTAATAGTGTTAATTAAAAGGGTTTTGGTAAGTAAGAGTAATATTAAACGCCAAACTTAAGGAAACTGCAGGAGTCAATCCTTTTGTTTCGTTAGGCAACCCATCACTGCCGCTTTTGTTAGCGTATTTTATTATATAAAAAAGTGGATTTAATTTGGATAACAGATCTTCTAAGGATCTTGTACTAATTGACAACAAGCTAAGTCCAGTCCTAAAAACGCTTTATCTCAGCCCTAATGATGGGTGTTCCAAGCAATTCTTCCGTTCCGCCTTCTATCAATGATGCTTTGCAAAGGACTCCTAAGGGTCTCTTACAATTAGTAAAGATTTAATGCCTCCTCGTCTTGCACGAAGGATTTTAAATTATTATGATTGCTTCAACAAATAAATTCTGCAGAAATTATAGCTTCCGTATCATAGTCTTAATTATCTTCTTGCTCGTTAGCCGTTTTTTCTGACAATTCTATCGCAAAAAACTTTTTTGTTGCGATTGATAAATAGGACGAATACCATTTGAGAAATGATATTTACAATCTTATAAGCTGCAGTTCACTTTAAACTGCTGTTTATATTTTTATATATATACATATTTTAATCTCTCGTCTTTGTTACGAATAAAGACGCTAGTTTTTTAAAATGAATTTGAGCGTAAGCGCCAATATTTCTTGATTGATATGATTCGTGTTTTTTTCATTGGAATAAAAAACCTTCAGGTGTGGGTAGCGTCGTGGTCTGCAGCGTTAACCTATGACAGTGGCGATCGCAAAGCTATGAACCAGTGTTTTTGCACGGTCCTCGTAAATCCAGTCAAAAATACCTTATTTAATATTAATTAAGTTGTCATTTGGGACCGCTATAGAGGCCGTCCCCATTGCTCACTTCATGTAGGGGGTGTTCCAATGCAACCTGGTCAGTTCTCCTTATATAAGACACATCTCTTTCGATCGACTTTCCCCTGGATACCAGGCGCTCGACATGTTTCTCTTCGCGCCGCAACCGTCATTTTCATAATACTTGACCGAAACGTTGCGTCGCGTCGTTTCTATTGGCTGGGTTACTAAGAAAAACAATAAGAGATATATCGCCAGGTAAATTGTCACTTTGATAGTTGAGTTAATAACTAAGGTAAATCGTGTAAAGACTTAATTATATATTATAGCCTTCGTGATCAAGTGGTAACGACCGCACGTTGAGACGAGGAGTTACCGGGTTCCATTTCTGGTCGGGACAGAATAATTTATTAGATTTATTTGTGAGTCTGGTATGCTAGAGACGAAATTACCACTTATCATGAAGTGCCTATAGTAAAGTTAGCTTATGTCAATCTGCTTCTTAAAAAAAGAATGCGTGACTTTTGACTACCCCATAAGGGATATAATAATAATTATAAAAATAATTAAATGCGCTATAGTTAACTACTTATAGAGTACCTTTTAAATTTGATAATACCCTTAACTGCATTAAATATTTCGTTATATCTAAAAATATTAAACATAAAATTTTTATATCTAAAAATATTAAACATAAGATTGTTATATCTAAAAATATTAAACGTAAGAAACTGCCTCCGTGGTCTAGTGGTTAAGCCCGTGGATTTAGACTCGGAGGTACCGGGTTCGATTCCTGGTCAGGACACAAAATAGATTTAATTAATATTTAATTTATTTGTGATATTTCTCGAGTTTGGTACGCTGGAGACATCGACTAGCTTGCCACTTGTCATGATTGGCCTATAGTAAAGTCGGCTAAATGTGAATCCGCTTATTCATAAGCGTGGTTTCTGACCACCTCGAAAGGGAAACGGTCGTGATGATACTCTACTTTACTTCTATAAAACATAATATTTAATGCAGTTAAGGGTATTAGCAAATTTAAAAGGTACTCTATAGTTAACTGTTGTTTTCTACATTGTTATTTTCATACAAAATGTTTGTTACAGTCTCATATCTAAGAAGAACATGTTTACCATTGTCCGTAGCACGCAGGTCAGCATATTGTCAGTGAAACAACAAAATCAATTTAAAAATGCACTCGAACACGACCACAACCGGCAATGCACCACTGTCATACACTAACAAATTCTAGCTTTAATTCTCATACTTGACTTCTGGTTGTATGTATCACTATTATTTCCGATGTGAATTATATTTTTATCCCCGCACGAAAAAAATTAATTTCATTTTATTCTCTCTATGAAATGCGACAATCAGCTTTTTAATTGCGATTGTTGTGGATATTCTCTTTTGTTCGTTTTGTGGATAACGATGTATGTAGTTTTATTTTATTAACGCACACGTATAAAAATAATATTATTTACTTTTATTATATTATAAAATTTATTTATAAATTTTAAAAGGTATTTTAGCTTACTCTTACTTTAGTACGAGTACAAGATACGTAGAATAGCGACCTTCACCTATCTGACCGCCTCCGTGGTCTAGTGGTAACAAACGTTGCCGTGAACTCGGGAGGTCGTGGGTTCGATTCCCACCGGGGCAAGTTGTACATTGTATAATTTGTGTCGGTCTGGGTGTTTATATGTATAATATGTATATATTTACAACAAAAAAAGTATAATATGTAGTTTATCAACCATCTAGTTTCCGTAACACAAGCCTCGTAGCTTACCACGGAAACTAGATGGCGCTGTGTGACCTGTCTGGAAATATTTATTATTATTATTATTGTTATCCGAACGAAATACACTTTTTAATTGACTTCAAAATAGAGGAGTTTCTCAATTCGATTGTATGTTTTTTTTATATATAATTAAATATGCTAACAAAAGCAATGGTAATGGGTTGCCCAACAAAATATGGTCAATGCTATACAGGGTGCTTTTTTAAAGTGGGCGTTGATGGTTGCTGTCTAAACTATAAAACTGTATTACATTTTTTTTGATAAAATATTCTAGCCGAGAATCAGATCCGATGATTTTATTCTTGTTTCCTACATTTTTAACACCAAGTAATAAAAACACGGGAGCTCTTTGACTCGTGTCGCGTCAACCGGGCGAAACATTTTGACAATAGGGTTCGATTCCTGCAGTTTTCTTAAGTTTGACATTACATTCAAAAATGTTTACCCTTATAACAGATAATATCAGCTAGTGTAATAATACAGGATGTTTAAATTTGATAAAAAAAACTCGATCATATTTCGTTAGACAACCCATCACCATTGTTTTTATTATCTTTTTTTATTATAAAAAAGTGTATTTAGTTTGGATAACAGATCGGTGAAGGTGGCTCTTCTACGTATCTTGGACTACATTTAAGATGTAGCCTGTAGAGAGGTTTTATTACTCTAATTAACCCTTTTAAAGATAAGTAGAAAGTGAAATAAAATGCAGAATTAACCGTAACATGGGTATTAAAGAGAAAAAATGATAAAATTTTTATTACGGCTGACCTTAGCATTCATTCCAAAATGAGTTTACACTTTTACCGATAACCGGAGGTCGCCCCCTCAACTTTTCTTCTAATTACCCACACCAACCTTTAAAAACTTGCTCGCAAATACCTTCCAAAAATAATTATCCCGCACCTAGGGATCAGCTTTTATAATAAATAAAATTAAAGTAGGTATATAACGGTCTAAAAAGTATAAAATAATTTCTCTAATGCTTATGAAAGATAAAACCAAATACAGATGTTTAAACTTTTTCTAAATTATCCTGAAAATGTATACTTGGTTCAATTCCTGTCGGGACACAAAAATATTTATTAATGTAAATAAATACATTTAATTAATATTTAATTTATTTGTAATATTTCTCGAGTTTGGTACGCCTGGAGACATCGCCGAGCGTGCCACTTGTCATGATTGGTCTATAGTAAAGTTGGCTAAATGTGAATCCGCTTATTTATAAGCGTGCTTTCTGACCACCCCGAAAGGGAAACGATCGTGATGATACTTTACTTTTAACTTTTGATAGCTATTAAAATACTTGTAAGTTTGGAAATAAAAACATATTTTAATTTATTATTATTTTACACTTTTTAGGTTTATGCGAATGAAAACGATCATTAGTCCAATACTGACATTACAACATTTAAAAAAAAAACTATTTTTCAGTGCTATCTAATAAAAGTCAAGAACTGACTTATAAGTCATCAATAAAACTTCCTTCTCTAAGTAATAGATGGCGTTCTAGCCCCTAGAATACGGAATCCTAGACCGTCTCTACTGGAGATGGGCCTTCCAGAACTTAAATAATATCTGGAGAATTTGGCCTACATTCGTTACCCTGGGTTGGCGAGGATCTGATGGCAATTTATACCACGAGTTGGTATTAGTGGAACCAGAAGCGACAACTTAATCCATCTGTCATGTATGACAAATATACGTAAGAAAAGTGTATTTCTCATTGGTAAATGTCGGGATTAGAACCGCTTCCTTTTAGATAAAAGAACCGAGCCACCATAGTGCCCTATAGATGGCGTTACTAGCTGTTAATTGGTGTTGTTAAATTAATAAGCGTAATTTTGAATTAATTACATTTGAATGCTTCTCCTGCACAATTTGCCTTTTTGGTATTCGCGGGTAGCAGGAAAATTGTCGAATGTGGTCCAAAATTTTCTTCCAAGAATCTCTGAGAAAGGGACAGACTCTTGACTCTCAAATGTGCTAGAGCCAGTAGTAATACATAATCTTCTTCCCTGTGGAACAACCTTCCTGTTGAAGTCAGACAAGCACCCAACAGACCAATATTCTAGAAAAGAGTGTACAGTCATTTTTATAAGTCCCTTAACTTTTTACTGACTTTAATCAATTGTAGGTAGTTATTATTAATATTAGGGTATTTATGTAATATTAGTATGTATGTGTATATATTATATATATGTATATATATTATAGTTGTCTATGTATGTTAATTCTTAATATTATTTATGTTTAATTTTAATATTTTATTTCTCTATTTGCACCGTACTCATATTTAAATGTCCCAATGTCACAAAGGTTAACGGGAAGAGAATGTCTTGCGGCGTTACGTTCGCCTTTTGTATAGATTTACAATAAAGTTTTTAAATAAATAAAAATAAATAATAATTTTATAACACTATAAAAATTTCAAACCAAAACGTAATCTGATGTTTTATTGTAATTATACTTCTGAGGTCATACTCATTCCATGGGGTAATTGCATACTCGAACAATCACTCAGTAAGCATGTTGAAACAAATTCCATGCACGTTTCTTAGAAATAAGCAAAAATTTTCAATGGAAACTCTTTAATTTTCTATTTGATGTTTGAAGCGCAAAACGAATTGTATTATACCTACTTTTGCAAACTAAATAAATATACAGCAGCCCTCTCTTCCCTACTTTTGCGTTCATCCAAGAAAATGAATGATGTCGTGAACAGAAAAGGCGAATGAATTCATTGCTCTTGAATTGGCGCGACCGAGCTACAATGGAAAACTTTCCTTTTCATCCTTGAAATATAGACTTTATTTTCTTCCAAACTATTGTTATTTCATAAATAATGTCCGTTTACTTGTCAGCAAGGTTTAATGACTCGGCAAAATAATTTCTAAACATTTGTACATATTCGGATAAAGGAACTAAAATAAATCAACGATCAATAAAACACATAAATTGAAGTTTCTATGCAAAATCAAAGCTAAAAATTGTCCGTGTTGATTATACTAAAACATCGCCAAAAACAGTTTTAAATTTACTTAAAATATACATTAAATAAATATCCAAATGTACCTTTGGAAATAAGAACACTCGATTATTTTAAGCCGTTTTCAGATATGTCTTTCCTCCTTCAATTTAGGTTTCAATTATTGAACGAAGAAAAAATATAGTACTTACCAAAAACTTGTTAATTAAATACAACATAGTCCCTTACTGAGTTCACCAAACTTGAATTATTCGACTCGACCGCATCCAGGGTTAGTCAGAAAGCACGCTTTAAGAAGCGGTATCATATCACATTTACCAACGTTATCATTATGAAAGTGGCAAGGTAATATCACAATTAAATTTGTTCGACCAGGAATCGAATCCGGTACCTTCGCTTTTAAATCCTCTAGAACACAAAGTCAGTTAAAAAGTAAAAAATATATATATTAACATATAGTTTTTTATCTAAGAAATTAAGAAATATATAATATACATGAAAGGGAGAGTAAGCAGTTGGCAGTGGGGGTCCTAGTACTTTGACTTTTGTAATAAAAGTATCGCATATATGTATGTAGATAATAGAGGTAAAGATAACATAAAAAATAATTTTAAAAAATCTTTATTTGTATAAATGTTAGTCAAATTTACAGGTATTATAGTAAACTAACTTAACGTAACAACATTTGCCAAGTAACTTGGCGAGCAAATATATCAAACATTAATATAAATTTTAAAATATTAAATTAAATATGTCCAAAAACTTACATGTACATATATAGGTATTCATACAATATTGTCAGCTTAAACTTTAGGTATTACAACTGTTAAAGTATTCTTTTAAATTATAAAAATCATCTCTTTTAATAAAATTATTAATTGATTTTTTAAATCAACTTTTCAAACAAATTAATATTGTTAGGTAATTTATTTTAAGTTCGTATACACATAATTAGGCAATTTTTATAACATTTAGTTCTCTTAGGATTTATATCTACAATAAGATCATAGGGGTTTCTCCTACTTCTGGCGCTGACATCTCCAATCTTTCTAAACATGTTGCTGTGTTTTCTGGCAAATAAGCAAACATCCAAAATGTAAAGAGATGATAGAGAGGCATATTCTTTAAGAGATCTAGCTAGGTGATTGTTTGCCTTGTTAAAATAATTAATGGGCAATTTAATGTTCTACATAAATAGAGTCCTAACAACATATTTGTAACTAAATAGTAAACACGCTACGAAATAGTATACATACATAGAGCTAAGTATAAGTAGTTGCGTTAATGTTATTATTTTGTAACGTAAGTACTATTTCGTTAAGCACTGTTATTTTGATCTTTACTCACTTAGCAATTGGGTTCAATATTTATTAGTTTTCATAAACTATCAGTTACAGTGGTATTCGGTCGCATGTTTCTGGGTTGCAAGTTTCACAAAGGGTCCACAGTAGCTCCCCTTAAAAACAGTACGCTCGGTATTTTTGCTAAGTGCATCTATGAACAACATTTAAGTAGGTACTTGCAAATAAAATGTACATTACGAGTTCATCTTCAGTTACATTTGTATCCAATTACTTAAAATATTTTTTTTATTCTTTAATCCGGGCCTTAGTCATATTTAACCATCTACAAAAAAGTCACGCCATAAACGAACTACAGTATTAATGCAATATTATCTTGGCATGCTGACATATATTTTTTTAACAAATCATAGACTATTTCGCTACGTAAAAGTGAGACCAATCGATAGAAAAGTTTTTTTTAAAATTAAGTTTAGTTAATCATTTGGTTATTTGTTATTTGTTCTTCTGGAGATGAATAATTATACATGCATTTAAAAAAAATATTAATAATATCCTTTTAATGGTTTACAAAGGTAGCTTTTTGTAAAATAACCATTTTTGTGTATGCTAAGGCGGCTGTTTAAATGTAAGCCTTTATAAGGGAAACATTTTTGGAAACTTTTTGCCTGTCGGGTCCCTCTCGATCAGACTAAATTTAATTTCAGAATGGTTCTTATTCAGTGGCAATACGACTGTAGATACGTCTTTTAAGGAGGGCTCGAATAAGAAGGGTCAGGAGATGTCGCTACAAGCTTCCAAAGTAATTTTTATTGAAGAAGGGAATGCTTTCCCTGGGGACCTTCGCGTTAGTACTAAGACTAAGTCGGTACGTCTGCACAAATTCTTTTGACAGCCTCACATTTCTTTGCTACATCAGCAGATATGTATACCTACGAGTATATCTCTCAGAGGTGTTGCTCAACAAGATGGTTCGGTTACTCAACTGCTGTATTCGGTTCATCTTTTCCCTTCGCAAATATGATCACGTTTCTTGAGTATCGAACCGATTCGTTGTCGATGGGATCTCAAAATCCTCTGCTTAATTTGTTCTATTCTCAACAAGCCTGCGACACCGAAATACCTTAAGATTAATTTTACGATAAGTCCCTTCGCCACACACAACTCTGTTGTCTATTCCATCGCACTACTCTGAATTCATTCTCGCTTTATGTCCCAACTCTTTTGCTGTTGTTGCCGAAAACCTGTGGAACAAGATGATTTAAAAAAAAATGGTATGGGTATTTCAAATTATATATTATTTAAATAGCTCTTAACAACTCTTTTAAGTATATTATTATATATAGTGTATGAATTAATGAAATGTTGTGTAGATGTATTATTAGTATTTAGTTTATTATAATATAATTTATTATTGTAGTTATTATGTTTAGATAATATCGCATATCTATTACGTAATCATATTTCTCTAATTGCATTTACCTTACGTCTATAATGTCTGTCAGAGAATGTCTAGTCTACGACATTTAATATAAATAATATATATTTTTTTATTATCACAAATGTGTATGCTCGCATAGCAAGGAACAAGACTATTTTCTTAATAAAAATCATAACAAATTGTACTTGCATAGTGGTTCTCGGCTGCGTCCCGTGGATCAGAATTTATTCGAACCACTATAGCGAGCCCGGTACGTGAGCAAACAATGAAATATTACCACCGTCCTCCCTAGCGTGGGGTCCGTATTGAATGAGTAGGGTAGCGCATGCGCAGAACCCTATTCAATATACTCCGGCCGTTAAAATTTAAGTACGTCTGCCCAAAACAGCGGACCCATCCTTTTACTCTAGGCCTAAAGCTTCCCATTGAGCCCTCGGTATCGAAAGCGCGGGAAATGTAACCCTCATCGAAGCGAGACCTATCTCTGACGGCCAGCGGCTGCCGGATTATAATTCCGGCTTCAATTCAAACCAGATAAACTTTTTGCCCGTCAATGTAAAACGTGAGAGAACTTCTCGTATTAACTCTTGTTTCGTTTAAAGCTTTTTGACTTGCCTTCAAATTGTGTTTTTAATTGGATTGTTTAAAATCTCTTCTGATGTCTTTCGTATTTTCGCTGCTATGAATTAATGGCCAACAAAACGAGAATATTATCCCCAAGCATTTCAACAGGATGATGTATTTTTGTTATCCAAATGAAATATAAGGAGATTAGCGGTCTGGCGAGCACGAACTACAGGGGGATGCTAATAAACGCGATACGCTCCCCATCTAGACGTGTAATTTCTTTGTTTGGTGTACGCAATTTCCCGCCGAGCCGCGCGGTAGAATGAGATAAAGCGTCGCACGTCGCTCTTTGCTGCAGATACACCAGCCTCATGGACCTAAAAGGCAAAATACACAAAAAAAATACCACGATACGTTAATAAAAAATACATTTTATACTGTTATGGTTTAAACCAGGCTTCTCTTTGTGGTCACTTTCATAGTAATTTCTATATAATATTTCCATTTTTGTAAATTCGATATAGGTATATACAAAAGCCAATGTTTTTACTAAAATGCCTCCGCGGTCTAGCGGTTAATTCCGTGGATTTGGACTCGGAGGTACCGGGTTCGATTCCTTGTGGGATACACAATAATATTTATTAATTCAAATAAGTAAATTTAATTAGTATTTAGTTTGTGATATTTCTTGAGTTTGGTACTAAGCTTTCCACTTGTAATTATTGGGCTATAGTAAAGTTGGCTAAACGTGAATTCGTTTCTTTACCACCCTGTAAAGGATACGATCGTGATGATACTTTACTTTGCTCTAATTTATTTTTTAATATCAAGATGTAGATTCTTGCAGAACTTGCCGCTGCGAAATGTCTACACAAGTTGGGTCTTACCAGAGAGTACCTACGTTAAAATATGATTTCGGTCGTATTTCATGGCGTTAGTAACGCTGTTTATTTAATTTATTAAGACATCCTTTGGCGAACACGACACCTTATCCTTAAAACTAAAACTTGCCATGATTAATTAAGTTCCCGTTATTAACTCATTACCGCTTTTTGTATATATATGTATATGATTATTTTCTTCTTCATTAGCCCTCTATTTAGACTGTTTTTTCACAATAAGTGTGTATAATCAGACACATTTTATTTATTCATTACAGCCCCTGGGCTAATGGGCCTTCCAGAACATATATCGAGAATTTGGCCTACACTCGCTACGCTGCCTGGCCAGACGGGTCCGCAAGGATATAATGTCAATTTATTTTACGATTCCCCAAGTTGGTATTAGTAGAACCGGGACTGACTTAACGTGCTTTCCGAGGCAAGGGAACAGTGGTGTTGTAAATGTATGACAAATGTACGTAAGAAAAGTATATTTCTTACTGGTAGGTACATGCTGGGGTGGTTTGAATCGGTTCTTTGTAGGATTTTTAGGAAAGCCGGACCATCACTGTTCCTCAGTAGATATTAAATCCTCGTATATAACAAGTCAGGGCAAGAGACCAAACGGTATGAGAAGCTAGACCAATCAGTACATAATTAATTAGTGTATGACAATGCATTGCCAGTTTATAGTCGTGTTCGACGTCCATTTTAAAATTGATTTTGTTGTTTCACGTACAGTATGGCGCTCTGCATGTTACGGAAGTGTAAAACAGGTTCTTTTTCGACAAGTTATTTTATTTTATTTATATATACGACATGTGACATTGCGCCCACCTAATGGTAAGTGGCGCGCAAGGTCCATAAATGTTAGCAACTGGAATCAGACACTCATGACTGGCATCAGTCCCTAACACTATGCCGGCTTGACTAGATGCTCTTTCACACTTCGCTTGAAGGACTTCAGGTTATATAGGAAAGTGGAACCACAGAGGCTTTATTGTGCGACAGATGTATGAGTCCCCAAATTTATACGTACGCGAAGAGATGGTGACTACAGTATGTGGATGCATATTCTGAACTGTGCCAGTTGCAGAATGGAGAGAAAGGGATTAGGTTATAGAGCTTTTACGGCAACTCAACATAGCCTGTAGAATACACTCAGAGAAGCTTCATCTTGGCGAAGCTGCAGGGATTCGTGAGTTCCACTCGTGCATAATTCGAAGAGCACGCCTCTGTAGGACATTAAACTATCCCAAAGATGAGAACAATAATAAGTACAAAGTAGTTAAAATAATTTAACAAACATTTTGTATGAAAATATCAATCAATGCCCGCTCTAGCTTTTATTTGATATCTTTGAATTTAACACTTTCACGCAGTATACTATATACATATATGAAATTGGTCGTTGTAATGTCGAGGCTTACGGAGAAATAGCTTACTTAGTAAGCAGAATTACAATTTGCAGGTGGTGTAATTGAAGCGTGCATTGTGAGGCAGGTGTGTCGATACCAAGTCCCCCATTTGCCGATGAAAAAAAAACATAATCATCGCATTGTTCAATTCCTGATAGATTTAAAGCAATTTAAAAGCGTACTCCCGCGCTGCTGGGAATACCGATTGCAAATTATATATATATATATATATATATATTATATATATACATGTGCAAGTTAATAACAATTTGAAGCTTAAAAGCTTAGAAGGACATATGTAAATATATAGACTGCCTCCGTCCGTCGTCGTCTAGCGGTTAAGAGATTTAGACGCGGAGGTACCAGGTTCTATTCCTGGTCGTTACAGAATAATTTATTTAATTTTAAATTTCTCGAGTCTGATACGCTAGAGACATCGACAAGTTTGCTACTTGTCATGCTTCTTTTGAAAGTGTTGTTTATGACCACCAGTTAAGGGATACGGTCGTGATGATACTTTTTTTAAGACGAACACTAGATACGCCCAATAAATATACCGTAATACAGATCGCAAGGCGTGATATACCTGCCTTCTTTACGTTCATTCGGATTCACATTTAGAAAATAAAATATTTAATTAAAAAAATATTAACTATAGGTACCTATTGAATTACAGCGTGTACCTACTCGTAAGTCACTATAGAAGTGTATTGGCAGAAACATATCTGGTGATTAATCAATCACTCCGGATTTAATTTAACTGACATCAACTCTTTTAGATACAAGTAAAATGTTTATAAAAAAATGTCCAATGGTTTAAATGTCTAATGACGTTAGGTCCGCCGATTGTAGGTACCTAGTAGTGTACCTACTTTGTGCAAAAAATATGAAATAAATAAAATTGTCATTTAGTCATCTCGTGCTTGTGACAGTCTTGGAACTCCTGTAGATATCTATTCTTTAACAACCATCCGTTTCTGGATCACGTGTATCAAGGTCCCACGTGGCAGGTAAAACCTCGATATTTCTTTTATGGACAAAGTCCAAAACGTTGACATCTGTCAGTGAACTAAATTTACCGTCGTAGCCTTCAAAATGAATAAGCTGATGTGGAAATGAGCCAGACACGTCTGTCGCAGAACCGATATCCGTTGCAGTAGACGGGTTCTGGAGTGGAAACCACGTACGGGAAGATGCATGGCGGGACGACCCCCCGCCAGATGGACGGATGACCTGAAAAAGGTCGGTAGAGGGGGCTGGATAAGGGTGGATCCTGTGAAATAGAGAGCCTGGGCGGAGGCCTATACCAGTAGTGGACAAACACAGGCTGATGATGAATGATGTAAATAATACATTTTCCACTTTAATATTTCATGTGAGTGAAACTGATGAATAAGGGTAGTACGAACCAGAATAATATAAAAAAACAACTATGGTTTCTAAGAAAAAGAAAAGCGAGGTCAGACAGCAGTTAAATAGCAAAACCGCAAATAGTCGAGTTCACTAGACCTATATGTAACTGCTTACCAGCTAAGGAACACTTTTAGCATGTTAGCTAATTATTGTTAATAAATAAATATATGTAGTTTGATGAGGGTAGCAGAAGATAACCAGCAGCCCTATTCTGTTACTTAAGCGCAAACGTTATATAATGGAATTTTTTAACTCTATATATATATATATATCACGCTATTAAAGTTGATATTTGCACGACCGCTGTCAAGGTCGAGTCGCTTATAGAGTTGAAAATTTAATAATATTTTGCAATTATGACGCAAGCTCTGACGTAAATAACGAAATCCACTAATAACGTTTGCGATAAGTGACAGAATAGTGCTACAGGCCAGTTATTATGTAGGTATATTGACAGTTGTATAAGAAAAATAGTCAAAGTGTTTAAGGCAAATTAGTTATAAATCTAAAACTATTCCTTTTGAATAATTTAAACCATAATGAGTAGTCCAAAGAGATGTGGCAACAATTAGTTAATAATAATTCATAGACCACGGATAACACGATGTGTAACTATTCCATATTTGTAATGTTCGTGTTGGTTTGTCCAGTCAGCCACACATCTCGTTACCTTTGCTATCTATTCCATTGTAATTGGGTTTAATTTGAAACTGTTTTTCCTATGTGTGACCGTGTATGTCAAATGCAAATGCTAGCTATCAGCCGCGGCTAACCACGCTGATGACTGACGATTCTCTGTGTTTAAATTCCTATATAATGTGACACATACATACTCGTACCAAAATCCGTATTGGAAGTAGCCTATTTTAATACCACTGTACCTTCAAAATTAAAGTCTGGTTTGGAAATTAAATTACTCGCAATCATTTTATTGCCAACTTTAGACAGCTTTATGTCGGTCGTCTTTCTGACTCTACCGTAGTTATAGGCCTCCGTGAAGGCTATAAATATATACTTCTCTCTATAACCTTAGACTTTAGTAGCACTGGCTATAAGATAAGGCAAGACTCAAGTTACGATAAAAATATATAAATTTTAAAAAATATCATTTTGAGTTCAGGATCTAGTGAATATATTGTTACTTATTAGTCACAAATAGCCGGTCCTTAAAAGTATGGTTCAGAGGCGAGGTATAATGCCAGTAGGTATTCTTTATCAGCTAACCTTGGGTATCGAGTAAGGTAATAGGCAGGATGTAAAAATAACTTAGCTTATTATAATACACCTACTACACATGATACCTAACCTACACACATAAACTATACATACAATACATAAATAATGATGAAAAATCATGATGGGCCAATAGTAAAGTTGGCTAAATGTGAAACCGATAATATATATATATATATTTATTTTAAATATACATGTTACATACGATTGTGCGATAATATAAATATTTGAAAGCTTGACAAGGAAGCTCGTGCTACAGGATAGCATCGTGTCATTTATGAGATACTATGCCAATATGGTTGAAGTCCCTCGTGTGAGACCCCCGCGCAGCAATATCCCGCACATCTGCAGTTGACCCCATTAATAATGAGTATAATGACGCCACATTTGCTCCAGACCAATTAAGTCGCAGCCTCAATCGTTGACAAGTAGGTGCTACGTTTAAAAATAACTCCACCTATCGCGTACTTACTCATCAGGGTGTATGCTGCGTCATACTGGTGGGTTATACTTAACTGGTACAATACATAGGAACACTTACAAACTTCTTTGTGGTGTAATAAACCAAAATTAATATCCTTACTGATATAAATGGTATACATTATTAAAAAAAACAATAAAATTAAAATTTTAATTTTTAATTTAAAATTTTTAAATCCGTTATTTTATTTTTACCTTAAAATTTATCTCTATAATAATAATTCGTACATCATTGTCTTGAAAAATTAGCAATTATCAGTTAGGACGAATTCGTCCTTTTCACATTTCTTCACGGAAATGCATTACGTAACTGATCAAAGTAAAATAATTTAGCTATATTATGTGGATAGATGAAATGACGACAGTAGCAAGAAGAAGAATATAGCAAACCAAAATCAAAAAGCTCGCGTCATTAATATGTAAAGTAACTATAGAAATGCTTCTGTTTGCATACATTTGTTTACCATAGTAGTGAGGCGAATAAGGCAAGCCCGCGATCAGCTGGTAGTGACGTGTACAGCAGACTAGGCGTGTCGCACGGCTTCGTCATAGTGACGTGTTCTATTCATGACTATTAAAACAACTATAGCCCGCGCCAAACTTACACACGAGAGATGTAAATAATCGTAATTCCTTGTAATTATTACATTTGTGAGCGGTGGTGGCTCGGTTGTAAGAACACTTTTCTTAACATACTAAAAATGTTAGTTTGAACCTCGGAATGTAGTAATGAGAAATACTTTGCGTAGTAAGTTACATAGTACGTTAAGCCGCCCGCGTCGGTCTTCTAATACCAAGTTGTGGAACCGCAAGTGTAGGCCAAATTCTCCAGATTTTGGAACGCCCATCTCTCATGATTTATAATTATTTAAATGCTTTATTGCACATAAAACTTAATTAGTGGAGATAAGCAAGTTTAATGCCGGTTTTGCTTCGGGAAAACTTTGGTAAAGTAAGAATTCATGGGGCAGAATGCAAATAAATATATTACAAGATACTTTCTTACGAGTAACTTAGTAGGAATATACATATATGTATGAGGCAATAAAATATACTACGTACACAAATATATGTAATGTAAATGCTGTACCTTGATGTAGCGATTAAATCCGTGGATGTACTGAGTTTGAATCCTAATCGATATTAGTCCAGTCGCCAGAGACGAGCTTGACATGGTAAGTAATGCTCGCTGCTTCTATGGAAGGCAGATACAACGAACGTCAAAATTTGTACTCCAATAAGTGAAATTATAGATAGAATATTGGGTTTGGCGTTAGCTACACGATTTAAAGTAACAAGGCAAATTATAAAAAAACTGTATGTTTACACTTTAGCAATATTTTAATGGCGGTGATCATAATGTAATAGATCGATTTTAATAACTAGTTTTGTGGCTACTTCTAGGTCGCGGCATTCTGATGCCTACGCCATGACGTAACACTTCTTTTATAATATTATTGTATATAAAAATTCAACGTTCTATAAATTTAGCCTTTGGTAACTGCGATAGACCCAGATAAATAATCGCATAGATAATTCCTGCGGAAAACTGCACTCGGACCTTTACTTGCAAGCTTTTTATTTATCTTATATGACACACAGATGTATAAGATGCATACAAATATAAACCTTATCCCTTAGATATATGTTAAAATTACTCCAATAAACAATGACATTTACAACTTTTTGTCACCATAAGCGATTGCTATTAAATATTTATAATAAAATAAACCTAATACTCTTAAACATAAGTTATAAATTGCTTCGACCGTACTGTCATAAATAACAACAAACTATTATTTTGTGCAGTTATTTCTTGGGCCGTTTTCAGAGTTACCTTTAGTCTAATATGTTCTTGATCGAAGTGTGTGCGAAATATCCAACAATTATGATTTTTACAGCTTATGCAGTATGCTTAGTGTGATATCAAAGTATCAGAAACGCACTTGTTATTGAATTTTCGATGAAATTGCGCTTTATTAGCGAAGATGTAAGAGTAAGATAAAAAAAATTATATATATAGTAAAAATAACTACAGCAGTAACGTTTTCCAAAACTTGAATGTCACACTAAGCATACAGTTTAGTAAAACGTTTAAATGATTAAAACTGTTATATTTTTTATGTTTAAAGTGATGTTTTTAATGATAATTGAATGCTAAGAATTGCAAAAACGCTTAAAAATTTCAATGCATACTTCACTTCACTCGTCATTTGGTCCCATATTTTTTGTTGAGTGACAGATGTGTGACCACGGTTTGACGCTTGAAGCGTTTTAAAATTACTGCCATGCTGTGGAAATCAACATTTATTATTTTGCTAAAATTCAAGTTCAATTTCACTTTGGAAATAAACGGCCGGTATTTTGTCCTTTGTTGTTTGGCTTGTGGCTTACAGTACAATAACTTATTTACAGTGCAATAACTTATATAGGTACGGCGACCACTTAGCCCTCTATAACTGATGTGGTAGTCTCCTAGACACTGTGTTCAATTTTTTCATTTCCTGAGTTTATGTTTTTGTCAAATTATAAACATTCCACCAACCAATACATGTTATTAATAGGTACCTAGTATGTAAAGTTTCAAATGCATATTGTTTACTTGCTTAATTTAAAATTGACGTTTTACACGTACAAAACACTAAATAGCAATATTTTGTATAATTGTCTTTTATGACAAAATTAAAATTTATAAATAGATTGTACGATGTTGATTTATGTATATTAATGAAATATAATGCATATTAGTTAACTGCCTTCGTTGTCTAGCGGTTAAGTCCGTGGATTTAGACTCGGAGGTACCGGGTTCGATTCCTGGTCGGGACACAAAAATATTTATTATTGTAAATAAATACATTTAATTATTATTTAATTTATTTGTGATATTTCTCGAGTTTGGTACGCTGGAGACATCGACAAGCTTGCCACTTGTCATGATTGGTCTATAGTAAAGTTTGCTAAATGTGAATCCGCTTATTTATAAGCGTGGTTTATGACAACCCCGAAAGGGAAACATTCGTGATGATACTTTACTTTTTTATTAGTTAACGATTTCGTATGTTTAATCACTACACTACTAATAAAGGACTAATAAATTTTCTTATGTCACTTTCTATGTCAAAGTAATATCACAGAAAACAGAGTTAACGAGCCCTGGTTTAGCGTGATATTTCTGAATAGTATATGAGTATTTAGGGCGCTAAAGTCGCATATTATTTAATATGATAAGACAAATGTGTGTGGGCTAACAAAACCATTGCCTGATCATTTTACCAGTCCCGAGATTTATGACGTTGATAACACAAAATGGAATAGGATTCCACGATTTTTGTTGATTATCTTTTTCCACGTACCCATACATAGTATGGACTTGCCCTAACTTGATTTATTTTGCTAATTTCGTTCCTATGTTGATGTAATAAGAACAATATTGTGTTGTTTTTCATGTATAGAAATGTATGTTGGCATGCGTGCGTGTTAGGGTTTGATCATACTATTCCCATGCAAACGAAACGAACAAGTTGGTACTATATCCATGTCTGTGTAAAATTTTGGGTTAATCTTTGCTTTAACCGGTATCTACAACGTGCCGTATTGGGTCCGCGTGCACGCCAGTGACCATCGTAGTAAACAAAACATAGTGAAACTGTTTAGATTACTTAACGTTTTTATCCTTTATTTGAATCCAGCTTTAAGCACTACTAATCAATACGTAGTTAGTTTTTATAAGTTTACGCGATTTACCTCAGGGACATACTCCTCCCGACGTTTCGGATAAGTTTCATTGGCCGTGGTCACGGGTCAACTGGAGCTGCGCGGTATACCCTTCTTGCATAATGGGCGGTAGAATGCAAACCTAACCACTTTTAATCGATTAATTACTGGATTCCCACGATAAAGATAGCATACTCTTATAACCTCCCCTCTCGATTGAAATTTTTGTATTTCTTTATTTCGATCGTACTATTCTATTTATGAATTATAAAAAATATTGTGATTGTTGGTGAAAGTTTAATACCTAGGTATCTGAGTGACTAAATGAACCCTTCCCGGTAATCTTTATCAAAGTGAGTGAGTGAATGCAGAGAATTTTGATTATGAGGTAGGTGCAAAGGGCTTAAATATGAAACTTATTAAAAATATTAAATAAACTTAATAATATAGATAAAACAATACATATTAATATACACACCAATACATACACATATGTACGCAATAATACATATACTACACACTATATATAATGTTTTATTGGAATTGAAGTAAACTAGATTGACATAAAGTTGAGTACTCTAGTACATATTCATTGAATACAATTGTAATAATTAATTGCCACTAACTACTTCAAACAAATGATCTGAAAATAAAACTACTGTTCCGATTGATGCCTAGTCGTACTATATCGTGTAAACAACATACGTTTTGCTGTATATTATGCCATAGGACGAAGTTGCGCGCCTTCCCTCGACCCTAGTCGGCAAACGAGTTAATAAGCAGGACAGGCCGTACAAGGCGGGCACATTTAACAATATTACAGGGAATTAGAAGCGGACAGCGCAGCTGTGACCGCACCACTGTTATCGGGTTTCTGTCGGGACTTCTATACATAACGATATATTAGACTTTTATAAACGTAGGCTTACTAATGAAAATGTATTTGTGAATACCCGTGTAACAAAAAGCTTTAGGTGGCGGTAACATGTCGTTGACAGATGAAGACATCATATACCTACCATATGACCATCCATAAATCCTTGGAACTCAAGGAACGTATCTTCTATTTTTTATTAAAATCGGTAACGTAGTTTAGCCCTGAAGGCGAATCTAATAGGCAGGCAGATATTCGTATATGACGTCTGGTAGCATATGTCCGTCCCTGGGTTCCTTAAAATCGGCCCAGTAACATAGACGTGATAGAGAAACGAAGATCATCATTCATCATTAAACCCCTAGAACACAGCGCACTAGATCTCCACTATTGGCGATGGGCCTTCCAGGATATATATCTGGTCAATTTGGCCTACACTGGCCAGACGGTTTGGTGAGGGTCTGATGTTAAATTTTAATGATAGTTTATTAACGATTCAATAAATTGTATTAGTGGAACCGGAACCGAAAGATTTACGTGCTCTCCAAAGTATTTAAAATCTATGACAACAAATGTACATGAGAAAAGTGTTTTTCTTATTGGTACATGCCGGAGCTTTTTAGGATTTTAAGGAACAACATTCTAACAACCGAGCAACCACCAGTCATCACTCTACGAAAAAATCTATATACAAGTCGAGCACGCATCTACATATATTATCATTTATTTATCAATATTTTGTTGTCAGAGAGTTTGACTTGATATTATGACGGTGCGGTGCGTTGTCAATAGTTGTCATGCTTTACTGTGAATACGTGAATTGTTTCCAAATAGAATTGATTGAAACTCAAATTCCCCAAATTAAATTCGCGTCAGGCATTCGCATGCCGAAATAATTTGCCCCATTTGTAAGTCATTTCTATCTGTCAATATTATTTAAGTACATGTTTATTGGACTGCCTTCATGGTCTAGCGGTTATTAGCGTAGATTTTGTTGCGGTTCGTACAAAAATATACCTAATTTATTTGTGACATTTCTTGTCATCAAGGGCCTATATAGTTGAATAATGTAGACCTGCTCCTTAAAAAACAAGGGTTTATGGCCGTGATGATATTTAGTGATGTTTCTTGTAATGTAATCTCGGATGAGCTTTTGTATAATTTTATCGGACAGAGTATACCTTTCCACACCCAAAACTACAATGCTTGTTTTTATTTATTCGTAGAAAAATACAGAAATGATGATTGAATTAGGTAAAATGATAAAACAAACATACTCGTACATAAGTTACATTCAAATCACTTGAACATACATATTTAGGTGTTTAAAATTTCATTCTAAATATATTAACTGTAGTCTCCATTTGTTGATTTATTTACGTCATTATTTAAATCTTAAAAACATATTCTAACTTAATAAAAAATATTATTCAAAATAAATTATTAATAATTTAAAATAAATACTTTTATGTAATAGGTAATTGCACAAAACTGCAAACGCTAGTTGTGGTTTCATTTGATTCACTAATTTTTAATTATAATTGATAACTAGAAGTTCAAATTTTTTAAAATAATTTTAGTCAGCTTTAACAAAAGCTTCATTAGAGCCACCTGTCCCGACTAGCAAGATCTCGTCTTTCGCCGTCTACTCGTTGTTGACAGGTGGTCCATGGGTGATGGCCGTGTTGGTCTCCAGTGAATCTTGCGTGGTTTACGAATTTCCGATTTATTTTAATTGGCGTTTGGTACTCGGTCCACGCAGTCACCGCAAGACAAGCATGCGAGCTGCAATTATCACCGAATTGTCCGCGGGTGGCGATCCGGTGCTGTTACGAAGTTGATGCAGTAGACGCATTGAAGTCTATAAATAATGCTAACCGCAAGAGACTAGGCGGTGCTGCTCGGGTACCGGTGCTCTAATGAGTTATGACCTTAAAGCTCTTTGACCCGGTCGTCAAAATTATTGTATTTAGGTGTCGCATGGAATGTTAGATGATGATGTCATATACTCGTATTATTCATGGAACATCTGCAGAATTTTATAAAAATCGGTATTGTAGTTTTTCTGTGATGACGACACAAACATATACATATCTACAGACAACTTTTTTCCAATTATAATTGTAGTATTAATACTCATACGATATGTAACACATTTGTTATGCTGTTTAGGCAATAATGTACGTAACAAATACCTATTAGGGGTTATTTAGGTCGCTTCGTAGTTTAATAGTGTGTTAAGTGTTTCATACTTCTGAAGCCTTATAAATAGTGACGTGCAAAGTAGTGTTATTGCGACGTAAATATACGTCATCGATACTAATATAGACTTTCAAGACCTTTTTCTTATAAAACGTGACGCTGACTTCACTTAGAAATCATACGACTTTAGATATAGATGCCCTCCGCATTTGATTCCTGGTCACCATTATTTATTTTGTAATATTTATCGAGTCTGGTACGCTACGAGCTTGCCACTTGTCATGATGGGCTTATAATAAAGTTGGATGAATGTGTGAAACCGCTTCAATAAAAAATTCTGACCATCCCGAAAGAGTAGTATCCAAGACGTACGGTCGTAAAAATGATGATCAACAGTATACTTATCTACTTATTGGTAAAAGACAAAGCATGGGCGGATTAAATATAAATACATAAAGAATTTAATAATAATAATAAATTAAATTGTAAAAAAAATATAAGCAGACTATATTTATTCTTATAAACCAATGGTTGCTACCATTGCTTAAGAGTCCTCTTATTGAATTTGCAAGACTTTCGATTAGCAGATCCAATATGGAGCAAGTCAAGCGTCTCCGCCTAATTACTTCCTGCACGGTTCGAGTGCTACACTCAGGCATCCAACACTCCGTGCACTATGTGAGTTCCAACACACAAAAAACTAAATACCTAAACATATGATTGCGAGCCATTATTTTCAGAGACTCGGTTAAAAACCGTTTGACAGATGACTACAGTTCAGCATACATTCTGCTAAAAGTAACATCTTACAATCCTAGCATATGTTATTTTCCATCTAATCTGCAAGGCGCACAAATTTTACATTAATTTAAATTCGCATACGCATGGTCTAGGGGTTAAGTCCGAAAGGGAAACGGTCGTGATGATACTGAATTACGCATATAATTGATTTTTGTAGTAAATAAAGAGTTTAAAGTTATTAATTATTTGATGGCACGTCTATGACCTCATTAAACATTCCTTTCGAAAAATGGTTACGTATCAATATCCTGCGCTAAAGCATGCCACTTGTCATGCGCCCACTTACCATCAGGTGGGCGCAAGGTCACATGTCGTGCTAGTATATAAATATATGTATATATGTTTACGGTCTTAATGATACTTTATAACTTAAATAGAACATAATAATGTTCTTTAGACTTGAGCTCTACTTGTGAACTTTGAGATTGTAATGTGTGAATGCAAGCGTGCTCGCAGAACAAGCGACCAACACGTGTGAAGACAACTTGTCTTCGTTGTGTTTCCGTGCTTTCTCAAGTTAGCCCGCACACCGCCCAGAGACATTCAATATATAAAAATAAACCAAACGACATGAGAATCTAAGCTAGGCCAATCGGTACAGAATCAATTAGTATAGTATTAGTATTAGTACAGTCATTTCCGGTAATGGTCATATTTGACGTGCACTCTCAAATTGATTATTTTAGTTGAGTATTTGGTTTGTTTATTAAGGTTGACATTGGTTCTAAATATTTGCCAGTTGACCATTACACAAAAAACTTTCTTTAGTCGATTTTAGATGGCGCTATTTTTACACACAATTGTAATCTTAAATACGCTAGAAATAAGGTTGATATTAGCTCCATATATACCTCAACAGACTTTTTTTAAACTATAAATGTTAGAGGACGTTGGGTTATGTAAAAAAATATGTATCAAACATTTTGTACTCGATGGCCGCTCTTATATTTAACCTCGTTGGTCGCCTATCATTTATCGCTCCCATATATTCAAATGCAAGCACGCACAACAAGAACACAATTCGTTTTTATGGATGTGTCTTGTGGCGTGTATCTTTAGTGTCAAACAAACTTTTTATGCTTCGAATTATATATCTTTGCTCATTGTATTTTTACTCGTATAAAAACAAACAGGAAACACGTTAACATTAACATTAACCAGGTCAAAGCTACAACGGATAGCCCCTACATAAAAGCACCAAAAAGAATGCAGTTTGCGAGGAATGACGATGGCTGGTTAAGCGTGTTACAATCGATTTAGGTACGTATAGATAGGCCCCAACTGATATGAAAAGATTCATAAATAAATAAAAATAATAAATCACAAAAGTGTATAAGTTCGCAGTGGCACCCAATTGGTTCATTCTTACCACACACCTCTACCATTGGTCGATTTGTACTGCGCCGCCAAATCGTGCCACCAACGCTCAAATGACTACCACCACTCTGTCATTAGTGTAACATAATAATACATAACCTAATAATATATTTATTTATTAAAACTTTATTGCACAATATATACAAGGGGCGGACTTAATGTCGCTAGACATTCTCTGACAGCCAACCTTAGGGAGATTGTAGAACATTAAAGACGTAAGGTAGGTGCAATTATAGAAATATGATTACGTAATAAATATGCAATATTATCTAAACTACAATAATACATACTATAATAAACTAAATACTAATACTACATACACATAACGTTTTATTACATACATTACATAACATTAATACATACACTACATATAATAATATAATAAATAAACTAAATGAGTTGTTATGAGCTACTTAAATAATATGAATATACCATTTTTTTGAAAATGCATTTGAATATACATATAGGTAGTAATGGAAATAGTTGATTCAGGCAACCTACATCATTATGGCTTATAAACTCAAAAATACGCTCCTCCAGATCTCGCAGTTGATCACAACTTCAAACTCGTACGCATTTTTCTAAGTTACAGGTCTCGTATAGTTTTTTTTACTTGGACTGCGAAACTAATATATTATTTAAACTTCAAAAGGACCTGCTATACTAGAAATGATTTCAGAAAAAAATGAAACAAGATTTATCTTAGAAGCGGCGAGTTCGTTTGAAGGACATGACGTGAACATGATGAAACGCTGTGACAAAAACACGACAAATGACAATTCCAGGAAATGGCCTCAGTCTGCACTTCTTTTATACTTTTACAATTTGTATAACGACAATACTACGAGTAGGTACAAAAATATTATTGTACAATATTGAAAAAAAAAACTTATTTTCCTCAGTTGTCTATTGGTTAAGGCCGTGGACTTAGACGCGGATGTAACGGATTTGATTCCTGGTCGGTACACAATAACCTGTAGTCAAGTAGCGCCTCATTGTACAGAATCTAACTTTTTAAAATTATATATTATCAGCGCTAGTCAGTTAAACCTAATTCAGTATGTAACCCTATGTATTAGTATTTCTTAGGAGGAACTAGGAATCAGCAAACATATCCGAGGCACTGCAGAACCTCGGGAGCTCCATCAGGATCCTAAACGCATTATTATAATGGACGCGCAGATCGCTCTACGCTCTCCGAGTATAGTCCACTCATAGGCTGCACGTGTAAAAGGACTGGCACACGCCCTAAAAAAAAACATTTTTACCTGGGCGGTACAGCGCGCAAACCTACGGGCTGACATATTACATCGGATAGCCAACGACCTACGCTCCCGCTCAATATCTACATTGTCTTTAAGGTCCTTAATAATCTTTTAGCTCTGTTTAAGGAGGAACCGCACAAAAAGAAGAATAATTTCTTAAACCAAAATAACACGAAAATGAGATTATATTTAAATTGGAAGAAATTTCATCTATGTCTTGAATCTTAGATAAATAAAATTAAATAAAAAAGTTTTCTCTTCGGCTGGGATCAAACATCGGTAACTTTTGTCGCGTGTATAATTAAAAAACATGTTAAACAAACAAAGAACTTTGGTAATGGGGGAAAAGTTTTTTAGGCGAATGCCAAATATAGAACTTTATAGAAGTCTTGTTTGTTTAGTATTGGAAATGAATTATTTTATTATGCCTTTAAATTTTATTTGTTTTTAAAAGCTCTCTGAATTAAATCCATATTTTCACCCCAAATCCCTTGCGGGGTAGGCAGAGACAATTGAGCGCCACTTGTCACGATCACGACATTTTTGCTTCTTCTACATTCATCAACCTATTCATACATTCCCTTTGGTTTCGATGGCTTTTTAATGGACCTTCAGCTATTTTATTTATTTAATCGTAATATGTGAGTCGTATCTGCCATGGCCTCTTTTACCCACAACTTATTTATCTGGCATTATGTATCTGGTTCATCAATCTCACTTCGTTCATCCTTTCAACATGCCCGAGCCATCGGAGCATGCCTTTCCTTATTTTTGATTTCTGCCATTCAAAAATAAGTATCTTTAATGTTTTTAGGTTTTTAACTGTTAAAGGTTTTCGTTTACTGGCACCTTTGTCTAGAGAAAATAATTAAGCTTGGGTTAAGTTTCCTTAAGTTTGGTTAAAACCACAACAGCTGACGTGCCGCAATAAATTAGTACCTACACACACACGCAAGCGCAAACAAAAAACACACTTTTCGAACCTTAAGTTTCTTATAGTTGCAGTTAATTATAGGTCTTTACATACGTAAATTTATCTTTATAACAAGACCTACCATAACGTAAAAGAGTTTTTGATACCACAATGCTGCGTCATTTTACATATAAATACACGGCATCGAGCCAAAACCAAAGAACTGGCTGCGTTAAATGTTTCTGTAAAATCTGAAATATATTCTCTCCTGACATTGACATTGCTCAAACTTAACGTAAATGATTAGGGTTGTCAACTTGACACTAACAATAAATCTATATTTTTTGAAAACTTTCTTGTAGTAATATAAGCTTTCAGTTGCACTTTCTAGATTTTGCCTATTATAACACTACCGATGTATTTATTTTATTCCGAAAACGCTCGCTGGCTGCATTTCATCGCTAAATTGCAATACTGTCTGCCGGGGCGGGGAAGTATCCACACGTTTTCGGATCAGGCTCGAATTGCCGTCATGCCCAGTGAAGCTGGCATAGTGTTTGGGACTGCGCCACTTACCATCAGGTGGGCACAAGGTCATATGTGCTACTTGTATAAAAAAAAGAAGAGTAAAGTAGCATCACGACCGTTTCCCTTTCAGGGTGTTCAGAACCACGCTTTTAAATAAGCGCATTAAACATTTAGCCAACTTTACTAAGGATCAGCATTGCCATTCAACGCGGCAATGCTGCCTGTATCCTTGGCACTTTGTCCATTGGTAGTGACTTGGAGCAACTTTATTATTTTATTTTGTTAAAAGTAAAGTATCATCACGACCGTTTCCCTTTCGGGGTGGTCAAAAACCGAGCTTATAAATAAGCAAATTCACATTTAGCCAACATTACTATAGGCCAATTATGTCAAGTGGCAAGCTCGTCGATGTCTGCAGCGTGCCAAGCTCGAGAAATATTACAAATAAATTAAATAATAAATTAATGTATTTATTTACAAACCGGTCTAAATCCACGAACTTAACCGCTAGACCACGGATGCAGTTTACTTGTAAAATATATTTAAAAAACTATTTTTTTGGGCGATGAAAGAGTTTTGTCACCGGAGGATAGTTTCTACAGCAAACGTCACAAATATGTAATATTTTAATATACCCTTGTACTGTAGTTGTATTTTCACTAAACATTGCGTGTTTACGTTAAACTTAACACAATATTATAAAAAAATATAGAAAAAAAGGAGGCCTCCTTTTCTTAAACCAGCCAATTGTCGGTCGCAAGCCCGAGACACCATTCTTCTCATCTCTTACCCACACACGATGGACCCGGCACCCGCACGGTGAATCCATGGAATGCTTAGAAATTGTCTTCCTTCACTAAATAATATTCAATGTTTCATTTAGTCTGAATATAAAATTAGTGGTAACTACAGTGTCTTCACTTTGGCGTAGAATAACTAAGTGAGTAAAATGAATGAAAATATTTTTACCATGTTAATGTGAAAACCCTGTAATGGACACACTGCGGGCCGCTGTCCGCGCTCTACATTACTTTTTTAGTTGATTTTTGGTGTTGCACCTATTTTCCATTTTCTTTACTTTTTGCATTGCAGCTTTTGTGCTTTAGTTTTATGCAATTTTGTGGCAATTGATTTTGTTTACACTTTCCCCTTCGAAAGTTGCTCGGTGCACGAATTTATATGGGCCGTTTGATTTTATTTATTGCGATGAAAACATTTACGACTATGGTTCGTTCTCGTAAACGTTTTTATTTACGTGCCTTTCTAAAATGACGATAATATGAAATGTGTTTAGATCAAGTCTAAATAAAAGCGATTTTTTATTTTTTTTATTATTAACTCGTAACAAGCTACTGAAATCATAGCCTTATAATAATTAGGTAACAGGTCTAAATTAAGAAATTAAATAGCAAACTAAATAATAACAATAAAATAGGAAGAACAAAATAAAATAATAAAGTTGCTCCAAGTACAAATTGCTAAGGATACAGGCACATTGCCGCGTTGAATGGCAATGCTGATCCTTTGGCCCATATACTGTCAAGCCCTCTTGGCTCCTGACGTGTTGACGAGCTGTTTTGGCAACGCCTCGACTAATTTTAAATGTATATATAAAATCAATACTATAAAATAACGTAACTTATTGCTAGATTTATTGAAGTGGTTACCTTAAAACCCCTGTTTTTTACTCGGGTTTTATCTTAAGTTTGTATTTTTATTGAACATTGCGTGTTATTTTGACCAAGCTTATGTTATATTTATTATATTATGTTAAAGAGAGTTTAACGCTTTTGCATTCCTCTCGCTCGCACAATCCTAAACTAAATTACGGATATTTCAAAGAAATATACCTATATGTTTATATATATATATTCTTATGTCCTATATATGCTATATATATTTACATATATATAGGTTATTGTAAGAGGAGTTCTAGAAAAATCTTTGCACCACTTACTGAAAGAATTGGGCGCAAGCAGGTCTGCCATCATTACATTTCCAAGTTTCCAAGACGGCAATAATGGAATCAAACAGTATTTGGTTGAGTAAGGAGAGGAGTAGAGTAGAAGGTGGGTGGTAAGCGTCTTGTTGCACAATAAATTAAAAAAAGGAGGCCTCTTTTTCAAACCAGCCTATTGTTGGTCGCAAGCCCGAGACACCATTCTTCTCATCTCTTACCCACACACGGTGAATCCATGGTATGCTTGGAAATTGATCTTCTTCATAGATTAAATAAAGTCATTTCGTTATAATTGCTTTTACTATTTTTCCTCTGTCTAAAATTTGGTATATGAAAGTGAAAATATGTAGGTATAAAAAGTCAGTCATTTTATTTCCTAGAAGGTTAAATAAAACCAACAATAAACATTTCTCAAAAGTACACTCCAGACTTGAATAACTTTAAAATATATTGACGAGTGAAAGAGATAGAACATACAAAAATATAGCTATTACAAAAGTCAGTGTTGATCAAGAACGCGTCCCAACAGCGGGTTTAGTAGTGCGAAAACCTTTGTGTGAAGAAAAAATAGTAATATTACAAGTTATTCTCAAGTAGTTGGCGCGAATAACACTTGTGAACTTTCGATCGACTCAACGACTTTTTGTGACTCCAGAAGGGTGTACTAAAACTTGTTTCGTACTCTGATTATAACTTCAACCTTCGTCAGAAAAAAAAACAAATTTGCCAAAATTTCAATTAGAAGTAAACTCACTCTATTGGGATCTATTGGACACAATAATTAATTTAATTTATCATGTAGGAGTGGCAAGCACTTGTTATGACCGGTCTGAAGTAAGTTGGCTTAGTAAGAATACACTTCTAAAATAATACTGTTTAAAGATATGGCCGTGATCCTTTTTTTTTCTTGTATAAAAAATAAAATATTTATGAATGTAAATAAATAAAGACGTTTAATTATAATTAATTAAAAAAAAAAAAAATCCTCGCCAAGCCGTCTGGCCAGCGTGGCGAGTGTAGGCAAATTCTCCAGATATATGTTCTGGAAGGCCCATCTCCAGCAGTGGAGGTCTAGGACGCTGTGTTCTAGGGGCTGTAATGAATAATTATTTTATTTGTGATATTTCTCGAGTTTGGTACGCTGGAGACATCGACGTGCTTGCCACTTGTCATGATTGGCCTATAGTAAAGTTGGCTAAATGTGAATCCGCTTATTTATAAGCGTGGTTTCTGACCACCCCGAAAGGGAAACGGTCGTGATGATTCTTTACTTCTATAAGTAAAGTATAAAAGTAGTCAGCAACCACGTATTTAAAGAAGCAGATTCACATTTAGCCAACTTTACTATAGGCATGACAAGTGGTAAGATTGTCGATGTCTTTAGCGTATCAAATTCGAGAAATATCACAAATAAATAAATTAAATGTTGTGTCCCAACCAGGAGTCGGACTCGTTACCTTCGCGTCTAAATCCACGGACTTAACCGCTAGACCGCGTAGGCTATTATTTATCAGGCTTTTTTCTTTGTGTTTCATAGTCATTTCCTTCAGGCCTCCTTTTTTATTATTTACGTGAGATAGGGTTTTGGTCTAACAACGTGCTTATAATTGAAGTAAAGTATCATCACGACTGTATCCCTTTTCGAGGTGGTCAATAACCACGACCCTTTTTTTTAAAAGAAGCGGGTTCAAATTTAACCAACTTTACTATTGGCCTATCATGACAAGTGGCAAGCTCGTCAATGTCTCTAGCATACTAAAGTGGAGAAATATTATTGTGTTCAGACCAGGAATCGAACCCAGTACCTCCGAGTCTAAATCCACAGACTTAATCGCTAGGCCACGGAGGCAGACTCTAATTGTAGCTGAGCAAAAATCTTTGCCACATCACCAACTTAAGCAAAATGTAACGTTTTTTTTTGTTTATGCATTAAAAGATAACTAATAACAAAATAGGAAAAAAGTATACGGAAACATAAAGGGTCAATTAGAGGTTACCGCAATTGGATCTTATTGTATTAAAATTAAATTATCTATAATAATAGATGATTTAATTAACAACTGTAATCCCCAGTAATTATTAAAGAAGAAGAAAAAGTAAAGTATCATCACGACCGTTTCCCTTTCGGGATGGCCAGAAACCACGCTTATAAATAAGCGGATTCACATTTAGCCAACTTTACTATAGGCCAATCATGACAAATGGCAAGCTCGTCGATCTCTCCAGCGTACCAAACTCGAGAAATATCACAAATAAATTAAACATTATTATTATTTTTTATTATTTATTTATTGATTTCAAGATACACAAAAATACATCAACAATATTATATAGCCGTCCACAAAAACCTTTAAGGTTTATCTGGGTACGGCGAGTAACTCACAATCTGTATGAGAAATAATTCTGCTATTGACTCATGTAAAACTTTTTAAACTTATATTTATTTATATTTGTTAATGTATTTATTTACATTAATAAATATTTTTGTGTCCCGCCCAGGAATCGAACCCAGTACCTCCGAGTCTAAATCCACGGACTTAACCGCTAAACCACGGAGGCAGTAATAATTAAACACTGTTTAATACAAAAAAAAACACTAATAGTGGTGTCAGACTAAATTTCTGACAGGTTTAAACTAACAAAGCGTGCAGTTGTTGACCCTGAAATGATAAATGAAGACATTTCAAATTAATCATAATTGACCAGTTAATACCTACACTACATTAAAAAGTAGTTCTAGGTTCCTATCTATCTAGGTTATGACTTCTGTTATCATCTTACAAGAATAATTTACATACCACGAATTGTATTTATTATTTTATTATTATTAAATATTTAATTTCATAAAAGAGAGATATTGATAGACAAACCATATGCAAGTTCGGAAAGTTTTTCTAGCAGAATAGGTTGTAGTATATTATTTATTTAACAGGAATCATTATTATTGGAGATCACCACTTCAACACACTTGCAGTCGAAACGATGGGTCTATGGTTCAAATCCTCGGCACACTACGCCTACTATCGTGTATCGTATACGGTCGTAATTTTAGTTTTAAAAGACTTTTTTGCAGCGTGCCTTAACTAAATACAATTCAATAATCATAACAATTAATTGTGTTTTTTAAAATTTAATTACAATATCTCTTTTACCCCAGCATTAAAATATAATTTAATTAAAAAGTCAATTGGTTAAAATTTATGTATGAAATAGTTACAAAGCACTATTTATACGATTAGGTTCTTTATTATACATTAAACATTGGACTTCAAATCCGCGGCATCGAAACTATGTATTTATGAACGTAAAAAAAAAAGTTTTTGTCAATTGTTATGCTAGAGTAAAATAAATAAAATTAATTACAGATTATGAAAACACAACATATAAACTATCAAATAAAAAAGAAATCATTATGGCACGAGAAGATTTTACTGGGCCCATTTCTCTAAGAAAAAGATTTTTAATAAATTAGATATATTTTTCGAATAATTGTAAATATTTTCATTCGCCGATTATTATAATATCGGAACCTATTGTATTTTTTAAAGTAGTTTACTTACATTCTTTGTAGAAAATTCATCCATCATTCACTCACTCACACTTACTTATTACACCTTCACACACCTACACTGTAAATACAAATACACATTCACATATACACTTAACATAATGATGCGTAGATTATTAATATTGTCTGTTTAATTTTATTTTTAGTGGTTTATTTTGTTTATAATCCGTTTGTGCTATATGTTTAGTGAAAATAATGTTATTCCGTAATTGGCTAGGTGTTAAGTAAATATTAATTTGTAAAAAACAGCTGTGGAATATGTAAATAAATAAATAAAATCCTATTTAAGTTGGCTACTTGCACTTGTATGTAGGGTGAATGATGAATGTGTGTTATGTAATTCTAGTGCCTGGAAATCGGTCGAATATTGTAGGTAGAAATCTCGACAAATGTACGTAGATCTTCGTGGAAACGACTTCCACTGCTAGAGAGGCGTCGATGTGTCGCTTCAAACTGCTCTCATTCCCAATAAAATATGATAGCTTTCCATCCTGCATCTCCGCAAAATATAGTTTCAACACTGGGGAATTTTGTCGAAAAATAGTTCGGTGAATGAATGCCATAGACTTAAATGTATTTGCTCTACATAGAACAATTTCTTATTGTATACGTTATAAGATTGTTTTTAAGTCTTACTCCGATACTCCAATGGGTTAAACTACTCATATCATTACTATCACGATACTACGAGGTGCTGTGCCAGTAAGAAAATATCACAACTTTTCATTAACAAAAAAGGAATACAAATGAATTATTGATTCGGACTAGTCGTTTTTAAGCTGCCATCAATATTTTTCGGCAGTCGGCAATAGTAAATGTATGCATCGCTACTTCCGCTTTTTGGGTGTTGTCATAAATTGTGTTAAGCGGGAATTAATAGGTTCAAAATTGGAGGCACCTAACTTCATCCGCTGATCACTAACATGGATCCTGTTAATCAAAACGTGTATCGCTGCTTAAATGTCTGTATTATACCTATTTTTTTTTAAATATATACTGAGCACGACATGTGACATCGCGCTCCTTACCGTTATGCCGATCTATCAATATGCTTTTTCACACTTCGCTTGAAGGACTTCAGGTTATGAGAATGGGGAAACACACTGGCTGGGAGAGCATTCCACATCTTCAGCGTGCGCAAGATACAAGAGTTTCCAAATTTATATATACGCGTAGGGATAGTGGCTACGGTATAGGGGTGCATATTTCTGCTTGTGCGTGTGTTTCGGCTCTTCAGAACACTCAACGTAGTATAGATTGTAGAACACGCTCAAACCGCACATATATTATATAGGAATAGAAAAACATAGGCTTTAACTTCGGCAGATGTACTCGTAAGAGTGTCTAAATCGTGTTTAGTGAAAAATTAAAAGCGTTTCATGATACTACTGCAAGGTCTCGTATTTTTAAGCTAAACAATGCCAGTAGACCGATTACAGATAATACTTCTCAATGTTGGCAAAGTTGTGTGATTCAAGATAGTGTCTCCCGCAGGAAGAAAGGGGAGTCCATGGAGGGATCGTGATTACAGGGCGGAAAGGAAAGTTTGGTGGCCACCCACTACGCATGCCTCCTCCACGCTATTGAAATAGTTAGTGCCTTGGAGTGACATACATTGTACGTACACTCCCATAGGGGTTGGCAAGGACTGAGAATTTCATTTGCTACAGTCACATACCAATCTACTCGCCTATTATTACTATACAGAGCCGCGTTCGCTTTAGTAACCCCGCGTAGGGTCTCTGACGTCATCAGTGTAGCTACTCAACATCGACATTCACAAAAGATTTACTAGCAAAATGTCACTGTCAAAATTGCCTCTTGAAATATTATCCCCAGTAAAGACATATTTCGTATATTTTTAGTTTTGTTGCGTATTTCACAGATTATAAGCTACCAATGTTTATGTCACTTTGACATTGACAGGAACCCTGAGTTAACACCAGTGTTGAGACCCGAAAGATTTTCAAATGAACACGCTACTCGATATTATAAAACCTTACACGGTGTTAGTTTACGAACGCAGCTCTGGTTGGTGTACGTACAACTACGAGGACTACTATTTGTCTTAGTTCTTTTTAAAAAATGAGAGTCAAAAATATCAACTTGACGGAATGAGGAACTTGCGTTTTAATTTAGCTTTTATCGCGATGTCTTTGATTGACAATGACCTTATTTTATTATGCTCTTCATTTCTTTGCTTATCTCGCTCACTTTAATCGTTGCTGCGCTTCTGTCTAACTATATTTAAATATTAGTTACGTAATGAAAACTCATTTTATTAGAAAATCTCCAAAATCACGATTATTGTATTTTTTTTTAAATTAAATCAGCGTTTTATCATTTTATATTTTTTAGGAATCTGAATCAATAATAAATTTACCTATTCGTATTGGTTGTAATGAAAATTAGTGATATTTTATCACTGCCAGCACATCATCGTAGTATCGTAATACTATATTTATTAGTTTAACGGTATTGTATTTGTAAAGACTGATTTCATCGACATTAAGTTTTTTTTTTTCGATTAATCACTGATTTTTCATTACAATTTTTTTTAGTGTATCAGAATCAACTATGTGTTTACTATACTTTTATATGTTATTTAAATTTTAAACTTTTTATTTGTTTTTGTGCATTGAGTTATTCTTACCAATGTTTTCTTTTTTAGCTTGTTTCCTATTTTTGAACATTCAAATTGAAGCTGTTTGATGTTTTTGTAGATCAATCTGTTATTTTTCGTTTAAAAAATATACACATATTTTTCCTATTTCATCTTTTACGAGTAGGTGTAAGAAATTGATCGCCTGACTTCGCTTGCCTGCGTACAGCTTAGAATAGAAAATGCGCTTCGCCACTCTATCCTGGCTTATCCGGACTACGTGTCCGCCGACTCCATCCTAGCTGGCAGCTACGTTAGGCTTAGAATAATAACGTCTAGAAACGAGATAGGCGCACTATATATAAGTAAGGCAAGTTGTACTGAGGCATAAAAGTTTGATTATTGACCAAACCGTGTCAATCTCAAGGTCAAATCATCGTGTTTACAACTCTCAGTATTTTTTAAAAATATTATGTTGTTTTTTGTGCTATTAATGGTTATCATATTGTCAGGTAAAACAAAAAAAAAGGTAATATAACACGTGTGATTTTTTGCCTCAAATTTTCTCAGTTAATAAATCGATCTATGCATTATTATTCTAGGAAGGTAAGCTTTGTTCCTCTAATGTTGGCACTTGTGTTGTTACTTTGAAATTTAAATTAGTAGTCAAATTTGTAGTTTATTTACAATATAGATTTTTTAAAATATTTTTCTTATTTGGTCATCATAAATATATATTTTTATAGATAACCTTCAAAATATAAAAAAAATGGTTTGAAAATTGGGGGAAAATACGGCTAGCGAGAGGCTAATATAGCCGTTTTATTATCATTATCTAGTCCCTTTTTACTGTGCTTTTAAGGTCTCCTCAGACATGAAGTAGTAAATTTTATACTATAATTCCATTCTACTTTGCCTTTACGTACCTGTTAAAACAAACAGGAACCCGGATTTCTGTTTACTTTTGCTCTTTTGTAAAATTGCTCCTATTATTCTTGGGTTTTATAATATTTGTACATGTATGCATAGATGTTGTACATGTATGTATGGAAATATGGGTGAACATTTTGTAATGTTTTGTTTGAGCAGGTGGTTTCCGTGGCTATGAATATAGACTCCCGTATTACTGAACGTTTATTTAGAGAGTTAACAAGTGCCAGGGAAAATACTTAGGTCAAATGCAGTTCAATGATTTGAAAACCTCTGGAATGTCACTTTAAATGACCTACCTACTAAAATAGTGCTGGCACGTTGCAAAGCTCCGATCTTTATTTTTTTTAAATATAACAATAAATTGTCAATGTTTATTTTTAACAACTTTATGGACTAGCTACAAAGGCGGTCTTAATGCCGCTATAGGCATTCTGACTGGTCAAACTTACCTTAGGGATAATTTAGAGCATTTGTCGTGTGAGGTACGTACAAAATATAATAAAAAAAATATATATATATATAAAAGCTAAACCTAAATACTAAAACTAGTATAGGTACTATATACAAAACTATATACTAATACTAATAAGTAGGTATACACTAAATAGACTAAAGACATATCAATGTTAATACATAATAACATACTTGTAAGGCGCGGTGGTGGCTCGGTTGTAAGAACGCGTACCTTAAATCCTACAAAGGTCGGTTAAAACCCACCCGGTATGTACCAATGAGAAATAAACTTTTCTTACGTACATTTGTTATAGATTTACAACACCACCATTCCCGTGCCTCGGAGAGCACGTTCAGCCGTCGGTCCCGGTTCCACTAATGCCAACTTGTGGAATCGTCAATAAATTGTCATAATAAATTGACATCATATCCTCGCCAGACCAAATTCTCCAGTTCTGGAAGGCCCATCTCCAGCAGTGGAGGTCTAGGACGCTTTGTTCTATGGGCTGTAGTAAACGAATGATTACTTGTATAATACAATATACTACTTACAGTTGTAGGGGGCTATTTTGGAATCGTGTGAAGATCATCCTTTTAAATAGGCGCTTGTTGTTCCACAAGTTTGAGGCAACAACTGCAAAAGAGTTTGGCATAAAACTGGGAATTACTTTATACCAATTGACACCAGATGTTTTGATTAATGGGATAATATGTCAAAGTTTATCTGCAAGTAAACCGGGATTGATGATGACATTGTAGGACTATTAAATTAATTACCTTATAACTTACGTTCTATTCTTAAGGTGGGTTTAGACCAAACTTACAAAAAGCTCTAGTAAGAACAAGAGCGTGCGTCGGGCGGGATTGGCAGCGCTCTCCGGGTAACCCCCGTCTTCAGGCTCTCCGAGTTATAGTTTATATATTAAGTGGACGTTTGGTCAACGGATGCATAAAGAGTGACAGGGCTAAGGTTTCGCTTACGACTCTCCCTGTATAATTTTAAACTCATTCTCTTTGTTATTAACTTGATTTTCACCTAATATTAAGTGCTCCATGCTTATTATCAACTAAAACACCTTAAAGAAACTGCTTTGAGAAGCGAGCACGTCAGCACATGCATGAACGCTGTAAGTAACGCTGTTTATATCAAGCGAGCGAGCATTTTTATAATATTTTATTTTATTTTTATTTTTATTTATTCAGGAAACATACAGATCTTAAATCATAATTACAACAATTCTAAAAGTTACACAATCCAGCAAAGTTTCCACTTAAATATCAAACATAGATTTTGCAAAAAAATATTATAATAATAGGGATAAGCTTAAAAACAATACCTATAGAACAAACACAACTAAATAATATACATATATATATAGTAAAATAATGGAAAATGAGAAAAAAATAAAAAGTAATCAAAAAGAAATTAATTAAAAGTTCTACAAGCATAATCTATTATTAATTTCTTTTTTTAACCTAGCAACACTAACACTGAACAAATCAATATCACTGAAATTTTCATTGTAATTTAGGCATGATCTTAGCACAAAGGAGTTTTTCAAGTATTTTGTTCCAGCAAATCTGATAGCAAATAACAGTTTGGATCTATTCCTCTTCCTACTACAATTCAAGTTTATTTTACTTAATAAATACGGCGAGCTAATCTTACAATTTATTATCTTATACAAGAAATGGATGTCTCTTACAATACGTCTATTTTTGAGAGAGGTGAAAGGGGGTTTGTTGTAACACAGTCCTCTATATTTAAGATGTTTGATGAATCTGTTTTGAATAGTCTCAATATGTCCAACGTAGACCATATACATAGGGTTCCAAACCACTGAGGCGAATTCGAGGTGACTCCTGACAAAGGCGTTATAAAGAATTTTAAGCGTATGCACGTTCTTAAAAACCTTACCAATGCGGAGTATAAATCCCAACATACGGTAAGCCTTATCTTTCGCATGTGTTATATGCGATTCAAAAGTTAGTTTACTATCCAAAATGACGCCCAGATCACGAATTTGACTGACACGTGCTAGTTCCTGGCCATATAAAGAGTATGATGCTAAGATAGGATTCGGTTTTCTTGTAAAGGTTATGACTTTACATTTAGCAATATTAAGAAACAAAAGATTTTTATCACAATAAGAACACAAACTGTCCAGATCTTGCTGTAAAGATATGCAGTCATTGAGACCACTAACTACTTTAAGTATCTTCTTGTCATCTGCATAAAGGAACAGTTTAGAGTTTCTTATGTAATATAATACGTCATTAATGAAGATATTAAACAGCAAGGGCCCCAAGTGGGATCCCTGAGGGACTCCGGACGTAACAGGAAGAAAACTAGACGTATAACCAGCAACAGCAACAGCTTGACTACGGTTAGATAGGTAAGAATCTACCCATCTCAGGAGAGTGCCATGTATACCGACAAGTTCCAATTTCTTGACAAGATGAGGGTGTGAAATTTTATCAAATGCCTTGGAATAGTCGGTATAGATGACATCCACCTGGAAACCCTCATTCATGGCGTTCAGGATAGTGTCTGTAAACTCACAAAGATTGGTGTCGACGGACTTACCAGTAACAAATCCATGCTGATTATCAATAATGTATGGTCTTATTAAAGGAAAAATTATATCATGGACAATCTTTTCAAAAAGTTTAGGTACCACTGATAGCTTTGAAATAGGGCGGTAGTTAGTGACCTCGTGACGTTTACCACTCTTAAAAACAGGAGTTATAAATGATTTTTTCCATATATGTGGAAAAACACCACTGGACAGAGATGTGTTAAATAAAATTGATAACGGGGTAGCCAATTCCCTAGCACAGTTAAAGATAAATGCAGGATGCAGATCGTCGGGTCCGACGCCTTTAGACGGGTCAACACCTTTCAGATACTTGAATATGGTATCACAGTCCAAAGATATATTAGAGATACAAAGGTTTGTTTGATTGTGTCCATAATTGGGTTCCAAAGTTAAAACTGACTTAGGTTCATAAACAGACATAAAATAGTTACTAAATAAATTACAAATTTCATTACCAGTGGATGCTCTGACGTCATTTAAATACATGTTACAGGGAAGACCATTGGAAGAATGTTTGCTCTTAACAAAAGACCAAAAGTGTTTAGAATTGGTTTTTATTTTATTTTCGGATAATGTTACGAAGGACTCATAGCATGATGATTGATATTCATGATGATATTCAAAGAATCTTCGCAGGCAAACGAAAGAATGTCCTGTCTTTGTTTACACAAAAATAATTTGATAAAAGCAGATAAAATGCGCTCGTTTGGTCTAACTTAACCTTTATATAGTTTCTGTTTTTTTTTTAGTCGTCCTTGGCTCTCACTGCTCATACCTATAACAACTCATACTATTCCTTTCCAAAGGCTTGCGTATAAAATATAGGTAGCTAGATAAAATCAGATCCATATTGCCTATTAAAAGGCGTAGGTTTCGGGCTTTCCAAGGACAACGCGGCTAATAGCTTTCCGATAGAATATCAGTTAACATTAATTTGGTTATTGCTGGCTTTTAAGGGAATGTTTGGCAGTAACATCAAGTGGTTTGCTTCACATGTTTGACCAAACCTCGTTTCCCACCCCTGTCCCCGTAGCATGGACTTTCTATCAAATTGGCAAATTTTGTTTTTTAATATTGCCACACCCGCTAAAATTTGTAACGAATGTGAGAAACTGTTATGATCATCTATCCCAATCGACACTGCTAAAATAATCGTTACCGACTACTCCTTTGTCGAGTAAGCGCCGACCAAATGACGACCAAACCAATGTACACGAGCTAGTGTTGGTAACGCGTAAATATCGCAATCTCAAATAGTTAATTATACCGGTAACACAGTAGATGTGATTTTTATTACTAATAGGGGTTATTTCCGTCAACTGCGTTATTATGAAAACTGCTTGATATATAAATAAAATCATAAGAGGAAACAATATTGTTATAGTTCTTTTAAGTTTAAATTTTTTTATGTTTTGTAATTATTAGTGAGGACGGACGCGAAGGGAGTGCCTAAAAGTGGATTTCAACCGTGAGACGACATATTTTTTTGTCATGCCTTGCCTTATCTTACAGTCCATGCTATGGGGGCTGTTTTACTCTAAATGAAACAAACATATACCCCTCTCTTTTTCTCCACGAGATATAAATTAGTAGCGAAGTTTCGAGCACCAATGCCAAATATCGGCTTTTTGCGAGGAACATTTTTCCATGTTTGCGTAAAGTATCAGCACGACCGTATCCTTTTCGGGGTGGTCAGATACCACGCTTTACTATAGGCCCATGATGACAGATATTTACGTAATGAAATTAATTTGATTTTTGAAACTTAGTTGTGTATCGGAATATCGCTCTCGGCCCCCTAACGGGATACCACGTCCTAAGTTGTCGAACCTAGACCCCTTGGGTTCGTAAGTCACAAGGGCGCTGTTACATCAGTAATGTGCATGAATTACCAACGGGTTAACCGCTGAGATCCTGCCGGGGAAAACGGGGGAATGTCCCCATCCCCAACCCAGGCCCATGAGCCATCCGGGCCTGAACGACCCCACTGTCTGCCTGTCTATTTAATTTTAAACCAATATTTATTTTACTGATACTGCTGGGATGTTTCGGCCAAAATTAACCATAAACCTTTTTAGTATCTTGTAATATAATGACGTGTTAAGAACTGTAATATCTCTCCATTAATAAATTCTCCTTGTTTACAAATTTTGTGAATTAAAACACAATTTTGGTTCACGAACAAAGTCAAAGAAGAAGAACAATCAAACGATTCATCACGAAATTCCTTTCGAATGTTCTTAGAAAATGATTTCGGTCGAGAGCTTTCCGAATTCAAACGATGCCAGGAGTTTGAATACGGAACAACAACGTTTTTAATTTGTAACTCTGTAGGTAGTAAAATATTTTATTAGTATTATTATGACTTCATAGGTCTTTTATTGAGAAAGTTAAGTGATGTATAAGCACTCTTATCTTTAGTGTAATTTTACAGAACTCATACGATTAATTTATTAAATAAAAATCTATTTAACACAAATAATAAAAAATATAATCCACTTTAATTTATTAATAGAAACTTTTATTGTAAATTAATTAAAAGAGTCAGATTGTCAAAAAAACTGTTTGTGGGCGCCGTTTTTCCATTATCCCGGTTCGTTTGGCAAAGATAGATTAATTTTGAAGGTCAGTCATCAGCTGGTACATTTGACTCCATTTTAAAATTAAATCGTTACAATTACAGGGAGGTTTTGGTACAACCCAGCCTTAGTTGTCAGAAAACTCGCCTATATACCTTAGCTTAAGTATTGGTGCAATAAGGATTAACCTCTAAATAAAAAATGTCTAGATAAAGTTCTCCCATAGTTTTATATTTATTGGGGTACATTTATAATACATTATACAGGATGTAATTATTAATTAAAGATACACACCTACTAGTTTTCTAATTGACTACAATTAAAAGCATTAACTTTGTTAGCGCACGCCGCCGCCGGACCGTATGCTTCACTTGCTCATTTAAACCAAGGGTGTCCTTCATTATTTTCTCATTTAATCACCTGCTGTTTTCATAGAGTATACCGCTTATTATAAAAAGTTTTATAATTGTTGGTAATTAGATTTAATTCATCCTTGATTGAGAATTATATCACAATGAATTATGCCGATTTCTTAGCCTTTATTCATGATATCGTCAAGTTATTACATTTCTCAGGCTATATCGATAACGTGTAGGTACTTGGATTCGGCTTAATCTCAAAGCTTTGTTTGGACTTACAGCTATTAATTATTATTTTTAGATAATATTAAATCCGAATTCATACTTCAAAATGTATTTACTTTTTCTTTATCGGCGGTCCTATATTAAGGGTATTTTCCAGTCATGCAGATATGTACGCGCGTGAGTGTATGGTCCATTTACGTGCATGACAAGAAATAGAAAAGCCAAAAAACCAAACCTCGAAAGGCATAAATATTACCATTTCAAATATTTCCGATAAGATTTTTTTTTACATCGAAGATTCATTAATTCATTGGCTTTTCCTTATTTTAAATACTTTCTCAGTCTAGCACTTTTTAATCCATAAGTCTGCATATTTCATATTATGCATTTATGTCAAGAAAATTATTTCTAATTTTGGAACAAATGATAAGTAATGACGAAATACACAAATTGGTAGGTATGAAAGAAAGCATAGGGAGGAAAATCAGGAAAGGCATGCTCCGATTGTTCGGTCATGTTGAAAGGATGAGTGAAGAAAGATTGACGAACCAGATATATAATGCGAAGGTTGTGGGTAAAAGAGGCCCTGGCAGACCAAGACTTACCTATCACGATCAAATAAATAAAACAATAGCTGAAGCATTATATTTAGTGCATTAAAAAGCCATCGAAACGAAAGGGTTGATGAATGTCGAAGAAGCGAAAGAGGTATGTCGTGACCGTGACAAGTTCAATTTTGACCGTAGTGTCAGCTCAAAAGTAGAAACAGACTTTATGTAAATTATTATTTTTTGTCAATTTTTTCGTTATCCCCTTTACCGATTTCGAAGATCCGTTGAGGAAACCCGTTCGACACCTGGAAGTGGATTCCTCCATTGATGAAACGTCTTAGAATATCTATAAATTGAGTTACTGTTTATTAATTGCGTAGATAAATTTATTATTGTAGATTTACTAACTAAAACTTTCCATCCCTTCCCATCACACCTCTTTTGTTTCTAATTCGTTTGCTGTTGTAGCTGCAAATCTTTGGAATGACCTACCTTTAGGTATTAGGCAAGCTCCAAATCGAGTCATCTTCAAAAATATGGTTTACAAACACTTTCTTTCTAACTAGATTGTCCCAAACTTATGTCTCTTTTTCATTGCCTCATTATCCTCAATTTCAGCAACATCATATTTCAATTCCTCATCATGTAAGTAGTTTTATTTTTATATTATTGTTTATTTATGATGTAATTTATGTTTATATATATGTATATATTTATATATTACGTATTTATGTATTTGTATATGTATTAGTATGTAATATTGTTATGTATGTATTAAGATACAGAAGTATACTGTTAAGAATAACTTAATTAATGATTGCACCTACCATCTATACTGTCTAAATGTCCTAAAGGTTTGGCTGTCAGAGAATGCCTAGCGGCATTAAGTCCGCCTTTGTACATAGTGCAATAAAGTTTTTAAATAAAAATAAATAAATAAAATAAAAATAAAAATAAAAAAATAAATCTTATGCTGTTTTACTTTCTTTGCCTTATTTTTTTTTTAAGATAAAAACTGGCTTTATGAGCTCGGTATTTTGCCTTCCAACAACGGAAAAAATATCCAAACGTCTATTTCAAATTTTGAACTGACACTACGGTCAAAAATCTACCTATGAACACTATCATCTATATCCTTATAATGTGCGTTTGACAGCTGGAAAGAATAATTTAGTGGAGAAGCCATTGGAAAACGTCTTGGAATACGGGTGTTAGTCTTAAACGCTTGCTCAGCATTACCTCTATCATTTCAAACATATTTTTTTTTGGAAACTTCATTATTACGGCATACATGTACGGCCTGGTTGGCGCCCGAGGCTGCTTCAAGTATGCCGCTGCCAAAATATGGAATGATCTTCCATCGCCCGTTCGGGACGCGATAGTTACAACGTTACCCACTTTCCGTAAAATGTGTGCAGCATGGCTGCTTGTGTCTAGGTTTCTGTTTTTTTATTATTATTTATTTATGTTCTTGGTTTTTTTTAATTGTTTTATTTTAATTTTATTTTTAATGAATTTTGTTTCATTATTATTTTAAAACGTTTATTTATATTACTGTTCCACTAAATTTTAATGTCGGCTATGGTATAATAACAGAGGTTGTTGAAACCTGCTTCCAACACCATTTTCTGAACCATAGACCCTTTTCTCATATAATTTTGTTTTATTTATTAACTATATTTTACATTTTTATTAACTCTTATTTTGACAAATAAAAACTGATTTTATTTTATTAGCTTCGATTTCAAACGATACCGTCTGTTCATGTATTTATTTGCATTGCATTGATTTTAATTGCTTATAATTTTATGTAGAGTATGAGTTTGTGGGCATTTAATTAACGTATTTATGCATAACGATGGTTAATTATGTAGTAGGTAGCGCTGAAACAATGTTCATTCAACATTTTGAAATGTGCATGTTTCATAATTTAGCCACCGCGCGAAATTCTCTCATGTGTTTTCACAATTCTCTGTACGAAATAAATCTTGTTTTACGATTATTTTATAATTGAGCAAGTTGTTGATAAAGTTTGTGTTTTGATAAAAGCTAGCATATTCCGTGATTTTACAGTAAAGTATCATCACGACCGTTTCCCTTTCGGGGTGGTCAGAAACCACGCTTATAAATAAGCGGATTCACATTTAGCCAACTTCACTATAGGCACATCATGACAAGTGGCAAGCCCGTCGATGTCTCCAGCGTACCAAACTCGACGAATATTTATTTTAATCAAATATTTTTTATTAATAGGTACTTTTCTTCGTGACATCGTTATCGAATATTGCTTATGATTGTGCTTTATCTTATCTGTAGCACGGTCCTACTCCAATTTGAAGTGTCGAGAATGGAAGCGGGTTCGCATCCCGACCGGGGCTTCGGTCGTTGCTCTCCGGCCGAGTCCGGCTGTGGAACCTCACCCTAGACTTATATAGAAACGGGTCCTATAATACAATTAATGATTGCTAGACAAACAATACAATATAGAATTAGCAACAATTCAGGGTTACAAAATTCGATATTTGACTAACACATTTTGTTTAAACAGGGGTTCTATGTAGGTACACTTTAGTTCCGACACATAACTATGATTAAAGAAAATCATTTAATAATTTTATATTCAAATTGACGGAGCCAATTACTTTTATAATTTTACAACCAACTTGCGACTCTGTGACAATTCTTCCGAGAGTATGTTTTTCGTACTTAAGGCCAACATCTCGACAATAATAGATTCTATTGTTGGTGACCAATCCTTATATATAAGTGTATGGTCTGCCCCACGGTACTGCGTCACTTGCGCCCTGCCCGCCCTTCGCCAAATAAGACCGATAGCGGTTCTTTATCAAAAGGGCTTGCCACGAGCCAACTGTATCTGCTCGAATATTATGGCTATCGAAACTCGAAGCCCGCTACGGACCACTTGTCTGCGAATAATGTCCTTATTGTACCGAGTACCGTTATTTCAAATTATTATGTGCAGGTTCATTGAACACGGTCCTTTTATTGTGCGATATTTAAAGTAGATTCAAAGCTCATTCATTTTTTAAAGTAGCTGTTAGGACTTTACGAGGGTAGCTAACGTAGGTACATTTAGTTCATTCTTTTTAACGGGAATATTTTTTTGTTTCCTAAATTGCGTCTTTTTCAAATACGAAGCTTTATTGAAGTTTTGGAAACCAAAGAAAAACTAGTCTTTAATATTGACGTTAGTGTTGCCGACTATAGAGATACTCGTATAAAAAGTATCATCACGACCGTTTCCCTTTCGGGGTGATCAAAATCCACGCTTATAAATAAGCGGATTCACATTTAGCCAACTTTACTATAGGTCAATCATGACAAGTGGCAAGCTCGTCGATGTCTCCAGCGCTGCAGCGTACCAAATTTGAGAAATATCACAAATAAATTAAATAATAATTAAATGTATTTATTTACATTAATAAATATTTTTGTGTCCCGACCGGGAATCGAACCCGGTACCTCCAAGTCTAAATCCACGGACTTAACCGCTAGACCACGGAGGCAGTTTACTCGTATAGTTTAATAATATCCTTACTTATAATTATACAATACGGCGCGGGCTATTTAAATATAGCACAAACCGCTAGCATCGGGCATTCTTTATTCAACGTTTTCAAATTCAAATTCTGAGAGGGACCTTCACCGATCGGTTATCATATTATAATTATTAGAGAAGTAAATTCATGCCTTAAAAATTTCAACGTGAACCTTGAACATATTTCGTTAGGTAACCCATCACCGCCGCTTTTGCTAGCTTATTTCATTATATAAAAATTGGATTTCCATCGTATAACTGATCGTAAAATTATATATGACTTTATTATAACATAATAAATCTTATGTAGGTAGGTAAAATTTTATTAAATAATACAATTAAAATTATAGGTATTCGAAAAGAAGTTTATACATAGGTATGACTAAGATTTATTTTTTATTTTCTGATGACTGTCACTATCTCATTCCCGGTTTGACGTTGACTTAAGGGACAACCTGTATGTATTGACTATACAACTCTGTCTTTAATATTTCTTAAATTAACATTGGTTACTACCAATATCTGTCATAAAGGTAAGAGAATGTTGTGAGCCTTTGGTAAATGTTTTACTGATGATTAAAATAATCTATGATCAACATTTTGATACACGCAACGTGATATGTAGCTTGTTATTTCAGCCAATGACGTTGGCATGTCTGCAACCGGCCGTAAGTCACCTAGTATTGTTATTTATTTATTTATTTAAATTCTTTAATGCACTTAAAAATAGTACAGAGGCGAGCTATAATTAGGCATTCTTTACCAGCTAACCTTGGGGATCGAGTAAGGTGATAGGCAGGATGAAATAATAAAAAATGAAATTTTAATGATACAGTTAATAAGTTACTTAACTAATTTTCATATATTACACATTATACCTACACACATAAACATACATAAACTATACATACAAGTACATCATATACATTATAACTTAAATAAATACACAGTTATTGTTACTCTGGAGTCTAAAAATACCTATTTTCTTTAGCAGCAATAACTAGTCAAATTGACAGCAAACTATCGCTGTACGCCCGAACCTTGCATAGAAAATAGGCAAGTCATTATATTTGGAAAACAATGTGTTCACAGTTATTATGCATAAAAGAGTTTACCCCTCGGAGTTCGCGCCACATCATGCCACCATTATTATATTAAAACAATTCCTTTGTTACACAAATGTACAGACAAATTTGGGCGTTGTAGACTTGGTTTTTGGTTTGGAATTTGGTTAGGGTTGCGACTGAGCCGGTTGTGAGGTTGTCCCGACTACACCCCTCCGTGAAATATCAGCGTACAGCGTGCTCACCGCTCACCGTTCCCATAAAATCTGTGTTATGGCACTTTCATCTAACGACATCGATTTAATGTTTCTCAAGATTTTAATTGCTTTGCATCTCCGGAAAGTTTGAGGAAGTGTTCCTAATGAATGACAATTTAATGACACATCTCCTCTGACGTTGGCAACATTATGATGTGAGATGCATTGTTCTGCAGACTATTGATGCCAAACTTTCATATCAAATGACTTTCCTAAAATTTAATTAACTACTTAAATAGATATAAATAATTACTTACCTTTCATAGTACTTATTTTTATTAATTTTACCGATTCAAATATTCCCAAAAGACCACAACATGAAGTCGAACAAATATTATGATCTCACAGAAGAAATGATCAGAAACGGGTTCGAGACTTTACGCTATGGAAGTTGGTGCGAGAGTAGTCCTAGCAAAATCTTTGTATCACTTAGTGAAAAAATTGGGCCTAAGCAGGTCTGCCGTCAATAAATTTATGGAAAGAGCTTCCAAGACGGCATTAACGAAATCATACAGTATTTGGTTCGGTAGGGAGAGGAGTAGAATGGTGGATGGTGAGCGTCATGTTGCGCAATAAAGTTAAAGAAGGAGGCCTCCTTTTCAACCTAGCCTATTGTCGGTCGCAAGTCCGAAACACCATTCTGCTCATCTCTTACCCACACACGATGGACCCACGCATGAAAGTTTAAGGAATCAAGAAATTGTATATGGACGGATTTTCATTTACTATTTTTTTTTTAAATAAATACGTACCTACAATGATTATTAAAAAACGAAATTATGAAATAAACTAAAAACTTAATAAATTAGTACTAATAAAAAAAAAACTACTGAATAATAGTAATAATACAACTAAAAATAATAATTAAATAAAATACTGGGTAAACAAACTAAAATAAAAATATTATAAATTAAAAAAAAAGCTCCAAATCGCTGCCAATTGGCAAAGTGCTAAGGATACTGGCAGCATTGCCACGTTAAATATTTGTTGCAATGCTGATGCCGAGGTGTTGATGAGGTGTTTTGACAACGCCTTGAAATAATCCTGTGCACTTGGTCCCCACGACCTAAGTGTTTCAAATCCAAACGGCGCAAAAACAATAAGCTGGGTGTATTTTCGCCGTTTGAGGTTTTCTGTTTGTAACCATATAATAGTTTTATAATAAATATTACTTAATACTTTGTAACAATAAAATAAGTCTTATCTTCCTAAAGCTGTAGCTTGTGATGACTGTTTATTTTATTTCTATGTTCTGGTTTAGAAAAGCCAATAAATGTATGATTGTGTTGTCCCCAGGGCGGTGACGGACCCGCGAGACGGCAGGCGGGTAGCGCTCAAGAAGCTGCCCAACGTGTTCCAGTCGCTCGTCTCATCCAAGCGCGTCTTCCGGGAGCTCAAAATGCTTTGCTTTTTCAAACACGAAAACGTAAGTAACAGCTCTATTTATTTATAGCTCATATTCAAGTAATTACATTGTTTTTCTACATTCCCAAAGATTGTTTGCCCGCTATGTAATTTTTTTAGTGTAATAAATAATTTTTAACCTTTTTTGCCAACAAACCTAAATGGTTTTGAGGGATAGGTATAATGATTTTAAAAAATTAAAAGAATTATAAAAGTACCAGCCTATAGGAGGATTCAATTGGAAGATAAGAAAGTAGTCAACAATCAATCATGATTTATAATAAATTTATAATTCTGTAAATAACTACGTGTTTTTAAAAAATCGCAAGAAATGTACATATGTACCTATATATATCGAGAAATATTTTTCTATCATCACAAACGTCTATTGTAATATTTGTGAAAGTGTTTTTTTTTTTTTTTATCTTGTAGCATTAGTTATATTATAAAACTATAGGTAATATGAACTCTGATAACAACCCACTATTGTAGATAATTATTTATTTATCAAAATTAAAAGTTTTTAATTTCGTGGTTTAATACCATTTCCATACCCAGTCATTAACTAAAATGTATTATTTCTGTTTGTTCGCTCAACCCGCAAATGTTTGATCGCCGAGATATAATTTATGCATCACTGGTTCATACGCAACTCTTTTGTTTTACCGCAAAAATATCGAAAATGTAGAACCTCAAAATATTTTTATAATATCAATATTGTATTTAAAATATTCGCGTCGCGTCGCCAAAAAATAGAGGACTTTTTGGTTCAATGCACGCAATATAAAAAAAACTATTTTTTTGTGTGTAAAACCAATGAAATTCATTTAAATATGGAACGTAACTTTTATTACTAAATAATAATTATAATTGACCGCTATTAACTACATAAACTTACTTATTTATTTAAAATATATTATGCATTAAAATTGTACGAGAACATAGACGGGCTTAAAGACTATGCATTTTGCGACAATCCGCAGGAGTGCGGAAAGTAATGTATGGGTGAAATTTTAATGACCAGTATATACGAGTAGGTTTATACAAACTCGTATCATCATCACCATCATCATCAGCTGTTGGGGAAGGGCCTTCCAGAAATTTCTGGAGAATTTGGCCTACACTCGACACGCTGGCCAGACGAGTTGACGAGGGTCTGATGTCATTTTTTTTTGTAATGACAAAATATTTACGATTCACAAGTTGGTATTAGTTGAATCGAGACCGACGGCTTGACGTGCTCTCCAAAGCACGGGAACGGTGGTGTTGTAAATATATGACAAATGTACGTAACAAAAGTGAATTTCTTAATGGTACATGCCGCTCACCTCTTTACGATGTTATGGGAGGCATTCTTACAACTGAGCCACCACCGCTCTTACTCGTAAATATTTGCCTATATATATATATTTAAATAAAATAAAAATCCATCTAAACATAAATATAAATGTTAGTCATCGATGTATATAGATAGGCCCTCACTGATATAAAAACGTTCCCGTAAAACCAATCGAAATTATGTAGCTGCCCTGGCAGACCAAAACTCACCTACCACGATCAAATAAATAAAACAATAGCCGAAAGTGCAATAAAAAAGCCATCGAAGCAAAAGGGCACGTATGAAGAGGTTGATGAGTGTCGAAGAAGTGAAAGAGGTATGTCGAGATCGTGACAAGTGGCGCTCAATTGTCTCTGCCTACCCCGCAAGGGATTTGGCGTAAAGATTTGTATGTATGTATTCTTTTTGATAGTTTGTAACAAATTGTAATTGTTCGCAGGTGCTCTCAGCTCTAGACATCCTTCAGCCTCCTAGTCTCGATTTCTTCCAAGAAATGTATCCTTTTCTAATATAAAAAAAAACATTCAACGCTATCCATCTTCTCTAAGTAAGTAATAACAATTAGTATTTAGACGTATGACGTTACTTTACATTTAGTTTGAAAATTATCTTGGTAGACAGAATGGTTCTATAATTGGCATCAGCTACAAGTATACAGGGTGAAAAATTTCGTGAAAGTAATTTCTCCAGAAATATGCTGTGGACTCCGAGTGTGACTATGATATTTTTATTTCAATGGTGTATGGGGTTGCCATTTAAAAAAAAACTTCCATTGATTTTTGTTAAATGATGACTGGACGGACAATCTGAATAAGATTTTAGGGTCCAACAAAAAAAAAATAGTTTTGACCGTACAAGAGTCAAAAAAACGACAAATCCTTACCCGGGTAGTATATAGTATACAATATTGACAACAGATTTTGTTTTTACATTTTAACGTATACGAGGTAAGTCATTGGCTGAAATAATGAAAGTGTCAAGCTAACTACCAATAACGTAGCGTACTCGTATATCAAAATGTTGATCATGGATTAATTTAATCAGCCTTTCTGCAAACGGCCGCAGTGTTTCACTTTCGTCACGAAGCGTTTCAAGTGTTGAATGGTTAACAAGGTTTTCTCGTAGAAACTTGTGATCTTTATCGCAAACTCACAATGTAAAATGATAATTAGTTAGCGCGAGTAATAAAACTTTTTAATTTAGTGTTATTCCATATCATAAAAGCTTAAAAATTAACTACAGAATTAAGGGTAATCCAAACCTTCCTTAATGACTTCGTTCACTTAAGTGGCGACATATGTACTTAAGTAAGGAAGCCACTTATTAAACTTCGCATCTCGTTCGTAAACTCAAACATTTGCAAAGATTTAAATATTATATTCTAATTTTATTTCCTAGACACTAGATATTTTCTTCTTTTAAACTCATAAAAGAAGAAAATATCTAGTGTCTAGGAAATAAAATTAGATTAATAGATTTGGTTTATTAAAGTATCATCATCACGACCTTATCCCTTTCGGGGTGGTCAGTAACCACACTTATCAAGAAGCGGATTAACATTTAGCCAACTTTGGACTCATCTCATTTGAGCTCGACAAATACCACAAATAATTAAAACACAATAATTTATTTGTGATATTTCTCGAGATTGGTACGCTAGAGACATAGATGAGCTTGCCGCTTGTCATGATAGGCGTATAGTAAAGTTGGTTAAATGTGAATTCGCTTCTTATAAAATGATGGATACGGTCGTGATAATTTAAATACTCAATCAGTAAAGGTCGATCTCACACGTATCTTAGACTATAATGTTAGTATTGGCCCTAAACCTACTTCGATTACTGATTATAACTCTGGATCTTATGTAGTATAACTTATTAATGTATATGCGTATGTTTTTGTATGTTTAATTAATAAATTTTAATTATAATTATTATTAATAATAATAAAATGTATTTCTCTCATAAGGTATATTAAAAATATTAACATTTACAATATGGTACATACATACCTATTAGATATTGTATCCAAAAACAAAATATATATTTAAAACGATTTAACTTACCGAGCATGAGAGCTGGTGCCTGAACGGGGTACCTAGAAGATACCTGTATCTCAGGTCACCAGGTAACACCGCTCGGACTAGCAAGTATGTTTAGCTTAAGGATTGTTAATAAATATTTCCAACAGGTCACACAGCGCCATCTAGTTTCCGTGGTAAGCTACGAGGCTTGTGTTACAGAAACTAGATGGTTGATAAACTACATATTATACTTTTTTTTTTGTAAATATATATTTATATATATTATACATATAAACACCCAGACCGAGACAAATTATACAATGTACAACTTGCCCCCGGTGGGAATCAAACCCACGACCTCCCGAGTTCATGGCAACGTTTGTTACCACCAGACCAGGGAGTCGGTCTGGTTAAACAGTTATCTTATTTATAATTTTAACAGTTAACTATAATGTACAAAATGAAATAACAATTCATTCTACTTCACTACGACTATCATTTGCTCAGTCTCATGATAGCTTTGATGCTATTGGGTATAATTCTATACACCTGTATTTTCAATCTATTTAATTTTTAATTAACATATTGCACCTACCTTACGTAAATGTTCGAGAATGTCAATAAATAAATCCTTAAATGTTTACATTTATGTTCCTAGCAGACTATTGCAAGGATTTTCTCACACGGAAGCTATATCTAATGTATCGGATATCAAGTGCATACCAAATCCGATCAGGAACCACAGGTATGGGAGACCGCAAGCTCCACAATCCCATACATACGAGTATATCTTGATATATTACGTATGTTAAACGTGTTGTTGTAAATAGGCAATTTAGGTAGAATATTACCATATTCCATAGACAAAGAAACCTAAAATATTGCTTTTAACAAACTGGGGCGATTTAATAACTAAAGGATGGAAGTAAAAAATCGTTTTTGATAGATTTTCAGCCAGTTTGTCGAACGTTTTAAATAGGTGGTAGGCGTACTGATAGTGGAGATTTGCCCAGTCTGCCGGGGCGGAGAAATGCCGTCCGTCCTCATAAACCCAGTAAAGTGTATCCATTCGCGATCAGGCTCGAATTGCTGTCACGTCCAGTCAAGCCGGCATAGTGTTAGCGACTGATGTTAGTAATGAAATCCAGTTGCGAACGTTCATGGACCTCGCGCGCCACTTACCATCATGTGAGCGCAAGGTTACATGACGTGCTAGTATATAAAAAAAAAGTATTTTTTGGTACTTAATTATTTCTTAAGTAAAAATTAAATAGGTTTTGCAATTAATTAGTTTCACAAACAAATCTTGAAATAACCTAATAAATAATTTAAAAAATTGTCATTGCGTTACATAAAGCAATTATGTGAAAATTGTTTTTTTAGGTAGCCGAAGAAGGTACATTACATTTTTTCTAACTTTTAATACTTATTATATATACATTTTCTACAAATATACCATAAAAACCCACATTCTATAATTTTGAACACTAGAAAAACTCAAGTGCATATTTTGAAATTTGTTCGTGAAACCCGATATGACTTAAGAAAAAATTAAAGATAAGCTACGAAATAGTTAAGTTGAGCTTCGAGAAACCGACAGATAGTTTGACAGAAGCCTAATAACGATTAAATTGAACGAGATAAACAAAGGAATGGAGAGCGTAATATTTAAACAATCGGTCGTTGTCAATTAAAGACAGCGCGGTAAAAGTTAAAATTTAAACGCTAAATCCCACTAGTTGTTATTTTTGGTTTCCATTTTTTCTATTAAACGTGCGAAACTACTGTAAAATAATAAAAAATGGATTTGTTTTAAAAATGTATTAATTTATACATTTCATTAAAAACTTTAACACGGTATTTAAACTTTTTTTATACCTACTTTACACAACATGTGACATCGCACTCACCTGATGGTAAGCGGTGCTAAAAGTCCAAGAATGGGAGCAACTGACGCCAGCCACTAACAACCGACATTAGTTTACCATTATGCCGGCCTAACAAGATGTAGGAAGTGGTAAATACACTGGTTGGGAGAGCATTCCACATTAAGTTGTTATTTTACTAAATTGCTTGTAATTAGTTTTTAAACGAACATATTTGTATAGCGTGCATTTTTTCGGCATACAAAAACTACGCCGCTGTCGGTGCGGTGTCAGCTGGTCTACAATACAATATCGCCGAGTCCGCCACAATTTATTCCTTTTCAACTTTTATTGAAATCCCAATGATGCTTCACGACTTTTGTACTCCGCGCCTGTTCCACTCACAACTTGACAAAGGAAGTACGCTCTCTTTAGAACGGCATTCTCAATTCTGCAATAACATCATATGGCGAGTACCTATATTTCCCGTTTGTAGAATAAACCGGGCGCTCTTTGCCGACGTATCCTTGAAGGAGAGAGCGTCGGTTTTGTTCTTCACGTCCTCTCCGAATTGCTGAAAGAGAAAAACGAAAATGTTCGAAGTCCTCGCAAAAAAGTTTCGATTTAAAATGTATCTATCTGCGGAGATATATCCAGTAGGTATTTCTTGTATTCGAGGTATAATAAATTATGTTTCTTTTTGTTTGTCTATCACAAAAAGGGTCGGCTCGTTTGTACAAAGACGGGGTAATTTGAATAAAAATGTTATCTATTGCGGTCGAGATGTTTCATTACCAAAGTGGTCGTAATCCCAATCTTAACAAAGTATAAAGAAATTCTAACAATAGTAAATTATTAGCAATGAACCCAGGTTGTATATTTTGCGTACAAAGTTCACATTTCTATTTTACAATTAACGTACTCGTATGTGTCGTGAATTTTATGATTACTTACTATTATAAATTATTGAATGTTCTCAGTTTAAATGAAATATTATTTAAATTAATATATACATATACTACATATACCCATACATATTATTACATACACTGCATATTATATATCAATGATGACAATATACTAAATTCTAATAAATATGTTATAGTAACTACATACACATACATAGATAATATACTTACTTTTGTTGTGATAGGAAGTGTGAATAGACCATTTTTTTAAATAGAGATCTTGTGGTTAGACCTTATGCTAAGAGGCAAATTGTTCCACAGGTTTGTGGCAACAACTACAAACGAGTTCGAAACCTAACTAGAATTATGTGAGGGAATAGACAGAAGAGAATTATGAGAGGAACGGAGGGATTTATCATGAAACGAAGACAAATAGGCGAAATTGTCGTTGAGGTATTTCGGTGTCGCAGGCTCATTTAGAACATAAAAAGTCATCCACTAGCACTAGCACTAATGACGTGTCACAAATGCCTGTACTAGGTTTACGTAAATACAAATATTTATTGGAATAAGTTTCTGGAGATAGTCAGTTTAAAACAACAAAAAAACTATAGCAGTGCAACACAGCCAGTGTTATTGGTAAATTCAATTAAGAAATTTTCGTTGGAGAGATTTAAAATAACTTTTTTATGTGTTATAAATATTATGTAGGTACCATTTTTTCATAATATTTTAATTTGTTTATTGGTTTTACAATTATCCAAAATTATTTAAATTATTATTTATCCACCCATGCTATCAGCCGGTTGTAGAACGAATGATTATCTTTTGGCATGTTTAACGTAAAAGATGAGGCACGTCATTGGCTGAAATAACAAGTGACAAGCTAACTACTTAATCACGTGTCGTATATCAAAATAATAATCATGGATTATTTTAATCAACCTTTCTGCAACAGACCGTATAAGCAACCGTACAGTGTTTGCTAAACGATGGAATGAGAATGCTTTGTATAATCTTCTTTGTTTTCCGCGTTAATCATAAATACTTTATTACGTGTAAACTAATCATAATAAAAAGCCATAAAGGGCGACGATGAGATGTTTACGTCGAAGATGTGTTGCACGAACCTTGCCCAAGTCTGGTGTTAATGTCTTGCAACAAAAATAGACACAAGTGCTTCCGCCATACTGCAGCTGTGTGCACTTTTCTTTGTATACCCGGCTCTTTATTCATACAAATCGCTGCGTCACGAGATAGGTTATTACCCAGAAAATGTCATTACAGCCAAGCTTTTATCTGTATATTGCGCTGTTGATATTTGTAATATTTTTGTCCAATAATAACCTGTCCGTTTTTGCCTAAAACAGAGCAATTTATGTTAAATAAAAATGATTTTTCCATAGATATTATTTTATTTTTTTAACAATGCCGCATTCTCACTTCTCCGGACTCGCATTGAGGCCTGGAGAAACTTCTATGGAACGTCTGGTAGTATAATAATAAGTCTGTGTCTGTCCACTGTTGGATATAGGCCTCCCCCCAAGTCTCGCCACTTCACACAATCTCCTGCCACCCCCATCCATTCCCCACCAGCGACCTTCCAGCGGTCTCTAATCCAAAACCCGTTTAATAGTTCTGCAACAGACGTGTCCAGCCCATTGCCACTTCAGCTTCCTTTTTTTAATAGCTATATCGGTAACTTTTATAAAAATAAAATAAAAAACTTTTGTACTCCGACAAATTTCAACGTTTTTGACTTTATCCTTCAGAGAAATCCTGAGTATAGCTGTGCGACCTTGAAATTGTGGACCAGGCCCTCTGTCAGTTTCCACGTTTCTTAACTCTACATTACTGGAAGAATACACTGGTTAAAACTTTTGTCTTCAAACACTGTGGTATGTTCGGTAGACAAATATAACCTTATGCCATCCTACCTGAATGTGTCTATCAGATTTTTTGCTGAAGCTGCCTAATTGGATGGTCTGTCCAAGGTAGACGTATTTTTGCACAACTTCGAGATTAGCGTTCCACGCAGATTGATCTCGATAAGACATGACTTTTGTCTTGTCCAAGTTCATACCAAAAGCAATCCGCTGGGATGCCACATTTAAGTCGTTCAGGATTCTGCTAAGGTTACAGTGTCACTTTATTAAGCTTTACTGTAACCGACAAATTGACACATGTACAAATAAGTATAACATTTTAGTTTACTAACTTTAATGTAAGCCATTGTTACTGACATAGTGATAGGTATACTACCAAAAATGGATTGTAATTATCTTTAAATTAAATATGTTATTATTATTAAGGGCTAATATCCTCCAGTGAGTTAGCCATTATGACTATGCCATCTGCGAATTGGAATCCTTATTAACGGTTAAATATAAAGAACATATTTTTTTGACATTAATCATACCTTTCTTGTTGATAGATTATGTATTCATTCGTTGAATGAAAGTTTAATAGCTCGCAAATAATCAAGTGTTGCAATCGGATTAAATTTGTGTCCATATACAAATAAATAATATTATTAATAACCTGCTTTGTGTTAGTGTTTCATCAATTTTTCTCACTGCAATTTAATAAAATACTCGTAGTGTTGTTATACAATCTAAGCAAAATGCCAAGCAGACTGGTGACATTTTCAACTAGGTGTCGAATCTATAACCGATTAGATTGGGATCGATGTGTCAATGACCGTTTAATAATAATGCGTTTTGCAATTGCTGACGTCAGCACTCAAACTCTGTTTCATTAAGCACTTTGTATGCAATTTCTTTAGACTTTTATGTAATTCTATTTAAAAAAAACAACATTTTCTAGAAAAATCCTTTTTCTTCTCCATACAAACTGTTAGTTTTAAATTAGCCAATTTGTATGGAGTAGCCAAAGAAATATGTCATTATTAACATTCTCCTTTTTTATTTTTATTTATTATGATTCTTAGGAAAATATATTTGTTTCTATCAATAGAATAACATATTAATCTAAAGTAAGAGCATACTAAATCACACGGTATAACGGAATCCATTAACAAACGGACACTGACAATGTCGACCCCTTAAAATTATATTTGATGAAAACTCGGTTTTAAACGGTAATACTGTAATTAAATAAATCCACTATTTTGACAATTTAACGTTTGCGCTAAAATAAACAGACTAGGGCCACGTGTATGCAAAGTCAGCAAATTATAGGTGTCATTGTTGATCCCGTTGTGATGAAGTAGTTTGCTCATTACAGAGAGGCTAGTTTTGGTCAACATGTAAATTACTCGTTTTGTTGTTTTTAATGACTTTTAAATATTATTAATTCGTATATTTTTTCATGCATTTTTATTAATAATTTGATGAAAAATTTCTAGTATTGCTTTACCGGCGTTCTTATCTTCGGTGCACAGTGTTCAAGATTTAAGTTCAAAAATCTCAAATAAAAATCGTATTGAATTAACATGTGCACTGGAGGCAATTAGAGCCTGGAAAATAAAATGTCCCAATGATGATATTCCAAAGGAATCAAACTTTCAAAAACTTTGGGATACACCATTGGTACAAAACACCTATAAACATTTGGCTCAAAATCCAATCAGTGATCAACATCGCGCCCGGCTTCTGGCTTCAGTAGAAAAGGAATCCGGCCACTGGTTACACGCACTGCCTTCTGCGAACCTCGGCACACTGCTTGACGACGAAAGTTTCCGTATCGCCGTTGGTCTACGGTTAGGGGCACCATTATGTATCCTACATAGATGTCCGTGTGGAAAGGAGGTCGACTGTCTTGGAGTTCATGGGCTCTCCTGTTCCAAAAGTGCGGGCAGATTTTCCCGCCACGGCTCCCTTAACGATACTATAAAAAGGGCTCTAGCCACCATCGAGGTTCCAGCTCTTCTAGAGCCTGTTGGAGTTATCCGAGATGATGGCAAGAGACCCGATGGTATGACGTTGGTCCCCTGGGAACGGGGACGTGCTCTAGTGTGGGACGCCACGTGCGTCGACACCCTTGCCGCGTCGCATCTCAGGGGGACAGCGCATAAAGCGGGAGCCGCAGCGGAAAATGCGGAGTCCAGCAAGCGGCGCAAGTATGTAAGTATATTAAAAGATTACATATTTGTGCCGTTTGCTGTAGAAACTCTGGGCCCATGGAGTCCAAGCGCAAAAAAGTTTTTAAAAGACATAACACCGCGTCTTGTTGTCTCCTCCGGTGACAAGAGGGCTGGCTCTTTCTTCGCCCAGAGAATTAGTATTGCAATTCAGCGGGGAAATGCAGCCAGCGTTCTTGCCACCATTCCACGCGGACGGGACTTATATCCCTATCCTTAATATTAATTTTATTTTATATGTTGTAAATATTTTTTCGAATAAATGTATATATAATTTAATAAATTAATATAAATTTGATGAATTGGGTTATATGTAGTAGTTTCTAGTTAGTATATTAAAGTTAATTTTTCTAATAAATAATAATAAAATACAAATTAAGTTTTTAAAGATTTTTCAACTCGTATTTTTTTTTTAAATTTAGTTAATCAGCTTTCTAATAAATAATATTACGTAGTTTTTAGAGTATTATTCATAGATTTGAGTGCCTGCGTGGTCTAGCGGTTAAGTACGTGGATTTAGACTCGGACGTACCGGGTTACATTCCTGGTCGGGGCACAAAAATATTTATTAATGTAAATAAATATATTTAATTAATATTTAATTTATTTGTGATATTTTTCGAGTTTGGTACGCTGCTGGAGACATCGACAAGCTTGCCACTTGTCATGATTGGCCTATAGTAAAGTTGGCTAAATGTGTATCCGCTTATTTATAAGCGTGGTTTCTGACCACTCCGTAATGCTCGTGATGATACTTTCTATTTGTTATAGTAAAAAAAAGGAAAATAGTTTTTTTTCTGTTTTTTTACGTCTAAAATGAAAGTAATAATATGTAATAAATGACAGTAATTTTATTTACCAGGAATCTGACTATGCGAAAGCGTAACCATCTTCTTTAATAGTTTTTGAGTTTATCCATTACGAATAAACAAATCTTTTCTCTTTATAATATTAGTTTAGATAAATGTAAAATTGTGTAAAGCCTTGAAACGGAGTGTAACCTCACTGTAAATAGCTGGTGTCAAGTCTACCTACTTAACATTTGTGCTAAGGTCATTTACATTGGCGGGTTTTTTCACGAACGCACACCTCGCCTTGTGACATATAATAATTTGTTATCGATGTATGCCACGCTACAGGGTTACCTTTAGTGCCATCATTATTTTTAGAAGCCTATGGAAACATTTGGATTCGTCACAATTATATTTTTCATTAAATTATTTCATCACGACTGTATCTCTTTCGCTTTTAAAGGCCTGGTTCAAATTTAGCTAACTTTACAATAGGCCCATCCTGACAAATTAGCTCTAGCTTACCAAACTCTAGAAATATCACAAAAAGTGTCCTGACCAGGAAGGACGGCTTAACCGCTAGACCACGAAGATAGTAATATATTTCAGAATAATAAAAAAAAATGGCTTTTGTTAAATAGGGAATAGGCTGTAGTTTTAATAAATAAGGGACATTTTATGTTTATTCTGACGTTGTAAAATTTATTGTATGTCACATATTTGAAATTTGCCCAAGATGTAATTTATTACAGAATGTCTATAGATTCTTAGGAGAGTTCTGTTCAGTCCTAAGCACACACGTTTTGTTAAACCTTCTGTTCTACTTATATGCTTCATTTATTACACCATAAAAGCAGTTGTACGGTTGAGAAATTTCGGTGCTTTGTTAGACAAATTTGGTCTTTTTCCAAAAATAATGATTAACAAGTTCTCCACGTTTGTGCGCTTCTGTGTGCTTTGTCCATGTCTCCTTTGTTTCGTTGTACATCGTACACTGCACTTCCTAATTAGCGTGGGTAGTGCAGCCCGATTTAACCTCGGCCCGTCACGCTGCGCCGGCGCATCTGTGATAACCACCTGTGTGCATAACAGTAGAGTAATGCTCTTTATGTCTTATTTTAATTGACGAGCGTTTTTATTTAAAGAAAATTGCAAATACTCGTATGTTTGTGAGAATTAACATTTTTCCTTCCAGCTGTCAAACGGAGGGACGCCTTGCCTAGGCCCCTAGAACTGTTGGATTTCGGCCTTCTATATTTTGGATTTGTAAATCTATGACAAATGTACGTAAAAAAAGTGTATTTCTCATTGGTACATGCCGGGGTGGATACTTACCGACCCCGACAGACTGGACCACACCGTCAGTCCGCCTACCACCTATTTGTTGTTCTCATTGAAAGTATGTGCCATTTCCAACGAGATGTCAAATGCCAATTTTTACTTTCAAGGAGAACTAATATTGTAAGCTTGTCATGGTAATATTTATATAAAAATATCACCGCTTGAAATAAGACTTACCTACTGACGATATACGAGTATATTCGCAAAGAAGTAATACTGTAGAGTAGGTATAGTATCTGTATAGTATCTTATTACACGTGTGCGGGCAGCTGTTTTTGTAGTTCCATTAGCGCATTGTTTACAAAAGTCATCTCGGACAGTTGACAATCTGTCACATTCCTCGTTCAAGCGACCTTGCGTAAATATCCACACCTCTATTACTCCGCATAATGGAGGTTATGAGAAACTTTACCAATATTTTAGTGGAAATCACTATATACACATCGAGGTCCTAACTGCGATTCCTTTAGATTGAAGGACAGCGTTCTAATAACTAAACCTCCCAATATTCGGTCGGTTAAATCACACAATGTAATTTTTTTAAAGTCAACTTATTCCTTCACGAAATCTATGCATTATTACAATGCTGTCGTCCAAACAAAACAACATAATAGAGCATCATTGGCTCATCATTATCATCACTACCGTCTATCCCTTGCGGGATGGTCAGATCTACGCTTTCAAAGAAGCGGATTCACATTTAGCCAACTTTACTATAGGTCCATAATGACAAGCTTGTCGATGTCCCTTGATGTGTCGCGACCAGGAATTTGAATTTGACCAGGAACACGGACTTAACCGCTAGACCATAAAGGTACTGGCGCTTCAGTTGGACTAAGAAAATGTAATCATATTTTTTATGTGAATTCAGCGCAACGTAAACCACCGAACGAATAATTCATCCCTATCCCGTTCTTTTTAATGAAGAGTTGTGATATTTTTTCACTGCCAGCATCTCGTAATTGTAATAATATGAACTTATTTAACGCTATTGTATTCGTAATTAAAGATATCGGCCTAAAACTTAAAAACATATCAATTAACCGACGATTTTTAATTAGGTTAATTACTTTCATCAAAATCTCTTGTGTAAACTTGATATTATTTTTATTGCTCGAAAGATTAATTAAATTATAATACATCTAATGTGGGTAGATATAGATGCGTGTCAATAATAATAATATTCGTAAAATTTGGAATATTTTTAATATTGGAATGCAACCATAGCGCGCACACACACAATTCTGGCGCTATCGATTTACTTTAATATTCGAGTGAAAAGTGACAGATCTCCATAGAAAACTGTCAGGGTCATACGACTCGACATGCATGGCGAAAGCGCTAGAATCGGGGCCCAGGTTTTGACAAAATTACAAGTATAACATTTTTAAAAAACCTAACCGAAGCCTTTGATTTATCAACACCCCTTCCCAAGATTAAGTTTAAAAGTTATTGTGAAGGTTACAATGGGACTGACATGTTTGAATAACTATAGATTTTAAAAGGGACAACCTACGTATCTATAAATCAATCATCTCGGTTTTTGGGAACATTTTGACAGTATTGTCTGTCAACTGCTGGATATAACATGCCTCCCCCAAAGTCTACACTTTGTGAAACTTTTACTCGCGGTAAATTATTATTACCCCCATCAGCGACCTTATCAAGTTGATCTGTCTTATTTGTATTAGCTATTATATGGCTTAATTTAGGGCTGTTAACTGAATCCTTCTTTAGTGTTATACGTTCACATGAAACTGCGTTCCTATACTAAATTATATATTTCATTCATATCAATTTCAATACAGACTAAAAATATAATTATTAATTGGCTAATAACCCAATCATTTTTTTTTATCGCTTTTATTTTGAATTTTGTTCGATACCAAATGTTTATATCCAAAACCAAAGGTAGATTTGTTTATTCACAAAACATAACCTATTTTAACAATGTCTATTTTAAAATCAATATGGTCAAAGCCCAAGAGCTTTTAGCTCTGTTATTTGTCATTTGGGCACTCGATCTAGTTTGACAATCGATTTAAATTGGAACTTAACACCGCGGCTTTAGTAGCATCCACGTCAAACTTTTTGTATTGGATTATAGAGATGCACCGGAAACAGATGCTCCAACGTCAACAAAAAAGTCACGTTTCGGAAAAGCAATTTCAAGTTTCAACTGGTCTTCCTATTCCCTTGTGAAATAGTCGAATCCTCACGAAATAGCATACTTGAAAATGTTTTGTGTATTTTGCTGACTACGCATTCAATGTTCCTAATTCAACTTTAAGATTGTCATGAAGACGGGTTAAACTTTTATTAAAATTTATTTTGATACGCATCAGAAACACAGTTTAGGGTGATAAGGCTACACTGGTTAAGTAGGCAGTATTGACTCAACTTCAATCAAGCACGAGGCCTTAATTCTAATGAACCTTTAGCTTTGACATAATGTTAGTAATGAATCAATCTACCTACTCAGATCACTGCTGATTATAAAAGCAATATTCCCTAGTCGATCCATTCGTAGATTAAGTAGAGGATTTATGTAAAACGCAAAACTCAAAATACCTCGAAAATAGTTCTATACCTGAGTGTTTAAGTTTGAAATAGCTATAAAAAAGCCCATCTCTTCACATGGTGATGGTCATCCGGATCATGGCTGATGTGTACTGCAGATTAGCTGCATGTCCTATTTACCTATCGATGTATTTCTGCTACGATTTATTGCTCTTTGTTCGCGGAATGGCGTGTTATACATGCGTTGTTTTGTAGCAACAACTTTATGGATGCCCCCCCTGTGTGAGTTAATCTCTAGGTACCTGCCATAACGTGAAAATGGTACGCAAGTATATTAAGAAGGTTTTAATAGTTTTTTGCAATCAATTTTTCTTGTGAAACTTTTTTTATTCTTCCTAATTCATCATCAATATGACCTTTAGAACACAATATTCCTAGACCTACACTGCTAAAGTTCTATTTCGACCGTAATTTTATTTGTGATTTATTATTTTATGTATTTACTTGATCCAACAATATGATAATGACATCAACGCTTCATAAATTCTTCTAAAAAAATATTATGTGAACGACATCGTAATATCCAAGCAATCTTATGATTATTCGTTGCAATATGGTAAAATTTTCAAAGGACAATGGGCAAATATGACCCGCTTAGCGAAAAGTGGCGGACATTAACCAAAATGGTTTTAAATTAAAGAAAATAATGTGGCCTTTCATTATATGTAAACATTTTTTTTTTAATCGATGGGAGAATAAAGTTATAATGTTTTTATTAAAATAAAAAATACACAACTAAACGAATGTTTTTCTCTATATACAGTGTAAACTTAATTTAACAGCACACGATTTAACGACAAATACCCTAAAACGTCAAAATTACTTGACTTGGGTTGGTTTACCTTATTATAAATAGTGTTAATGATAGGTACACTCGTATGTAGCATTACAAACCCTCTAAATAACGACAACAATAAAGATTTTAAAATATTCCGACATACCTATTTTAACATTGCATTGCCGAATATGATGACCGATTTTAAAATAACAGCGGCAATTATTAATGCTACTCGTCAGCAATACGAAGTTAATATGTACGCCGAGCAGAAATATTATTAATTATAATATTAATAGAGAAAATGAGTTGGCAAAATACGTTATAACAAATAATTTAAACAGACAAAGAGTAGCATTCGAGCCCCTAGATGAAAACAATCCTGATTTTGTAGATTTTTCACAGCTGACCTTCGAAGATTTAATACTTTTCACGTTGGGATCATATCACCTGAAACTCGCCAGGTCATATTGTCACGAGCACATGCGACCAAACGGTGTCTACACTATAGAAATATATCGACACCAACAATTAATTAATAATAATATATTGATCAGAGGACGAATCCAGTCACGACATATCCGCCTGAAACAATATTATACATATATTATGATAAACCCAACACAAAACGGGAGACAAAGTATCGAAGCATACTACTGCTCATGTATACACGGCCGCCGCACTGTCGGGAGTTGTGCACATATTGCAAGCATTGTTTATTTTCTGTCTTGGGCCAGACATCAAGAAGCTATAGACACGCCTGCTTTATTCTTAGATAATGTTATTATAGATTTGGATGAATTTGAATAATTCATATATACATATAATGGTATAAATAATAATTTACTTTTATTTTATTCTATTCTATTTTATTTATTTTCTCTTTATTATTTTTTAGTGTTATAATAGTGCTTTTAGAAACTGTTATCTGACAAGAATGCTACAAAATGTCGAAATCTTATTGATTTTTATATCAATATATTTCTTTATTTTTTACAAGATTCCCGTAACCCACAATAATGCGACTAAGTTCATAGTAACTCAGAGTCATATACCAACACATTGTGCTATATTTTGTTCGTGTCCGCCGTGGGTATGGTTTCCATACTAAAGTGCCCCATGTCCTTTAGCCAATTAAATACCGTTATGTTCGGTAATATAATTACTAATTAATTATTCCAACAGTTTGTATCGGTGCAAAATGGTTATTTATCTGAGTGGAGCTTGTTTAAGCTTGGCTCACCCCTCACGCCTTTTGGTGCTAGGGGCGCTTTAATTGCTTGAAATAAACGCTTCTCACACGATCTCCCAAACTCATAGCCGGAATTTTTATCGTTTGCTCCCAGAATGCTTGAGAAAATTATAAATAACATCATGCACATGACACAATTTACTTATTTTTATGCCTTTTTTTGCGAAGACGGAGGCAGAAAATGATAATGCCTAGCAATTATATTTCTATTGAAGCAATGAATCCCGACTTGTAATTAAATTAAATAATAATTTGCAAATAAATAAAGTATCATCACTACCGTAAATTATTGCGGGTAAGAAACGACGGTTTAAGTTTACTATATTACTATACAGGTCGGTACAGGCATATTATGAAAGAAGCTGTTGTATATTCTCTACCAGGGATAGAACCCGTCTAAATAAATTTTGATTTTTTCTTTTTATGACCTGAAAAGACGATTCTGATATTGAAGTTAGAATTTGTCGCATTGGTTTTATAGTTACAATCACGACATAAAGTGCAAAAATAATTTTGTTATAGAAAATTTTGGACATTCTGTATAATGCGAATACCTATTGTGAGTAAATAAATGTGAGAGTCATCTATCAGATTTAGATAAGTAAGAAACTGGCAAAAGGTATAGGTATGAGTACTGAATAGTATAGGTAATATATACATATACTTGCTATTTAAAATACTTAAATACCTACTTCTAATTAGTCTCGCTCTCGATGGTTAATATAAATTAATATTTTAGCATTAAAGCATTAAATTTATTAACATTGATGCCAATAAAGCTTACAACGTGCTATACCTATAAATAATGAAGAAAATAGACTTATATGTGATCATCGATTTAGGACCAATGTTTTTGTATTTTCAATACAGTTAAAATCACATAAATGTAGGATGTATGATATGTATGATGACTAATATTTGGAAAATATCGATATTAATATCGACTACAAAATATCGATATTTTATAATATTGATAGTATAACACTACCTCCGTAGTTTAGCGGTTAAGTTGTATATATTTCTTAAATTTGGTACGCTAGAGACATCGATAAGCTTGTAACTTGTCATGATAGACCTATAGTAAAATGTGAACTTTATTTGATTGGTTTCTGAAAAAAACTATAGTTTTCAGTCAATGCTCTGCAAGATAAATAATTTCGAGAGTAGATTTTAACCGGCTCCGTTGCTAGTACAGAGTTTGACCAGCCTTTGAAAATAGCCTCTCCGACGATATCTTGTTAAAAATATCGAAATTAATATTAACAAGTTGTGAAAAAGCAAGCATCCAGTATTTTTATCTTCATCAGAGTCGTAATCAATAACAGACGAAATGGTGTAAACCACTGTTATATTAATTTCTTTGGTCTTGTTAAGGGCATTTGTGTGTTCGTCTATGACACTTACGTACATTAAATCCAAAATCGTAAACAGTTGGTGGGTATAAAAAACGCTATAACCATCGCACAGGGCATTAAAATCTGATACACGAAGCCATCCGTAAAATATTATATACGAAGATCTTAGATTAAAGTTTTAGAGGTTTTCTAAAGATTATTCTTTTCACGTATTTTCCTATAAAATATACTCCAGTAAAACTTTATATAAATCACACAGGATCTCACGAAATTAGCTTTAAAATATTAATCTATCATGTTCAAACTTTGAGATGATATGAAAAATGGATTTTGTTTTCAAACAGTTTCAAACTTAAATTGATCTTTGGATATTTAACGTTCCTCATTATTAGATCATTTAATATCACTCCGTATGCCTTGCCCTATTTAACATTAACATATTGTTACAAAGGTAGATTGACAGTGATAGGTAGGCATGATATGAGTCAAAAATAGGGAGACGATAAATTGGAAAAGTAAAACGAAATATTAACTGATTCACTTTTCCAATGCTTTTCGCATTGTTGTTATTTATCGTCTCCCTATTTTTTTCATGTCATCATTGACAATCATATCATAACTTTTGTAACACTTAATTAAAATATTTTTTTGTTTATCGGCACGGTGGATAATTTCCCGCCTCGGCAGATTGGGAAAAATTACCACCATCAGTCCGCCTACTACCTATTTGTTGTTCTCATTGTATGTGCCATTTGCAATAATGTCAAAAGCCAGTTTTTTACTTTCAAGGAGAACTAATATTGTAAGCTTGCCACGGTGATATTTATATAAAATTAACACCGCTTAAAACAAGACTTACTATTTTCTGCTCTTATAATGTAATTATTATACAATGACCCTTTTGAAAGTGTCCTCAAAGTTTCTCACAAAGTATTTTGTTTAATATTAAGATTGCTTGGAAAATCGTGTTTCGGTATGACGTACGCAATATCCGCGCTAAGGTCGGCCAGGCTGGGCACGCGGGACCTTGGATGTATTTACTATGGTACCGCAAATGCGAACAGAATTCTGTCCTGATACTTGTAGCTATCAACTTTTATATTCATTACACTCCTTAAAAAGCATTTCCACGTTGTAATCGACATGTTTAATGATCATGTAATGTAGTGAATTTTAATACAATATGATTCTATACTTTGATCAGTGCATTGCATATTCACATTTATAATTAAAACAATAATTTCCACACAATTATTTTCTTTTACGTAAGTACTTGTATTTTTACTTACTAAAAATTGTAGGTATCGGACATCTACTGCATCACAGTCAAAAAGAAAGCAAAGTATCATCTCTTACGGGGTGGTCAGAAACCACGCTTTTGTAAGGAGCTAGTTCACATTTAGCCAACTTTATTATTGGACCAACATGACAAGTGGCAAGCTCAACGATGCCTCTAGCGTACCAAATTCAAAAATAACACAAATAAATTACGACCACGAAACGAACTCTTATTAAATTATTGTAATAAGTGCTCGAAATGTATTAACTGTAACCTGTTAGTGTACCTTAAATAATAAAAACAATACATAAACATACAATGTAAATAAATTGATATCCAAAATTGCAAACAACTTTGTCGCATTGAGAGAGATACATTCTGTTTCTCAAGCAATAGTGTAGTTAGAGGGTTTTTAAATAAATTAACGGACGGTTCTTCTTTCTTTCTCTCAAAAGAACTCTTATATTATTATCGTTGAAACTTCGCAAACAGACGTGTGATTTCAATGTGTTGATTATTAGTAACCTGAGATCGCATAAATGTGACTAATTTCAGTTTAGGCGTAGGCCGTCGAGCGCAGGCTGTTGAGATAGGGCGAGTGCCGCGGACGGGAGGGGGCGATGGTTAAGCGACCCTCGTTCGCTAATGTATTCCAGCAATTTCACCAACGCCACACCGCCTCCCGGGAAAAGTTAGACCCTCGCTACCCTAGATTAAATTTGTCTGCGTCTGTTTGCCATTACTTTTTTTGTTGTCCTGCTAATCCCATCAAGAATGCCCTTTGAAGAGTTGTCGACTATAATTAATCATAGTTTTTGGATAATACTTGAAGCTTAAACCGGCTTCAAGCTTTGTTCTTATTATAAAAGCGATGGACAGATATCTTTCGCAATATACCCCATATAATGGTACCCCCTAAATGATTGGCACTGTGACATTTTATTAAAGTTTTTTTTTTGTACGTATCAACATAAATTACATTACACGTTAGCACTGCCAATGAATATACCTAACTCATGGTGCCAATTTCTACTCTTAAGAAGCCATTCGTTGTATGGTTTACCCTATAGCCTGTTCGCCGAGATTTATCTGGCATTTATTTTAAAATACGGTGTTCCTGATTTTACAACAACTGCGTGCCTCGTACGACGATACTCAGTACGCGCGGCGATAAACGACACGCCCGTCATACAGTTTGCGATAATTAAGCGACAGTCGCTATTTGCTATATTTATCAACTCTCGGCGAACAGACTATAGACTGAAAAGCGCGCGATGAGCTCCCCTCTCCGGTGACGACTTCCGTTGTTACATCGTTTGGTTTTGGTTCTGTTTTTACTGCAGGATCTTAACTGTAGGATATAGGACGATTTTATGATATCCGATGACGCCGGCGAGGTCTCGCCAACTTCGCGGAGGGTAGGGAATTAATCAGCAATCGATTATTTAGTCGTCAGAGCTTCTTTGTTCAGTGATTGATGTTTTCATTATACACAAATCTAGTTTATATTGAATAGGGAGTAATTTGATACACGTGCTCAATACGAATTATGTACCTATTCAAAAGTAAATTTAGTCGTTTGCCCTGGCTAATCGCATTTTATATTCAGTCTCGAAGTCAGAAGTCGCAGCGGGTCTTGGCAAGGAGTGAGGCTGTGAGCTTGGCTTGTGCAGGCTTTGAGAGATCAGTCTTGGCAGCGCTATCTTGGAGCCAGCCCCTCTGCCTACATCGTGAGATTGGAAGTTTGCCGAGCGACGCGACGTTAGTTAAACGCTACCGTATTGCAGACAAATTCAGTCGTAACTTTTTTACCCGTTTTTTTGCACTTTGGGGCCATTCATTTTAAGGCGGGAAGGGCGTCGACCATGTCTTATTTTTTCTTATAATCGATTGAGATATTCTAAGGTAAGATTACAAAAATCTGCAAAGTTTATTCCAGTGGCAGATCTTTTCTAGTGAGTTTTAAGCCCCTGGGCTGATAGAAATCTTTAAGATTACATACATTACATAGCATATAAAGAAAATGAAAAAAAAAGTAAGGTATTTTTTACCACAGTTTTTTTTTAATAAATCGGATTGACATTTAGTATAGACCATATAATATAGGTACCAAACATGAAAAATATCACAAATAAATTGTTGTGTTCCGACCAGGATTCGAACCCAGTACCTCAGCGTCTAAATCTACGAACTTAACCGCTAGACCACGGAGGCAGATGATTTTTAAGAACTGTAAAACAAAACCAAAGTTGATCAATTATATTATTAATTTTGCTTTAGATTCTTACATAATTCATCTTAACCAGGGGGGAGGGGGTCGGCCTATTCTTATTTTTTCTTACATGGGTCAAAAACTGTCAAAAGTCGTCTTACGTAATAAATGAAATGTAGGTATTTTATTCATGAAAAAGTTTCACGAACCGTATCTCAGTCCCTAATGACATACGCGTGTCGATGGGTGTTCAGAGGAAAAGTTGTTTAGGTGGTATTATAGCAGGCTTTGCATGCTTAGCTGACAAACCAGAGAGAGCGTCGACGTTCGTTAGTGTTCAGAGTTGCGGTGTTGTAAGCGCTTGAATTACTAATGACACGCTAAATATTTACACGTTGTTTTATGTACACATAAATTATAGATTACGTTGATTAAAAAATCTCCCGGTTTTATGGTAAGGCGCCACAATCTTCATCAACGAAATTACGGTTTAATCCTTAGTCGTTCCCATTTCTTACACACGCCTTTTTCAAGATTCAAATATTTTAATAATTGGTGTTTTTCGCTGTCACTAAAGTTTCTTTGGAACTGCGTAGATACTTAGAGGGTTGTTAGCCTGGCATAATTGTGTATATATTTGTATGTATGTGTATTTATTTTAATATCTAGTGTATGTAAGATTCAATGAATTTATTTGGCAACGTTTCTTACAATCGTTTGCACCTAGCCTCATGACTGTAATGTTCTGTATTGTCCCAAAGGTTGGCTGCTGGAGGATGCCTAGCGGCATTAAGCCCGCCCTTTGTACATAGTGCGATAAAGTTTTAAATAAATAAATTAATAACTCTTGCTCGCATCCAATATTTTCAAAGATTTTTTAAGTCCGAATGTATTTTTGACAATTCACTTTTCTAGGAAATAAAATTACGGGCATTATAGAGATCATATATTGCTTTAGTAAAATAGAGATGTAAAATAGAGATATAAAATATCGTTATACCTAAATGCTTGTACTATTTTTCTCCGTCTAAAATTAATAGATAGATAAATTCTTTATTGCACAGAAAATAAAACATTTTACAGTACATAGGCGAGCTTAATGTCTAAAAACATTGTCTAACAGCTCACCTTTAGGAGAAGTGAGCAGGGATTGTGGGTGCATGACCACTAATGTTTGACAATGAGTTTTATTGAGAAAACTACTTATAACGAAAAGAAAAATATATATACTATATATATAAAAAGAATAAAGCTATCACAGCCCCTAGAACAAAAAGTTCTAGACGACTACTGTTTGAGATGAGCATTTCAGAATTATCTGAAGAATTTGGCCTACACTCCTGGTTGGCGAGGAATCTAAAATTATTGAAAATTAAGTAAGTGAAAATAATAACAATAAGAATAATAATAAATTCTTTATTGTACAGAACCATAAATAGTGTGGGTACAAAGGCGAGTTTAATGCTATAAATGTATTTTCTACCAACTATTATGTTTATATTTACAAAATGAAGTTTTTTTTAGTAAGGTTATTTATTGACTTGACAGCTTATATAAGTTTACAACTCGGAAAAACTGCAAAAAAATAATTGCAAACTTCTGCCATTATATATACTTACTCGTAGAGTCAAATTGTCAAATCGTTTTCCATAATTATTCACATTGTAGAATGGGTAGGTAAAGAAAGCATATGGACAAAAATAAAGAAAGGCATGCTCCGATGGTTCGGGCATGTTGAAAGAATAAGTATAGAGAGATTGACGAACCAGATATATAATAAAAATAAATAAAATAAAATAAAATCAGTTTTTATTTGTCACAAAAATAGTTAATAAAAATAAAAAATATAGTTAAAAAATAAAACAAAGATATAATGACAAAAGGGTCTATGGTTCAGAAAATGGTGTCGGAAGCAGGTTCCAACAACCTCTGTTATTATACCATAGCCGACATTTAAATTTAGTGGAACAGTAATATAAATAAAAGTTATAAAACTGGCTATATAGGAATTACAAAAACGAGTCTTCACTTCTGTTGTTGACTAGCCATTTATTTGCAGTTCATAACTCGTGCCGGTGGCTATAGCCTGAGGGTAAATTATAAAAGTTAAGTTGTTCGATCTGCAAGCTATTGTTGTCGTAATCTATTCTTGAATCTTTTGTGTCCAGCTCGTGGACTTTATAAACCGGAAGGAAGATGCTTCCAGTTAAACGGTCTGATCTCTTTGTCGGCGGATATTACGACTTTAGTTTTATTTTTACTTTGCACACGTCTTCCCACCTCACTTCACAATAAAGGGACGAGTAATATGACATAATAGAAGCTAACTAGTTTATTTAATTAAATTTACTTTTGAAGCATTTTTTTTTAATTAGCTCATTTCAAATGATCCCTATTGGCCTCAGTACACTCCTTTAAATGTTGTTCGACACTGCCAATCTCATAGAATGTTTTAGAGACTCAAAATTATCATGCCATTTAGAGCATGCCATACTCTCTAAAAAAGATTGAGACTAGATGACGGCTAGTCTTCAGCGAGTCTTGCTGAAAGAACCTTTCATGGTTATAGAACAGGGTATTGTTAAGAGGCTTACGCACCACCTTTTTTGTTTTTTTAATACTAGCATGACATATGACCCTGCGCCCACCTGATGGTAAGTTGCGCGCAAGGTCCATGAATGTTAGGAACTGGAATCAGACACTTATGACTGACATATTGATTAATATTTTTTACCTGAAAGTACTTTAGGTACGTAAAATAAAATATTAGCTATAAAATATACAGATTACTTACATTATATTTGAAAATCGCCTTGGGTAGGCATCTCATCAACAAGCGCTAAGTGATGTCGACGAGAGAACGTGAATATGACGGCCATTGCATATCTGCTGACTCAATCTTGGCCAGTCCGACTAAATCGTTAAATCTTTAACAGCCTTATTCATAAAAATTATAGCTTCAAATACCTGAGCACTTATTTTAAAAGTTTATGAGTAAAGCTGTATAAATTCTATTTTATTTTATGGAAAAGAAGATTGACACGAAATCGACCATAATGCGTCACATACACGCTAACAAATGTAATTCCGTGTATCCATAACTACTAAGGCTGGGTTGTACCAAAACTGATACATTTCTAAGTTAACAATGCAATCGAAGTTCTTCTTTGTTTTCCATGTGCAATGTGCATAACCAAATTAATGCGTCATAATTGAATGAATGGTATGTTTTTATTAAATTTCGGTCCATGCACAATAAAATAGAGATCATACAGACAGACCAGCTACTATTTATTTAATTTATTAAAAGAAGACAATTTTCTAAGCATTTCATGGATTAACCGTGCTGATCGTGTTCATCGTGTGTGGATAAGAGATGAGAAGAACGGTATCCCGAGCTTGCGACCAACAATAGGCTGATTTACAAAGGCCTCCTTTTTTATTTTATTGCGCAACAAGGTGCTCACCATCCACCATTCTACTCCTCTCCCTACCCAACTAAATACTGTATGATTCCGTTAATGCCGTCTTGAAAGCTCTTTACATAGCAGCAAGCTTTTGACACATACAAAGATTGTGCTGGAACTCCTCTCGCACCAACTTCCACTGCGTAAAGATGAGTCTTAAAACCATTCCTGATTATTTCTTCTGTGAGATCATAATATCGTTATTATAGTTATCATGGTTGACGCTGTGGTACCGAGTTTGATAATACCGACCATCTCTCTTAGAGTCTAGACTCAACTATGGTATGCCTAAGACACCAACAAGCTTGCCAATTGTCCTTAACTCATAATACTTCAATTAAATTTTACGGTTCTTGGATCTTTCATAACGGTATGAGAATTAAAGCTAGGACAAACGTCTTCGTGTTAATTAGTATATGACAGTGCATTGCCGGTTTTGTTGTTAAACTGACAATATGCCGACCATGCTACGGAATTGTAAAACACTTTCTTCTTTGACAAGAGAAGAAGAACAAAGTAGATGACGTAAAAAAACTTATGTAACATTTTGTATGAAAATAACACTCAGTAGAATACCTAACTAAACTATAAGGCGGTCTTAAAGTTAAGGAAGCCTAGGACGTGGTGAAATACCGGCCTATTTGTTTTTAAAGTGTAGCTATGCATGTTTTTCTCAATATTTATCGTTTGCAATTTTCGTCTCCAAAAGCCTGAACGAATCTTAAGCTGCCCGGCAATATAAATTTACGCCACATTAGATTGCTAACAAAACGGGGACAGCACTTGGTGGTATATTTCTGCGCCATCTACGTTACTGGCCCTATTGATCAACGTCATCCCTTTGACCACGCCGCGATGGATGTTCCAATTGACGGTTTCGTTTGCTATATTTCCTATATATTTTCCAAGTTTTTATAAAACGTTCCAGTACTCGTTTAAAATTGCAACCACACTGTACCTAATAGAGATTTATTTATTAACTTTTCGATGCGCAATGCACGTATAGCCAAATCTGTAAGTATAATGAATAACGTACTCGAAGCGTGTGAACTAGGTATACTAGGTATAGGTTGTTACCGGCATGAGTTTTGAACTGTAAACTGGAAACCCTTTGAAAACACATTATATTGAAGCATTTTTTATTATTAACTTAAGCTTCAAACCTTATGTTTTCTACATTGCGCAACCTTTTTAATTATTTTTAGTATAAAGAAAAAAAGTTCATATATTATTTATGTAGTATCGTTGACATTTGAAAATGAGGTAATAATTGTCTCAGAGAATACGTTCATTTTGGATTACATTATGCTATACCATTTCATTAAGTTAAAACTACGAAAAAGAGATTGACGAACCAGATATATAATGCGAAATTTGTGGGTAAAAGAGGCCCAAGTAGACCCAGACTTACATATTACGATCAAATAAATAAAACAATAGCTAAAAGTGCATTAAAAAGCCATCGAAACAAAAGGGTATGAAGAGGTTGATGAATGTCGAAGAAGCGAAAGAGGTATGTCGTGACCGTGACAATTGACGCTCAATTGTCTCTGCCTACCCCGCAAGGGGTTTGGCGTGAAGATATGTATTATGTAAACTTCTTTATTCAGTTTATATTTATATATTATTTAACTAAATTTTTATACCTTCGAAATCACATATATCATAATCAAAACAGCCCCTAGAATACAGCGTTGTTGCGACCTCCACTGTTGGAGATAAGCCTTCCAAAACATGTTTCTGGAGAATTTGGCCTACACTGGCTACCCTGGCCAGACGGTTTGGCGAGGATCTGATGTAATTTTTTTAATGACAATTTATTAACGATTTATGATAGCTTTCCAATTAAAATTTTTATAATTGCCCATTTTTAAGGTATAAAAATGGATATAGTATGTTATCCTTAAGAGATAGACATACCCGTATGCTTTCGCGAACTTTTCTGTATATATTATATAAGATACACAATTCTACCATACATTATTTTGTTATATCTTCGGGTTTAGGCAGCGTTTTCGTTGAAAACTCCTCGAACGGCTTATTTTTTTCCGACTACTTCAACAATTATCGTTAATGTATACAAAACCTTCCTCAAAAACCACTCTATCCATTGGTGAAAACAGCATAAGAATCGGTGCAGTAGTTTTTGAGTTTATCGCGAACAGACGACGCCGCGGAGGACTTTGTTTTATAATATGATAGTGGTTTAAAATTGTGATTTTTTTTTGTGTCGAAAACAACTGGGGTCTAAATGGGAATGTCCGTCTGGTCACAGATGTATGAGATGATCGAACCCTCTAATTACCTTCCACTCTGTTATTGATCACTCTGCGCTTTTCTAAAGACATAATCCCCCTTGCCGACCGGCCCATACATATACAGTTCTTTACATCTGCGCAGTTATAGCAGTTACGTTTAGATATTATTGCATGTGGATAATGGATTTACAGATACCGGCATGAGTTATAAGCGTTCGAATTGGGGTTCTTTTGTGCATATTGGGTAAAAAAATCAAGCTATCCTATGATATAGGTATTAAATGGTTTTATATTATTTGATCGGAGCATGCAAAAAAACGTAAACATGTATACAAATAATGGTCTTCCAGCTAGTGTGTTTTCATAGATTAATTCTGAGACGATTGTGTACTACTTCTATACTGCGTGGAATTTATTAAAGAGCAAATATTTTTATATTATAATCTAAAATAAAAATAAAGAACTACCTATTTTTTATTTTAATTACTCAGTAATAATTTTTTTAGTTACAGCGCAGAGAAGTTTTCCTAAAAATATCGCCACTCACACCGACTCTAATCCTAATAAGTAAGTAGGTAGCGAGAGTTCGACGATCGCGCAAACGTTGACTTACGTAATTCTTTCTCTCTCTATTTCGTCTTTCGGCTGTGTGTAAGATCAATTAATAATGTTTTGTTTTTTGGACAATGATTTTTACCTAAAATAATATTTGCTCTTTCGACAATATGCAGTATATTTAATATCTCTGTGACAAATACACATTTATTTTGAACTCGAATTGTTGGTTGTAACAGAATAAAAAAAAAAAAAAAAACAATAAACTACACATTTAAATAATTTATATAGGTAGGTACTAAGTTGTGTGGTTTAAATGAAAACGAAGCGCATAGTACGGATACAGCGAAAGGTAAAATATTGTAAGAAATTGAGTTAGTGTTATGTTTCTGAACATACATACATATTTATATTAAATGTGGAAAAGTCACACAAAGTTAAGATACTACATTATAGCCGCCTTTAATATCGATATTATACCAAGTTGTCCTTTCAATTGACTCGGAGCGGTCATCAGTTCTTCGCTCAGCAATATAGTTACAGAAGTCGACGCGGTTATAAAACTTTCCTAGAAAATATCTCAGAAACTAACTTTTCTCGATGATATTTTAAGGATTTAAGATTTTATATGGCAGATATTTATTCTAATAATAATAAAAAAACTACTTAAATAAAATTAAATACCTTTATACTAAACCTAATAAAACAACTGCCTCCTTAGTCTAGCGGTTAAGTCCGTGGATTTAGACTCGGAGGTACCGGGTTCGATTCCTGGTCGGGACACAAAAATATTTATTATTGTAAATAAATACATTTAATTATTATTTAATTTATTTGCGATATTTCTCGAGTTTGGTACGCTGGAGACATCGACGAGCTTGCCACTTGTCATGATTGGCCTATAGTAAAGTTGGCTAAATGTGAATCCGCTATTTATAAGCGTGGTTTCTGACCACCCCGAAAGGGAAACTGTCGTGATGATACGTTACTTACTAATAAAACAATTAACTAAATAAAAAATGTTGTCTAGAGACTACCTATAAGAGATAGTCCCAAGAAGACCGGCAATATTTCCCTTCTGTATTTATGTATTTATAATTTTACGACAAGAGAAAAATATTAAATAATAATGTGTCAAACTTTTTGTGTGAAAATAACAACCAATGGCTGCTCTACCTTATTTGATATCTTTGTTACCTAATAATATTATTTACTAATAATTCAAATATGGCTTGTGGTTAAATACTAAGCGATTGCTTATAAAAAAATTTCCCAGTTTACATCACTTTACGTAAGTCGTTAGTTGGAGTATACAATTAAATACACACAGGCTTTAAATCTCTCTGTGTAGACCGTTCCAATGTGCGAACTTAATGAAATTTTCTTTCACTACGTGTTGGGCAAATAAAAGTGCTGGCGTGTGTCTAAGCTTTTGTGAAAAAAGCTTAAGCCTGGTTATCCACCAAAGAAAACGCTGAGTGGTGTCAGGAATAGTATAACTTATTTATTCCCAGCCTCGCTCAGTTTTTGGAGGACAAAGGCTACCGGAGCGAGGTATTTGTAGAGATGTGTGCGAGGTATGCACTATGCTCTCCCTCCCACCCATCCTGTTTGTGGGAACAAATTATTATAACCTGGTGTCTTTCAAGCGAAGTGCGAAAAAGCATCTTGTGATAGAGACAGATGTCGATCGTCAGTGTCTGACGTCAGTTGCTCTCATTATTGGACCTGCGTACCTACTATTAAGTGAGGCACCTATGTGTAAAAAGAGGTTTGTGTGACTCCACTTATCATTTCCGTATCCGCGAAGTATCCGCTTTTAATCCTTGCACTGCTTATCTAGACATTGTTTCACAGCTTCGCTACACATCCCCGCACCACGCCTAACTTTGATGGATAAACAGCCTGAAACCTCCATATACACAGGCGTGTGGACTGGGCTTCTTTTTGTCCTCCATGTGCTCAGATTACGTTTGGGCCCGCTATTCACAAATTTCAATAGAGATTATCGCTCCAAAATTACTTCATTAAAATGGAAAAGCTTGTATCCTATCCTTACTTCATAATTAAAATTTTACATTAGTTTTACATGATTTATTTTATAATGTTTAGATACTTCTATATTGTTTAAATGTTTGGCAGCCGTAGAACGGTATTGAGTCCTCAGTTATATAGTGCAAATAAGTTTTAAAATAAATTATTAATATCAAGAGATTTTACATTTCAATTTGGTAAATAACCTTGTTGAAAGGAATCTAAATTTTCTCATAAAATTAATTAAGTTATATCAAAGCGGCTGACGGAAAGGTCTGCGAGACAGGAAGGCTGGCAATTATTTTTGCTAACGTATTAGTCTCGCTATACAGAGGCGAAATGTTGCCAGTCTCCTTGGGACTATCTCGGATGGGACGTCTCTAGAGGACATTTTTTATTTATAGTTTAGTTTAATTTAAATTATATTATTTAGGTAGCTTTTAATTTATATTAATTTACTTCAAATAAAATCTTATTATTTAATTAAGTTGTTACTTAATTAAATATCTCAGCAGCTAGCCAAAAATTAATATTACTGACATTTTACAGATTTATTAATCAGATTTGTTTTTGCTATTTTTCTCTGTCTAAAATTAGGTACCTATATGAAAATGGAAATAATTATGAAATGCCCGTAATTTAGAAAGAGTAAAGTGTCATCACGACCGTTTCCCTTTCGGGGTGGTCAGAAACCACGCTTATAAATAAGCCGATTCACATTAAGCCAACTTACTATAGGCCAATCATGACAAGTGGCAAGCTCGTCGATGTCTCCAGCGTACCGAACTCGAGAAATATCACAAATAAATTAAATATTAAATAAATGTATTTATTTACATTGATAACTATTTTTTTGTCCCGACCAGGAATCGAACCTCCGAGTCTAAATCCATGGACTTAACCGCTAGACCACGGAGGCAGTAATTTTATTTCCTATAAAGTTAATAGACTACATTTCATGACTACAGAAAACATGCTGTATTGTGCGAGTGAGAGGGCGTGAAAGCGTAAAAACGCTCTTATGTCCCTGTCGCGTGCTAAAATGACCTAAGATATTGGACCAAAGGACCTCTAGTTTCTAGGGACCAGTAAAGCTGGCGAATGGGTTTAAATTCTATGTAATATATGGTGCAGATTGTGAATGGAAGGAGAAACTAGGGAGGCGAGCAATCACAGGCCCTGTAAATAATTACCGCAAACCCCGCTGTATAGGCCAGTTACTTTCCTACGTAAAATTTTACACATTTTTGTTGTCGAGCTATTCTATCCACTATATAGACTGGGTAAAGGCCAATATCCCGTGTTTGGTATAAGATTATCTTGTTGTATGTCGGTGTGCTTCGCTGCTTTTGCAAAATCATCAATTAGAGATTAGGAGTTACTTTGATGCATTTTAAGGGTACTGCTTTTAAAGCTTAGATAGGTAGCCTTAGATACACAGAGATTTTAGATAGCGAAGGGGTTGAGATACACAAAGAACTTTTAAAACTTAAGTTATAAAACCCTTACCCCTATTTGAATGTAAATTTTAATAAATCTAAGTCGGGCTATGGTTTATTCTTCTGGTTGTTGCATCAAAGCTCTTTTGAACTCGTCCTGTAAGCGTAAGCGCGCACCACGTTTTTATTGTTGCGACACGAATTCAAAATATCGCATAAAAATTACTGCGCTCACTTCGTTGAAAAATAAACGATTTGTTGATAATGACAACATTAATTTCTACACCAAGTAGCATGTTTCTAAAGATGGAGAGAAAAGGAATTTATCAATTCTTTTTATAATTTAACAGATTTATTTATCTAGAGACTTACTTCTCCCGACTATCAGTCGACCCGTGACCACGGCCAATGCAACTTGACCGAAACGTCGCGTCAGTCGGGAGAGGAATGTATCTAAGGTAAATCACATAAAATACCGGTAAATTATAAAAACTATTATAAGTATGCGGGAAGTTTAATTATTTTCGCTAATTGAATGTCCAATGTAAATCCAAACATTTGACAAATTAAAAATTACTATATGAATATAAATAGACTGGATATTATGCAATTTCAGTTAAAGAGAAACCTGCCGCAGCTCGGGATGCGATTTTTAGGAGAGATTAGGATTTTGAAATCGCTGCTATTTTTTTGTCGTACTCGTATACGCGCGCGCTGGCATATTGAAATCCATAAGTTGCATTACCGTGCTAAAACAAGCCTAGTGCGCGCCTAGCTTAACGCGATTTTAGTTCCTTTGCAGTAATGAACCACACCACCACCGGGTTTTTTTTCTAATCTAATCTTGGCGGGTTTATTGAGAACACGCAATTATTTTTTTCTAAATAAGCCTAATAAGCTTGCCTATTTCTGCCTATACTTCCAAGGGGCAGCTTACAACTATTTACTATTAAAATGTATGAAGTATCACGACCGTAATGACTACTCGTCGCAGTGTGGATAGAAACCACGTATTTTTTTTAAGAGTGACTTTACTTTTTATTTAATTTCATTAGGCCCATCATGACAAGTCCAATGTCCATGAGAATAATTCTTAAACAGGAATAGAACCACCACCGCGTTTAACCACTGGACCACGGATGCAGTATTTGTTTTATAACGTTTGCTCAAAGTTATACTAAATAGGTAAAATACACATAATACCTAAGGTCATATACCTTTGTTTTCTTAAAGAGAATAGTAAAACAGTATTTAAGTAGCGGCGTACTTTGACCAATTACATTTGATAGCAACACCATAGTTACGGTTTACAACACATCGTGACCAAGATGTCTGACAATAGTTCCAAATTGCCCATCGAATTGACCAAATTATACCCTCCGTACAAACTACTTCCCATCTTAAAATAGACTCGGAACTAGTAAATAAAACTTTCATAAAAAATAAAAATGTCCCATAAGTATCCCTGATCAAGTTGTCGTAATCCGCAATCGGTAGGCGAAATTCATACATACATATCTTCATGCCAGCTTCCTTGCGGGGTAGGTAGAGACAATTGACCATCATCTGTCACGATCTCTTTCCCTTCGTCGACATTCATCAACCTTTTCATACATGCCCTTGTGTTTCGTAGGCTCTTTACTGCATCTTCAGCCAGTGTTTTATCTATTTGGTCTTTGTCTGCCAGGGCCTCTTTTCCCCACAACTTTCACATTTATCTGGTTCTCAACGGATCATACTCTTACCTTTCCTTGTCCCTATTCTTTCTTTCAAAATTTTTATTTAAAAGTAACCTTTAATTAAATGCCGCTGTCAATGTTTTTAATTGAATAAATTCAATTGAGTAACAACACTCGACCGACGGAGGACGGCACTAATCTATGGCGGACGGTCAAGCGGAAGATGGCGTCGTGGTGTTTGTTGTTATTGAAATTTATTGTGAATATATTATTTCTAAATCGATAAAGGACATCATCCATTTTGGACTATTTTTTGTAATACTTACTTTAAAAAAAGATATTTTTATTGACAAGGCTAATGTTATTTTTACTATATATTACTGTGCAATTAAGTTATTTGTAAAATAAAATATGTAGTTTTCGTATCAATAAAGGTCTGGTAAAAAAATAAGAATGTCAGAAGGCGTTTGACTGATGACATCAAGTATGACAGTTATTTTTTGTACTATTTGTTTAAAACTCTGACTATAGTTATACAATATATGTACATTACATGCTGTTACGGCGATATTTTAAACATTTTGCACACCTTAATCATATAAAATAAAGAGTATTTTTTACTTAAATTGTAATCTTGGTAGAATAATTTATCTAAAGATGCATATGTATAATAACTGTGAATTCAATATAGGCGTGGTGTCCGGGACAGGTAAGTTCTTTTACAGTCGAGATTTTATGTATATTTTACTAAACTGCCTCCGTGGTCTAGCGGAGGTATTTAATTATGTATTTAATTTATTATGATATTTCTCGAGTTTGGTACGCTGGAGACATCGACGAGCTTGCCACTTGTCATGATTGGCACATAGTAAAGTTGGCTAAATGTGAATCCGCTTATTTATAAGCGTGGTTTCTGACTACCCCGAAAGGGAAACAGTCGTGATGATACTCTCACTCTCTCTCCCAAATCCCCATATAAGTTGAATGATGTCCTTTGGAATGTGTATTGTATGAAACGTAGGGACTTGCTATAAATCTTATCAAATAATCCTTTCTCATGAGTCATTATGAAGCAATGGAAGTTGGGAAACATTTTCATTTTACGGCAATGTTAATCATAAATAATGAAAATCCCAAAATAGCCGTATCTATTGTTTAGCGTAATATCCATAAAGAAATGCACCGCTTTTCTTGGAGCTGGGATAGCTAGGGCCAACTGAAATATCTTTATTGTTTGGTCGTTGTTTTGTACAAAATAAAAAGCCATTGTTCTTCGGCTGCGAAAGACGAACGGCTTCTAGTTTTGTCGTTAACTGTACTGGGGAATATTATGACACCGACTGCACTCCTAAATTGATATCGGATTTTATTACACTTTGGCGATTGTAGCAATACGAAAACAATCTTATAAAATGGACCTTGTAGCGCCGCATTTTATAAATATTATTATACCTTCAAGCTGTAATAACAGTGTAATATTATGTGGAAACCCATTCGATAAGGAAGGCGATCGTGTTACATGTTTCAATGTGACGTCACAAATTGACACGTGTACTTAACTGTTGGCATGCGATAGCATAGCTGGTCAACAAGACCCAAGCCTTATTTGGCACTATTCTTAATCATGCATACATATCTTCACGCCAGATCCCTTGCGGGGTAGGCAGAGACAATTGAGCGCTACCACGCACAATGGCTACAGTCTCTTGACTATAATACAACTGAGGAATTACTGTCAATAGTAAAGTAGGAATGCGATAATAACAAAGTATACACACCCTCTTACACACACTCACACACTTACATTATAAACAAAAAGAGGATCTCAACCACACAATTTTTAATTTTTTATTTGTTTTTCTTTTGTGTACATTTTCTTTCTTTTAATATGTTGTAATTAAAAGTAATAATATATTTAAAAGGGTGTCTGGGCGTTGACTGCCGACGGACAGACCTATACATATAGGCTTAGTTCGGCTGCAAATGTCTGTTTTTCTGTGCATGCATAATGAAATATGTTATTGTTTTCATATCTTGTACCTTTTACTGAATAAAGATATTATTATTATTATTATTAACTTCTTTCGCTTTGTCGACATTCATCAACCTCTTCATACTTTTGTTACGAAGGCATTTTAATGCACCTTTAGTCAGTGTTTTATTTATTTGATCGTGATTTGTGAGTCGTGATATGAGCGGTCTGCCAGGGTCTTTTACCCACAACTTTATTATATATCTGGTTCGTCAATTTTTATCCGGCATTAACCTTATTCTCATGCGTGTTCTAGCGTATCCACGTCTCGCTTCCATACATCAATGTTGGTACCAACATTGCATTGTGTCTGGCGAGCCGAGTTTTGTCACTGACATTTCGATTGCCGATTAGTATACCCAGGACACTGTTAACATTAATCATACTTTGGCTATTACTAACAAATTCCTTCTTATTAAATACGAATCATTAAAAAAATATGTCAATTAACGTCAGGCCCTCGCCAATGGAGTAAAACCAAATTATTGATAAAGTTTTAGAAGGCTTTCCTTTAGCAATTAAGATCTCTGTCTTGAGATATTTAACTTGTCTATTTGTATAATAATAATAATTATTATTATTGAACAGAAATATAAATATATCATACGATATAATAAATGCTTAAATTAAATAAATACTAATATAATAATTATTTATGCCAAGATAACTGCCTCCGTGGTCTAGCGGATAAGTCCGTGGATTAAACTCGGAGGTACCGGGTTCAATTCCTGGTCGGGACACAAAAATATTTATTAATGTAAATAAATTAATTTAATTAATATTTAATTTACTCGTGATATTTCTCAAGTTTGGTATGCTGGAGACATTGACGAGCTTGCACTTGTCATGATTGGCCTATAGTAAAGTTGGCTAAATATGAATCCGCTTCTTTATAAGCGTGGTTTTTGACCACCCCGAATAATGATACTTTACTTTTTATGTCAAGATGTGGTATAGAAATTAAATGTCATTTTGTTTTTTGAGGAAGTATGTAATTAATAAATGTTTGAATATTGAGCCTGTCTGATTGACAAAGGTAGCCTCTTCCACTGGCGAGCTGCAGAAACAGTGAGAGAATCTGAATATCTGCTGGAAGAGTGAAGAGGAATTGAGAGTTGATAAATATTTTATTAGTTTGTACTTTTATTTAATCATTTGTTTCTATAAAATGTTTATGCATTTCTTGAATGTAAATATTAAATGTTTATCTTATTCATATTGTATTGATTTAACAATTGATTGTTTGTATTTTATAAATTATTGTTTACTAAATATTGATGTATTGTGAAAAGTATAAATTAAATAATTACTGGTGTTTTCTTTGATACATTTTAATTATTTTATTCGATGTAATAAACATGTGTTGACACACTCTGTCCGTCACATGTGACATCTAGTCATGAGAAACCCGGGTCGCAACAAATACGCGGAGATCATCATTAAACACTACTTCATCCCATTTGCAGTCGAAACGTTGGGTCCGTGGTCTGAAGAGGCTCTGGCGTTCTCTCGTGAGCTTGGGGACGAGTGACCCTTTAACTAGAGACTATTTTGCTCGAAGGGTCAGCCTCGCCGTCCAACGGGGGAACGCAGCGACTGTCCTCGGCACACTAAGCCTATCGTCCGTTATACTTTTATTTTTATTTGTACTTTATTTATTTTTTTTGTTTATTTAATATTAGGTTTTCTTTTTAATTATTTAATATTGTAATTCTTTTATACTGTTTGTATATTTTAATTATTTGTTTACAATTTGGGTGCATTCGTGGTCTTGTGGTCAAGTCCGTAGATTTAAAAGTGGTACTGGTTTTGATTCCTGGGGCAGCAGTCTCGACATTTCATAACGATCGCTAATTTAAAGTGGCCATTGACGAGCCTTCTAAAGACCAAATCGCGTGTCCACATTAAAAAAAATGTTCTTTTTGTCGAAAACATATATTTTTTTTTTAAACGATGGCATCACAGCCTTGGATTACGTCTATGTCCATTCAGTTTATTATGCGTTACGCCGCCGCTGGTCAGGACACAATTTATTGTAGTTTGGTACGCTAGCTGGTAAGTTGGCTGAATAGGAATCCGCTTCTTTAAAAAAAATGTGCGGTTTCTGATCACCAGGGCTACGGTCGTGATGATATTTTTTATAAATTTAATTTACAAATATATTTCCACCTTTATTTTAGTTTCTTGGACTACGGAATATAGGTAGGTAGGTATACGCAAACACTTATGTCACATTTACACACACCAGCATAGGTGTGGTGTACAAGTGTATCGTGACGATGTTGGTACTTGAGACCGGAGTCTATCACTGCAGGGTTTGAATATTTAATTAAATCTATTTTAATCATCAAATACGATCGCAAATAATACGAAAATGATTTTGTTAATTCTGATTAGTTATATAGTTTTACTATTTATTTTTTTCGTTTGCTCTTACTCATAACTAAAGAAATCTTAATAAAAAAGGATTATCGCTACCGTATTCCTTCCAGGGTGGTTAGAAACCACGCTTTAAAGAAAACGATTCACATTTAGCCAGATTGCTACTATAGGCCCATCATGACAGGTGGCTAGCTCGTCGATGTAGCGTACCAAACTCTATATATACGAGTATAGAGCCATTAGACGTGCACCGTCTGTCAGCGTCTTTAAACGATTAATAACCACATCGTTCCTGGAGAAACAGAATAAAACACTATTTAAATAACCGTGTATTTATTTAAGTTATATGTATATGATGTACCTGTATGTATAGTTTATGTATGTTTATGTGTAGGTATAATGTGTAGTATATTAAAATTAGTTAAGTAACTTATTAACTGTATCATAAAAAATCTTTTTTTTTTCATCCTACCTATCACCTTACTCGATCCCCAAGGTTAGTTTGGTAAAGAATGCCTACTGGCATTATAGCTCGCCTCTACTATTTTTAAGTGCATTAAAGAATTTAAACAAATAAAAAATTGTGTTCAGGATTCCAACCCGGTACCTCCGCGTCTAAATCCACGTTTTTAACTGTTACTCCACCAAAAAGCTTAGAATGCTTAATCCACAACTTATTTTATAGATTTATTTGTACTAAATATTTCTTCTTTCTATTCTCAGATTAAAATAAACCTTAGTCTTAATACTGGTGTTAATGAATCTTTACAAAAACTAATTAAAAGCGATTGCCCAAAACCAGGCTAAAACTTTTTTGCAGCGTGCCTCAACTAAATACAATTCAATAATCATAACAATTAATTGTGTTTTTTTTAAATTGAATTACAACATCTCTTTTCCCCAGCATTAAAATATAATTTAATTAAATAGTCAATTGGTTAAAATTTATGTATGAAATAAATACATACATACATACATATCTTCACGCCAGGTCCCTTGCGGGGTAGGCAGAGACAATTGAGCGCCATTTGTCACGATCTCGACATACCTCTTTCGCTTCTTCGACATTCATCAACCTCTTCATACATGCCCTTTTGTTTCGATGGCTTTTTATTGCACCGTCAGCTATTGTTTTATTTATTTGATCGTGATAAGCGAGTCTTGGTCTGCCAGGGCCTCTTTCACCCACAACTTTCGCATTATATATCTGGTTCGTCAATCTCTCTTCAGTCATCCTTTCAACATGCCCGAACCATCGGAGCATGCCTTTCCTTATTTTTGTCCCTATGCTTTCTTTCATACCCACTTTTTTGCGTATTTCGTCATTACGTATGCGGTCCGTTAAAGTAACACCGCATATCCGACGCAACGACCTCATTTCCACTGCATTAACTCTACTCTCATGCGTGTTCTGACATATCCACGTCTCACTTCCATACATAAGTGTTGGTACCAGCATGGCATTGTGTATGGCGAGTCGGGCTTTGTCACTGACATTTCGACTGGCGATCAGTGACCCCAGGGCTCCGTTAACACTATTTCCCGCGTTCACTCTTCTTTCAACATCCCTATCATACTTCCCATCCGCAGTGAAAACACTGCCCAGATATATAATTTCATTTACTTGTTCTAGAGTTTCATCATCAATCTTTATCGTCACGGTTGTCGTCCTTCTTCTTTCAAACACTAGTACCTTGGTTTTTCTCGCATTCAAACGGAGTCCTTTTTCTGCACATCCCTCTTTCATTTCCGTGACTAGTGATTGCAGTTGTTGTTCGGACGATGCCATTAGAACAGCATCATCTGCATAAAGCAGGCAGTTCATCACTAGATCACTCATCTTTATCCCACAGTCACTCTCTCTCACTCTTTTTAGGCATTTGTCGAGATATAGAGTGAATAATCTGTCCGAAAGCACACAAAAAAAATTGAAATAAATACAAAGCACTATTTATACGATTAGGTTCTTTATTATGATCAGGTACTAAGATAAAACACTGGATTTCAAATCGGCGGGATCTAAACTATGAAATTATTAACGTAAATTTTTGTCAATTGTCGTTATGCTAGGGTAAAATAAATAAAATTAATTACAGATTATGTGAACACAATATGTTAACTATCAAATAAAAGAGAAATAATTATGGCACGAGAACATTTTATTGGGCCCATTTCTCTAAGAAAAATAGGCATTCTCATTTAAATCGTATTCATATCAACTTGGAGAATAGTGCCCTGAGCTATTGGTGAGCTACATGATGTTTATTGATGAGTGTTGACAAACTATGCAATCGTGCCAGTAGAATGCGTCGCCAATACCATCGCTTACGTTAATTTGCGTAACTTTTGAACTTCATTATTGGAACATGCTTTGTAGTGTAGTGTATAAGTTACAAAGGGGATTTAGGGTAAAACTGATTTAACGCCACGTTAACGAAATGCTTCTTATGTTTATAGTAAAGTATCATCACAACCGTTTCCCTTTCGGGGTGGTCAGAAACCACGCTTATGAATAAGCGGATTCACATTTAGCAAACTTTACTATAGGCCAATCATGACAAGTGGCAAGCTCGTCGATGTTTCCAGCGTACCAAACTCGAGAAATATCACAAATAAATTAAATGTATTTTTATTTACATTAATAAATATTTTTGTGTCCCGACCAGGAATCGAACCCGGTACCTCCAAGTCTAAATCCACGGACTTAACCGCTAGACCACGGAGGCAGTTTCTTATGTTTATCTCCATTCTATTCTATTCAATCTTGTAATTAAAGACAAGTTGTTCCTATTCTAGAACCTCACGTACCGCTTACCATCAGGTGGAAGCTATGTCATAATGTCATGCCCAGTTTTTTTTTTAAAGCTGTATTTTACATACATTAAACAGAGTCTTTAACATCATCTTAACATAGCAGTTTAGTGTGGTATGGAATTTGATTTAATAAAAACTAGTAAATAAAAACATGTAGGCGGGTAGTTTTGCCTCAGAATGTTCGAAGATTAACTCCAATATAGAGTACAAGCTATCGACTTCGTAGATGACACCCCAAGTGTTTGTGATGGCGGATTGTAGTGGTAGGGCGTAGGTCATAGCTCTAAAAAATAAATATAAAACTCATATCCAAAAAATAGTCTTTATTTATGAATCGTATCGTCATAAAACGAATGTGTCCTTAAAAAGATTGTCCAATTGAGCACCCCGGCTAGATATTTTTAGGGTTTACAGATCTTTTCTTTAGTGTATTGTAGCATAAAAAAATATAGAAAAAGTTTCGTATGTACCTACTCGTAAGTAGCTTGGCTCCATTTCACGCTAGACTGTCCGAGGGGAGGAACGAGATATGAGAGGAAAAACAACTTGGCTGTCGCACTTGTAGTTTTAAAACTAGATGAAAAATGCTTTCCGTTGTTAGTTGATAGTCTTTATGGATGGCTCCGTATGTAATGTAAAAATACATTAAATTGGTTCTAGAACTAGAAAAAACCCACCTACGTAAAAAAATATTAAAAAATTTAAAAACAGAAAAGAAAAAACAAGCCCATGGGTTTCATCGCCAAAAAGTTTGATAACCGCTTAACTACACCATTGATATAATTTAATATAATTACATAGCGACTTTAACAGTTAGGACCCATTAAAAACCGAGACCGATTCAAATCTTTCCAAGAATACCCATTCCGATTGTTTCAGTTGTTATGTAATAAAATATATAAAATTATAAGTGTAGTCAAGCGGTTTTCAAACTTTTTGGCGATGGAACCCTTGGGCTCGTTTTTTTTTATTAGTTTTTATTCTATGCTTTTCCGTTTTTAATTATAGTATTTTTTTTACGTAGGTTGGTTTTTTATTATTTTAATTAACTTTTTTTAATTTAATCTTTTTATTTATCGTTATCTGTTATAATATAATATACATATACATATTTAATGTTTCTGACCACCTCGAAAGGGATACCGCCGCCGCCGTGATGATACTTTTTATATAAAGTTTATTACATCATTTGTATGTCTTGGATGAAGTTGACGGGTTTGTGGATTAACTCCTTTCTGCTAAACCACTTCATTTAATATATATATAGGCAATACAAAAGTGTTCGTAAAAACAGATTTTAGACTAATTGCAATGGTTTTAAATTTTGCAACAAGTACGAAGGATTGTACATTCTGTAATTTTGGTAATGACCCTGGAGCGAGAAAAAAGATAAGAGAGAAATTCTGATAACATGTCTGTCTACCCTTTTCGGGTTCTCACAGCCCCCAGTGTTGGGCTGCCAAAATGCCACCCGCTGTCTTCCCAACCCACCCTCATCCCTTCTCTGTGAGAGCACATTTGCGGTTGCAATTTTCTAAAATATGTAACTATGATTCAGAAATTAGTTATTCTCGAGCGATTCTCACGCTCGTGATTCGTGTTTATGTATGAGGGGCAACGAATTGAATTTTCTTTGAGAAGCATTATTTAAGGGATGTTTAGTTACTTATAAATGAATGTATAGCTATCGGCACGGGTAAGCATAAGCCCTGTAATGGATTTCCTAACAAAGGCCAACTAGATATGCAATATTATTTCATAGCAGTTAAATTATTAAAATAGCTATTGAAACATTGTCATTATAATAAAATAAAAAGAGGATAATAGTAATTTTACGTGGTTGTTATTAATATACATATATATACATATAGAAATAAAGTCGTTGCGTCGGATATGCGGCGTCTTTTTGGCGGACCGCATACGTAACATTGAAATACGGAAAATGGTTGGTATAATGTTATCTCATTACCGCAAGAGCTCCTTATAACGTATATATTGTATGTAGTATATAGTAGCGATATTGGCATAGTCAAAGTGAAATTTTTTTTCACGTAAACCTATTACAGGCATTTATGAAACGTCAATAATTTAATTCTTTTGAATGATTTTATTCCTGCTAGTAGAAGACTAAGCAGCAAAGTGGCCCAATAAGTAAGCTGTTAGCAGAAGTTAGTGTGTAGTATATGTATTATTGTGTACATATAGTATGTGTATTTATTTTAATACAATTGTTTGCACCTAGCCTCATAACTGTTCTGTATTGTCCCAAAGGTTGGTTGCTAAAGAATGCCTAGCGGCATTAAGCCTGCCCTTTGCACACAATGCAATAAATTTTTAAATAAATAAATAAAGGAAAGCGTAGGGACACAATTAAGGAAAGTCATTCGACGATGGTTCGGGCATGTTGAAAGGATGACCGAAGAAAGATTGACGAACCAGATATATAATGCGAAAGTTGTGGGTGAAAGAGGCCCTGGCGGGCCGAGACTCACATATCACGACCAAATAAATAAAACTCTAACTGAAGATGCATTAAAAAGTCTTCGTAACCAAAGGGCATGTATGAAGAGATTTATGAATGTCGACGAAGCGAATGAGGTATGTCGTGATCGTGTCAAATGGCGCTCAATTATCTCTGCCTGCCCCGCAGGATCTGGCGTGCAGATATGTATGTGTATTTATAAAGTTTCAATTATAGTTTTTAAAATATTTTCATGCCGCTAGCGGTACAATGCGTCAGATAATTTTAAGACCACAATAATTATTTTGTGCACAGTATTCTAGAAAATAAGCGAATTGCCCGTATGCGAATCGGAGGTGTGACATGTAACTTATTAATCGCCAAACTTTACAGTTACTAAGATTAAAGAAAAGCGCGGCCAGGTCGCAAAGAAAATAACTGCTTTGTCCCTATTGCCACACTAGGCCTATTCCCCCTATTTTACGAATTTTTGAGTCACTCACTGCCTCCGTGGTCTAGCTGTTAAATCCATTGATTTAGATTCCGAGGCACCGGGTTAGATTCCTGGTTGGAATAATAAATAAATTAAATTAATATTTTATTTTATTTTATCATATTTATTTGTGATATTTCTCGAGTTTGGTACGCTATAGACATCGACGAGCTTGCCACTTGTCATGATTGTAAAGTTGGCTAAATGTGATTCCGCTTCTTTATAAGGGAAGGGAAACGGTCGTGGTGATAGTTTTTTTATACTTGTTATTTATTCTAGAAAATAAAGAATTTTAATTTCATTTGATTGTTGATTTAAATATTTAATTTAGTACGAACTTCATCATTTTACAAAATAATCAAATTTATATATTTAGGCTTATATTTTCCAGGAATATGAGAACATTCTGGAAGGTCACAGAAAAATATATTAGATGAAATATATTACATTCTGTTCTACTTTTTAGCTTGATTTTTGTTTTCACTTTTTCTTGAACAAGGTTATTTTCGTTATGTAATAATTTTTGAATATTTCCTTAACCCTACCCCGCTCAGATATGTGATAACAGAACTGCTCCAAAGTGACCTTCACAAGATCATCGTGTCGCCGCAGCATCTCTCTCCAGATCACATCAAAGTCTTTCTGTATCAGATCTTAAGAGGTAAGCTTTTCCTTGTTATTATCTAATTATTTATCTAGTTTCTTACTATAATACTTTAATAAAACTTTATTGCACTAACATATAGGTACATATGTTTGGGAATGTGGACAATTATGTATGGGTGAAATTTTATTTAATATAATATACTTACATAATAATATTACATAAAAGATTTACATATAATATGTATAAACCTTTAAAGGTATATATTTTAAAATATAAATACAAATAATAACACACGAGACAAATATAAATATTTTATAAGAAATAAGTAAAATAAAATTGTAGTATATCATCGTTATCACGACCGTATCCCTTCTGGGGTGGACCAAAACAACGCTTTTTTTTTAAATTCACATTTAGGCAACTTTATTACGAGTATGCCCATCGTGACAAGTGGCAAGCTCATCTATGTCTATAGCATACCAAACTCGAGAAATATTACACATAAATGTAATATATCCCAACCAGGAATCGAACCCGATTTATTTTGTTTGTTTTATAAACCTACCAATTATGATACAATATCCCAAAAGTTGATGGTAAGAGAATGCCAATCGGCATTACATACGCCTTTATTATTTTTTATTAGAACAATAAAGTTTTTAAATAAAAATTAACCCGATATATATACCTATTTGTGAAAAAACCAACTTTAATATTTTATTAAATTTATTTATTGCACTTTACCTAAAAGTATAATGTACGAAGGCAAAATTTCGGCTTTTTTCTACCGACTATCCTTTGGGAGAGTACGACAGTATAAATATTATCATCATCATCATCAGCCTGTGTCTCTCCACTGACTGCTGGATATAGGCCTCCTCCAAGGCTCGCCACTGCACGCAATATAAATATGTGCGGTGCAAATTTAACCAATACACTTTATTGCGTATGCTTGATATATACTTATCAATATACTTATTATATATGTTAATAAGTATAATATATATATACTTATTAACATATATATAGTAGATATATAATTGTGAAGTTAAATTGGTCTGCTTATTAAGAAATAAAGATGTGAATTGAATGTGAAGGGGCTTGTCCGATGGTCAGTTATTACATTGTATTTTAGTAGCATTGGACGTAAAATCAAATGATTTTGTGTAACAAAAGTTCATTTAATTGTTGATTTTGTACTAGAGAGGAAGTAAGAATACGGGGACTGATTCAATTTGGATTTAATCTCATTACGATTTAAATTGACATTAACTGTGCTCGACTCGAATCCGCAATCATGTGAAGTACTCCCAACTATTGTTTGCTTAATTTTCCTTTGCTACTTGGAGTTACCGAACTTTCTCTCCGCCATACTAATCGATGGGTAGTTTAGGAACTGCGGAGATAGCCACGGGTTAAACCAACTTCTTACTACTTCTTATCGGGACTTTTAAATAGAGTCCAATCTAAGTTTTCACATAAGCTTCGGACTTATTCGCGGGACTTGTTAATCTATTTGGAAACTTTTCTTGTGCGTGTTATACCGCCAAATTATCTTCAATCGTGATTCTTAGCCTGGGTTGAACCAAAATGAAACCTCTGTTATTGTAACTGTTAAAGCAGTCTTTCTTTAAGTGGGCGAGAGGAGGGGTGGGGTTAAGGAGCCTAACGCCTACCACATATTTAGTGGAAATATTGTAGTTTAAGTTCTTTTTAATCCACCTAAATAAATTAAAAAAAAAAACGTAGAATCTTTTCCCAGTTAATTCTAAAATACACAACGTTTTACGTTTTGCGATATATCTACATTCTAATATCTGTATTTGATAAGAATAAAATTTCAATTTCAAATTTTCATGGAATATCCAAAGTGGGATCGCAATTTGTCTTGTCCTTTTTATCCTAAAAAACACACTAGATAGGTCGTAAGGTCTTTTGTTTCCGTCGGATTGCCCGCAGCACCCCACCTGTCGTAAATCAATTAAAACTCCAAAGTACCGGCAATTTCCTAGCCCAACTCACTTCCTCTCAGTTTAAATTACTCGGTGCATTAATTTGGCTGCACATTTAGCCAGTCATCCGAACCGAGACAATTTCAGCCATAGCCTATTTTTAAATTAAAAATCCTATGAGTTTGTTTACACCTGTCTGATAGTAAGAGAAGTGTAAAGAACGAGAGCAAGAAAACACAAGAAATGTTGTTTTTAAGTATGTAGCGAGCGCTTATTATTTGATTAAATTGCGAGTTTTTTTACAACAGTCAGATGTAGTATTTACTAGTCTAGTTATTTAACTAAAAAGTATCATCACAAACGTACCCCTTCCGAGGTGGTCAGATACTCTACTATAGGTTCGTCGTTGTCTCTAGCGTACCAAACTCTAGAAATATCACAAATAATTAAATAATTGTGTCCCGACCTCCTGGTCAAACCTCCGCGTCTAAAACCACTGACTTAACCGCTATACCACGGGGGCAGTTTATTTTGATTTAACTCTTTTATACCGCGTGGTTATTTTTATTATATTTTTTTATTTTAAAACTTTATTGCACTATGTACAAAGGTGAACTTAATGGCATTCTCTGACAGCCAAACATTTAGGACATTTAGACAGGAAGTAAGTGCAATTACAAGTAGAGTGGTAAGTGCAATAAATAAATAGGTGAATTTTCTCTCTTCGGGTCTTTACGCGATTTACCTTAGAGACATATTTCTCCCGACGTTTCAGCCAAGTTGCATTGTCCGTGGTCACAGATCGACTGGAGCTATGCGGTGTAGTCTCGTACATACTGGGCGGTAGATGTAAACCTACCCACTTATCACTTTAAAAGTTTTTAGAAATAACGACACACGACACTTACAATATCCTTGGCGACACCGGGGGATTTTTCCCGGCGTCGAAACCTATTGATTATTGGATTCCACGATGAAGATAGCTTATAACCTCGATTTAAATTTTTGTGTTTCTTTATTTCGATCGCTTCACGTACTATTCTAGAGTAATAGTGACAATCGGTGGAAAGTATATTTGGGTCATGCAGCTCAATCCAATGGGTGTTTTGCTATTGCTGACTTGTTTAATGGGCAGTTTTTTACAGCTCTAAGGTAAATCGCGTAAAGACACGTTAAAATTATAATGTACATACAATTTATATACTAATACATAAATAAGTCATACTATGTACCAATATAACATTAATAAAACTACATACATGATGAGGAGAGTATGATAAAATTAACAATGTGATGATGCTGCTGCAAATTTAGGAAATCAATTATTAAAGATTATTATTATTAAAGAGTAAATATGATTGTATTAAAATCTAGAATAAAACTAAAGATATATGTATTTTTAATTTTAAATACCCCTCTCGCTGTTTACCTATTACTGTAATACGAGATTCATACATTGTTGCTTATTCGATTATTTATAACATTTTTATTTAATATTAGTCTTTAAGACATTACCTAACTAGATTCTCCAGTAAATACTACAAATGAGAAAATTTGCGCTAACTCCACCGGTGCCGGGTCTTCCCGATCAGCGTTATTAATTTACGTAATTAGTCGTGCGGCACTAAGAAACTTCCCTCAGTAAAAAGCGGATAGTCCCGTGTCCAGAATAATGTGATCGTTAAAGCTCTAGCTCGCTTGCTGTTAATTAAAAACTTTTAAGTTACAATTACACTCGGAGTGGTGTTATAGCGGAAACTACTTGTGTTCATAACCTACCCTTCTAATGCTACGTAAACACGATTAATATACTGATGCGTGATTAGTATACATTATTTTTTTTATGTATTTCGTCGTTTGCTTCTAAGTAGGTACCTACTTGGTTATGATTAATTGAATAGGGTTTATAATTTAACTGCCTCCGTGGTCAGCGGTTAAGTCCGTGGATTTAAGACTCGGAGGTACATAAATACATTTTTTATTATTTAATTTAATTGTGAAATTTCTTTAGTTTGGTACGCTCTGGAGACTTCTACGAGCTTGCCACTTGTCATGATTGGCCTATAGGAAAGTTGTGTAGTAATGTGAATCCGCATATTTATAAGCGTGGTTTCTGACCACCCTAAAAGGGAAACGGTCGTGATGATACTTTACTGATACTTTATAATTTCAGACTTAGCGTTACCCACTTTTGTTGGCAAATAATAGTGATTTTTACTGCCTCCATAGTGAAGCGGGTAAGTCGCAGATTTAGACGCATAAGTACCAGGTGTGCTTTGTGGTCGGGATACAATCATTTATTTTATTTATTTGTGATATTTTGCAAGTCTGGTACGCTAGAGACATCGACGAGCTTACCACTTATCATAATGGACCTGTAGTAATAATAGCTATTTTATTTAATCCCTAGCGTGTTGTGGTATAAGGCCGTGATGATACTTATACTATTTTTAGTCCAAAAAGCTTAGTCAAAGTTAGTAAATGTTCGCGAGTTGCCGGTGGAGTCCCTGGTGTGATTAGCACGGCACTGAAATAGTTTTAATATTCCTTGCGTCTAGCGTCTCTCTAAGATTAAACCCATCCAGCTCCATTGTTTCAGTCCCCGACGCCAGCGATCTCTTTATTAATGTAAATACCGTCCTCCAGCTCGCAAGGGAATGAATATTCAAAGATAAACCTACTAAAGGTTTGAAAAAGCTTATTTCGTACTGTCACATATCTGAATATAAACCTACCTGCTCAAAAGACTTTCTTTCTTGATCTTTCTTTCCATCGCACGTTTGTTTTTAAGTTTAAGTGGCTAATACGGAACGATGGGCAGAGTGGTTGACTCTCCGATAGATAATATATATATATATATTATAATGTATATCTTAGTACCAATACTATAAAAAATATTAATTATTATTACCCATCATCTACTTTTACTTTAACTAATACTATTTAATTCTAAATATTCTTTTAAACTATAAAAACATATTATACTCGGATTTTTAAAATTCCTAATTTGACTATCTGCAGCTGATGTGGTCATTTCCTAAGTTTGATTTTTGTCATGGGGAGCGGTTGGCTGGCCAAGTAGTTGTCAAAGGTCTAGAGACAGGTAGGCTGGCAAATATTTTATTTTTTTACCAGTCTTCTAGGGGACTAGCTCGGATGGGACGTCAGTTTTTATTAATAGTTTAGTTTATATTTAATTTTATTTTTATTATTTATGTAGCTTTTAATTTATATTAAATGTACCTACATATTAATTTACTTCGAATAAAACTGTATATTTTATGTTCTTGTGAGTCATTTTGATTAAGGTCAGAGCTTTTAACTTATGTATTTATACTGACTGGCCCACAAAGCAATAATGTATGTAAAAATATTAATTATATATTAATTATATTTTGACAATCGTGAAAGTGTATATATTGATTGTGTTTATGATATAATTAATGAGGAAAGTTGAGCGACCATAGCTCTTAAAAAGGAAGTAAGGTTTATCAGAAACAATGGCCTAGTTCGATTAATAAATCGGCGATTAATCGCTTTCCCTCGACGGTTTTCTGGCACGAGCTTGCCAACTAAAGTAATAATTTTGATTATTACAATCCGTTGTTTGTTATAAGTTCCTTAGAAAAGGCACAAAACAATAAATAAAAATAAGTACCCAAATTCTTTTCATTCATTTCAATTCAAAATCTAAAGTAGTTATCCCATGCCTCGGAGAACACGTAAAGCCGTATGCCGACCTGCGTGCTACAGAAGCGTAAAACACGTTCTTCTTCACCTAAAGAACCTCGTGTCTGTTTATTTTCATAAGTAAATAATAAAAATAATCTGACTGAATATTCTAGAAGTTAAGAAATAGTTACTATATCAAATGAGACATTTATATATAAATGCACACAATTATAGCCAACCCGGCCAGCGTGGTCAGTGTAGGCCAAATTCTCCAGATACATGTATGTTCTGGAAGGCCTATCTCCAACGCTGTGTTCTAGGGGCTGTGATGATAGCCTTAAAAAACACCAATCATAAGGTTGATATTTACGCCAATTATAGCTTAGTTAACAGACAGTGGGGTCGTCCAAGCCCGGATGCCTAATGGGCCTGGGTTGGGGATGGGGACATTCCCCCGTTTTCCCGCCCGCCGCTCATTCATGCACTTTGAGTGCTGGGCGCCGTTACTAGTATAACAGAGCCCGTGTGGCCCACGAACCTCTCTTCTCTCTCTTTAGCTCTCCTCCAGGAATATTCCCTAGGAAGTGGTCTTCCGTTGGGGGCCCGTGCGCAAGACGGAATAATATTCTGGAGATGCTTGAAGTGTCCGTTGTCAGCCCCATTGAACCTACGCCTAGTCAGGCCAGCGACAAACTCCTCAATCTCGTAGGCATCTCCAAATCTCGAGCTATGACGGAATTACGCACGAACCACGGCGCTTGGGAAACCACTATGAGCGATATGATCTGCTGACTTTTGATCTTGACTCTGTTGGTCTTGGCCAGAAGGTGGTGCCAGGCTGGCGCGGCATAGGTGAGACGGGGACGGATGAACATCTTGTAGATCCGGACCTTCAACCTGAGCGGCAAGCTGAAACTCATAACAGGTGTTAGCTCAGTTAACCATTAGACAAAAAACTGTTGTGGTCGATCATAGATGGCGCTATTATAGTTGCACATAAATACAGTAGACATGTTTTTTTCAAAACTGTTATTTATAATAGTTTCAAGTTTTGTTACTGGACGTCAGTTGGCGTAAATGTAACATATATTTTTTATGAAAATGTACTTTATGCCCTATCTTATATTTGATATTGTTGGCGTGGCAATAGCAGGCTAAATTATTCTATTTTGGAAGCCTTATCTTAGCCGTAGCGTTCTAGGACTCTGTTATACCTAAGCCGTAATGATAATGAAATTAATTTACTTCAGAAAGTGCAAAAGTTAACAAACTCAGCTTGTCCTCCGGGCGCCATTAACAGTGTACGTTGTGAATGCTTGGGAATTTATGATTGTGCTTAACTTTTGGCTAACAATTGAGTGAATGTTGAATCCCATGTCATTTCGTTGCCAACTATGAGCATATCAAACTAAGGCCGTAAACATCTTAATGAATTAAATTCTTCAAACTTTGTACGGCTATAAACTTTGGAATAATATTTGTTTTCGTGATATTGCGAGTGTAATTAATTAATTATTAAACAAACAAACAGAAAATCTTAATCGTTATAGTCTACACCGACAGCAACGTATTATACCTATACTTTTTAAATAATAAATAATCCATTGACGATCATTAGGACGGAGAGAAAATCGCCGGTAAGCCATGCACTTTTGGTTCTGGGCACCGTTAATGGGATAAAGCGCCCGTGTGGCTCACGTCCCCAGGGGGTCTAGGTTCGACTACTTCAGCGGTCCTCCAAGAACACTGCTTTAGGAGGGCTAACGCAAGACGGATCAATATTCTGGGGATACTTGAAGTGTCTGTTGTCGGCCCGATAGAACATAAGTCTAGTCAGGCCGACGACGAAACACCGCAATAGTAGGCATCTCCAGATGTCGAGCTATGTCGGAATCACGCACAAGACCACTCTGAGCGATTATATTGACTTTGGATCTTGGCCCTATTGGTCTTGACCAGAAGGTGGTGCTAGGCTGCGCAGCGTAGGTGTGACGGGTCATCACAGGGCTATCCAATAATAATTGTATGTTTAATGTGTCTACCACGGAAAAAAAAATGATTTATGAGTATTATAATTCCAGTTATTATATTTCTAATTGAACAATAAAAAAACTTATTTTACCGGTCACAAAACAACCCGTAGTTCTTTGTACTTATTTGTTTGTCGTTCGTGGCAAAGGAATTAAAGGTGCACCCCACGTCGTAAGAGTCATTGTCGTAAGGGCAGCGACGCGTAGTCTATGATAATGATTCTGGGACACCAACCCGCTTTAGGCAGTTGCCTCGTGTACTAAAAGCCCTTTATACGATACGATCAAACAAAGCAAATATACCTTTAGTTAATGCGAAATGTAAATGGTAAACAGGAATTTATTTCAGTTCATTACGTGTTCGCAATTTTGTCAGCAACATACAAATACCATGCCATTTACCGCAAGATGGACTGATGGAACTGAAGAAGCTGGTGGGATGGTTGACAGTACCGAAAGATCGTGGGAAATTGCGAGCCTTTGAGCAGTGGAAAGAAACAGGCTGTTGATAATACAACATAACTTTTTACATTTCAATCGTAAGCAAAGCAATTTAGTCGTATCATATATTTTCTCACGTTTAGTGCTAAGGGTCTCTGATAGGACTGGTACGCCCAAATAAATTACCAAAGATATCCATACTTCCAACTAATATATATATAAAAAAAGCTTTGTCTGTATGTCTGTTTGTGCGTCCTTCACGTCTATATCCTTTTATAGTAGCATCGATTTTGATGAATTTTAACAACTTAAAGTACGAATAGGCCACACCTTTATCCGTATAATATTATTTATATTGATAAATTACATTCTATAACCTTTGTTTGGTTGTATATGTGCTGGATTTTTATTAGTTTACTTTAGCAATGTACATGTACATATATATTTTTTAAATTTTTTTTAAAGTGCCACAATTTTTTTTTGCCAAAAACGCGTGTCAAGGGGGAGGGTTGCAATGAAAAGCGTGTACAAGTGGCTGAGAGATAGAAATGGTGCCTAATCCTAATTAATCGATACAGAACGATTATTAAATGTTTTTTTGTTAAATAATGATAATAAAATGAATAATATTTATTAATATTTTACATCCAAAGAGCCGCAGGTTACCGACCTCTGGCCTAGGCTGTAATGTTAGAAGTTTTCAATATATATATTTCTTTCTTCTTGCATTGAAGAGTTGTGATATTTTATCACTGCCAGCATATATCGTGATAGTAATGACATGATTAAGTTTAACGGGATTGGTTCGTAAAGACTTATCTTATAGATGCGGCTTAAACCAACAATTTGCGTATCTATTTTTTTAGTGTGCATTATTCTTTACGGTACGCAATACAGATGTGAGTTACGTAGTCGGGTCGGGTGATCTGTTGTTCCTATTAAATAATGTATGTAGTACGGCGACGAGACGCCAGGATCGAATATCAGCGCCTTGAGCAACCAAATCCGATGCCTCCCCGACCGTAATGTTTGCATTTCTAATTACTGGGCTTTTGACTTCACTGCTTGCCTCATGAATTCTAATTAAAGATCTTTTACCTCATAGAGTCACTCTCAGATCTGTTATCTAAATAAAAACCACTTTTTATATAATAAAATACGTTAACAAAAACAATGGTGATGGTTTGCCTAACAAAATATTTGTCAAGGCTGAAACATTTATCATGTTTCAAAGTGGGCGTTTATAGTTACTGTCATAAACTACGAGGAATATCGACAAATGCTTAATAAAAAATTGCTATTAATATTTAAAAAAAAAAACTTTACCAGGAAAAAATCAAAGATAGGGTTCGATTGCTGTAGTTTTCTTAACTTTGACGTTTTACATTAATTCCCTAAATTAGACTCTTATAAGCGATTTGTTTCTTTTCTTAGCTTATTTTATTATATAAAAAGTGGATTTCATTCGGATAACAGATCAGTGAAGGTCGCACTTCTACATATCATAACGACAGGATAGATGTTCTTGTAGTTGTTATGCGTAACTCACGTACTCAATAACATTGCTTCATTGCATGTACTTACATTTGCGTCAACAAAACACCTTCGTGAGGTAAGCAAAAGTAAATTAGTGCTACAGACCGTTCACAGTTGTTTGACCTTTAGCTCTTAGGTTGAGGGAAGTCAAAATATTCATTTTTCATTACAGAAGTTCAACATTTGCTCAGTCGTTCTGTAATTGTGTTAATAGGGTTTAACGCATTTGCACCCCTCTCGCTCGCACAATCCAATATATATATTCAAACATTTTTGAAGTGTACTTTTAAGAAATGTTTTTTTAATATTGTCTCTTTATTTTTATTCTTATGTTTATTTTTTTAGTACTAGTTTAAATTGTTAATAATCCGTTCATGCTATATGTTTAGTGAAAATAATGTTATTCCGTAATTGGCTAGGTGTTCGGTAATCATTTGAATGTAAATATTTATTTGTAAAAGACAGCTGTGGAATAAGTAAATGAATAAATAAATAAAGTGTAATTTTCTAGGAAATAAAAATGTAATTATATTATTGAATTTGGACATATTTTCCGTTGCATAAGCGTTAAACCCTCTTAAGTAATGTACTTAAGTTTATTCTATGATACTTAAACCCGACTTATAAAGGTTTCAAATGTCAAAAGTGAAAGTCGTTATATATAAAAAGACACTTTTGACATTTGGAAGCACGAGCTCATCCTTGTGACTATTAATCTGATCCTCAGACACAGCTCAGGCTAGCCAACCTAATAGATAGGACGTAAACCTGATTGTAACAAATAAAATAATTCAAAACTTTCGTCTCCGTAGTCTAGCAGTTAAGTTCACAGATTTAAACGCGGTGGTACCGGGTTCGATTCGATATTCGATTGTCGATACATAATAATTTATTTGTGGTATTTCTCGAGTTTGGTACGCTAGAGACATCAACAAACTTGCCACTTGTCATGATAAGCCTATACTAAAGTTGACTAAATGTGAACCCGCTTTAAAAGCGTGGATTCTGATCTTTACTTTCTATTAACAAAAAAGTATCATCACGACCGTTTTCTTTTCGGGGTGATCAGAAACCACGCTTATATAGAAGCGGATTCATATTTAGCCTACTTTACTATAGGCCAATCATGACAAGTGGCAAGCTCGTCGATGTCTCCAGCGTACGAAACTCGAGAAATATCACTAATAAAGTAAATATTAATTAAATGTATTTATTTACATTAATAAATATTTTTGTGTCCCGACCAGGAATCGAACCCGGTACCTCCGAGTCTAAATCCACGGACTTAACCGCTAGACCACGGAGGCAGTTTTGTTTTAATAATTTTTTAGTTTATTATAGATATAAAAAGTTAAAAGTAAAGACATAAGTAAAAAAAACGAACACCAAGTCCCAAGAAGACTTACTAGTTTTAGAAGGCCCATATCCTACAGTGGAGGTCTAGGGCTCTGTTCTAGGGGCTGTGATGATGAAGCAAAAAGCAATTTATCCTTAAAATCTTTTGAAACAACTTTTAACATAGTACCCTAAACACTACCCCTGTTTACATTAAAATCTCTTAACGCCTAAACAAATTTTCTAGACGAAAATTGCTTCGGAAAAGTACATAGGACGGGAATGGCCTTTTGGATAAACCGCTAAGTGAAAAACGTCGTCCACCTAGCGAGCTTTCTTACATGGGTGTTTATTATGACACTAAAGGCCGGATGCGATCAAAATTTTGATGATTAGTAGATAGGTTATCACTTTGGTTATTACAACCAGTCACGTCATTGGCATACGTTAAACATGCCAAATGTAATCAGCTTTTCTGCAACCGGCCTTAATACAAAAAAAATATTGTTTTGTTTTAATTGTACTTATTTTGTAAGACACAAATGTTTTTTGGGAATCAAATCATCTTTAGATTTTTTTAATGAAATACTAGTTCCTGTTTAAATGTTTATCAATAACACAGAGTGTATTGTTTCTTTCAAAAGTTTTTATCAAATTTTACACTTAGCAGTTTTAAATTTTAGCCAAACATGAAATAAACTACACATAATAAAGTACATCATTAAACCAAATAATCGTTCATGGTAAGCTTGGTCGTATTGCTAATGGAATTCGCCTCGAAGTCTAGCCTGATAGTACTTAAACGTATCGTTGGAATGAAAACCTTGTTTTACGTATTTTTTACCAAAACATGATTTTTTTTATATATCTAGTAAAGAAAGCTCTTATCGCATAAACTAAAGAAATTAAAGACACGGCACTGCTCAAATAAAATTACAGGAGAATTGTTTTATCATCCTACAAAATTTTGTTTTAAATACTTACGAGGTTTCACTCGTCGCTGACGATATGGGTGATATTTAGATATTTAAAACTTTTTGCACTATGTACAAAGGCGGACCTAATGCCGCTAGACATAATTATGTAGAAAATAATAATACATACTTGGCTTTAGTTAAACAAATACACAAAGAGACATTCAATATGTACCAAGACCGGGCATGAAGTCAAACGGTATGAGAATTAAAGCTAGGAAATCGTCCAAATTTCATTAGTCTAGAATGCACTTTTGCGGTTATGGTCATGTTCGACGTGCTTCCAATTTTTTGTTGTTTCATTGATTATATGCCAACATGCATGCTTGTTTAAAACACGTTTTTTTCGACAAAATAAGTAATAACTTATATTTGATCTCTTTGGATACATAAGTATACTTTTCGATAGCCTTTTATTTTTATCTATTGAGGAAACATACAGATCTTAAAACATAATTACAACAATTCTAAAATTTACACAATCCAGCAAATTTTCCACTTAAATATTAAACATACATTTTGCTAAAAATAAGTATAATAATGTTAATCTCTTTTTTTAACCTAGCAACACCAACACTGAATATTTAAAGCAAAAAACAAAGCTAAGTTAGTCCTTTATAAAAAAAAAACTTTCTATTCGATGTTGTGAAATTCGAGTTGTTGAAGCGATCTTGTACGTACACGGTGCTCTTTGTATTATTAACAATACACGAATTTTTTTTTTGTGTATTTTTTTTCCCATTCTCTTTTTAATTCATTCTTTATTTAATTATTGTAAGGTATTTATAGTATAACTTAATATAATTCAATTCACGTTTCGCTAAGTTACGTTTCGCGACGCGACGTTGCCGGCATGCGAGGGTTCAGGTAAAACCAGTGCTGCAACAGCCCTTTTGTAACGTATTGCTAAGCTAAACACCTTTTTATTGAAACAACTTATTTATAAAAAAAACATTCACGTTTGTTCTTTTATTGCATAGTTTCCCCAAAGAACTGGTAACCATACAGAGCGGCCATAGTCTATTTATATAAGAGCAGATGGTTTTGATTGTCAAAATAGTAGTCTTTAGCAGAGCATAGCCGAAAATACCAAAAAATATAAAATATTATACGAATATATAAAATCTTAACAAACATAATACGCTGCTAATGCTAACGATAAAGATGAATAATTTTAAAATGTGGAATTAGGTATGTCTTCTCTTTGTTATACATTATCCTTGCAGTTTAAACCATTATTATTTATTTGAAGATTAAATTATACCAGGTACTAAAAGATTTTCTATTGTGAGCAAATCGTCAGTTAACAGGTAAAACGCATTAAATGGCATATGTATTAATAAAAAAATATATGTCTTTTTAGTTTTTTACTTTTATTCGGAACAATTTCTATGACAAGTAAAAGTTATTATATGTATGTATTTTTTACCGACGAAATGCTATTTAATTTAATTTTGCGAATACATTTTGTTTTTTTCTTAAATGAAAGTACAGGGGGTAAGTCTAGTACACGCCACTTGCTCGTAACTACAGCTTTACAAGTGCACACGAAACGTGTGTACACAGAGCCTGCATTTTGCGAGACGTTCAAATATTTGACAAGTTCAACGAAGGACGACGTCTTAGCTACTACAAATAATTATTACTCGAGGACATACAGCTAGTAAAGAATAAACAAATATGGTCGTGATAATACATTACACACGTGAAAAGTAATTATGTGGCTTTGTACCAGCCTAGGTAATGGTTAGCATTGAGATTATCATCATTACAGCACCTAGAACACTGCGTCCTAGATCTCCACTGTTGGAGATGGGCCTTCCAGAACATATATTTGCCGAATTCGGACTACATTCGTCACGCTGGCCAGACGGGTTGGCAAGGATGTATTTTTTTTAAAGACACTTTATTAACGATTGTACCACCTTGATTAGTGGAACCGGGACCGACGACTTAACGTGCTCTACAAGGCACGGGAATGGTGGTGTTGGAAATCTATGACAAATGTACGTAAGAAAAGTGTATTTCTCATTGGTACTTGCCGGGGGGGTTTGAACCGACCTTGTTTACTACTACTACCTTGCCTACTACTGTTAAGTAATATGAAAGTGAAAATAAATAAATAAATAAAAATAAAATGCGTTTATTTCGGAATAGTATCCATAGGGATTAGTAACATAGTGTTTGCTTATTCTATATTAGTAAAAAAGGGGACATTTACTTTTTATATTTGCCTTGCCCTCCTGAGGCACTGGGCACATACATGTGAGTATGTACCCAGTGCCCCAATATGTCCAAAATATCCGTAATTTAATTTCTACAATAGTTCAAGTCATTAAAGTAATAAAGCATTGAGATACGCCAAAATTAATGCGATAGTCAAATTGTAGGGGAAATCTGTATTTACCCGCACGTTCATCTCGGCTTGTGTTCACTTCAAAACTAAATTGATTGGATTTACTGAAAATTCAAAACCCATTAAGTTAACGAGCACATATTTAAGTACTTATCTTTACGGCCAACTCGCGGGGTAGGCAGAGAGAGGATTTGTCAGGATCACCTCTTTCGCTTCGCCGACATTCATCAACCTTTTTATACATATTATCATTTTAGTTCGTGGACTCATTACTGCACCTTTAACTAGTGATTTATTTATTTGGTCGTAATATATGAGTTAACTTTCGCAACATATATCTCCTACTCCACCCAATGATTAATTCCATCTGTCAAAGGAGGGGCCTTCAGCAGGAGCTTACGCTCGAGGAATAGAACTGTCGAAGTCAAGATACATCGCGATCGCAACGTACCTTAAAACCTCCTTAAAGATTGTTTATGTTATTTTCGGCTAATATTTATATTAATTAAACTTGTATTTCTTGTTTACCTATTAATATATATTTAAATTAAATATACATTTTGAAACAAAATACTGCCTCCGTGGTCTAGCGGTTAAGTCCGTGGATTAGACTCGGAGGTACTGGGTTCGATTCCTAGTCGAGACAAAACAATATTTATTAATTTGAATAATATTTAATTTATTTGTAATATTTGTCGAGTTTGGTACGCTGGAGACATGCACGAGCTTGCCACTTGTCATGATTGGCCTATAGTAGAGTTGGAATTATTAAACTCATTTAAATTTATGTTCGTTCCAAAATTATAAATAATTTTCGTGACACATGCATATTCATAATGTGACAGAGGCTAACTAATATCAAAAACGTTAGAGCTTGTATTAATTCTGTCAAAATAAATATTTAGAATACGGGAATACAACATCTTCAATGTTGCCAGAACAAAACGTAACTTACCGGAAATATTTATAATGCTAATGATGCCTTGCGAGGTTTGGAGATATTACAACTAAGAATACCCATTTCTTAAGAGAACCCATTTGACAGCTGGAAGTAATAGTTAAGTAAAAGTTTTAGAATACGAGTGAATGTTTTTTTTTTTTTTTACTAGCACAACATATGACTCTCGCCCACCTGATGTTAAGTGGTGCACGAGGTCCATGAATGTATGCAACTGAAATCAGACACTCATGACTGACATCAGTTCCTAACACTATGCCGGCTTGACTGGGCATGACGGCAATTCGAGCCTGATCCCGAAACGTGTGGATACACTTTACTGGGTTTATCGGCACCAACGGTGGATACTTCACCTCCCCGGCAGACTGGGCAAATTACATCAGTCCGTCTACCACCTCTAGGAATGAAATGAAATAAAATATTTATTTGTGATTGTATGGTTACAAATCAAGATGAACAATATATTTTTACCTGCAACAATCTACGAGTACCTTAAGAGGCGTACAAATATTAATTTGAGTCCTAATACTAATTAACAATTATTCTAAAACTACGGCTAAAACAAACAATTTATTTACATAAATTATAAGATTCCTTTAAAATATTAGATATATACGAGTATGTGTTAAGATAGAGCACGTAATATGAAATTTTGTTCAAAGTTCCCAGTTTGTGGATTTGAGTAGAAAAGTCGCCGCGAGATGCATGTTTGTGTTTCACGCCAAGTCAACATGCAAGTGTGAATGTTAGCTGTGGCCTTTGTTTGGCCTTTAGGAAGACGTTTGTTAAAAAACATTCGGGAACGTTACCAATTTTTTACAGTGGCATGAATCTTTGTCTATGGGTAGCAGTCTAGACATTTGATAACGATGGCTATCTTAGCGATTTCGGTCGGTGAGTCATAAAAACATATATTTTTGTTATGTAGGTATTCTCTCATAAATTTAGTTAATTGTATATATTATTATTATTATTATATATTTTTATTGGTTTTTGTGTATTAGTATGCAAATTATTATTATGTATGTTTAAGTATTTGTTTTTATTTCTAATGCACCCGCATTCGTCTACCACACTCCCAAAGGTTAGCTAGTATAAAATGCCGAGAGGTATTAAGTTCGCCCTTGTGCTCAACTGTTAATTTTTTAAGTGCAATAAAGAATTTATAAATAAAATGAAAAAAGTTGCCACTTACAAAATCTAAAAAGCTTATTTGGTCAATATCATTAGTTCTAAAGAACCGGTAATACTATATGAGAACTTACGAGTATGTCATCAAAAACTCGGGAAGCTCCATATTAACTCATTTTATGTCCTAATATGTGTATTACATAAATATATCATAATTTTTATTCTTTTGCAACACTAGAAGCAAATGGCAAAATGTCAGGCGGCTGCTGTCAAACGGTAAACTGTATCGAAAACTTTGCTGACTGTTAAATTCAGTCGCTAAATAGTTTGAGAAAATCGCTAATTTGACAGATGAATTCGATACGATTCCGACATTTTTCTGACTAAAATTCCGCACTGACCACCATACATCCAAACGTTTTAATTTAACTATCCGAATGAACGTGCGTCCAATTATTTAACAGTTCGCGAACCTAGTTTTAACAAGATTATCAAGCTGATGTCGTCTGGCGGGCGACACAACGTAGAATAAACTAAAAATGGACGTAGACGTAACCCAAGGTTGTGACCGTTTAAAAAAACAATATACGTTTTCGACAAACATGAACAAATTTTGGAATGTAACCACGCGATTTGATTTGTTGAAAGGCTCGTCAATGGTCTCCCTAAATCGTTAATTTCGCGATCCCTATTAAATGCCAGATACTATACCTGGCAGGTATACTTGTAAGACCAATCGATTTCTTGTTTAAATTATTTTTATGAGAACGAAATTTCCCTTGACGTTTTTTGTTACTAAGTACGACATATGGCCTATCGTCCAACTGATGTTAAGCTTGTTAAAACTATAAGGTTATTTTTTCTGAATTACTTTTATGATTAAAATAATTTTCTCCAGCTTGTCTTGTCTATGTTGTTAGCCTTGTTAAAGGTTAAATTACCTTATCAAAAGATGTTGTACTTGTATCCGAAGTTATCTTTGTCGCTAGGAATTTACCGGCTTTGTCTTTAGCTTCCGGATGCTACTTTTTAACAGCTCATCTTTACGTTGTATCTAACTTTACATTATTATCCTAGAACACAGAGTCTCTCAGAAATGGACCTTCCAGAAATTTCTGGAGAATTAGCCCTAGAGTATCCACGCTGCACTGGCCAGACGGGTTGGCCAGGGTTTGACGTTATTTAATTAAGCACGGCTTAACGTGCTCTCCAGGGGTTGTAAATCTATAACAAATGTACCTACATAAGAAAAGTGTATTTATTTTGGTACCGGGGTTCGAACCGACCTTTTTTAAGATTTAAGAAAAGCGTTCTTACAACCGAGCTACCATCGCTCAATACGTTATACTGAAAATAAAATTATACTCAAGAACAATTTGAGCCATAGTTATAAATATTTTTGATTAAAACTCATTTCATCAAAAGTCATCGTCGCCAACTTTATTATTATTTAAATAAATGACTTAATGAATTTTTTTTAAAATAACCCCGAGATGTACCAATAAGTATTGACTACAACCAACAACTTTATCGGCGATGCCGAGACGTAAGCAATCATAATATTATTCTAATAAAAACTACTAAGTACGCAATAAAGGACAAATGAAAGTTACCAGTACACTTTCTTAAAACACTTAAAACTACATCATGTCACTGAACAATATCTTGAGTGCAATTTTCCAACATTTTATAACCCATCATACCGGTAGTTCGTAACAAAAACAATAGTTTCCGATGACTGATAGTCGAGATTCTAGGTGTCGCATTATAACATCACACCATAAGCTATACATTTTACTCTCAAATTGACCTTTATTTCAATACCTTATTATACACGTAGATGTATACCTAATTATGTTTCCGACTGGTCAGCAAGAAGCAAGGACTTGCGCGGCAGACACGGTCGAATGCGCGCGCGCACCGGACGACGACCCTCACGCATGGCCTAAGGACGGGCATCCATTCTGTACACAATAAACTTTATTACTAAATCCTAATGTCATTTAAATTAATACTGTTTGTAAAATATTGTCGTTAGTAATAAGCTGCATTTTTATGTTGACTTTTTTTAAAATAAGTTAATTTTGTGCAGATGTAATCTGTTCACCTAATATAATCCTTCCAGGTTTATCCAGTAACTTTATTTCTGACCCTTTATTCTTCAATATTTTTGTAGTTTATGTATTTCATTCTTGACAAGATGGTTTACTTATATTCATTCTAAAATTTAAACATTTATAAATTAACCGGAATTTACACGATTAACCTTAGATATGAATTTATCTAGTCACTACATATTATAAAACAAAGTTTTCCGCCAAGTCTGTCTGTCTATCTGTTCGCGATAAACTCAAAAACTACTGCACCGATTTTAATTCTATTTTTACCAATGGATAGAGTTTTTGTGTACATTAACGATATTTGTTGGAGGTTTCGGAAAATAATAAGCCGTGAGCTTTTACCGAAAACGCTGCCTAAACCCTTTGAGGTATAATAAAATAATGTATGGTGGAATTGAGTATCTTATATAGGAATATTATCTTTAATTTTTTTTTTTTATTACTTATGTACAGAAAAGTCCGCGATGGCATATTTTAAGGATAACATACTATATCCGTTGTAATACTAAAAAAAATGTGCAATTATACATGGGTAATTGGAAAGCTATTTACACAAATACGGTATTAATCCTTATCATTTTAAATATGTTAGTTGGCTTAAGCATTTCATGAAGATTATTTTTTCGTATTAGGAGATATAGCAAAATCAAAGTAACTTACTATTACATAAAATTGTCAATGGCCAGACTGGATGTATCGAACACTTGCAACACATTTCCCTGACAGTACCCAATAATATTCCACGTCGTCCTATAACCAAGATCCTGTGCTGTCCTCCCTCAAGAACTAATGTAGGTTCACATTCGTCAACATCCCGAATGTGCAACACCTACAGTAGTCTTTGCAGTGCCAATAATGATATAGACATATTTCATGACCGTTACAATGTATTCAGAAAAAATGTTCTCGAACATTTCAAACCATCAATATTTGAGTAGCTTATAATTTATTTAACAAGTGTTTTGTTTTCGTTTTTTTTTAAGGTACCAAATTAGTGCATTTTTTATGTTTCCTTATTAGTTCTATTAAAAAAGAGAAAAATGTATAATTTTATTTTAGAAGTCATATTTTATTTTGTAAATTTGATAGTTTTTGTTAATTTTTTTTTTGTATATGTTTTTATTGGTGAATACTGTGACACCTAATTGGTACATATATTAGATAAGTTATAATTATAGTACGTAATATATGTACTGCTGTGTGTACTAAATAAATAAATATGCAACGAAATTAATTTACACAGGTAAAGCCGGGTAAAGCAGTAGTTTATTTATACACCTAGTTAATTCAAAATCTAAGTCAAGTATTTAAAGATGGTAATAAATGTTATCCTTTATACGTCGACCTAATTATTGAGTACTATAACATTAATGTAATACTGCTTGCTTTTATAGTCTAGCGGTTAAGTCCGTGGATTTGGACGCTGATGTACCGGGTTTGATTCCTGGTTCTTAAATATATTTTATTTAAGTTATATTTTGATATTTTTCGAGTTTGGTACACTAGAGATATCGACGAGCTTGACACTTGTCATGATATGCCTATAGTAAAGTTGGCTAAATCTAAATCCGCTTTATTAAAAAAAAACGTGGTTTAAAACTACCAGTATGTAAGGGATACAGTCGTGATGATTTATTAATGTAATAGATAAGATAAAAAATATTTATTTGCATAAATGTTAGTCTAATTTACAGGTCTTATAGTGAACTAACTTAACGTAACAACATTTGCCAAGTAAAGTTTTCTTAGGGTTTATAGAGTTTAGATGTTTTAAAATTACTAATATTTATGGTTTTCAACTACATGCAAGTGTAAGAATTGTTAAGTACTACGTGTTTCGAAAATACATAAACAGTCTCCTGCACACACAAGTCTGAGCTCGCCGACTTTATGTGAACTCGTGACTTTTATAATGCCACTATAACTAAACTAAACTACCCATTACAGATGGTAATGGCATGCTGTCTTCCGTTATTTTCTTTAAAGCATATTAGTTTATCCTATTTAATATTTTCTAACTCAGCGTCCTAGACCTGCACTGTTGGAGATGAGCCTTCCAGAACATATATCTGCAAAATTTGGCCAACACTCGACACGAGGATCTGATGTCAATTGTTTAATAACATTTTGTTTTTTTTTAACGATTTTAGAATTTGGTATTAGTGGAACCGGGACCGAAGGCGTGCTCTCTGAGGCTCGGGAACGGTGTATGGTAAATCTATGAAAAATGTATGTAAGAAAAGTATATTTCTCATTAGTACATGCCGGGGGGTTCGAACTGACCTTTTAGCCACCATCACTCTTTTTATTTATTTATTTAGAGAAAGGACAGAGACAGGCAACATGAGAACATACAAGATAGCAACAGAGTAGAAGCAATTAAAATTATACCCGCCACCAGAATATTTCTCACTACTACTTCTCAATAGTGCACTCTTTGTGCGATACTAAATTCGTAAAATATCACCTTGGCCAGGTATAAAACAAAATAACTGCATTGTATGAGTTTGAATGCATTAAAACTGTTTGCGAACTCCGAAGCAAACTGTCCACACTTTGCGAGCTAAACCGAAAGTAGCAGCATCTTGATTTTGTCTTTAAAGGCGGCGCGGGAGTTACTGAATATCCGATAAACGCTGTTGTACGTGTCGCACATCTGACTTACAGGTGCGCGCATGCCAGATATTGTACGTACGTATCATTACAGCTCCTAGAAAAGAGAGTCGTAGACCTCCACTTTTGGAGATGGGCCTTCCAGAAATTTCTGGAGAATTTGGCCTACACTCGCCACGCTCAATTTTTGATGACAATTTATTAACGATTCCACGTTGAACCGGGACCGACAGCTTAACGTGCTGAGGTATGGCAACGGTAGTGTTGTAAATCTATGACAAATGTACGTAAGAAACGTGTGTTTCTCATTGGTACATGCCGGGGGGGTTTGAACCGACCTATGTAGGATATTAAGGAAAGCATTCCACCATTGCGCTCTAAAATGTAATGTTCCTCATTTACTATCTATTATAGTGTATGTGTAATCTTCAACTTTTATATCGTCCTTAATAAAATATTAACAATGATCACAGAAATTATGGTATTTAATAATTTTAACTGCCTCCGTGGTCTAGCGGTTAAGTCCGTGGATTTAGACTCGGAGGTATCGGGTTCGATTCCTGGTCGGGATACAAAAAAATATTTATTAATGTAAATAAATACTTTTTTATTATAAATTTAATTAATTTATTTGTGATATTTTTCGAGTTTGGTACGCTAGAGACATCGACGAGCTTGCCACTTGTCATGATTGGCCTATAGTAAAGTTGGCTAAATTTGAATCCGCTTATTTATAAGCGTGGTTCCTGGCCACTCCGAAAGGGAAACGGTCGTGATGATACTTTTTACTAATTTTAATTTTGCGAGTTATAATTTAGACATTTGACTGAGTTGGGCGTTTTGTCGAAGGGATTACCCTTTGGGAAATTAAACTCTGTTATTTGCGGAGGTGTCATTAATTTGTAATGGCACGCGCCAACTCCAAACTTAATGTCTTTCTGCTCTGGTAGGTATAGAATGTAAATATTATCTTAAACTATATAAAACTTTAAAATCCTACAAAGGTCGGTTCAAATCCCCCCAGGCATGTACCAATGAGAAATACACTTTTCTTACTTACATTTGTCATTTACAAAACCACCGTTCCCGTGCCTCGGAGAGTACGTTAAGCCGTCGGTCCCGGTTCCACTAATACCAACTTGTGGAATCGTTAATAAATTGTCATAAAAATTGACATCAAATCCTCGCCAAGCCGTCTGGCCAGCGTGGCGAGTGTAGGCCAAATTCTCCAGATATATGTTCTGGAAGGCCCATCTCTTGGAGGCCTAGGACGCTGTGTTCTAGGGGCTGTGATGAATGCTTGAATACAGTCTATAAATGGACAGTACTCATCTGCCTTAATTGTTCTCTAGTTTCCGTACGAGTACCTATTTCAAATAAAACAAAGAATTCGTGCTTAGGACAACTCTCTCCACCAATTTTTCAATGCATGTTTTCACATTAAAACAGAATAATATGATTTATTTTAATTAGGACTTCTTCTGTTGGAACTAAAAACATTTGAAAAGCGGTAAGGAACCTAGTACAAAGCATTCTTCTTCTTCTCCTCGACTATGGAGACGTTTGTAGCATTGATCTTTCAGAGATGTTGCTCAACGAGATGGACCGGTTACTTAATGCATGTATCCGGTTTATCTTCTGTTTACGTAAATACATTCACATGTATGAATATCGTGCTAAGTTAAAGTGGCTTCCAATTCGTTGTCGCAGAAATCTAAGAGTTCTCTGTCCCTGTTCTAAACGAACCTGCGGCACCGAAATACCTCAACGAATTTCTTCGTTTTTCTCACAATTCACTTCTTTCTATACCCTTGCTTCATTCTGGGTTTGTTTTAAATCCTTCTGTAGTTGTCGCCACAAATTTAGGAAACAACCTCCCTGTTAACATACATAACAAGTTCTTATTTGTCCCCACTGACTGCCTCCATAGCCTAGCAGTGAAGTCCGTGGATTTAGACTCGGAGATATCGGGTTCGATTCCTGATCGGGACACAATAATATTTAATAATTTAAATAATTAAATTTAATTAATTTGTGATATTTTTCGAGTTTGGTACGCTAGAGACATCGACGAGCTTGCCACTTGTCATAATTGGTCTATAGTAAAGTTGGCTAAATGTGAATCCGCTTCTTTATAAGCGTGGTTACTGACCACCCCAAAAGGGAAACGCTCGTGGTGATACTTTACTTTTGTCTCCACGGTTTGGTTGACAAAAAATGTCCATGGGTCCGTCTTTGTGCAATAAAGTTTTTAAATAAATAAAACTCAAATGTGATTTATTTTATTTATTATAAGCATTTATTATATATATATATATATCATAGGATGAGACGACGAGACGCGATGTTGTCTTTTAAAAACTTTTTTTTAATAAATAAATATTTTCGATAACCAAGCAAAATTCTGAATTATATTAAATGCTTATATTTCATTTAATAAACAGAGATATAAGGGAATATAATCCCAAGTGTATAACACCAACAACATTGTGTTTGATAATAACTTTAACATCGCGCTTTTATATTGTATAATTGAGTTTGGGTTACATCGAGGGTCGATCTCGCGGCGGATTTGGTTCCAGTTATGGTTTTTGCATCCGTTCGGAGCGTTAACATTGTATAATGTAATTATACAATGTAATGTGTATGGTAATAAATCCTGGTTAAGTTGTTGCCTCGGATATTAATTAACTACTCCATTATTGCAGACACTATTAATCGTTGATTAAATTCGTTCCGATAATCCTAGTCGCAGGTAATCTACGCTAGATATTGCGTTCAAGACTAAAGGCTGCTATTTCAAAATAATGTAAGGATAAATAATCCCATGATGCGTTTTAGAAAATGAATATCCTTAATAACTCGTATACATCCCTTTACCTGCGCGATCGTTTCCAATTCATTCGCGACTCCCATGCTCGTTCTCTTCGTTCTTCGCACTACTATCAACTTTCAATTCCTCTCCACTCTACTAGCAGATATTCGGATTCTCTTACAGTTTCAGCAGCTCGCCAATGGAACAGACTGCCTTTGTTTATCAGACAGGTACCTGCTTTACGGTTTAAGTCAGTGGATTTAGACTCGGAGGTACCGATTTCGATTCCTGGTCGGACCACAATTATTTATTTGAATTATTTTTGTTTTTTCTCGAGTGGTACGCTAGAGACATCGACGAGCTTGACACTTTTCATTATAAGCATTAAGTTAAGTTGGCTAAATGTTGCTTCTTACAAAAGCGTGGTTTGATGATGATGATGATTAATAGTTTTTCCGTACAAAATTTATTCGATTTCTGACATTTGTAGTACTCAAACATCGGTCGGTTCAGTAGAGACCTTTGAACCTTATAAGAAACGGTATCGAATGTCATCAAAAAAAGTTTTTGTATAAAATTACCATTTTCTTGCTGTTTCCAATGCAGTTCACAGCCCTATTCTGTTACTTAGTCGCTAACGTTATTCGTAGATTTCATTATTTACGTCGAGATTTCGTCATAATTACATAATATTATTTAATTCTTAACTCTATAAGCGCTCGACCTTGACGCCGCCCGTGCAAATAACAACTTTAATAGCGTGGGGTACATATATAGTTAACGGATTCCACTATATAACGTTTGCGCTTAAGTAACAGAAAAGGGCTGAGGATAGGTCTCCTAGGAACGTTTTCCTAGGAAAACACAACGGTTAAGGTATCAGTAGCCTTATTCTGTTACTTAAACGTCAACGTTATATAGTGGAATCCCTTAAATAACGGAACTGTCAGTGTAAAACGCTATTAAAATTGGTATTCTTGTATAAAGGTTTCCACTGCAGATGACAGCAAAATAACGTTACGATGCGTCCATTAAAAAAAAAACTCCTATAATAAATTTCTTTTAGCATTTGCCATATTTTTGAATTATTACCTTATAATAATAATAATAAATATTTCCAGACAGGTCACACAGCGCCATCTAATTTCCGTGGTAAGCTACGAGGCTTGTGTTACGGAAACTAGATGGTTGATAAACTACATATTATACATATAAACACCCAGACCGAGACAAATTATACAATGAACAACTTGCCCCCGGTGGGAATCGAACCCACGACCTCTCGAGTTCACGGCAACGTTTGTTACCACTAGACCACGGAGGCGGTCGAACCTAACACCTTATGTGTTTTATAAGACTTTATGTAAATATATAATCTTAGTTTAATTAATATAAATGTTGTTAACTTTAATATAAATTCGCGGCGGACAATTTAAGTATTTAATTCAAGTTTTTCCAATGAATTTGAAGTTGCAACTCCATAGGTAACCTTTGAAATAGTGGAAAACGCTATTTTGACGTAAGGTCGGCTATGATCGGAGAAACTCGGGCTAAAAGTGGTAGTAAATAAATTCACTATTTTGACAATTTAACGTTTGCGACTAAGTTACAGAATAGGGCTGCTGCCCTTACTGCCCCGTCTCAAAAAACAACCTGTATATGTTTACGTTCTTAAAATTTATACGAATGTAAATTTTTGGTATATGAAAGGTAAGCTCTAGCATAAAGGTGCTTAGCTAATTACGGCACCGACTTGACTGCGCGGCTTTGGTGACTCAACTTTACATATTTGCGACTAAAGTTCTCTCTTCGTCACTAACCAAAAATAATTGGGCCGAGCTGAATCCTACCTTAGTGGCATTCGTTACTTACTTTTACTAAAAATTTTAATGGTAGCATCACTTTACTAATTTATGTATTTAAGTGACCAAATGATATATAATCTGAGTATATACTGAGAAAATTGGATATTTGATGAAATGGAAAATCTTCGGTAAACGATAATAAAAATACCTATTTTTTTTTTTAGGATTTATTTTACGAATACAATGCCGTTAAAGTAACTCATGTCATTACTACAAAGTGTAGCTGGCATGATGATGGTTGGATTAATTTTATTGTTTCGGAAGGCTAGTCGTTTTTTGTAAGGTACCTCCTAAAAAAACAACTAACCGTCCGAACCAATTCCATCCGTATTCCTTTCTTGTTAATGAAGCATGTAAAAAGAAGTATCATCATGACCCTTTTGAGGTGGTCTACTAATATCGTGATAGTAATGACTTGTAGTTTAACAGTATTGTATTAGTAAACCCGTTTTAGAGTTTTGATACATTTTATTATTTGTGAAATAGGGTGGGACTATTCGTCTCCAAGTCACTGCGACCAGTAGTGATCTATTGTGACCTCCCTAGATTATAGTTCGTTCGCTAGCCCTACGGCTTCAAGGAACCTTAGTATGGGCTTAGGAGCGAGGCGTCGCACCTCCTCCAGACACCTCGCGACAGAATCTGCACTTATCTGTTTCTACCAAGCCCATGGTAAACATGTGCTTGTTTAATTTACAGTGACCAGTTAGGGCTCTAGTGAGAGTTCTTAATTTAGGTTTGCATAGCTGAAGGGCTTTGATCGTGTACTTACCTGAGTACCCCACGATTAGCTCCTTCGAGTGCCTCTGCCCTGGAGTTGCCTGCCAGGCAGATACACAGGTTTTGATACATTTTTATTACATATATCTGGAGAATTTGGCCTATAATCACCACGCTGGCCAGACAGGTTGGCGAGGGTCGGGTTTTTAAATTATAATCTTATAAATATTTTTCATTAACCAGAGTTTTAACGAAGTAATATTTATCTTTCAGGGCTGAAGTATCTTCACTCAGCTCGGATCCTGCACCGCGACATCAAGCCCGGTAATCTTCTGGTGAACAGCAACTGCGTGCTAAAGATATGCGACTTCGGACTGGCAAGAGTAGAGGAACCAGACACCAGCAAAAATATGACGCAGGAAGTCGTCACGCAGTATTATAGGTACCATGTTTTATCCTCTAGAATACGAATATCCTAGGTCTTCACTGCTAAAGATATGTGACTTTCGACTGCCGAGAGTCGAGGAACTAGACAGCGTCCTAAATATGACGCAAGACGTAGTCACGCAGTATTATAGGTACCATGTTTCAGCCTCTAGAACACCGAAAGTCCTAGGTCTTCACTGCTAAAGATATGTGACTTTCGACTGCCGAGAGTCGAGGAACTAGACAGCGTCCTAAATATGACGCAAGACGTAGTCACGCAGTATTATAGGTACCATGTTTCAGCCTCTAGAACACCGAAAGTCCTAGGTCTTCACTGCTAAAGATATGCGACTTCCGACTGCCTAGACTCGAGGAGTTCAGCGTCCTAAATATGACGCAAGACGTAGTCACGCAGTATTATAGGTACCATGTTTCAGCCTCTAGAACACCGAAAGTCCTAGGTCTTCACTGCTAAAGATATGTGACTTTCGACTGCCGAGAGTCGAGGAACTAGTTCAGCGTCCTAAATATGACGCAAGACGTAGTCACGCAGTATTATAGGTACCATGTTTTATCCTCTAAAACACGAAAGTCCTAGGTTTTCACTGCTAAAGATATGCGACTTCCGACTGCCTAGAGTCGAGGAACTAGTTCAGCGTCCTAAACATGACGCAAGACGTAGTCACGCAGTATTATAGGTACCATGTTTTATCCTCTAGAACACGAAATTCCTAGGTCTTCACTGCTAAAGATATGCGAGTTTGGACTGCCGTGGGTCGAGGAACAAAAACATGACCCCGACTGATGAAGATGGGGCTTTCAAAACATATTTTTGGAGAATCTAACCTTCCTGTTTTAGAAACCACATCGGTCTTATGTATCATTAAAAACGAAACTTTTAATCCTATTACATCTTGTATGTATTGCAAAGTACGGCTTTAAAAAACCTTTACAAGCAATTTGTGCGACAGGGGTCCGGAAATTACGGTACAAACTACATACAAGTAGATTTGGGTTAAATTGTGTGGTTGAAAAGCTCTTTGACGTACCTACTTGTAAGCATCGTGGCTTACTGTTCCCATTATCACGACTTCTGTCGTCACTGTCTCGTCGATCGTGGAACTGTACCTACTAGATCCGGGAGTGAACTTCCCTTAGTTGATAAAATAAATTAAATCAGTTTTTATTTGTCAGAAAAAATAAAATAAAATATATATATGGAAGCAGGGTTCCAACAACGTCTGCCGACATTATAATTAGAAGGAATAATAATAATAATTAAATTTATAAAATAATAAAAATGGAATAAGTTAAATAAATTAATAATTAAAAACCAGGAATATGCCTTACAAGCAATGCTGCAATATTTTACAAGATGTAACTATCGCGTTTTGAACAGATGGTGGAAGATAATTCCTTATTTTGGGAGCGGCATGCTTGATGCAGCCTCGGGCACCAACCAGGCTGTAGATGGGAATTTTCAACATAAGACCTCTGTTTTAAGGCACATGTGTACGACTTCTACACAAACTAGTCATGCAAATAGATCATTTAGTGTTTTTGGTGTGATAAAAGATCTTTTAAAAAACTTAACTTGAGTTCTGTTCATGTGCATATATTTCTTTATACCAATAGGTTTTTTATACCATGGTACAATGGTTTGGGTACACTATGGGCGTATAAAGATTAAATACTTAAGCATTATGAACATCCAAACATATTTATATTATACAATCAAACTAAAGAAAGCTATAATAAATTAATTAAAATGTCAAATAGGATTAATTAATTAATTAATGTCAAGGTAAGAATTTAATGTTGTTTATTCAATCTTCTAGAAAATCTTGCATAGAGTAGTAGCATTATTCAATTAGCATTTTCGTCAGTGTCTTTTTGAATCGTTGTATAGGTAGTAACTTAATATCATCATTTATTTTGTTGTAGATTTTTGGAGCCATACAGTATACACTTTTTTGCATGACTGTTGTTTTGGATTTATTCTGATCCGAATTTACTCTTGATAAATTATTGTTTATATCCGCAAAGTAATAACTATTTTTGTATTATTATTTCACTCTGGTCTGAATTTTTTATTTACACCTCGCCAGTTGACCGCGGCCTACTTTCAAAACGCACCCGTCGCGGTCAGCGGTCCAAAAGGTCGGTCCATACATACAAACAAATTGCTCCCACCGGCAAAGCATGCAATAATAAGAATGCTGTACTTTCGGTAATAAATAAGACATTACCGACCTCAGAGACCTACAGAAACTAGTAATTAAAATTGAAATTCTCGTATGAAGGATTCCACTACAGACTACTTTTAAAAAAACAAGAATAAATCGTGTAAAAACCGGTTTAAATTTAAAAAAATGCTGATTGGGCGGGAAGACTAAAATCTTAGTTATTTAGAGAAGTCTAGTGCCTCGGATTTTAGGGAGGCCCCTCTTTATAATACGTAAAACTTTATAAAACTTAAATAAAAATTAAAAGTAATTTTTGGTCGAAGCAGTAACGTTAGGGAAAAAATTTTATGAATTTAGCGTGAAGTATAAATAGGTTAGTATTTTTTGGTGAAAATTTATTGCGGAAAGTTTTGGCGCGAACTATCGACATTTAGTTTATTAAACAAACTATTGCCAGTTCTGGTTATTTCGCGGGTGGGCTTTACCGCTATATTTATATAGTGAAATTGAAAAAAGCGCTTTCGGAACTGTAATATTTATTTTTAATAAAGTAACTAACAAGCCTTTTATTTTGTATAAAAATGCAACTGCCTCCGTGGTCTAGCTGTTAAGTCCTCACGGATTTAGAATCGGAGGTACCGGGTTTGATTCCTGGTGGAGAGATTATTTAATTTATTTGTGATATTTCTGGAGTTTGATACGTAGAGACATCGGTTCACTAACACACTGTAATATTTATTTTTAATAAAGTAACTAACAAGCCTTTTATTTTGTATAAAAATGCAACTGCCTCCGTGGTCTAGCTGTTAAGTCCTCACGGATTTAGAATCGGAGGTACCGGGTTTGATTCCTGGTGGAGAGATTATTTAATTTATTTGTGATATTTCTGGAGTTTGATACGTAGAGACATCGGTTAAATTTTTTTTTTTAAACAAAAATCACGTGAGTACAGCGTTCCTATTTCAAGTAAGTTTAGCGTGAGTGTAAGAATTGTAGGTGTGTGCTAAGACCTAAAATAACTCTTGTTGGTTCTTTTGGCCTGAAGCTATTGTAAGACCTAATTTATATAAAAAAAAACGAAGTTACATAATACTCGTATGAGACAGTTAAATAAATTAATAGCATAATAAAATAATCATCATTTATACTTCCATCTTTTATTTAATAAACGTGCAATTAAAATGAGTATTTTGTGGTAACTGTTTGTAACTTATGATGGTAACACATTTTCTTTTTTTTTTTCTATATTGATGTTGAATTTGTGGTGATATTCCAGAGCGCCTGAGATCCTGATGGGCGCTAGTCACTACACGGCCGCCGTGGACGTCTGGTCTGTGGGCTGCATTTTCGGAGAGCTCCTTGGACGGAGGATATTGTTCCAGGCACAGACTCCTGTGCAACAGGTATCTACTAATATACTATATTAATAGGATAAATATAAAAGAAGCTTTGCGTGTATATTTATCTCTCTCCCTAATACTATTTCTGACTCCTCTCATTACTCCACAAAACACCAAAATCTATAGAGTTAAATTTTGAATTCAGCTGGCACATTTGACGGCATTTTTATCTTTAATCGTTCGAATAATCGAATTAGCTTTTCGGTACAACCCAGCCTAAATTGAGTTATTTGTATTGATGTATTAAGCTTTATTCCTACTTTCGAATAGTATATTTAAAATATTGATATCTTTTTAAAAATCTAATATTAATATATCTTGAACTTATCATTATTAGACTAACAATATTTTTTTTAAATACGATATTTTTTTTTTCTCAATTTTCTAAAATCGTGCTTTGTCTTTTACGTAGATTTCTGTCATTGATATAATGTGTTTAATATTTTTTCAGCTGGAACTAATAACAGAATTGCTTGGGACTCCGTCTCTGGAGGACATGAGGTACGCCTGCGCCGGCGCACGCGCACACATGTTACGACGTGCGCCCAGACCTCCTGCGCTCACTGCCCTCTACACGCTCTCCGTGCAGACCACACATGAAGCTGTACACTTGCTAGCTCAGGTATGCTGCATCATCTTTCATCATCAATATTATTAGGATTGTTAGGTGACTCCATCCCAAAGACATACAATACGCCTGCGCCATACATCGACATGCGCCCAGACCTCCCGCGCTCACCGCTCTCTACACGCTCACATGCAGACCTCTCGTAAAGCTTGTACACTGCTAGCTCAAGCATTTTAGGCTGAGTTCGTTTTAAGAAATGTTAGCATGAAAATACCACTTTTTTAGCAAAAGTCGTTCTTCTTTAAAATTCTTACATTTGATTCTAATTTTGTATGTCAGTACCGTGTTGAAAGGAGGGTTATTGATGATACTTTTTGACAGATGTCATTAATTAACATATAAAATGGTTTGTTTACCATTTTTATATACTTTATAGTTTTCTATTAAATTTTTAAAAATGTATTTTAAACGATTTTATGTAATAAATTCAAAGATCATAATAATATTATGTGTCTTGGATGCCATAGTATGATAAAACATGAACGAAAACACGTGTCAAAAAGTAGCCTCACTGCTCGTTTTATTTAAGAAATGTTAACATTGTTAAAAAAAAGTGGTATTTCTTAACAAAAACGGCAATTCGCGCTGGTTTATGAAGTTGCTAGGAAATGTTGGAAATGCTATAAAACGAACGCGGCCCTAGTTCATCAACATTACAGCCCCTATAACACAGTGTCCTATATCTCATCGCCGGCACCAGGTCAAACAACTATTTAATCATCATTTTATTTCTATTATAATTGTTAAATCAAAATTTCAGATGTTAGTATTTGATCCGGCGAAGAGGATCTCAGTAGTGGACGCGCTGGCCCACCCGTATCTCGAGGAAGGGAGGTTGCGGTACCACTCTTGTATGTGCAAGTGCTGTTACAGTGCGCCCGCCACAGCCAGGCATTACAGCACGGACCTCGAACCCATAGCGACACACTCCTTCCATGACGGATGGGAAAGAAAGCTATCTACTGTACACCAGGTTAAAGGTAAAAAAAAAAATATACATAGTTTTATTCAGGCGTTTCTACCCACATTTTTTGCCATATTTTTTTTAAATATTAAAAAAGAAAGTTTGAATTGGAGAGTTACCAATATTACATAATTAATTAATGTCAATTAAAAAAAATATATTCTATAATGTTTTACTATTCATACAAATTATTAATTAAGCAAAAATTGGGATTGAAAACCCATATCGTCTTGCCTTTATTTTATTGATATCACAAAAACCAAAACTACTTACTCGTACACTCAGGTAAACTCTTATTAAAAAAAAAAAAACGTGCCGAGTTATTGTTCCTGCATATACTTGTATATATTTATTGTTGTGTATGTTTAAGTATTTGTTTTTATAATAATAATAATAAATTATTTATTTCAGAATTAATTCCATAATTATTAGTAACATTCCAACTTAGAACTATGTTAGTAGGTATACACATCAATTAAAAAGTCAAAAACAAACCGCAAAAATAATAATAATAATAACAATACCTAGCACTCAATTTAATTAATATTAATTCGTAAATATCTGTAGGGATATTTATACTACGCAAATGCTGTACATATTTAATTTACACATTCCCAGTTACAACTCCAATCCAGCGCTTAACAAAAGCGCTGTCAAAGCGCGACGATATCATCCTCAGAATGCTGTTGTCACTGTCTCTCACTCTCCGCAGTATCGACGCTGCCTTTTTGCGGATTATGGCCTTTATTTTATTTCTAATGCAATTGTCTACCACACTCCCAAAGGTTAGCTAGTATAAAATGCCAAGAGGCATTAAGTTCGCCCTTGTATACGCAACTGTTAAGTTTTTAAGTGCAATAAAGAGTTTATAAATAAATAAATATTTTCCTCGTGTAGTGTTGTATTTGATGTAATATGTCAATCAAATTGCACTACCTCGACAGTCATCTTGACTAATTCCCAAAGAATCTTAGAATCAAGTTACTGACGCGGCCCTTTTACAGCTACGAATTTAAATTTAAGTTTATTTATTTGACAGTCTAATTTTATCAGAAAGTAAGGTGACTCGGCCCTTATACAGCCACGACCTAATGTGTAAATTTATATTCGATATTTTATTTGACATTTATTTATATTACTGTCAAATTGTAAACCGACTCGGCCATTACAGCTACGAATTTATACTTAGTTGACACGGCCTCTTTACAGCTAGGTACGACCTTATTAAAGTAGTTTCTAAGTTAGTTAGTTTTACTTGTTTATAGCAGTAATGTTATAATATATTATATAACATACATAAATATGGATTATTACCTGTTACGGTTCAAACATGTATGTAAACATGTCGCATATTATTTTTTATTGATTTTATTACTGGTGACTATATCTAAATGTTTTATGGATTTATTCGAAAAAATATTTACAAAATATAAAATAAAAATAATAATAATTCTAAGGATAGGGATATAAGTCCCGTCCGCGTGGAATGGTGGCAAGAACGCTGGCTGCATTTCCGTGCTGAATTGCAATGGGTGAAGATAGAGCCAGCCCTCTTGTCACCGGAGGAGACGACAAGACGCGGTGTTATGTCTTTTAAAAACTTTTTTGCACTTGGACTCCATGGGCCCAGAGTTTCTACAGCAAACGGTATAAATATGTAATCTTTTAATATACTTACATATTTGCGCCGCTTGCTGGACTCCGCATTTTCCGCCGGTTAATCTAAGTTGTTACAAGCGAACCAAAGGAAATAAAATATATGATTTGATTTGACTAACACGTGTAATGTGTATTGTGTATCCTCAGAGGAGATTCACAAGTTTATAGCGGAGCAGCTGCACAGCTCGCGGGTGCCACTCTGCATCAACCCGCAGTCCGCAGCCTTTAAAAGCTTCGCAAGGTAAACCAACCACCAACAACCGACAACCGACCGACAACCGACCACTAGGTGAACTATTTGAGATACTAGCGCCGCACCCGCTCTACTTGCCAACGCTGGACAATTTAAAAACACCTAGAAATGTCAATCTAACAAAAAAAAAACATGTATACGTATTTATATGTATTTATTTAACTGTAAATTTATCACGAACGTACACATCTTGCTGTATATTAAGTCTTTGCTATTTAAAAATATACAAAATGGTGAAAAATATTAATTTTTGTAAATCCTATGCAATATTCTGACTAGGTTTTTTAAATTGTACAGTCGAGCAGTCGTGTCGACAATGTTGGCCACTTAATGGTTTCTTCTGTTAATATCGAAGAGTTGTCACATGACTTGGATGCTGTTAATGAAAGAGACGATAAAGAGAATCTCATGACAACCGTGTGCGTCAGACTTCGAGCTCGGTGGTCGTACTTACGATATTACCATCACACCTTTCCTTATAACCTCACCTTTGGATCCAACTCTTTCCGATATCAGATCCCTATTGAAGCCCTTTTTGCCCAGTCTACTCTCTTGAACCTCTCCTTTTGATATTATTCCATTTTCTCCTTCCATATCTTAGACCATGTCCCTCGTACTCTTGACTTTCTTTCCAGCACTGCTCCTTCTTTCATCAAACTTGGCTCAACCCTTTGACCTTCCTACTTTACCAATCCTTTTGTCTTCATTTTTTCTGGCCTTATTTAATTTTAACATCTTATTTATCCTTCCGACATTTTTCTTCCCATCTCATAATTCCTTCTTATCTCAATTTTCTTTCTGAACCCACCCTTCCTTCCGACCTCTTTAAATTCGACTTATTTTCTAACTAATATCAATACCCTTCTTTCTGACCTCTATTCGATGTCTCCTTCGAGCTTCTCTCCTTAGGCTATTATCGCCAACTATTTACATTTTTCTTCATATCTCTCGATCTGTCCTCTCCTTTAAGCATTGTCTTTTTTTATCCACTACCCCTTTCCTTTTTCCTTCCTCTTCATGCAACTTCGTCTTTTGATATTCCTTTCATCAATTCATTTCGTCTTTCCATTTTTTCCAACTCCATCCTCTTGTTCCTTCCGTACTCGTTTCCTCCACCTATTTGTAGTTTTGTGTTTTGGCGCTATTAGGTTATGTCGTGATCAAACGTAACGGTCGATTTTTGCCAGAGTCCGACTTGTGCATGGATTTTTCACTTTGTCACGCTTCCGAGGCGATCTAGTTCATTGAACCTTTATATAGAATCATGTACCACGCAGCCATAGCACAGCATATCAACCCTCTTGAAATAGTGGATTCATATTCACGCTTCTATAGTTAAGCTGAGTTTATTAGTGTTGCTGTTTTGGTGCTAGGGATACTACGTGCTTCGGGATTCCAAGTCGATCTCTTTTTCTATTCTCACAGTGTTAACCACTATCAATATACATATATTACTGCACACATTAAAATACTTTGTTCACGAATAACAACTAACAAATTCACATTCTATAACTATACCAATCTATCAATTGAAGTTTTTTAAGATTAAAGTCATCACCAATGGCTTCTATAATTTAATTACCAATTTTTTGTTTGAAGTTCGAGATAAGACGAAGAATTCCGAGACACAATCACGAGTCACAACCTTCCCTACACAAGTACTAACGGACTTTCGAACTAACGAATACATCCAATACTACAACTATTCAAATATATTAAAAAACAATGCCCACTTTTCATACATTACTTGGACCAGTTTTTATTTTTATTCATTAATGATGACAACAAGATTTAATCGAATTTATAAACGGTTTTTTTTTTCACAGCAGTATTTCCATCATGAATTAATGAAGTGAAAAAAACAGGTCCAAAATAAACATTATTCCTTGTCGTATTTTGTCTAGATAACATTCGTTCGGTCGAATAATCGTTTACGTGTGGATAGTTGGACTAGAGCTGACGATGTAGCTAACATACTGCTTTCTGTGTTTTGCGACAGCTCTACACCGAGTCTCAAACCCAAAGTTTGTTCCCCTTTCAAGACGGCAGCTAAAATACTTCTCCTGTCGCCAGTGATATTTCTATGCGCTGCGTAGTTCCGTCTGTCAGTAAGCCGCACGTCATTTTACTTCTCATTGGCAAGGCAATACGCGATTCACTCACGCTGATACATGGTGCTCGGTCTCTTAACAATAAGGCCGGCTATACACAAGATCAATTCAATCAGTCAGTCTTTGAATATACACAAAATGCATTCGCTTTCAACAGCTGAAACTAACGTTATAAACAGCTAGATCAATTGTCAAAATCTAGATCAGTTGCTGCCAACAACTATAATAATAAAAATGGAATTATATATTGTCACAAAAAGCATACAAATGTAAAATAGGTGAACAATATAGGTGATGTGTTTGAGATACCTATACGAGGTTGCCCTGTAGTGCGGGATATAAGTGCCAATTACTAATTTATTAACTAGATCTGTTGCTGTCAACAGCTGAATCAGTTGCTGTCAACTATTAGTCCGTTTCTTTAAATAGTTAAATCAGTTGCTGTCAACAACTAGATCATTTGCTTTTAACAATTAGATTATTTACTGTCAACAACTAAATCAGTTTATGTCAAAAGTTTAATCAGTTGCTGTCAACAGCTAGATCAGTTGCTGTCAACTATTATATCATTTGCTGTCAACAGTTAAATGAGTTGCTATCAACCGTTAGACCATTTGCTGTCAACAGTTAGATCACTTGTGGTCAACAGGTATTATATTTTGTCATTAGCTATTGTCAATTGTTGTCTAGCTCGAGCTAAATCGAATTGACTATTATTTATTATTAAGTACATACAATATTCGGCTCAAACTTATATCAACAAAATATTATTTAATATGTGTAGAAACTAATAACGAATAAAGGTTTTTTGATTTTGATTGCTGTTGAGTCTTGTGTGTGTGTATCGTGTCCTGTGTATGGTCGGCCTGTGTCTTGTATGGGAGGATGTGTTGCCTTCTCAATGGTATTTGTTGTTTCAAAAGGGTTGATCGTTAGTCCCCAAGGTTGCATGCGTAGCTGTTTGCATGCCGGTGCCCGGTTGTGGTGGAGATACTCAGTAGCTACCATTAAGTAGAATTGTCATGCAGTTTCGCTACATTTGAAAGTTCTCTTTTATTATCAGTAGTAGTCACGATCGAGTTTCGTGACAAATGCATGTTTGTTATCGAGATTCGATCCGCATGTTGGATTCTCGGAGTCGAGCTCCGAGACTCGAGCATTCAGTGTGGAGTGGGTGTGGGTTTTATTTTGTGAATTTGGTGTGAATTGAGAGTTTTTTTTAATGGGTTTTGATTTGGGTTGCAGTTCTACGGTAGCGCACCCTTCGGAGTTGCCGCCGTCTCCGCACCAGTGGGAATGACGGCGCGCCCTGGACAAAAGACGAGCGACATAATCACGAATCAAGTGCGAACATTCTGCCAAATAATAAGCAATCTGTACATAATAGAACGGCAGTGCCAAGTGAGACAGTAAACATTAGTGATTGTATGAAGAGATTTACGAGACGCGACACGTTTTTATTGTATTGTGAGAAACGATAATAAGTGAGATGCAGAGATAAAAGCGTTGAATTGCAAATAAAAGTGAAATTTGGTAGAAAAACGTAAGGTATGTGTAGCGTCTTTTATTGCACAATAAATAATATAAAATACAATTGTAAAAATAACTAAAATTCATTGTAAATTGTAGATATGAATGTATAATTCTTATTGTAAAAAATATTTGATTTAATTAATATTCATTGTTATGACATCAGTGTTGAAATAATAATAATAGCATGATATGATAATTTGATAGTGACAATAACATTGTAAGAATTATTACGTGCATTGCTAGGCGTTATATTTTAATATTAAAAAGCCAGCTACTTCGATGTCATTGCTCATGTTATAAACTTTAGCATTGTTGTCATTGCTTAATCTTCATAAAAGTCAAGTTTTAAGTCCCTATGTACATTAACAGTGGTAAATATGAGTTTGTCATGCATGTACTTTATACGGTATTCTAGCTATATCAAAAGTCATCCAAAAAAAAATCTAATACAAAATACTAAGTGGTATTTGTTATGGATTTTGATCAAAAACTATAGCATTTCTAAATTGGAGCTAATAGATGTCAGATTAATAATTAATCGGCGTCGTCCAAATAGTTCTTAGATTAATCCTCAGTCATTCAATATTTTATCCCACTCTTTCTAACGTTATTTAATATTTGTCAAATAAGGACGGATAATAACCGAGGATTAGTATTGTGCGATTCACATAACCTTTTCGCTGGTATGTTGGTAGCACTGCTTGTTAAGTGTCTGTGATTGGCTGCACAGATTATATCGTATTATGTGATTGGCTGGTTTCATTGCAGTATTACCAACATTGCAAGTTGGAAGTTATTTGAAAAAAAAAAGGGTCTTTAGCGTAGTAGTGACATGTGTCAGTATTTAGTTTTAGCGTGCGGAGTTGGTCTTAAGGTAATCGACTACATGTCGGCACTAAACGGATAGGACGGAAATTATAAAATATTTTTTTAAGCGAAGCATTTGATGCAGATTAGTTGACCAACTATATGAATAGTATACTAAAATCCGTTCGTGGTGACATGTAGACTATTTTCTTAAAAAGTAAAAAAAACATTGTATTACTTAATTAATATGTGAATAGGGTAAACCATAGTATTGTTGGCAACCCCTCAATAATTGGCACTGTGACATTTTATAGAAATTATTTTGTTTATTTTATTAGTAACAATACAAACTATGTTGATTTTTTATTCTTTACAACTCTCAATTACAGTTTAGAAGTTAGCGATCTCAATATCACTGCCAATGTATATACCTAACTCATAGTGCCAATTACTATGCTTGTATGGTTTATCTTATTAGGTATTTTTTAAGGCAAATTCAAAACATGTCTGTAGTCGAAATGTTGTCTTCGCTGTTTATGCTACAAATGCATGTATGAAATGTATGTATGAAAACGTTCATAATTATGAAAATTTAAATTCCCTTGTATATACTTACTCGTAGAATTAGGTAACATTACAGTTTCAAAATTAAATCTACTAAATATTTTCTTTAAAGTAGATATGTAAATACAAATCACAGACATTTTTGTGTATTTTAACTACAAACAGTGCATACAACATTTCGTACATACATACAGCGTTCGGAAATGTTCGAACTTGCGTTGGTCAGTAGAGAGGTAAAATGTGTTTAATAATTACGTTTTTGATTTTTTTTATGATTATAGTTAAATGTAAATAACAAAAATGCACACAAGTCAAATACGGAGTTGTCGGCCAGTGTATAATAGTTTCAAATTAGGCCGAGTTTACACTAAGGACAAATGTCAAATCTTTAAATTTACCGACATTTATTGTCTATGTACATTTTTTTTCAATTTAGTTTTTAATATTTTGCATCGTTTACTAAACATTAGAGTTTTTAGATATGTTAAAACTAAGATTTGTTTAGTGATCGACGCAAATCTGTAGGTAGTGTAAAAAAAAATTGTATATATATTTGATTTTTTTTTTGCAACTTGTTTCGGTAACTTGTCAGTTTTTCTGAATTCCTAATTTTGTAAATACATTTTTATTTTCAAGTTAGTGTATACACGTCTTAAGCCGAATTACATGGCTGTAACGTTTTAGATTATTTTTAAAGTGTTCTTAAGAAAACTAGCAAGTCTAGCCTCGGTTGGTTGGGAAACAGTGGCATTGGTCAATAAATATTACAACGAAATTATGACATAGGTCAAGAAAAAGACGGAGAATGATAGAGGGCTGTCAAAGGCACGTGCCTACAGCATGAGCCGGGCTTACAGGTCTCCAGTATGCAAGTCACTGGAATTGTGTAAATAGTCGTTAAGGGATTCCAGTGGCAAATTCCACTTATTTTATTAGGTTTATTTTGTCTGGGTTTTCTAAGGGGATCAATCTTATTCATCGAACATTAAATTTGTTTATTGCATAGGTCGCTATTTTGTATTAGTTATTTAGAAGATTAAAGAATGAAAAGAAGGAACAAATAGAACTATAAAAAATAATGTCATTTCCCAACAACGAAAAGAATCTTCCAAAAAAACTTAAGCTAAATGACTATTTAATTGAATATATCTTAATTTTTCGTTGTAAAGACGTTACAAATTAAGTTCAGGTATTAATGTTTATTCTAATATAGATTATTGTGTAAAAAATCAATTTATCCTTTTTGTTATACGCCACGTGATGTTAGTTGAGCCAATCACATTCCTTGTAATTAATAAGATATATATTCCCCTCAGAAGCCAGTCAAGTACAATATGTGCTAATCTATAAGCTATTATTTAGTGGAATTTTGCGTTCTAATGGAATACTGGAAACATGTACACAAGGCTGGAAGGATAAGGGATTAAGAATTTCCCAAAAGGCCAGTTTTTCAAAGCCTAATTAACTTATAGTAATGTTATGATTTTGTAGCTACACTGCTCTTTAGCACATTGGTAAACTTTTTTATTAAGTTACGATTTGCAGTCGTGAATGTACATTAATTGTGCTATAGGGCAGTTTAGCTGCAATAAAAATCAAGATTAGTTTTTGAAAAACCGGTCTTAGGCTGCTGATTTACCAGAGATATGCGAGTAAAATATTCACCAATGAAGTTGTATATATTCCTCGCGCACCGCTCACTTTCCTAGCATATTTCTGGTCGTTAAGCAGTGTTAAGGTAGGTTTAGACCATTTATACCAAACGAGCGAATATCTACCAAAAATGCTCGCTCGCTTGATGTAAGCGTGCGAACAGTTGCTTAGAGCGTTATTGCATGTTCGGATGTATTCGCTCTCGTTCTGACTTTAGCTCATTGTTCGTCCGGTCTAAACCCACCTTTAGGTATAAAATAAAGATTAGCTTAGTGTTTTCGTTTTAACTAGTGATTCCATATATTACCTATATGTGATTTAATAATCCATAATGTGTATTAGTAATTGATGTTAGCAATAATGTTGCAATATTCACAGCCATCGGCAGCCGGTCACAAATAGAGCAAATATAAGACTTACGGCTGGTAATTAATTACGGATACGTATACTTAAAGGTTAATGCACAAAGGTCCGTCACGTCAAAGTCAAATCGCCGATCAGTCACGTCAGACAGGAACGTGGCGTGGTGTATGTTAGTATTTTTTATTTGTCGTTGTTGTATTAATACCGAACCAAAATATGCACCCCCATACCGTAGCTACTATCCCTACGCGTACATATAAAATTGGAGACTCGAACACTGAAGATGTGGAATGCTCTCCCAGCCAGTGTGTTTCCCCATTCCTGAAAGCTGGAGTCCTCCAAGCGAAGTGTGCAAAAGCATCTTGATAGGACGGCATAGTGGTACGGGCTGATGTCGGCATCGCTCCGACCTGATGGTAAACGGTACGCGAGGTCTAACACCCGTACTCTAAAACGTTTCCTCAACGCCTACTCCACTCAACGTTTCCTTCCAGCTGTCTAACGAAAATAAAGTTCCTGTAATAGTTACGATTAAAGTTAAAAATAGAGCTGAGCCATCAGTTTCATTTTGAAGATCAGTCTTAAGCTGGCATTAGATATATATGGTATAATTTTAATCATCACAATTGTAGAGACTTAATTTTCGTTTGACAGCTGGAAGGAAATGTTGGGTGGTTGAGGAAACGTCTTAGAGTACGGGGGTTAGGCCCCGCGTACCGTTTACCATCAGGTCAGCGTGATGTCACATGTCGTGCTCAGTATAAAATATATATATATATATCGCTTAATATTCTCTACTCTTTCTAGACAATAATATAAATAGTGTGATATACTTATATATTACACTAAACACATTGTTACATTTTGAATTTCTATTAATTATGTCATTTGAATAATTAGGATATATTTTTTTTACTATCAAACGACTAATGTTTTGCAATATTGTTTATGATCCAGAAGTGCAGGGCGTCCAGAGATCCAGACGTCCCACGGACTTTTATTCGAAACTTACATGTACCTTTTTTTAAATAAAGATTTATTTTATTGATAATTAATAAATATTAAAATATAATAAATATTCAAATATCAATACTTGCATTCTAATATGTATATATTACACATATTTTAATATAGATATATGTTTTTAAAATAAAATATATATATATAAAAAAATCATTATTTAATTATTATGCTATATATAATATATTTCGTTTATAGCAATACAGGTTTTGACCTGCCGATGATGCGACTTCGATTGTGTTGTGACTGACCTGTGTGCATAAACCCTAAGTGGTCCGACGCTTATACAAAGGACTCCGCAGTGTTTGATAGCAAACGGCTTTCAGTCAATCTCTTTGTAACCAACTGGAAAATATTCTCCAAGACTTCTTGATCAAAAGTCGTGCAAAAACTGTCATTTCACATAATCTCCTGCCGTCCATCTCCCACCAGCCACCTTCCTCAGGTAATGAAGTCTTCATGTTCGCAACATCCAAAGATCTCAGATCTCGCGCAAAAATCTGTCATCTGTCATTCTACATGATTTCCTGCCACCGTCATCCATCCCCCACCAGCCACTGTCCTCAGGTCATCTGTCCATCTGACGGGGGTTTGTCTCTGCGTCTTCCAGTACGTGGTCTCTACTCCAGAACCCGTTCATCGATCATGTTCCAAACCCTTGACATGCTCGTTGAGCGAAAACTTTTGTCTTCAAACACTGTGGTATGTTCGATAGGAGGATGTGACATAACTTCCCTATTTATTGACAAAGCAAAAATAATAAAGCATAATTTTAAATTAAAATTGATTAAGTCCCAAAATTTGCGCTATTTGTGAGATCCCCTATATATTTCTATTGTAATACTGAACCCAAATATTTGCACGAATATTATGTCCATTCAAAATGTTCATTTATAATTACGGAATTTAGTTTTTATGGTAATTACCGATATGTTATGATTATATTTAGTGTTTTTAATATGTAAATTCAAGTGCAAGTATTCTTGCAAATATCTGGGAGCAGCGTAATACTTTTTAAACACGTTTGCGTTCCTTTTGTTCTGTTCTTATGAAGGTTTTCTCGTCAGTCGTGAATGTACAGACCGTAACTTAGTAGTTAAAACCTCGGCCGACGAGAAAACCACCAAAGGAAACTCTAGTTTTGTAACTAAACCCCATATGTATGTATGGAACATCGACTGAACATTTTTACGTAGTTAAGATAGTTAGATATTAGTCCTTATTATTAAAACAAAATGTAACAATAATTAACTCAAAAAAATACGAGAAAATTTTAAATAGTAAAAAAAATGAAATGTAATTTCCACACACCTTACTTAGGGTGAGGCGGGGTAAATGAGGAACACGGGGCAGGTGTAACGAATACCTTCATTACCCCGTCTGACTGTTGCAGTATACCTATGTATAGTTAATATTGTAAATGTACGTTCTTAAGCATTTATGTAGAGTGGTTATTGATGTAAAGGGTCTTGTCATTTCGTCGACTACACTCAATCATTTATTATCTGCAACAAATAAAATGTGTTAGATGTGTTTCTTACTTGGTAAAATATATAAATTGAAGCTTAAAATATTTTTTGCCAAATATTTCGCCTCTCTTTGGAGCGGCGTCATCAGTGACAGTGACTGAAGGTCTTTGTCATAAATTTTGAAAAAAGATTTTTTTATTTTCAATCATTTATTGTCATCTTAAATCCCACACATGTCGACGAGATGTGCCCCAAATTAACAAGTAGTATATAATATAGTATATAGAAGACTTTGTGTGAGTGTCATGAGACGTAGCCTTAAAACTAGTTCAAAACTATAAAAGAAAATACATAAAAAATAATTGTAAATAAAAAGATATAGCTAATGTTAGGCAATAAGTCGTTGCTCTTTGATTACACGTAGCGCTCATTTACAACGATATCCATTGACGTCTATCTTATATTCCAATATAGGTAGTGCAACAAACGGAGCAACATAGGACAAACAATCGTTAATGTGTAGCAAAAGAGTTTCGATTAGGCATGTTAGTGGGCCCAATATGTAGATGCGTCATTTTTTTCGAGAATTACCTTTGACGGTAGGTTTACATTTTTGTACATTTTAAATATTTCAGTTTACAAATTAATTAGGGTACCATACCTTTGGGTAACAATTAAATATGTTTCAAATTACCTCGAGGTAAAAGTTACCCGACTTGACCCTGTATGTTAGTTTCGAGCACGGAAATTGTATATTTAATGATGGTACAAAAAGTTTTTTGTATTGTCTATTTTTTTCATTTTACAAGCTAAATGTTTTAGCTACACTATGATATATTACATTAACTGCTAAACTTAACTTTTTATGAGTAATACAAAAATAAATAATGTAAATGGTAAATTCATCAATTTTATAATTACCTTTATAGTATTTATGTTCATTTTCATTAATTACAATATCGTCGTCCAATTGTATACCGGAACATCTCCGAATCACTTGTTTTGAGTTAAGTATATGCAGAGTTATAGGGCATTGTAAAATCTTTCTAAATTACTAGCAGAACGAAACGACATATTCTGTTATAGAAAAATAGATTTTATATATTATTTTAGTATGCAAATATATTCTTTTATAAAAACTATCATCACGGCCGTTACCCTTTCGGTGAAGTCAGAAACCACATAAAAGAAGCGGATTCACATTTCGCCAAGTTTACTATAGGACAAGCTTGCCACTTGTCATGATTGGCCTATAGTAAAGTTTGGCTAAATGTATATCCGCTTTATCAAAAAAAAACGTGGTTTACTTTTATTTTTAAAACTTTCAACTTAAATTACTGAAAACGGTATATTTTGAAATTTTCTGTTTTTAGCAGACGTTTTTTTTATATATTTTTTTTTAAATATCAGAATAGTAGATTAAGATTATGCTTTTTTTATGATATCATTGTAAATAGTTCAATAGATGTATATTAAATTATATATTGTAGTGTAGCTTTAACACTATTTGTGCCAGTTCCTGTAATCTATTAGAAATAATCACTTTAAAATTGAGTATCAAATTTGTATTGTAAAAGTGTAAATGTTCAATGTATGTCTCGTACGCTTAAGTATTCGTATTACTCGATTACGTCGATTTTATTCTCGTTTACATACATATTATCGTTAAAGAGAGGGCAATTATTTGTGCTTTATGCAATTAATCGTATTGGACAATTTTAGTTCCATCCCACTTCTGACACCTTTATATTTAACATCTTTAAGTTGTGATATAGACTTTAAATGATAATTTAATTGTGAGCCTAAACTCTCGACACGGCGACTCGACGACGACAATTATTATTGACAGTTTACTTTTTAAATTTAGGCTTAGGATACAACAAGTAACAAAACATAATGCATTTTATCCATATCTTAGTAAATTATAATACACCTCAATAATATACTTACATCAGAATAATATGTGATTCTATTGATAGAAATGTCGTAAGTAGGCTTGTAATAACAAGTTTCATAGCAAAGGAACTACCGGAACTAGTTCCAACTTCCAATTTACAATCTTGACCGACTTGTAATAGCGAGAGAGCGAACGAGAGCGGTGAGCGGAGCTTGTCACATCACAATCGCTCACTCAACAGTACATGGAGCATTCGCGCAATTCTTGATCGTTTAGTTCGACTGGTAAAAATCAAAATATAGTAACTCATGATTCCAAAAATGTTCGAGACCTAAAAAAAGGTTATCACTTTAATTATTTGGCCTAATTGTACCATTAGGGTCTGCTAGTAATCCTGTGTTGCAATACAGTAAATAGTACATATGAAAACCTATTCATAGTTTATTAGTTAAGCGGGTAAACGACTCCCTTGATCCATAGAACCCTAGAATTGAGCGCTTTCTTCCTCTGGTTCGAGACAGGGGCTCGGAGCTAAGGAACTAAGAGAGTGACCTAGTTCACTAATGAGCGCTCCGGGTGAGGAACTGCTATGCATAACTCTAGACGGGAGAAATGAGAGTTTACCATTTTAAAATTAACAAGAAGTTAATAAAGTTATTTTTTCTATCAATATAATGACATATTAATCTAAATTAAAAGCATATACTGTATTAATGACAGAATTTGGAAATTCATAACTAATATAATTATAATCGGTGTGTTACACAATTGCCCCCCTGTTCTACCAGTTTGTTCTCGATTAAATAGTTCCTGTATATCTTCAAATAAAGATATATGCTACAAAAATATACTGGATATCATAGTAAAACTAAAAATATATCTTTTCACAAGACAATAATATTATGTCCATAGTTGATTATAGCGCCATTTTTTCAAAAAGGAACGGTTTGGAAAAATTTGCGTAAAAACGAGCGTAGTATTTCTCTCAAACGTATTATTAACGTTTCGAGACTTCCAGAGATCTCGTATTTTTAAGTTTTTCTTTAGTACAAGACTATACTATACTTTCTCGATACACAAGTGATCTTTTTTAGTTTTATAGTGCACTTATAGACAGTGGGCGGGGTTGGGTCAGCGCCCCTAGGCCAGCGCCACATTAGACGGAAATTCCATCGCGAAATTTTCGTCACTTTAAATCCGCTACTGAACATCGCAAACAAATTACTGTAGTCGCTTATCACGGCCAGTTGCAAAATAATTAATTAAACTAATTCATAAACAACATTTCAATAATAATAATAGTTTATTGACACAACAAAAAAAAAACTAATATCAATAATCAATATACACTACGCGATTGGTAGTAACTTTGGTTATTTCAGCCAATGACGTGCGTTAAATGTCGGAATATAACCAGCATTTTTGCGACCGCGGTCTTTCCACCGAGTGGCGCGTCGTATTAGGTCTACACTACATTCGACAGAAATTCCGTCGCCGAACTTCCGTTGCGGTAAATCTATTAATAAACATTGCAGCCGCAGTTGTAGTCGTAAGGCATCCGATAGAAGTATAAGCTATTAATGAAGCTTTAGAACAAGAAAGCGTAAACATGGAGTCATCCCTTAAATAATCTACAATTCGAAATTGGGCAATTTGCACTTCTAAAATAAATCTTTCGATGTTAAACAATCGCCTAATGTGACGAGGGATATCTGCGAGGCCTTAAAGTACATACAAATTCAAAATTGAAATTCTACGTTGCAGATTTGACGCTTTCCGCGACGAAATTTCCGCATGCGGAATATGGAACAAACGCCGAACTTTTGCGTTTGTTCCCGTAGACGATAAATTACTCGTATATGAAATAAAATGTATCGGCGTTCCGTCGCTGATATTTCGCCACCAACTTTCCGTGTAATGTGGCGATGGCCTTAGTGTGTGTAGTTACATTGCGTGTTATTGCTTGGTTAAAAACACAATGTACATCGAAAATTTAGTTTTTTATTGCCGATGTATATTGTTATTAAATATATTATTAATTTAAATCAATTCATTTCATTTAATTTGCAAGTACGCATACAATAAGAGAAGTATTTTGCTCTTTTACACGTAATTTTTTCACAATATTGTTATAATATCATTTTATAGTAAATTGTGTTACTGGAGCAGTACACGATAACCATCATTTAGGAAGAGACAATAAAATAACAAAATTATTTTGGAGTTCGGTTCCTGGTTGGGTCGGCACACAATAAATTATTTGCTTTGTGATATTGCTCCAGTCTGGTACGCTAGAGACATCGACGAGCTTGTTGCTCACTTGTCATGATGGACCTACTCGTATAGTCAAGTTGGCTAAATGTGTATTTTTTATTATTATTACAATTTTTAACCACATAAATAATATAATAACGCGCAATGTAAAGTGTATCTACGAATATAGTAATTGCGTTTTTCGACACTCGAAGCCAAATCCCAATCGGGCTCTCTGTTAGTTTGTGCCCTAATTTTCTAGTTTTAATTTGTCTTTGCTCATGTCATTTAGCTTTAATGACAAGCAAGTAAAGCTGGGTCTACATATACGAGTATATTGCTGTTGCGATCATGATACGCCTCGGTAATAGGAATACGGTGATCGGTTTAGCAATATTATACTTATGTGGACCCAGCCTAATAGGTTTAGGTAGTACATTCGTCACGTTCCCTTGTAAATAGTATGATTGTGATAATTACGTAATTTAGGTGTTTAATCCTCGGTTCAATGTGTTCTCAAAGCATTTACGTTTAAATTACAAAATAATAAAAAAAAGTTACAATATATAGGTAAAAGAAATTACGAGCATTGGTTTAGTGACTATTTACTTTGACACTGTTGTGGCAATATAAGGTCCAAAAAAAACTTAACGGAAAAGGGATCGGTTACGACTTGGATGTACAAAATATACATATTGCTGTGAGGTACGATTGATGTTGCTGGAGGCAAATTAGGGAAACCAGCAGACTAGGCTGACGGAGCAAGTGATCTTTCTGTTGTGCTCAATATCAGGTTAAAGGTGGACAGCTCTGAAAACGGCCTGAGATATAAGAGCACAAAATAATCGTGTGCTTTTTTCAGTGCAGTACTGTCCAGGCGATTGATAACTTGTGTTTAGAATTTGGATGATTTTGTAATAAAGTAAGCTTATTACAAAATGGTGTAAGTGCCATTGTTGATTATTTAAATTTAACATTATATCTGAGACATAAGGTTTATATTTGTATGCAAATTTAAAATTATCAGAGTTAGAAGAATAGCATGTACATAGAGGTCCGAGTGACAGTTTTTCGCAGCAATATTGTATGAGATCATTTATCTATTTCTATGTTTTTGGAGAATTTGTTCTACTGGAAACATATTTATTATTTTGTAATTTAAAATAAATTTAAACTAGCAGTTACCCAATCATGGCTGAGCAAGTTATTTAGGCTGGTTATAGACACAAAATCTAAGATTAAAAAAATAACAAACTGGACGTATTAGTATAGTCAAATATAGATAAGACTATATTGGGAATATCGATACTTTAAACGATGACAAATTTAAATTAATTTATTCAGTTAGTACTTTAGGCACTTTCACACGTCAGATATATATTAATCACAATCATTTATTTTCATAATAAAAAATAAGACAAAACAGACACTTCAATCCACCAAACAAATATATACTTTCTGAAAAAAAAAAAAAATAATATAAAGCCATAATTAGAGCTGTAGCTCTATTTTGTTACTTAAGCGCAAACGTTATATAATGGAATCCGTTAATTATATATATCAGGCTATTAAAGTTGAGTGCTTATAGAGTTGAGAATTGAATACCATTTTGTAATTATGACGCAAGCTCTGACGAAAATAACGAAATCCACTAATAACGTTTGCGACTAATTAACAGAATAGGGCTACAGGTAATTCAATCCTTCTTCGAGTTTGTTTTGTAAATTGTATGGTTGAGGCTCAGCTAGGTTAATAGGAGGTAAAGTGGTTAATTGCTAACTGATGTTCAGTCTAAGATTAAAATCCTACATTAAACCATGATTGGGTGACTGGTTGGTAATAGCAGTCGCTCTGTATATAGTAGTTTTGTATGCACAGATAGTTATATACAGTAGTTAGTGTTAGAGGTTTAACAGATGGCTGTATTTAAATAATTTAACGCCCAATAACAACAGCTGTTTGCTCTGTTGGAGGATCTGACGTCATATTTCCTATGTATAGATTGTGTTTAGATTATACTTATTTTGTAATAGTTACTTTAAGTTTAAGGCTAAAGCACACAGCGAGCGCGGTGCGGTTAGATATTTGTTTTGACAAACCGCACCCTTAATATGGAATTTAATAGCTATATTTATAAACATTTTGCTAAACTTGAGCAAGTTTAATATGTAACATCAAGGAAGGTTTAACGCTTTCGCATCTCTCTCGCTCGCACTATCCTACATTATCCAACATTTTTTAAGAATTTTTGAGAAATGAAGTCTTCAACTTATCATAGATTTGTTTTAGTAAAATTGAGTAAAATCGTTATAATTTTTTTGTTATTTTTCTCTGTCTTAAATTGGGTACATAAAAGTAAAATATGTCTGTAATTTCTTTAAAAAAAATATGTGCGTGCGAGAAGGATGCAAAAGCGTTAAAACCTTTTAACAGTAAACAAAAATGACAAGACACATTAGGAAACAAAAACAAGTTTAACGGAATGCTTATAAAAGCTCAAAGCTCTGTGTCCAAATACGCTTCTAAACTGCGTTCTTAATCAACACTACTCAAGTGTAGTATAGATTTGTTTGCATTATACATTACGTGCTATAGTTAAACCAAACACAAGCTGGCTATAAAATAACACGCAGTGTACTTTGAAAATTACTCAGGATCAAAACCTCGAATAAAATAACAGCTATCTTCGGAGTTATTTTAATATTCTATAGTAGTTGCGTATTTCGACATTAAAGTTCTATATTAGAGGATGAACGCGGCGCGGTGCGGCTTGCTGTTTGCTCCAGCCTTAGGCGCAAATTATACAGAAATGGCGCAAGGTAAAGGTGCGGCGCAGGCATCGCTTCAAAACGTATCGATACAAAATGTAGGTAGGCGACACGTTGTGTATTACTAGCAGTCGTGACTGAATTGGCGCGCAAGCATTCTGCATATATGTTCAAGAAAGATATAGAAATTCTTGAAAGATTACAGAGGCGGGCAAGTAAACTCCCACACTGCTTGAGGAAAAAGTCATATGAACAGAGGCTTAAATATTTAAAGCTTACAAGTCTCAGAAATCGCAGAATGAGGGGAGATATAATTGAGACATTTAAAATTCTAACAGGAAGGTATAACTGCCCCCACCTAGCCAAAATGTTTAGGTTTAAATACAAGCAATACAAATATAGGATATCACTTCATGAATAACAGAGTTGTAAATATGTGGAACAAAATACCAGAAGACATATTAAAGTCCTCAACTGTAAACACCTTTAAAAACAAACTGGTCAAGTGGCTAGTGACAATCGAAATAGACTATGGTGATAACTGACAATTTAATAAACTTTACACCAGTGCTCGATATAGGCATCAGCAATGCGCTGCGAGCCTATAAATCAATAATAATAATAATAATATTAATGAGTTGCAGCAAAGCAAGTTCGTTCGTTGTCTGAAGAGGAAGACATGTTATCACGATAGAGTCACCCAGTGTAATAACTCGTGTTTTTTTTTCGCCTCTTCGTTATATTTCAAAACCCGTGCCTTATCTGTTTCACGCCTGCTCTTCGCTTTCACCTTACGCTGTTTCTGTATAATTCGCGCCTTAAGAGGCCGACTTAGGCCATGTTTATTACTGAAAAATTAAAAATTGCTAATTAACATTTACGAAAAAAAATATTCTTGTGGGTACTAAATATTAAATTAAATTTTATAAACAATAAATGGATAGTTAGTGATTCATTTATTTAAACCAGGTTATATCACATTTTGGCCCTGTTAATCAAATTACATAACAATTTTTTAACAAAGTCTTATTATGTCTATGAAGTATAGTATCATCACGACCGTATCCCAATTCGGTGTAGTCAGAAAACACGCTTTTTAGAGAAGCGGATTTACATTTACCCAACTTTACTTTAGACCCAATGTATGGGTATATGTAGTATATGTATATGTGTGTGTATATATATATATATGTGTATTAGTGTATAATAATATAGTTAAACCGTAGAATTTTATACAATTTTACACCTACCTTTCAATAAAGTGCTCAAGTTGTCCCAATGGTTGGCTAGGATAGAATGTCTGGCGGCATTATAAGCCCGCCTTTGTCTTTGTGCAATAAAGATTTAAACAAATTAATAATAAATTTGTAACCGAAAATCTTTAAATATGTCAGAAATAAACATGGCCTTAGTATGTGTAGCTTCTAGAAATTTGTTCCAAACATGTACTGACTTTGTGTAAATAAGGGTATTGTACTTTTTTTATAAATGTAGCTGCAAATTACCAATAACTGCGAACTGCCAAAAGTACTGTAGATGTAACCAATAAAAACTACTGCATATATTATTGACTTTTATTTTACTCATCTGCGCCATTCCTTCACAATACAGGGGAGTAATTAACGAACTATAGACATTAATGTCGCATTCGATATATCTTCTACAGCTCGAGAATTCCCCCCCCCCCCCCCCCTTGGAACCCTAAGACCGCGTCCGTATGTGAAAACATACGATGTAATCGTTTCTTTATAAAGCTCATAATCGTGGACTAAAAATATCGTGTGTACGGAGTAGCCATTATATCCGTTAACTATATATATATATATATATACCTAGTTAACGGATTCCAATATATAACGTTTGCGCTTAAATAACAAAATAGGGCTGCTGATTGTTTTCTTTTATATAGCCTCGCTCGATGTTCGCAAGGCTAATGGTCCTGATGGTATCCCAGCCATAGTTCTAAAGAGGTGTGCACCTGAGTTGACTCCAGTCCTCACGCGCCTATTCCGTCAGTCATACTCCTCTGGTGTTGTGCCGGAAACCTGGAAGGTGGCCAATGTGCAGCCCGTCCCGAAGAAGGGAGATCGTTCAGACCCTTCCAACTACCGCCCCATTGCCGTAACCTCAGTACTGTGTAAAGCAATGGAACGAATTATTAACGCCCAACTCGTTAAATATCTAGAAGATCACTCCGTAATCCATGACCGCCAATATGGATTCCGTCCAAAGCGCTCAACGGGTGATCTTCTGGCATTCGTATACCATGTCTGGGGTGAGGCAATGGATAAATTTGGTGAATCATTGGCGGTCAGTCTGGACATCTCCAAGGCCTTCGATAGGGTTTGGCACAAGGCTTTGCTTTCCAAGTTGCCGGCATATGGTCTGCCCCCACGGCTGGTGGACTGGATAGCTGGCTTCCTGCATGAGCGCAGCATTCGTGTCCTTGTGGACGGGAATGCGTCTGATCTCATGTCAGTGAACGCTGGCGTACCGCAGGGCTCTGTGTTATAACACTCTTTCTTCTGCATATCAATGATATGTTGTCTCTGGGCAACATTCATTGTTATGCAGACGACAGCACGGCCCACGGGAGGTATCTAAGTCCCCGAGCTTTGGGAGGTAGCCAACTAGAAGAATCACGGCGTATTATGACGGCAGAACTGGACGACACCCTTCACAAAATATATTTGTGGGGTGTCCAAAATCTTGTCCAGTTCAATGCCAACAAGACCCTGGCATGCGCGCTGACGGCCAAGAAGTCCCCCTTCTCTCCTCCCCCCACTCTTCAGGGCACCACGCTGGATCTACAGCCCAGCTTCAGCATCCTCGGGGTGGAAATACGCTCAGACCTTAACCACCGGAACTACATTGAGAGCATCACCAAAACAGCGTCAAAAAAGCTCGGAATACTGAACAAGGTGAAGCGGTTTTTCCCGCCATCAATCAGACTGTTGCTGTACAAAGCACAGATCAGATCATGCGTGGAATACTGTTCACACCTTTGGGATGGTTCAGCCAAGTACCTCACAGATGCTCTCAATGTCCTACAAAGGCGAGCTGTTCGAATTGTGGACGATGCCACTATATCTGGAACTCTCGAATCCCTGCAGCTTCGCCGAGATGTAGCTTCTCTGAGCGTGTTCTACCGGCTATACTATGGTGAGTGCTCTGAAGAGCTCTATAACCTAATTCCTTCCTCCCCATTCCGCAACCGAACCACACGCACAGGTCAGAATATGCACCCACATACCGTAGTCACTATCCCTTCGCGTACCTATAAATTTGGTGACTCATACATCTGTCGCACAATAAAGATGTGGAATGCTCTTCCAGCCTCTGTGTTTCCACTTTCCTATAACCTGGAGTCCTTCAAGCGAAGTGTGAAAAGGCATCTAGTCAAGCCGGCATAGTGTTAGGGACTGATGTCGGATATAAGGGTCTGATTCCAGTTGCTAACATTCATGGACCCTGCGCGCCACTTACCATCAGGTGGGCGCAGGGTCACATGTCGTGCTAGTATAAAAAAAAAAAAAAAAAAAAAAAAAAAAGCCTAGAGTCTAACATACTTTAGTTACACAAATTTTAAAAATGTCCCCTTTTGTATCGTAATAACTTACCATCCGCTATCCACATGGTGGTTGTTGTTATCAATAAATTCCTTGGTCATTTATTCGTTTGTTTACATTTTAATTTAGGTAAATCATTAGGTCGTGAGAGTCATAATAAGAATTGATTACTTGTAGCTGGAAATAACGTGCGTAAATATAATTTATCAGAAAAGGCTTATCGTACACACGACGGTGTTAGTTTATCTAGTTTAGTAAGTTTTTTTACTAAATTTTTGATGTTCATAGTAGAGTATCATCACGACCGTATCCCTTTCGGGGTGGTCAGAAACCACTTAATTTTTATTTTAAAGAACCGGGTTCACATTTAACTAACTTTACTATAGGCCTATCATGACAAGTGGCAAGCTGATCGATGTCTCTAGCGTATCAAACTCGAGAAACATCACAAGTAAATATTTAATTTTTGTGACTCGACCAGAAATCGAACCTGGTAGTCTAAATTCACGAATTTAACCGCTTGATTCTATGTACAACCTTGTAAACATACAATGTAAAATTAAAAAACGCAACTACAATAGTTAGGTATTTCGAAAAGTGTGTTGCAACATATGGCATACAGATGGTGTGCTCGGATAATAACGTCTTATAATCTACATCTCTGCTAAAATCAACAAATACAGTTAAATACATATAACTCATCATTATCAGCAAATAGTTTTTTAATTAAGGCAATATGTACAGGAGAAGAATTAAATGTTACAAACCACCAAATTAATGCAACACGTATTATGAATGAAGAAAGAAAAAATAGATTGCAAAGAGAAACAGATTTAAGTAAAACAATTATATCAAAATTATCAGATAAAGCACAAAGAAGTGTAAAAAGAGCAATAGAAACAAGATCGTCACAATGGCTCACAGTTCTGCCCACAGCAGTCGACAATACTGACCTAACTGCAACACAATTTCGAGATGGCTTAGCTATCCGATATGGCCGAGAGCCGACTAGAATGCCCGAAAAATGTGATGGATGTGGTGAACATAATTTTGATCTAAACCATGCATTAAACTGCCAAAAAGGCGGACTTGTGAAGCAGGGCCACGACCATCATCGTGACGATTGCAAGGGTTGGGCGGATATTGCTTGGGGAACTGGAACAATTGAGCCAATTATGCGAGATGCAACTTTTAGTCAGCCCGCACTTGTGGGAGACTTAATGCTTCACGGAGTATGGGAACCAGCGAGGAAAGCGTTTTTTGATGTTCGCATTGTTAATGCCGACGCAACCTCGTACGGAACCCGTACCTGGGGAAGCATCTCCCAAACCCATTCACACGAGAAACACCGTAAATACGACAGGGCAGCAGAAGATCTCAGAGCTTCATTTACGCCGTTGGTTATCTCGTGTGATGGCTCATTAGGTGCTGAGTACGCGGCTTTTGTCAAAAAGACCGCTTCACGGCTTTCTGAAAAATGGCAGAAGCCATTCTCACAAGTTGCAGGCTGGCTAAAAACAAAAATACAAATTTCTGTTATAAGGGCTATAAGCTTAAGGATCAGAGGAACCAGAAAGCGAGTGAGATGGATAGGATGTGAGGATGGAGCAGGTATGTTTGAAGGAACGAATGAATGATTGAATGTGAATGTTAGATGATTTTATATATTTAGTTTTATGTTTTTTTAGTTATTATTGTTATTTTGTTGAAATAAATCAATTATATTAAAAACTTACTACAAATACAGTTCAAAAGACAAACCTACAACATACAAAGGGTCTTCGAATTTATAGTATTAGTATTTATTTTAGGATTTTTTTTCTGGTTAAGTGTTTAGACAACTTCTTAACTATTCCACAAGTAACTATTAGTGGAAACGTGCCCGACGGCTTAACGTTCCCTATTTGTTTGGTATTGAAAATCTATGACAAATTTATTATTTTTGTTTTCTGGAACACGCTAGTTCAGGGGACAGAGCACATTTACCTATACATAATTGCTTTGCAGTATTTTCGTAGTATAATAATTTCTGGCTATGAACCTTTATATATAAAAATATTGTTATTTTAAGATATGTTATATAACTTGTAATCCATTATAAATGTCAAAGAAGCTTTATCTTGACGCTTATATTACTCATCATCTGACTATGACAATTGACCACGTGACCTGTCTGCCTATTTGATTCGCCTTCATGCCTAAACTACTTGATTGATTTTGACGCCCCAGGTCAAACAGCTAGTCGGACTCTCATAATTAAGGTGGCACCTGGCCTTACGTGACCTATGTTATACTCGCATAGTCATGTTTAGGTGTTCTTTGTTGGAAATCTGAATAAGTAAATAAATGAAACTAAATAACATTATTCATCTTGTACGTATATGCATTTTTAGATAAATTATTCTAACAAGATTACAATTTAAGTAGAAAAAACCCTTTGTTTTACAAGGTATACAAGATATTTAAAATATAATCATGACAGCTCTAGTATTAAAATACTTGATTGATACGAAAACTACATATTTTATTTTCCAAATAACTTAATATCACACAACAATCACATTAGTCTTATCAATAAAAGAATTGTACACAGCACAAATAGTACAAAAATTGCCCAAAATGGATAATGTAAGTTGTTACAAGCCGGGATTTAATCCGCGATTTTTGATTTGAAGGAAAGCGTTTTAACAACCGGACCACCACGGCACATCACTCTCTCTTCGGAATTTGGCGTCGTCGCGTCTCGCCTTGTGTACGTAAGGCCTTATATTACTGTGGGATAAATACCTACACAGTCAGATAAGATCCTACGTTCTGTTCTTAAGCAATAATGCTTCATATAATATCGATCTGGTTTACGTTCCTTATTTCTGGTAAGTACTATTTTCTTAATATTTTGTTTATTTTTAAAATCAATATAACAGTAAAGTATAATATTTAACCAGAATCAGTAACAAATATGGATTCCTAAAATTATGAATGCCCCGCGCGCGTATTCATAATCTGCTTCATTTAAATTACACTTTTCTATTAATATTATTTTACCTTTTGTATTACTTTGGTTTTATTTTGTTATATGTAGATACGATATTTTTTCTATACCTACTGTCTCAATTTTTTTTGTTCAATCACAAATGTTTTTGTAAACAAAAATTGAGGCTCCCTGTATGACAGACCGCCTGGGACATCGAACAGGGATCCCCGTGTTTATGGGCGTAGCGAGGTACGGGCAGGAGGGGCAGCTGCTTTAAAAACACTCCTTAAAAAAAACTTTTTAATTACTACTTCCACTGTTCATGTGAAACTCATATGTTAAAAACAACGACAAAAACAATATGATTTAGGATTTTCTTTGTCTGCTCCCTCTTATATACAATCCTGGCTACGCCCTTGCCCGTGTTTATTGATTGATCTAGGGTTTTTGGGTCAATAAATATTTGTTATTTTTATTTTATTTATTTAATGTTTAAGGACAACTTCAGCTAGATAGATAATATATTTGTGATATTTCTCGAGTTTGGTACGCTAGAGACATCGACAAGCTTGCCACTTGTCATAATTGGCCTATAGTAAAGATGGCTAAATGTGCATCCGCTTCTTTATAAGCGTGATTTCTGGCCACCCCGAAAGGGAAACGGTCATGATGATACTTCACTTCTATACTAGAAGTACAAAAAAAATATGATTAAAATGTATCGCTATTTTAGCGCACGAACGCTCTAAGGCTGGGTTGTCCCAAAACGAAGTATATGTAATTGTAACGATTGTACTTAAAAATGGTGTTAATTGTACCAGCTGACCTTTAGAAGAAAACTGATTCATTCGACGCCATTTTAACTTTAATCGTAGTGATATAATTTTTTTGAGCTGTGATAATGAATGATGCAATAACTTAATTTTAAGCAATAACTTCAGTTTCAGCTTCAAGCTTGCCAGAAGGAAAACCATATAGAAGCGATTACAGTTACAACCAGAAAACAGATGGCTACTATAAGATCCACGAGGACAGCCAGATGTGGCGTCATGCCAAAGAGCTGTGCTCTGCTAACGGAGCCACCTTGATGCTGTCCAGTGTAGAAAACTTGGTGTTCGCCCACTCATTGTACAAGAAGATGTTAAACCTTGACAATAAGATCTGGATCATGAGAGAAAGCGATGAAAGTGACGAAGGTATATATTCAATTCATTTATTCACCATAAGATACATAACGTACACTTGGTTTTGTCAGTTATACAATTAACAGTTTACATATCATGGAAGGATAGCAAAAAAAATCGACCATTAGTACAAAGAACAGCCATCGTCATTACCAAATAAAAACTATGTAAATTATACACTCCCTAAATGTACTCGTAGATCCTGCTGTAAAAGAGCGTTGTCAGTTACTATACTATTTAAACCTACGTTATTAAATTAGATGTCAGTAAATGTCACAAAATATATTAATAAATATTAAATTATGTAAGATAAGCAGCTGTAAAAGGGCGTTGTCACTTAAAATACATAAAAAACTTATGTACGAGTATGTTATCAAAGTAATTAAACTATACATGTTTTTTAACAAAAAAAAAATGATTTAGTTTTTAGTTGCCCAGTCAAGCCGGTATAGTATTAGAGACTGATGTCAGTCATGAGTGTCTGATCCCAGTTGCTAACATCCATGGATCTCGCGCGCCACTTACCATCAGGTAGCACATGTCGTGCTAGCATAAAAAAAATGGCTATCATCAGCTCCTAGGACAGAACACAGAATTCTTGACCTCTACTGTTGGAGATTAGCCGTACAGAAATTTCTGGAGAGTTTGACCTACACTCGCCACGCTGGTCAGATTGGTTATTAGTATGTAAATTTTTAATGATAATTTATTAACGATTTCACAATTTATTTATGTATGTATTTTAATAAGTAAAAATATATAAAACACTGCCAACATTTTCAATTTGTCGAGTAAGGAGGCTAAAATAATTGCCTGTCCTAAAGTATTTGTTTATTCATCGTCATCATCATCAGCCTGTGTCTTTCACTGCTGAATATAGGCCTCTTGTGCCACTTCACACGATCTTCTGCCACCCTCATCCATCCCCCACCCAGCTTCCTCAGGTCATCTGTCCATATGGTCGTCCCACTTTGCGTCTTCTAGTACGTCGTCTCCACTCCAGAACGCGTCTACTACATCGTTCATCGGTTATGCGACAGACGTGTCCAGCTCATTGACACTTCAGCTTGCTAATTTTTTAATTTTTTTAATTTTTTAAAATTTATTTATTACGGAATAATTAACGACCAATAAAAATATTAAGAGAAAAAAATATATTATAAAATTGTACATTGTTTGTCATTAAAATTATCGTGTTTTCTTTACAGATAGCGATGTCACTGAGTGTGCTACGATGAACAGAGTCGGGGATTTGGAGATGGGAAACTGCGATCTGAAACTACCCTACGTCTGTTTCGTTGCTAAGAAAGACATCGTGTATGACGATCGATGTGATGTCTTTACTTCTGGTAATCACCAGCATTATTACAGCCTCTAGAACAGAATCCTAGAACTATTGCTTATTATTTTTTTGTAGTAGTTGGTATTAGTTTTTGATTCCGCAATTTTAAACGGACATGAAAAGTAAAGTTTTTTATTAATAAATTACTTCAGTACGGATTTTGTTAGAAAGTAGTGTTATTTTCTTTAATAATGTGCTACAATGATGACAAATTTCTTAGCACATTATGGATTCACCGTGCGGGTGCCAGATCCATCGTGTGTGGGAAACGAAGAGAAGAAGAATGGTATCTCGGGCTTGCGACCAAATATAGGCTGGTTTTTTTTTTGCCCATAATTATTCACATTGTAGCACATTATTAAACAAAACAACACCACTTTTGGCTATCAATATGCATCATAATGTCATCATTAGCCTGCACTGTTGGACATAAGACCTCCCCCAATGCTCGCAACTGCAAGCGGTCTTTTGCAACCTTCACCTTCCGCGTTGTTCCGTCCGTATCTTTACTCTAGAACCCGTTTGCCCCATCAGTTGTCGGTTCCGCGGTAGATGTGTGCAGCCCACTGCCACCTCAGCTTGCTAATTTTGAAGGCTATGTCGGAACATAAATAATTTAAGCATAGCTTTCTATATAACTCACTAAGCGACCTTTTGTGAAAAAGACCCACTGTCAGTGTCCACGTTACTGCTCTATACGACATTACAGGAAGGACGCACTGGTTGAATACTTTTGGCTTCAGACATTATGGTATGAACGATGAAAGGATTTATCAATCAATATCCATAGTATATAATTTACAAAACAAAAAACATTTACTTAACATGTCGGTGCAAAATGGCGGGAATGTTTTTAATTTGATCCAATTAATTTTTGTAGGATACGAGCATAATGCAGTGACCGGTAGTTGCTATAGGTTCATTAATGCTGCTATGACGTGGTTTGACGCCAAGGAGGAGTGTGAAAAGCAGCAGAGCCACCTTCTGGTCGTCAACTCCCCGACTGAACACAGCCAGATCAAAGAATTCATGAGCAGACAACCATCTGAGTCCAAGGGATCTTTCCATTCTGACTTCATCATCATAGGATTTAGGGTTTATCAAAATGAACGAGAACAGAGGATATTTCGAACTATTTTTAGTAAGTTTTCTTAAAAATCTATATTCACTACAGGTCCGTCATGACAAGTGAAAAGCGAACAGGCCTCGAGAAATATTACAAATGAAATAAATTATTGTTTCCTGTCCAGGAATCAAACCTGATACCGCATCTAAATATGTAACAATTGATAGGACTAGTTAAGTATTAATATATATATCACCCCGCTAAGTTATTGTAGCGCGGTGATTCTGCCATAAAATAACCCATAATTACACAGCTAAATTACGAAAAAATTAAAACATAGAAATGTACTTACCAAACCAAAAATCTTTGTTTCTTAGAAACAAGCTAAAGTTTATATTAAACAGAAGCACATAAAACATGGTTAAAAGCGGTATCATGTAAAAAGACGGAGTGAAATTCAATATAGCGTGCGAGTGGCGCGGATGCTCTGATCCAAGTGTTAGACCAATGATTTGGCAAGTTTGGCTTATCTTATGTTTTGGCATAATCCGAGGGGTGTTGTAGGTACTTGTAAATCTGTGACGTACCTACGTAATAAAAGTATATTTCTTATTGATCTTCGTAGTCTAGCGGTTGAGTCCGTGAATTTAGACTCGGAGGTACCGGCGTCAATTCCTGGTCGAGACACAATAATTCATTTGTCATATTTCTCGAGTTGGTACGCTAGATACATCGATGAGCTTGCCACGATGGGCCTAAAGTAAAGTTTGCTAAATGTGAATTCCCTTCTATAATATAATTTATTTATTATTTACTTATTCCACACCTGTCTTTTACAAATAAATATTTACATTCAAATGATTACCGAACACCTAGCCAATTACGGAATAACATTATTTTCACTAAACATATAGCATGAACGGATTATTAACAATTTAAACTATTAAAAAATAAACATAAGAATAAAAATAAAAATAAGGAGTTTAAAAAAACCATCTACGCATCACTATGTAAGTGTATGTAGGTATATGTGAATGTGTATTGTCAGTGTAGGTGTGTGAAGGTGTAAATTGTAAGTGTGAGTGAGTGAGGAATATAAACTAGGATTATCGTTATTTTGACGTTTTACGGACAATATGCTGATTAGCATGCTACGGAATTGTAAAACACGTTCTTCTTCGACAGGAGATGCCCGCTATATCTTATTTTTTATCTCTTTTGTCATTAGTGGTTCAAAAACGAGCTTTTTGAATTTTAAAGAAAGCGTTCTTAAAACCGTCCCACTACCTAAATTTTATTTGAAACCATAAAATACATACAACCTAGGGATAGGTCGTAGGTCATCCTATGAGAAAAGTCATATTTGGATTGGAGTTTAAATTTGGATTGAGATTGTTCAACTATTTACAGTTGATGTTGTACCTTTTTCAGACCAAACGTTGGCAGAGGCAGGGTACGAAGACTGGAGTATTGGGGAACCGAACAACTTTGCGTCTTCAGAGTACTGCGGCTCCTTGTTCCGATATGATGGCAAACTTAATGACGTTAACTGCGTCAAACCGTACGCTTTTATATGCGAAAATGAGGTTCATTAGGCTGAGATCTACATATTGAAGGTTCCAGACGCCAGTAAAAGACAGAATACCACATCAAAAAAATTTAATTTATTCTTCACCGTTATCCTTTTTTGGTATTTTAACGATTGTGTCAGTATACTTTAGTATGTACATTATAGTCTACTTAAAAGACCAACCTTCACCTTCCTGTTATGAAATACACATTTTATATAATAAAATACGCTAACAAATAATGGGTTGCCTAAAGAATTATCGTCACGGCTATATTTATTTATGTTTTATGATCAAACAAAAACATCCTGTATTATTACACTAGCTGATAGTACCTACAATATATATACAACTATATAATAACTATACAACTAACCACGGGAAAAATCGAGGAATAACGAGGAATCGAATCCGGTAGGTACCTTTGAATCAAAATCCACTGACTTAACCGCTAGACCACGGAGGCAGTTATTGTTGCTGATAGTGTCGCTTATAAGGGTCAAATTTTGAAAAGTAATGTCAAACGTCAAATTTAGGAGTCAATTTTCCGGCTAGAAAAATAGTTTTATGTAAGAAAAATATAATGCAACTGCCTCCGAGGTCTAGCGGTTAAGTCCGTGGATTAAGACTCGGAGGTTGATTCCTGGTCGGAACACAAAAATATTTATTAATGTAAATAAATACATTTAATTATTATTTAATTTATTTGTGATATTTATCGAGTTTGCCTAGCTTGCCACTTGTCATGACTGGCCTAAAGTAAAGTTGGCTAAATGTGAATCCGCTTATTTACAAGCGTGGTTTCTGTCCACCCCGAATGGAAAACGGTCGAGATTATATATATATATATATATATTTACTGAAATATAATGCAGTTTTATTCTTTAACAAAATCGGCCCGGAAACTCCTCTCAGAATTTTTCGATATTCCTTGTAGTTTTGTTCCTTTGTTCATGTTAGGCAACCCATCACCATTGCTTTTGTTAGCGTATATATAGAAAAGTTATATAGAAAAGTGGGTTTTATTCAGATATCAGATCGGTGAAAGTCGCTCTTCTACGTATCTTGTACTTATATGTCCAAGTATGTCATATTTTAAATAAGCCGTTGGCCACCATAGTTTGTTTTCCAGAAAAAAAAAACTGTTTGTACAATAAATATGTATCTACCTATATTTTAATTTCATTTCTCGGACATATTTCTCTCTTTATACTATGAGATAGTCATTTAAATGTAGTAACAATATTATTAGTTTCTCTAAATAAATTTTGTTGGAATATCCTTATACCTAAGCTTTTTTATCTTTTACTCCGTGTCCTTTTTTTTCCGTTACCGTATCGCTAGCTTGAACATTGACAATATTCTCGGAATCTTCGCAAAGCTTCGCATTCACTATGTCATCCGTGGCAGATACGACGACAGTGTTCCTCAGGGACTGGCGTGCAGCCACCATCAATGATCGTCTCTATAATAAAAAAAATATATTTTATATATTTTGATATGATGGGTAATTAGTTATCAATCATTATTTTAAATTATACACATAATTCAAATCATCATCACAGACTCCTAAAGGCATGAGCGTACCCAGGGAGGGACAGGGGCGGTAGCTGCATATACTCGTATATAAAATTTAATTTATTTGTGATATTTCTCGAGTTTGGTACGCTAGAGACAACGAGATTGCCACTTGTCATGATTGGCCTATAGTAAAGTTGGCTAAATGTGAATGCACTTTTTCATAAGCGTGGTTTCTGACCACTCCGGAAGGGAAACGGTCGTGATGATACGTTACGTAGCCCTTTAAATTTGCCTACACTTACCACGCTGATAAGATAGTTTAGCGTGGGTCTAATGGTATAATTTATTACGATTCCACAAGTTGGTATTTAAACCAGGACCAGCTTAAGGTGCGCTCAGAGGTTCGGGAATTAGTTGTAAAATATGACAAAGTTAGTAAACAAAATGAAACTCGTTGGTACGGCGACGTTTTCAGATTAACGAACAGCGTTCTAACAAATCGAGCACCAACGCTATCCTCCTCCTCCTTGCGTCGTTCTCCTCACTGCTGAGGGTCGTGACCCCCTCCACGGATCACTTTGTCCCGGACGATGCTGCGCCATCCGGGTCTGTTCACGGCTGCATGTAAGGCATCGTGCATCTGGGTATTTAGTGAGGTGCGGATCTGGTCAGACCAGCGTATGGGGCTTCGGCCACGTGGTCTTTTGCCTTCGACTTTCCCTGTGATTACAAGCCTTTCCAGGTTACCAGGTGTTTTGCGGGCTATATGACCGAAATACTCAAGGACTAGTTTTAGACAGATGGAAGACAGCCTAGTAGAGATTTTGAGCTCCTTGAGTATTGACACGTTAGTTCTTCGGGCTGTCCAAGGGATACGCAACATACGCCTCCAACACCACATCTCAAAGGCATCGATGCGGCCACGATCACCGGCTTTGAGAGTCCAAGTTTCAGCGGCATAAAGAAATATGGAGAATATTAAGCTACGTATTAATCTTGTTTTGGTCTTTAGGGTGATATTTCGATCCTTCCATATTCCTTTTAACTGACTCATTGCATTTTTAGCCATGCCGATTCTTCTTCGAACTTCTGTCTCACATGAGCCGGTGTTGGAGATGCTGGATCCAAGGTATATGAAGTCTGTGACGCATTCTAGGTTCAGCGCTCCTGTGAGATCCAGTTTTTTAGAGCGATCCACCACCATTATCTTCGTCTTCAGCTTGTTGATATGCAGACCCAGTTTTTTGCTAATTCCCTCCATTCGATCGAGTAGCCCAAGCATTTCCGCTTCAGATGCAGCTAAGAGGGTTGTGTCGTCTGCGTAACGCAAGTTTGTAAGTTTCTGTCCACCGACACTTACTCCCCGTTCCCAGCCCTCCAGCGTGCGTCTCATAATGTACTCCCGGTATGCGTTAAAGAGAAGAGGAGACTAAATGCAGCCCTGTCTTACGCCTTGTTGAAATTTGAAGGGTTTAGAATTGACTTGGTCAATCTTGGCGACGCTATAATTCCTTTTAATTAATAAAAAAAACTCACCTTTTTAAGCATTTCCAACTTTTCCTTATTTTTTCTGCCAAAGAATCCAACCTGGTAAAACAATAATTCGACAATCAGTAACCAAACTCGAGAAATATCCCAAATACCTAAATTAAATAAATTATTGTGTGACCTGAGTCGCAAACGTTATTAGTGGATTTCATTATTTACATCAGAGGTTGCGTCATGATTACAAAATATTATTTAATTCTCAACTCTATAAGCGCTCGACCTTGACAGCGGCCGTGCAAATATCAACTTCCATAGCGTGATATATATATATATATATATAGTTGACGGATTCCATTATATAACGTTTGCGCTTAAGTAACAGAATAGGGCTGCTGGAATCGAACACAGTACTTACTTCCGCGCCTAAATTTACGGTCTTTTAACCGCTAGACAACAGAGGGAGTGTACTTTTGTTACTACATATTATTGTAAGCGGTTAAGTCTGTGGATTTAGACCCGAAGGTATAGTGTTAGGGACTGATGTCAGTCATGAGCGTCTGATTCCAGTTGTAAACATTCATGGACCTCGCGCGCCACTTACCACAGGTCAAATTCACATGTCATGCTAGTAAAAAAAAAAAAGGTTTGCTGAATTGACTTACCTCATAAAGTATAAATCCGATTAATAGTAGAAGTAAAACACCAATAATTGCAGCAATTAAGATTATCCAATAAGGTACCTCGCTACCTCGTTGTAGATACACTTCATTTTTTACACTGAAAATTCGGTCAAATATTCTTATCAAATCACATATGGCATCCCTAAATCAAAACTATTCCAGGTATCATAAATGTAACATTTTTAATGCTAGGGAAACTTATACCCGTAAAATAATAAATATGTGTACCTACTTATATTGTTTTATTTTAAATTAATATTATATATACATATTATCGACCAAGAAAGTTTATCAGTTTTAACAAAGCTTTCTTTGTTATTAAAATATTGCTAAGGTCGAGTATTCAAATGATCGTACTATTTTCAGGGGAAAATCAACCTTATTGTTAAATGAGGTGCAAATTAAATCTCAACAGTAAATTGGTAAACCACTTCGATTGAGCCTATTTATTGACTTAAAACCATAAGAAACAATACGATGACAAAAACCTATATATTACCCTAAAAGGATATCATTCATCTTGTATGGGATTTGAGCTAAATTGTTTATAGTTATAGTATATAATTACCTTGCTGATTTAATATCATCATCAAACATTACACGCAATATACTCTTTAGTGTCACGTTTCTCGTGCTCAGAATGTCCTCTGAAAATAAAGAAATTGAATTATTATGAAATATATTTCCCCAAAAGACATTATTAGATTATACATTATATTTAATGCACCCCGCGATCCTCTACCACACTTTCAAAGGTTAGCTGTAATAAAATGCCTTTAAGTCATTAAGTTCGCCCTTGTACCTTACATTTAGGTTTTTTTGTGCAATAAAGAGTTTATAATAATACAGCAGCCGTATTCCATTACATAAGCGCAAACGTTAGATTGTCAAAATAGTGGAATCTGTTAAGAGAGTTTAATGCTTGTGCTTTCCTCTCGCTCGCACAATACAGCATTTTTAATTAATTTATTTATTTTTATTTATTCAGGAATCATACAGATCTTAAAACATAATTACAACAATTCTAAAAGTTACACAATCCAGCAAAGTTTCCACTTAAATATTAAACATAGATTGTGCAAAAAATAATAATAATAGAGATAAGCTTAAAAACAATACCTATATAACAAATACAACTAAACAATATACAAATATAAATATAGGAAAATAAAAAAATAAATTAATATTAGTAATCAAAAAATAAATAAATAAAAGTTCTCTAAGCATTCCAATTATTTATTTATTTATTTATTAAATACTTTATTGCACTTTACTTAAAAGTATGTACAAAGGCGAACTTAAGCTATTTCGGATTTTTCTACCAGCTAACCAATTATGATTAATTTAGATAATTTTATATTAATTTCTTTTTTTAACCTAGCAACACTAACACTGAACAAATCAATATCACCGACACTAACACTGAACAAATCAATATCACCGAAATTTTCATTGTAGTTTAGGCATGATTTTAGCACAAAGGAGTTTTTCAAGTATTTTGTTCCAGCAAATCTGTTAGCAAATAACAGTTTGGATCTATTCCTCTTTCTATTAATGTAGTCTATTAACTTTCTAGGAAATAAAATTTCGGACATTTTGGATATATTTCCACTTTCATATACCTACCTAAATTTAGAGAAAAACAGCAAATATATTATAACGATTTTACTCGATTTTACTAAAACAAATTCATGATTATTAATTTTCTATACATATACCTATGAATTCTTATGTGAACAAATTATGACGTTTCAAATAAACCAATGCTAGTAGTACGAGTATGTAGATCAGAAAACTATTTTGTTATATTACAATGTCCGTGTGGGCGACGATTTGGTATCCTTAGCGACACGTTTTTGTTCTTTTTAATTTTGATATTATTTTGACTTTTTATATGACATATTTGTTTATTTACATTTTGACGTTGTCTAATAAAACATGGGAAAAAATATAGTCGATAATATGCCTTTTTAATAAGTAAATCCCTGAAAATAGACCCCAGCTGTGAATGACGGTCACAGTCCGCATAGGTACTTTAACGTACCTAAGGCGATAGCCAACGGCATATACGTACCTTCGTAATGAAACTAAATATCTTATGTGTTTAGTTAGGTAGGTAGGACGACGCGACAGATTTGATATGCTATTGATCATGATATATGCATGTACTCAAAATTAAAATATTCTTGATTTTGTTGGAGAACTAATAAATAAATCATTTCAGAAATTATTCAAATTATTACCTAGAGTCTCGGTTTCGATTTCAAAAGGAATATGAATGTCAATTTTGCTCATTCTTTTAAGAAGTGGCAATTTGAAGGTAGCGTCGCCGTTGTTCACTTCTGCGAGCACATGTTGGCTATTAATCTGAAAAAAGTAAAGTATCATCTCGACCGTATACCTATGACCGTGCGGGAAGAAACCTGTTTTTTTTTAAAGTAGCGAATCTATATTTAGCCAACTTAACTATAGGCTAATCATGACAAGTGGCAAGCTCGTCGATGTCTCTAGCTTACCAGACTCGAGAAATATCACAAATAATATATATATATATATATATATAAATTATTACGTCCCGACCAGCAGCCCTATTCTGTAACTCGTACTTATACGCAAACGTTATTAGTGGATTTCGTTATTTACGTCGGATTAATTACAAAATATTATTTAATTCTCAACTCTATAAGCGCTTGACTTTGACAGCGGCCGTGCAAATATCAACTTTAACAAATACTAATAATAAGAAATAATAAATAATTCCAGACAGGTCACACAGCGCCATCTAATTTCCGTGGTAAGCTACGAGGCTTGTGTTACGGAAACTAGATGGTTGATAAACTACATATTACACTTTTTTGTTTTTGTAAATATATACATATTATTCATATAAACACCCAGACCGAGACAAATTATACAATGTACAACTTGCCCCCGGTGGGAATCGAACCCACGACCTCCCGAGTTCACGGCAACGTTTGTTACCACTAGACCACGGAGGCGGTCTAGTGTGATATATATGTATATAGTTATTTTAACATGTCGATGATTTGGTAATAAGTACATATAATTATTAGGCTGAGTTGCACTAAAGTTCAGTTTCTGTAATTGTAACGATTAAAGTTAGAAATGGTGTTGCAATTACAAAGATCATCATTTTGGTGCAACCCAGTCTTAGCGATCCATGGATTCACTGTAAAGGGTGGGTTACTACATACCGTGACCGTGTAGTTTATTATAGATAAATGCTCCTTTGGCTCCAATATGAAAGTTGCTTTTACATTCTTCCAATTTGTTAATCCTGTATTTATTATCTGAAAGTAAATACAAGGCATTAAATTATGAGGGTCCACTAACGCGTCCACAAGCGCCCCCCGGTCTTTTTCTATATGAACGAGATTAATGACTTTGCTCTATACATTCATTATTATTATTATTACTTATTGGCCTGCGAAATCTCGCACCTCTAAACGCTTAATCTTTCAAAATTGGCACCATTTTTTTTCAAAAGTTAATGACACGACAATATAAACATGCAAGTGTGGAAAAAAAGTCAACAACAGTATTTTTGTACCGAAGAAATCATTTACAAATTACTAACAATAAATACTAATTATTTATTCGAAGTAGATACAAAAATATTAAAATAAAATAGATTAAAAACTAATTATAAATAAAACTAAACTAAAATACCTATGAAATTTAAACTATTCTACAAAATAAACTAAGGGCTTACCACCAGGGAGGGTACCTAAAACGCTCGCCGCATTTCCTCGTTGAATTATAATAGAAATATTCTCGTTTAGGTAGTTATGGCATTTGAGATCGCCACACTCTTGAAAAAATCGTCAAGAAAAAATCAGCTCTTTTATGAATTTGTGGGTATCAAAATATTCCTAATAATATTTAGCATATAAAAAAAATATTTAGATTATAATAAAATAAAAAAATCCATATAGTATCTTCATTTAAAAAGCTGATCAACTCGCATTTTTTAAATAGCTTCTAACATTTGTAAGTTTTATATGTATGTTTATTATTGTGTATATATTAGTATTTAGTATATTTATAAGTAGATTATATATAAGTAAGTTTATTATATAAGTATTTATATCCAATTGATGTGTCACTTATACTTTCCTTGCACCTACAGTTGTTATAATTAGTCCCAAAGTTTGGCTGTCAGAGAATGTCTACGGGCATTAAGTCCGCCTTTTGTACTTGGTGCATTAAAGTTTTGAAATAAATAAATAAATAAATATCTTTTACATTATGAAGGTTTAATATAAAGAGGAGTAAGCGGAGTAGTGTGAAAACAAAACTGCTCTGTCTATCTAATTGAAAGTGATCTACGTATTTGTGTATTAGGACTAAAAACTACTTAAAATTTAAATAAATCAATAATGTAGTAAAATGGAGTTAAATGAACTAGGAACATTAATTATTTGAGTATTTATTTACTCACTGTGTATGTATGTTCCACATGTGTCAGTCTTTTCCAAACACTGGTTTTCTTAAAAACAATCACGTCTTCGTGGTTTGAAGAGCTAAAAATATTAAATTTTACACAATATTCGAAGTATAAAATAATTACAATATTAAATGAGTAAAAAGAAAACCTAACAATAAATAAACAAAAAACAAAAAAAAAGTATCATCACGACCGTTTCCCTTTCGGGATGGTCAGAAACCACGCTTATAAATAAGCGGATTCACATTTAGCCAACTTTACTATAGGCCAATCATGACAAGTGGCAAGCTCGTCGAATTCTCCTGCGTACCAAACTCGAGAAATATCACAAATAAATTAAATATTAATTAAATGTAAATCCAACCTCGTACCTCCGAGTCTAAATCCACGGACTTAACCACTAGACCACGGATGCAGTTGTGTATTGTTGTTATTGTTGGTGTATTGGAGTATCTGTAATACCATGTGAAGTGTATGTAAATAAATAAATTACCTTGTAATATTAATATTTTTGGAGTCAGTTTTTAAAGTAACGATCACCTCTTGTGTTTTATATTCCGTAGTCCTAGCGCAGTAGTTGAGCAGTTTTGTCGTAATGTTTACAAATTTATTTACATTCGTAAGATCTTTCATATCAAGATTAAATTGTCCGAGTTTCTGTAAATATACATAGAATGACACATGAGATAGGCTGAGGTTGATAAATCATCCCCATAGTACTAATTCTCATAATTTATATTATCTATATATGCACATATACAACGTAATTTATTTTTTAATGGAAACTGAACCTAAATGGAAAAAAAAAAATGAAATGAATAAACTAGAACACTAAATACTCACAAATTAAAAAACATAATTCATATAAAATAAAATAAAAAAAAACATTTATTCATTCACCTGTTTAGATTACTGTAAATGACTTTATTCTTCTGTATTAACGTTTTAGCCATGTTCTACTCTGATACATCTAACTAATCACCGGAGGCGGTACCAAGACAACTCTTATCCCGGACTGACTTTGCAAATCCACTTCGCTTGCTAATATACGAATACTGCTATACTCGTGTATATAGTGTAATTTTGCTCTTGCCTCTCATTCATTTATTTTGTTTTAGGTAAATAATCATTAACTTATTGGTTTTCACTTATTTGTTATTATTGTTATTTTTCTTTTACTTTTGCTAGTCACAGTTCAATTGCACTATTAATTTAAATCTTATTACTATATTTAACTCTTATTTCTGTTTTAATTGTATTGTCTAAATAATATAAAATCTCTTTGGCTTGTGTTCCACTATTGCTACTTTGTTTATATGTTTAATATAAAAAACTGTGATTTAAAAAAAAAAAAAATATACATTCTAAAGAAAATTTCAATTAATTACCCATTCACTATTTTTATATAATGGTGTGCTCGGGGAACAAATGAAGGTCAAATCGACTTTCTTTTGACAAGCGTTTGGGAACTTTGACACATAGACTCCGACTATGCTCACGCGCACGCACGACGCATAAGCAGTGTCGCCCATACTGTTTACCGTCATATCCACAATTTCAGTATTGTTAGCTATTATTTCACCTTTCCTGTAAAATGTAAGCAAAGAAAAAAGGCTAAATAAAAATTAGATTAAAACGTTAAAATTAGTGATCATTTTAGATTACTGGGTACTGATTCTCAAGCAATAGAGATATAAGTTACTATTATTATATTCACTATTTATAGAAATATCTGTCAAAATGCATACAAAAAAAACCGGTTTAAATCATCCTAATGCTAGCCTTACAAGCCCCCTCCGCCTATATACCTACATTATTTTAGTGCAATAAAGAATTTTCTAAATTTGAATTTGACACTAGTGAATTAAGATAGTTTCAGTTTGCATCCCTCTCACTCGCACAATCCAATATTTTTAAAGATTTTTATGGGATTTAGTCGCATGTGTCGCCTTAAATCTACTTTTAAATATCGTGTTTGAATTTTGGCTAGGTAACGCTGCAATTGTAAATGGCTACCGGATGACGTCACGTAATAGTAAACTACATATTTACAATAATAACACAATTATTTGCTTTTATAAAAGTAGATTCGAATATACAGGGTTACGAATTCTAATAAAACCCTAGATTGTTATACCTTGTTGGATAGCTGATGAAACGTATTTTAAAGCATATCTGCAAAACATGTGCCATAAAATTTTTTTTAGCTATCCTTTAAAGAAAAATAAACGTTCTAAAAATTAATTAACTTTTTTAACTTTAAATCGCCTACTACGACCAATTTCGTTAACTTACCTACAATTTTGGTTATTAAGGTCATAAGGCGTCTTTATCTTACATGTAAAAATCAAATAATAATAATAATTAGATCCACAAATTTCAAAATTTGTAATTTAATAGCCAAAAAATCGGCAAATTTTATTAAAAAAAATAAAGGCGAATATCTCGAACACGGTTAAGTTTGGGGTAGGGTGTTCCATAGTCGAATCAGTCAGAAAAAAAGCAAACTACACACCCTTAACGGATCTAGGTCGACTTTCCCTGTAACCCAGTATATTCATTTTTTTTTTACTTTGTTCTAAAATACTCGGAAAAAACAACTTAATTAAGCAGATTAACTTGTGTGGCAGTTTACAATATTTACTATTAAGTGACGTCACTCACGCTGACTAATGTTCTGGTAACGTTCCAATATCTCCAAAATATTTTAATTATTTTATTAAAAACTAAATGATTTCGTAAATTAAACTTTATTAAAATAAAGATAAAAAACATATATTTTTATAATATTTAACTATCCTATTGTATTGTTATCTGTTTGTGTGTACTTTAATAAATAAATAAATTTAAAGCTGATTGTTAGAGAAGAACGTAGAGGGTGGATGTAGGTGTACCTAATTAGTTAGCAATAGATATAGAAGTACTTACGGGGCAATTATAGACAAGGTTAAATTGGGTGTGCAAATTCCCTTGTCGCAACCTCGAGCTGCCGGAATTACTCCTTCAAGCAAAAGCTCACTATTCTCACTCAATAGGACCCGGGTTGGGTCAAATTCTGGAAAGGTACAGACAAAATTCTTAGTTTGCACAGCAGTTGAATTCCATTACTTACCGCAAACGTTGTTAGTGGATCCCATTATTTACTGTACATTATGTAAAAGTAAATGGAGCGAGTTCACATTTAGCCAACTTTACTATAGGCCAGGGGTCGGCAACATGCGGCTCGCGAGCCACACCGGCTCTTTGGATGTCAAGCTGCGGATCTTTAGCATATATTATTTATTCTATATAATAAAAAAAACATTTAAAAGTCGTTCTGAATCAATTAACGAGGATTAGACACCATTTCTATCTCTCAGCCACTTGTACTCACTTTTCTCCCCTTCCCCGTGACATACGTCGTCACTGTCGTATTTATTGTTGGCAAGATTTTTTTTGGCAGTTTAAAAACTTTGAAATTTTGTAAATTGAAATTTTTGGCTCTTCCGACTCAAAAGGTTGCCGACCCCTGCTATAGGCCAATTATGACAAGTGGCAAACTCGTCGATGTCTCTAGCGTATCACATTCGAGAAATGTCACATATCTTTTTTTTGTTGCGTTTTCGACCAGGCATAAAACTCAGCACCGCGTTCAAATCTGCCTTAACCGTAGACCACAAAAATAACAAACCATTATACAAACCTCAACTCTAGGCTGAGTTACACCAAAATGAATGTGTGATAAAGTTAAAAATGGCGTCGAATGTATCAGTTTTATTTTGAAGGTCAGCCGTCAGCTGAATAGACGCCTTTTTTTGACTATTACCGTAAGATAAAAAAAAATATCTTTATTTGCATAAATGTTAGTTTACTTTACAGGTCTTGTGGTACAGTAACTTAACGTAACAACATTTGCCAAGTAACTTGGCGAGCAAATATATCAAACATTATTATTATTAATTTTAATTACCTATTTTAAGTATTTTAAAATATATATGTAGGTATCTATACAATATTGTCAGCTTAAAATTTATGTATTGCAATTGTCAAAATATTATTTTAAATTGAAAACATCTTCTCTTTTAACCGAATTGTTACCTATTGATTTTTATATTTTAGGTAATTTATTATAAGTTCGTTTACACATAATTAAGCAATTTTTATCACAATTGTTTTTTTTTGGATTTATATCTATAATAATATATTAGAGGTTTCTCCTACTTCTACTAGCGCTGACATTTCCAATCTTTCCAATCATATAAGATATAAAGAGATGGAAGTTACAATTATAACTCAGCCTAATAAAGTTATATATAATGAATCCCTATTTCTTAGGATTTTTTTCTATAACAGACTACTTGCTTAAGCTGTGTTGACTTTATTGGGTACTTACCTTTTCTGTCATTTGGATTATCCAGTAAGTCAGCACTTATAGCATATTGTATAGCTTCGGAATAGTCACCGCCCTACAAGTATTTTTCAATAAATATATCATAAAAATCCAAATTGAAGCTATCGTTAGGTTAGGTTAGGCTAGGTTGTAAGAACGCTTTATTTCAAATTCAAAATGAAGGTCTCAGTTCGAACCCCGGCAATGAGTACTTACGTACGTACATTGTCATAGATAACACCACCGTACCCGTGTATCGTAATATTAACAAAATACAAATCATTAATATTTGAATTAGATCTTCGCCAACCCGTCTGGATCGCATGACGAGAAAAGGCCAAATATGTATGTGGTCAAGGACTGTGTTCTAGGGGATGTAATATTATAAGAAATTATTAAAAAAAACAACCAGATCGTAGGCAATAGGCTAAATTATATTTCTCTAGAAATATATTTTTATATTTTTTATACTACTACATGTGACGTTGAGCCAGTGTTGCCAGATCCCATTTTTGAAATACGTGAGGTGTACCAATAAAAATCCGGGAGATGTATATATGACATTATTTCAAAATTAATTAAAACCAGGCATTTTCTATAATTTTCTTCACTTCATAATCGTGGCAAATCTTATTTAAAAAAAAAAGGTGTGCGTCGATAATTTGCCACATAATATTGTTTTCGTTATGCCGCGTTCGTTTTAAGAAATGTTAGCATGAAAATATCACTTAATGAAAATTCTAACATTTGATGCTAATTTCGTGTTGAAATGTTATTGATGTTACTTTTTGACAGATATCATTTAACATAAGAAATGGTTTGTTTAAATTGTTGTATACTTTATAGTTTATATTATATTTGTTTACAATGTATTTACAAACGATTTTATGTAATAAATTCAAAGACCATAATACATTATCAATTGATTTGTTATTATTTGTTACTTGTCATACTTGTCAAAAAGTAGCCTCACCGCTCGTTTTTTTTAAGAATTGTTAGCATTGTTAAAAAAAGTGGTATTTTTAATAAAAACGACATTTCGTGCTAGTTTATGAAGTTGCTACAAGATGTTGGAACGAACGCGGCCTTAGATTCACGTTACAAAACAGATGCGTATAACTTCCAAAGCTTTGCATTGAATATTCAACTTTATTTTATCAATTTAAAGTACTCGTATTGGTTAGTCTACGCATTTTACAAAGTAATGTATTTTACATTGCTGCCATGTTTGATTTGAAAGCAAAAAGCGCTTAAGCGACAAGTCGAGCATGAGGTGCATAGCATTTCATTTTGTTTCGTTCTACGCAGTTTATTTCTAAAGAAAGTTTAAGTCGTAGTGTTCTTAAATATCAGGAATTTTGAGTGTGAATCCGGGACATCGGAAGACTTTACTAAAAAAAATAGGGGGACCTGACAACAGTGCCTTGAGCCCACTTGACGGTAAGCGGCAGGCAAGGTTAAGGAAATTAGACACTGACGAACATAAGTAGCTCTAGGTGGGTTTTGTGGTGCTAGAGCCGTCTGCTAGGCTGGTTTGTACCAAAACAAAGTCTCTGTAAATGTAACTATTAAGGTTAAAAATGGCGTCGATTGATTGCTGACGGGTGCAATTCAAAATAAAACTGATACACTCAACGCCATTTTAACTTGAATAACGTTATATTTACAGAGTTATTTGGTGAAACTCAGTCTATATGGTCTGAGTTTTAGGGGATGATATGAAAATGTTTACTATAAAAAACATGTTTACTTACCAATGGCAGAGAAATATCGATATCTTCGCAATAAGTAGTGTTTTCATTTAACACTTTCTTAAATGTGTACGCGTTTTTATCGTTTGGATTTTTTATTTTTGCATCATTATGGTAGATGTTAGTTTTTAATCTTATACCTAAAAATTTGTTAATAATTATTTTTTAAAATCTCTCTTTATCTTTTGTTGGAACACTTTTTGACAACAAATGCTTCCGTACCATAACCAGACTGTTCCTTGGACTGTTCCACATCAAATTAAAATTCAAACATTTAATTGCATGTCACAAAATAGTACATAATATGACACTCCGCAGGGGCGTAGCAAATAATAACATTATAATTAAAGCTATGTATATAACAATTTCAAACCATCAAACACCTCAAACCATATTACAACACATTTATGTTAAGTAAAAGAAAAAAAAAACAACAGGAAATCGGAGAAGGATCGAAAATAATAACTACTGCATATACGTTATTTATTTGTTTTTGTTTTGAGATGTATGTTTTATTATTAAGTAGTTTATATTAAAGAAGAGTGGACTATATAAATAAAATAATAAAAATAAAACTTTGTGCGTAGACGCTCTATTTAAACGTTTACTGAACCAGTGGTCTTTATCTGTTTCTTGTACCGTTATATATTGTGATGCCGCTCGATAATCCACTATCGAGAGTCTATCGATACAAATAGTGGAAATAACGATATGATAGTTTAATCTTAAATACGTTTTCGCACCTACTCATCGATCTAAGTTATAGTTATCATTGTCCCAAAGGTTGGCTGCTAGAGAATGCCTAGCGGCATTAAGCCCGCCCCTTGTACATAGTGCAATAAAGTTTTAAATAAATAAATAAAATAGTAGTACTAAGGCTCGGGAATCGTCGTCGGTATCGATTGTCTAAAACTTACGATAGTTCCTTAATTTTTTATTGTATTGATATTATTAAGTTTAATTGTATCTGTCTGTTTTACGGGTTGGAGTTTATGTAAAAAAGGTGTGAATACTAACTTGCAGTTACTTCCTTAGGTTTTGACGGAAATTTTACTTCAAAACATGACGTCATCGTGAAGCTTATGGCATCTTTCGGCAAAGTCTGAAAAAAATTGCTATGAATAATGGCGATAAAGGTATTTCAGATATCAAGTTAGTAATTATAATTCAAATTGAAATTTGCTCAAATATGCATATACTCGTAGCAATGCAAGCTTGTAGAATGTAGATGTTTCAAGTTTGTGATATAATTTTAATTCATGGGTTTTTTTTTAATATAACAGATTTTTTTTATCACATCCCATAGTAATGTAATTGACCTCCAGGTAGAAGTCCTTGCAAGGTTTTTTTCCACAACATATATGCCTGACTGGCCGATTTATAATCTACAAGATAAAAAAAAAAAAAAGGTAGGCAATACTTACTAGTCACAATTCAGGAAATAGATAACTAAGAAGGACAATCGTGCTTTTAAAAGTCCCACAGGCAACATAAGTGGTCCCTCTTCAGGCAGTCGGGCACAACATATTTCTAGGGAATTTTGCCTATTCTCGCCACGGTGGCGGGTTGGCGAGGGTCTAATGGATGACTGATGTAATTTATTTAAACAATTTCTTAGTGCGATTTTTAGGTAGCTTTTTGAAAGATTATTAGAAAAGAGGTATTTAAAAAAAACTAATGTATGCTCTCTTTACATGCAAGACCGAGCTTCGTAATATTCCATGTTGCTCCATTCCATTTTAGCATAGTCTTAATCTGACTGTGATTTATCATTAGTAGGTATAGTATTGTGTATATACGATATTGTATTGTTAATATTTTATTTATGTAGGTTATATGTATGTATTTGTATGTAATTATTATTAAGTATGGATATGTTATCTGCATTAAAACTCTTCAAGATTATTTAGTATTGCACCTACCTTATTTACTTACTACTATCGTTGTCCCTGTCATTAGGCCCGCCATTGTACTTTGTGCAATTAAGTTTAAATAAATGATATATCTACATATATTATATATATATATATATATATATATATATATATATATATATATATATATATATATATATATTATATATATATATATATATATATATTAATTTGGTCGATAAGCGATTTTTATTTTTATTATTATTACAATGTGTTAAAAGCATCGATGTATATAGATAAGCCTATTCAATACAAAACGCACTCTTAAAAACGTGCCGCTTGCTTTGTGTACCTATCAACTTTGGGGGGCAATTCTCAAGCAAAGATAATGCCACATGCTTTATTAATCGGAAATTATAACACAATGCATATAAAAAGACTAGTTTTACTCGATATAAATATTAATATTAGGCGTTCTCGACGCTTGCTATCTCGCGACTGTTGGTGCCGCTACATGACTTCGATTGGTTTTACCGGAACGTTTTTATATCAGTGAGGGCCTATCTATATACATCGATGGTTAAAAGGTATTCACCTGTATCGGAGGATGGGTCTCTGAGACTTTCAGTTCTATTGTAGCAATACAGCGCAGGACCACAACACTCATACTATGAGGTGCACCGATGGCTATTTCTGTTAACATATAGTAACACATTTTAATTAAGAGGAAGGTATAATTTTGCATTCCATAGATACATCGAAGAGAGAGGAGTAAATTGGTGTCTCGGGCTTGCGATCGCCTTAGGCAGGTTTAAAAATTAAACCTCCTTTTTTATTGCGCAATAAGACGCTCACCATCCACTATTCGGCATCCGCTAATAATTTTAAATACCGTAAAATAGGTATTCAATTATTGACACTTTAAGGGTTACCACTTGTAATTATACTAATTTAGCAAATATATAGGTGTTGGCAGGTATCTAATGCTCTTAGTAATTGTTAATGTAAAAGCTCATTCAAATGATATGTAAACGTCATTTCAGTTTATTTAAATATTAAGCGTTTTTTAAAATTTATTATTGAAATACAACAAAACTACATCCAAAACTTCACTTTTTCCAGCTTAGGGTTACCAATTAGGAATTTAAAAAGTGCTGAGAAAAAGCCTGACATTTTGATAAAACTCACATTTTACAAAATGCAAACGAAAAGTTACAATGGTATGGTAGGCATGGTAGCAGACGCTTGCGACAACTTAATATGTAGTTTTAAATATTTCATCTAATCCAAATAATTCGGACAAATTAAAGAGTCGGAAACAGTCCCGAATAGAGTCTAGAAGTCCGGACGGTTACTTGCCAACTTTTTTTAACACTACATTGAAGATTTTAAAATAATGTAGTGTCAATAATTGTTGAGCTATCAACAATTGTGTATCTTATCCTACTCATAATCTTAAAGGTACATGCGACTTAGATTTTATTAACATGCCTGGTTTGACGTTTACTTATGGGACATCCTACATTTATATATTGTAATTGTTACCGACCATCACAACCGTTTTCGTCGTAATCATCCAGTGAGGCGATGGAAAACCCTAAACCCTTGCATCCTTCGGGCTGGATCTTCTGAACGTATCCTTCAAGGGGCCCCGGCACAGACAGGTTCGACCCCGATATGATGAACACCGCTCCTCGTCCGCCATCTATGAGGGGAGCCCCAACAGCGATATCTACACAAAGATAAAAAAAAGGTTTCGGGGTGGTCAGAAACCACGCTTTTAAATAAGCGGATTCACATTTAGCCCATTACAAGTGGCAAGATCGTCGATGTGTCTAAAGTACTCGTGAAATATCACAAATAAATTATTGTTTCCTAAACAGAAATCGTACTGAGTCTTTATCTACGGACTCAATCAACACGTATGTATTTATTTTGATAAACTATAGCTAAACTAAAGAAATACCTGAGACGATAGGTCGAGCATTGATGTGGGACGCTACTTGTGTAGACACCTTTGCTCGGTCCCATCTGCGGGGTACATCTGTCTGGACTGGGGCTGCATTAGACTCGGCTAAAAAGCCCAAACGTAGCAAATACGAAGCTAAGCAATGACTACATGTTTGGTCTCCAGTGTGCCACAAAGGAACAAACAAACATACATACATAGGCTGATAAACACATAACCCTTCTTTGCGTCGCGCAGTCGGGTAAAAATACGATAAAAATGAAGTTAAGAGGTAAAAAATATCCTTCAAATTAAACTAACCTTGAACTCCATCGTTATTTATATCACCAATTTTGACTATTGCACTACCAAAGTATCCACCACCTGCAGAACTGTAGATAGTATTGAATAATTCGAATTTGTAGTCCTAAAAAAAACGTGCATTTGAATTTTTATTTATAGTTTAGTTTTCAACTAAATTTCATCGTCATGATAGCCCTAGAACACAGAATCCCAGACCTCCACTGTCGGAGATGGGACTTCCATTTTTTTTTTGAGGATTCGGCCTACACCTGCCAAGTTGCGCGCTGGCCAGACGTCAATACAAGGGTCTGATGAATTTTTTTTATGACAATTTCTTAAGGACTTCACAAACTGGTATTAGTGGAAACAGAACAGATGGCTTAACGTGCTCTTAAAGGCACGGGAATGGCGTTGTTGTAAATCTATGATAAATATACGTAAGATATTTCTCATTGTGCCGAACCGACCTTTTAAGAATTTAAATAAAAGCCTTCTCACAACCAAGCCACCACCGCTCTAACTGAATTTATTAGTATTTAATTAAATAATAATATTGTCGTCTCCTCCGGTGACAAGAGCGCTGGCTCTTTCTTCGCCCAGAGAATCAGTATTGCAATTCAGCGGGGAAATGCAGCCAGCGTTCTTGCCACCATTCCACGCGGACGGGACTTATATCCCTATCCTTAATATTAATTTTATTTTATATGTTGTAAATATTTTTTCGAATAACTGTATATTTTTTTTTTATAAATTATATAATAAAGTATATTTTTTAAATATTAATATAATATTCGTACTTACGTTTACGTCTTGGTTTTTATATATAAATATAGCACCGTTGTCAGAATCTGTTAGTGTGGTCTGAAATGCAGGAGCACCTACAATAATTTCATCAACCGAATCGCCATTGAGATCAATTTTACAGATCGTAGCTCCAAAAATACTTCCCACTTTAGTATCTTGAATGACTTGCTTTACGTGAATCTGTTTATCCTGTTCTAATAAAATTATCTAAAATAATTTACAAAATTATATAATTAATCTGTTGAACCCCTCACTTGTAGAAGTATTAGTAAATTTGCAGCGTTAGACTTTCTTTGTTACAGGTTGATCCAGCTGGCTTAGGACCGGTAACTGAACTATTCCTTAACGGCATTTGTTTTTTTTTATATACTTAGCAAGACATGTCTTGGTCTTGGTCATGCATCAGAACAGCTGGTCTCGGCTTGATCTTGTTCTTGCACTCCTAATCTTGGTCAAGAGTTTTGCAAGATTTTGCTTTGACTGAATATATATATCTTTCTAATTATAGTAAAGGGACTTAAGTTCCATGTGACGTTTTTTAAAGTTATTAGAAAACATAATATATTTTACCATTCCTTTGCCGTTGCTTCCAAACGGCGCGCTGATTGCTAAAGCCGGTCCGTTATTCGAAAATTTACCCTTAACAATACTATAACCTGAAAACAGAACAAAAATAAGCATTTCAAGCCAATGTTATTTCATCATCAACATCAGCCTGTATCTTCTGTTCTCTTTATCTGTGTTCTAGGGCCTGTAATGAAACGTAAAACAGTCGTATAAAATAGTAAAATAGCATTGCTTTTAGGTTCAGAATGCATATCAATGTTTATAATACATTGCAATTAGATATCTTATTTTATTTATTTATTTAAACTTTATTGCACGTTATACAAGGGGCGGACTTAATGCCGCTAGACATTATCTGACAGCCAACCTTAGGGACAATGGGGACCATTTCAAATGTAAGGTAGGTGCAAATATTTATACATAATAATAATAAATAAATCTATATACATAGAAATACAATGATATTACTAAATACATACTAATAACTATGATATATTAAATACTAGTAATACATATACTACAGATACCATTAAATAACTTATGAACCATTTAAATAATACGATGACACCATTTTTTTTAAACATTTTTCGGTTGGATGCTTGTCGGATTTCTACCGGTAGTTCATTCCACAGATTTGCGGCGACAACAGCAAATGAGTTGGCCATAAATCCAATATGGTGAGAGGGAATGGAGAGAACAAAGTTATGAGAAGAGTGAAGAGACTTATCATGGAATGAAGAGAGATAGGCAAAATTACTCTTGAGGTATTTCGGTGTCACAGGCTCGTTGAGTATAGAAAATAGTAAGCAGAGAATTCGGAGATTCCTGCGACAGCGAATTGGTAGCCACTTTAATTTTGTTTGATACTCAGAGATGTGGTCGTATTTGCGAAGGCCGAAGATAAACCTGATACAAGAGTTGAGTAACCTGTCCATCTTATTGAGCAACACCTCTGATATATCGACACTACACACGTCGCCATAGTCGAGAAGGGGAAGGAGAAGGCTTTGGGCTAGGGTAATTTTAGCTAAATGGTAAAAGGTAAATGATTTAATTTATTGAGAGAGTGCAGTGAAGCAAATAATTTACGACTCGTGTTGGAGACTTGAGTTGTCCAGCTAAGATCAGAATCTAGGTGTACACCCAGATTCTTTACATCGCGGCTAAATGGAATTGGGATGTCAAATCGAACAGGGTCAATATTTATTAAGTCAACCTTTCTTAAGAGCCTAGCACTCCCTAATATAATTGCTTGACATTTGTTCGGGTGGACAACGACCCGAAAACGTGATGACCAGGAGTGTATGTATGTACGCGCAAGCTTGTTAGAAAATTAAAATAACAACAACATATCGATCAAGGCTGTTTTAACTAAAGTTAAATAGCGTTTTTAAGATAACGTCACTATTGAATTCCTGATACGAAGACTGTAGTAACTGAGTTTTCACAAACTTCCCATAGATGTCGTGAGATCCGTACTCACTTATGCTGCGCCTGCCTGGCAGCACCTGTTGTTCAAGATTAACAGGGACAAGATTCAAACCAAAAGAACATATCGTTCAGAATGGTCTCTCGAGCGCCGTGGCTCGTGCGTAATTCCGTCATATATTTTTTAATAATCATTTTTTTATTATTATTTATTGCTAAAATATTGTAAAATATTTGAAATATCAGACCAAACTTAAAAACTAATATAATTTTAACTATATTAAAGCTTATCACAAAAAATATTAACTTATACTAAATAGATAATTACGAATGGAATAATAATTCAGAAAACAGGCTTTTAAATGCAACAAATATTATGACCCCCTTTTGAGGCTTGATATAAAGATTCACAAGTTTTATAATTTATACAAAAATAGCTTGAAATCTGAAGATGCCTACTATTGAGAAATTTGCTATCGGCCTGACTAGACGTATGTTCATGTATGAGGTTCACAACGAACGGACACTTTAAGCAGAACATCGTCCCATCTTGCTTATGGCCCCCAACGTGAGACCACTTTCTAGACTACTAAAGTTCTCGAACCTAAACCTCCTAGGTTCGTGAACACGGGCACTGTTACTCTAGTAACGTCGCCCTGCACCAAGATCGTAATTTGTGAAAATTGTTTAATTAGTCTCGATCTATGTGTGCTATAATATACACGAGTATTAGACTCCATAGTTTTATTCGATGTAATATACAACCAATATAAAAAAATACATAATAAAAGCTACCTAAATAATAAAATTAAAAATAAACTAAACTATAAATAAAAAATGTCCTCTAGAGACGTCCCATCCGAGATAGTCCCAAGGAGATTGGCAACATTTGGCAGAAATAATTGCCAGCCTTCCTATCTCCAGACCTTTCTGTCAGCCGCTGTGACAACTCCTTGGCCAAGCGCCTCGCTGAGGGTCCCCATGGGCCCATCGTTATTATATCGTCGTACTTACCATAGTTATTTTTAAAATCAATGTTTTTGTCCAGCGATTCTTTAATCATTAAAATAGGTTCTTTACTGGGATTAGGATAATATAAACAACGTCCTGGAAGAAAAAAAACACTTTTATAGTTATTTACCCAGTGAAGTATTATTATGACTGTATATCCTCTGCAGGGTGGTTAGAAAAAAGCTTTTTTTTAGGTAGCGGTTTTTTACTTTTAGCCAACTTTACTATAGGCCCATCATGTGAAGTGACAATCTCCTCGATGTCTCTAGCTTACCGAACTCAAGGTTTATATCACAAATAAAAAGTAAAGTATCATCACGACCGTATCCCTTTCGAGGTGGTCAGAATATATACTTTTATTTTAAAAAAGCGTATTCACATTTAGAGTTTGGCTAATGAAAGTAAATAATCGAATTATTTGGATACTTTCAAATGGCAACACTATTGTGACAGTGTCAATTTTTGAATATTGTTGCTGTTGTCAAATATTTGCTGTGAGCTGTTTTGTTATTAGTTCCTCATTTATAATAATAATAAATAATAAATATTTCCAGACAGGTCACACAGCGCCATCTAGTTTCCGTGGTAAGCTACGAGGCTTGTGTTACGGAAACTAGATGGTTGATAAACTACATAATATACTTTTTTTTTTTTAAAATATATACATATTATACATGTTTATATGACCCAGACCGAGACAAATTATACAATGTACAACTTGCCCCCGGTGGGAATCGAACCCACGACCTCCCGAGTTCACGGCAACGTTTGTTACCACTAGACCACGGAGGCGGTTGCGTTGTAAAATATGAATACAACTATTAAACGTGGAGTCCGAAAGATATTGTTTTAAATGATGTCCAAGTTCCAAGAAAATGAAGCTGAATTCAACGAAATACAAGATTGTTACGTTGTGTTGAATTTCTTAGGTATGATTTATTATTTATTTACTTGCAACAAATACTCTTCTCAGTGAAAGCATTTTACTTTCGTAGTTATCAAGTGTAATCCCAAACATAAATGATCAATGGGGTGTATCAGGCAAAGCATTTTGTAGATGTCGCTAGCGGCACTGGTACCTTGTTTACACCTATGACGGATCCTTTTTTAAATTTATTTGTAGTTTTTTATTTTTATAACATAAAAATGTATTTTAACTAAACGTTGCCTAACTTAAAATACGAATTAGGTAAGCAAACACCGTCTTTAAATTAAAAAAAGTTGAATTAATAGAACGGAATTTTGAGATCACCATATCTTTGCTTTCGCTTGGAAATCTCGATTTGTACACTTAAGAGCTGCATAATATCAAAAAAATAATAAATTTCGTAATAAAAATACAACATTTCTATGCACCTGACAGTTATATTAGGTACCATCTATCATGCGCCATCTATCGTGATAAAAAGTTAGTGATACACCCCATTATTTGATAGGAAATTTTTGAGGGAACCATACTATTATTTATTTTTGAGTGTTTTTTTCGTTATCTACTTTCATTAGCCAGACTCTAGTCACCTTTACTATAAGCCCATCGTGTCAAGTAGCAAGCTCGCCGATAGCGTACCAAACTCGAGAATTATCACAAATAAATTATCGTTAAAGGGCGGTTTGAATTTTGTCATAGATTTACAACACCACCGTTACCGTGCCTCGGAGAGTACATTAATCTGTCGGTCTCGGTTCAACTAACAATAACTTGTGCAATCGTTAATAATTAACATTATATTACCCGTCTGGCCAGCGTGGTGAGTGTATGCCAAACTCTCCAGGAAATTCTGGAGAATCCCATAGTGGAGGCCTAGAACTTTGTGTTCTAGGGGCTGTGATTATTGTGATTTAAGTTAGTTGATAATTCATATTTTTACTTAGGCCAATATATTAATAGATAAAAAAAATGTTATACCTACGGTCATAGCTGGACTTCCCACATAAATCTCATCTAGGTTAGTCACGTAAACACTCCAACCGAATGCATCCATGATCTTTTCTCCAAATCCTTAAAAAAATTATACTAAAAAATATATTATACATTTTATCAAAAATACTTTAAAGAGTAATATGGCTGGCCTATATAAATAAATAATAATAATAATAATAAAATCATTTATTGTCACAAAAAGTATACAGATGTAAAATAGGTGAACAATATAGGGTGATGTGTTTGTGATACCTAGATGAGGTTGCCCTGTAGTGCGGGATATCGGTGCTCTTTCGTGTTATAATGTTACAACAATAAATGATGTATGTCCTCTCTATGTGTTCGTGATATATGTGTGAGTGTGTGTGAGAGGGTGTGTATGAGATTTATATATGTATAATAACCATTTAAAATTGTGCTCCTTAAATAGCAGATGCCACAGCGAAATTTACCAAAAAAGTAAAGAAATCAAAAATTACGTAGGTACATATTATCCCTTTATATAATTACTTTTAAAAAACATTCCGTATCATCATATGACTGAGTGTAAAGCCAGTCAGTGACTATTTTGCAGCAGTTAAACTTTGAGTGCGATTATATTGAATGAATCCTGTTATATTAATAAATAGATCTTAAGATCGATGTCAAAGTTGAGTTTCATTTGATATTTGGTAATAGATCTTGACATCTATTTATGGGGCCTTAAAGCCGATATTACAATAAAATTATTATCTAAAAAACCATTGGCAAAATGAAGGAATTAACTTTAATCGGTACAATACAGAGACCTGGTGCAACTCAGCCTAAATCTATGAAAAAATACTCCAGGTGCGAGAGTGTGGTTATTTATAAATGACCTGAAGCCTAAATATTGCCTAATAAAAACGAAAAACAAATGTATACGAGTAGGTACACGTCAAGTGCATGTTTAATACTGAAATTACGAGAAAAATGATCCCCATAGATTGACACACGACAATTGATTTTCATATAGAAGACAAATTTCTAAGCATTCCTTCATGCGTAGGTAAGATGTCTCGGGCTTCCGACCGATAATAGGCTAGTTTACAAAGGGGGCCTCCTATTTTATTATTTTATTGCGAAACAAGACGCTCACCATCCACCATTCTACTCCTCTCCCTACCCAACCAAATTCTGTATGATTCCGTTAATGCCGTCTTGAAAGCTCTTTTTATAAATGTATTGACAGCAGACCTGCTTGGGCCCAATTCTTTCAGTAAGTAGTGCGTAAAGCTTACTCTTGAACCCATTTCTGATCATTTATTCTGTGAGATCACAATATTGATTATCATATTATGGTAAAGTTTCAACACTACCGTATATCTTTCGAGGTTGCTCAGAAACCATACTTTTAGAAGAAGTGGGGTCCAACTTAGCCAACTTTGCTATGGGCCCATCATGACAACTGGCAAGCTCGTCGATGTCTCTAGCGTCCCAAACTTGAGAAATATAAAAAAAACTAAATAAATGATACGTACGGACGGTACGGTTCATATACATGTTAAGACAAAAACAGAGACAACAAGACTAAATTTTATGAATTAAAAAAAAACAACTTACCGCTGTGTTTGTATTTATAAAGAACTATTTGAGAAGACACGGTTCTCATATCTACGCCCTCAGTAGAATCATCATATATAGAATAACATTGTCCATAAGTACCATAGTATACATTAACCTTATTTGAAATTGTCTTGGTGTATCGTGGAGCACAAGCCTAAAAAAAACATCATTATCACAACCCCTAGAAAATAGTTCCAGACCTCCACTGTTTAAAATGGGTCTTCTAGAACATATATTTGGGGAATTTGGCCTACACTTTACACGCTTGCCAGATGGATTGGCGGGTCTGATGTTAATTTTAATGACAATTTATTAGCGATTCAACAAGTGTTATATTAGTTTCCACGGACCCAGTATCCACTATTTAGGCAATTTATCAGTAAAAGTAAAATATCGTCACGACCGTTTCCCTTTCGGGGTGGTCAGAAACCACGCAGCAATAAGCGCGCAGAATAAGCGGATTCACATTTAGCCAACTTTACAATAGGCCAATTATGACAAGTGGCAGGCTCGTCGATGTCTCCAGCGTACCAAACTCGAGAAATATCACAAATAAATTAAATATTAATTAAATGTATTTTAATTTACATTAATAAATATTTTTGTGTCCCGACCAGGAGTCGAACCCGGTACCTCCAAGTCTAAATCCACGGACTTAACCGCTAGACCACGGAGGCAATTTATCAGTAGCGACAAAAGAAACAACAGAATCTACTCGCAAATTTTTGTAGCTATGTTGGTATTTTACTTACCACAGAGTAATTACTTCCACTTGCAATCGATACCCCAAGTAAAAGTTCGTGATCGTAATGATTTGTCTCGTAATCTAAAAACAAAAAAAAAATAGAGCAGCGATTCCCAAATAGTGGGGCCGCGGCCCGGGGACGTAGAGTGATTTAAATGGAGGCGTGGCAAAAGGGCAATAACGATACAAAAAAACAAAGTTCATATTGAAAGTGACTTAAGTTCGTCCTTGTACTCAACTGTTAAGTTTTTAAGTGCAATAAATAATTTGTAAATACATAAATTATCCCTCCCAGATCATAAACGATACTTTAAAAAAGCGAATTTACATTTAGCCAAGTTTACTACGAGTATAGGTCCATCATGACAAACTCGTCAATATTATCTCTAACGTACCAAACTCGACAAATAACATATTTAACATTTTATTTTCCGCGTCTAAATCCACGGACTTAACCGCTAGACCACGGATGCAGTTGAATATACTTATAAAAGATATTCGAGGGGGTCGATAATTGTCGTTACGTTATACCTCGTAATGCCTTTATTGTAATGTCTATAGGTGTACAACTTTCTTTGTCCATTAAACATTGATATATCTTTCCGTTTTCGTCCGCTTTAGGTGCCCCCACTAACAACCTGTAAGAAAAAAAAATCAAATTAGATTAGATTAAAAATAAAATCAGAATCGTTTCGCTAAACCTGCCTCGGCCTAAACCAGGAATATAAGAAGAAAAAAATGTTTTAAAATACACGATACATTCTGGAAGTTGTCATTAAGAAATAGATCCGCTACTCGATCATTAATGCACAGTTAAAAATTAGATAAAAAAGTTTCTCTAGTCGATCATAGATGGCGCTATTATAGTTGCATACAATTATAGAGAAGTGCTCTTGGAAGAGAGCTGAAAAAGTCGAACCCCGACCCCCTGGGTTCGTGAATCATTAGTCATACGGGCCTGGACGACCCCATTGTCTGTGAATCTTAAAACACAAGAATTTTGACATTAGCTCCATGGATTGCTCAGTAGACATGTTTTTTAAACTGTTATCTATAAAAGTTAGAAGATTTGGTAGTGGACGTTAGGTGGCCTAAAAAAAGAATGTAACAATCATTTTGTATGGAAACGTTCTCGATGCCCATTTCATATTTGACGTGATGTGACTGGAAAAAACGATCATAATAACATTTTTAAACTAATAAAATAGTAATATCATTATTATCATTATTACAGCCCTTAGTACACAGCGTCCTATACCTCCACTGCTGGAGATGGGCCTTCCAGAACATTCTGAAAAATTTGGCCTGCAGTCGCCACGCTGGCGAGGATATAATGTCAACTTTTTTAATGACAATTTATTAACGATTCCACAAGTTGGTATTACTGGAACCGGGACCGACGGCTTAACGTGCTCTCCAAGGCACGGGAACGGTGGTGTTGTAAATCTATGACAAATGTACGTAATGTTACGGGCCAGGAACGTGGAGACTTTTTTAAAACAACGTGTTCTTCCTTTGTAGATTGTTTATTTTTCTTAGATGTGCCCGTGACGAAGCCTGATTCTGAACTAACTTGAAAACGCATGGAAACTCATAATTATAGAAATTATTGCATCATCCACTGTACTTTAGCTGACGCCTTGTTTACGCGAAACGTAGCAACAATGCATCGCCAGCTACTTACTGTACAATGGATTAGCGTAGGGTGCATATTATAACAACCCCCTCATTAAGATTTATCATTACAGAAAGCAATGATAAATACTGGAACTAGAACAGGATATATAATAGCGTTTCAAGGAATTAAGGATGATGCTTGTCACGACACGGATACAACATTTTTAGGACTTACACAATTTGAACTAGGATACTTAGCAAAACAGGAATATTAACATGGAAACAGAGATTTTGCTAAATATCGGAATTGAATATAATGAATAGCAAAACGGAAATAGAACATAGGATACAGAGAGTTTGCTAAACATTATGAATAGTTTATTATTTTAAACCTAGATATATATAGTTCAAATAAGTCGAATATGGTTTATTTTTTTTTTTTAAACCAGGATATAGTAATTAAAATAAATTGAATAAGAAACATTAGAAAATAGAATTATTTTTAGACATAGTATATAAGGACGAGACATTTATTTTATATAGTAATGTTTCTTCGAGTAAGTTGACTTGATTTAGCATGGACTTCTTCTTCTGAAGTTTCTGATTCTTCAGAGACTCTAGTGACAGTCTTAGTATTGTTACGTGAAGTGTTATTATTACATCGATTATATATATGAATACAGCAATTAGCTGGGTTTGTTCTTTTAAACGATTTTCTAAATTTATAAATTAAAACAATAAAGATTATTAACAATACGAAATATGATATAGACATATAGTGAACTTGATACTTTTCAAAGTGGCTTAATTTTAAATCATTTAACTTTTTATCTAATTAATCCAGATGGATACTGGCATGAAGCAAGGAATCTATATTATTTATATTATGCAACTTTGAAAACGGAATCATGGACATAGTACAATTATTAATTTTAATATTTTGGAACAGTCTCACATGTAGGATCTGCTACTGTGGAAAACACATTAATTAGTTCACACACAAAACACTGATTGTTTATTACTTTGCACTGATTTAAACTCTCTAGTAATGCATAGAATAAGCGATCTGAGGTTATTGCCAGATAAGGATTATTAGGGGCAATAAGAGCAAAAGTGTTTGGTCTCGAAACATCATATGGAGTTGGAAAAGGAAGGATATGGAATAAGTTATACGATTGGGGCAACACTAACTGAATTTGTATAACTATGATTATCTTATTATTATGGTAATAAATAACTTATTTAGAGATATCAATTAAATTATGAACATTATGAAAGGATATAGAAATTAGGAAATTACATTTTTATTATTGGATTTATTTTATCATCATTAAATGGATTTGTTAAATATTTTTATTTAGAATATTTTCATAATGTATTATTAAATTTAGAAACAGTAGATTTCAATATAATCTTTCATTAGAATATACTGTTGTTAAACTACGTTAACGTTGGGAAATACCGGACATAGAAATACGATAAACTTATGATACAGCGATTTTATTATCATCACGACCGTTTTATTTTCGGAGTGACTGAATACAGCGGTTTTGTTATTTATTATAACAATGGATATAGAGGTTAGTTATATTTCGTAATAACTAAGGAAATAGAATCATATTAATATTATAATTGATTAGAACATAAGTTATTTGAACTTGTTAAGGTTAACGTTACGCTTTGTTTAACTTGAATTAACGTTTAGGAAATACAATGACATAGAAATAAGATATACTTAATAACTATGATACAGCGATTTTATTATAATCACGACCTTTTTTTTAAATTCGGTATGACTGATTTTTGTTATTTATTATAACAATGGATACAGAGGTTAGTTATGTTTCTTAATAACTAAGGAAATAGACATTAGTTAGTTTATTTAACTAGAATATAGAATTTTATAATCAGTAAAGCTGAGATTTTGGGGCTGGTTACCCTGTCCGTGAGCTTCTGATTTGGAATAAGTAAAGCTGAGATTTTGGGGCTGGTTACCCTGTCCGTGAGCTTCTGATTTGGAATAAGTAAAGCTGAGATTTTGGGGCTGGTTACCCTGTCCGTGAGCAATTACTTTTGATTCAGATTAGTTAGTATTTCTAACTAGGATATATAATTTTAATAATCAGTAAAGCTGAGATTTTGGGGCTGGTTACCCTGTCCGTGAGCTTCTGATTTGGAATAAGTAAAGCTGAGATTTTGGGGCTGGTTACCCTGTCCGTGAGCAATTACTTTTGATTCAGATTAGTTAGTATTTCTAACTAGGATATATAATTTTAATAATCAGTAAAGCTGAGATTTTGGGGCTGGTTACCCTGTCCGTGAGCTTCTGATTTAGGATAAGTAAAGCTGAGATTTTGGGGCTGGTTACCCTGTCCGTGAGCAATTACTTTTGATTCAGATTAGTTAGTATTTCTAACTAGGATATATAATTTTAATAATCAGTAAAGCTGAGATTTTGGGGCTGGTTACCCTGTCCGTGAGCTTCTGATTTGGAATAAGTAAAGCTGAGATTTTGGGGCTGGTTACCCTGTCCGTGAGCAATTACTTTTGATTCAGATTAGTTAGTATTTCTAACTAGGATATATAATTTTAATAATCAGTAAAGCTGAGATTTTGGGGCTGGTTACCCTGTCCGTGAGCTTCTGATTTAGGATAAGTAAAGCTGAGATTTTGGGGCTGGTTACCCTGTCCGTGAGCAATTACTTTTAACTTAAAGCTGAGATTTTGGGGCTGGTTACCCTGTCCGTGAGCTTTAATATTTATATATATTATTAATTAGCCAAGCTGAGAGTTTGGGGCTGGTTACCCTGTTCGTGAGCTTTGAACTAGAATAAGAATTATTTTAATTTTATTTAGGAATAGCAGGTTTTATTTCGTCATAGTGATAACGAATAAACTTTCGATTCACTGAAATAGTAACTGAATGACTTCCGTTTACTTTAACGATTTTATAAGGGCCTTTCCATATTGGGGATAGCGCTTTATTTTGCCAATGGTGACATTTTAAATACACCATATCACCGATTTTATATTTGACAGGTTTAGAACGGACGTCATAATATTCTTTTGATTTTTCTTTAGAATTATTAATATTTTCTAGTGCTTTGATACGACTATAGTATAATCTATGGTTTAGAGCACGTACATAATCAGTATAGGTATTATTTTCTAAAGTATCAATGCTACTTGGTATGTAAGGTTTGTGACCAAACAATAGCTCGAATGGGGAATAACCCGTGGTAGAATGAACATTTGTATTATATGCAAACATTGCAGTATTTATATAAAAATCCCAAGTATTTGGATTTTCATCGATATAGGATCTGAGATATTCTTTTAAGGTTGCGTGACATCTTTCGAGTGCACCGCAAGTTTGAGGATGATAAGGGGATGCATATATATGCTTTATATTAAACAATCTTTCTAGTTGTTTAAACATATCGGAACAAAAGTTAGTTCCTTGATCAGTTACGATCATTTTAGGAATACCTATATGAGAAATAAAATGAACTAGATTTTGAGCAGTTTCTTCTGCAGAACATGAACTCATAGGATAAGCTTGAGAATATTTAGTTAAATCATCTTGTATGGTTAGAATGAATTTGTATTTTTCGGTGACCGTTTCTGGTAATGGACCGACAATATCAAGGAATATTTTTTCTGTTGGCTTAGTAGCCGTGGAAGTTATGATCATAGGAGAACGATTAGTTTTTCGAAGTGGTTTATTTACTTGACAAGATTTACAACTTTTTACGTAATTTTCGATATCTTGACGCATTGATTTCCACCAATACATACTTTTTATTCTATCAAGCATGCGATTTATGCCGGGGTGTCCAGCAGTTAGGGAATCATGATTATCTTTTAGGATTTTCTTTACTTCATCTGGAGTATCCTATATATTATTTTTATATATATTAATTTTGATACCGGAATTATGGAATATATAGGCTAACATATTATATATTCTTGTATAAGAAATTTTATTAAAGGGATCTCGGAAATCTGATATAGCAAATTCTTTTTCTTCGCTATATAATAATTCAATCATATCTTTATAATCTTTTAATAAATTGAAAATGTTTTTGTAGGGAATTTCATCATAGTGATGAATACGAAGAAATAAATGAGTAAACAAATGTTTATTATTGGAAGTAGAAAAGTTAGTGAATAATTCTCGTTCAATTTGACTTACATCGGGAACATTATTTGATAGGTTTATTATTTCATTTAAATATGGAACAGATTCATCTAAGTCTATGGATGAAGGAAATACAATTAGTTTACATTTCGTTTGTAATAATGACTCATTATGTTCTTTAATTTCTGTGTCATATGAGATGGGAGTTTGACGACTATGTTGTAAGTATTTTTCGTAGGAATCAGAGTTATTATCTTCATTTATGGTTTGTATATTACGAGATAGGGAATCGGCATTGCAATTTAACTTTCCTTTTTTGTATTGGATATTATATTCGTAATCTTCTAACTTTAAGCGCCATCTTATCAATCTGGAGCTTGGATCTTTACAATTAAATAACCATTGTAGTGGTTTATGATCTGTGACTACAGTTAATTTATGACCGTACAAGTATGGTCTAAAGGTTTTTGTACCAAATATTATAGCAAGACATTCTTTTTCAGTAGTGGAATAGTTTCCTTCGGCTTTATTTAAGGTTCTAGAAGTATATGATATTGGTAAGTCTTTACCAATTTCTCCTTGTAAAAGTATCGCGGAAATTGCATAATTTGAAGCATCAGTAGTTAAAATAAAAGGTTTGGAAAAATCAGGGAATTGCAAGATAGGAGCAGTAGTGATTTTATTTTTCAATATTTCGAATGAACTTTGTTGATCTTCTGACCAATTGAATTTAATATTTTTCTTTAAAAGACTTGTTAAGGGTTTTGTAATATGAGAAAAGTTAGTTATAAATCTTCGATAATATCCGACTAATCCAAGAAAGGATTTTATATCTTTAGGGTTTTTAGGAACTGGAAATTTATTAACACATTCGATCTTTTTCGGATCGGGTTTTACACCTTGATCTGTAATTATATGACCTAAATATTGAACTTCACAACGAAGAAATTCGCATTTATCGGGTTGGAGTTTAAGATTATGTTCTCTTAATTTATTGAAAACTAAATTTAATTTTTCTATATGAGATTGAAGATCATGACTAAAAGTTATTATGTCATCCATATACGTAAAGCAATGAATTCCTTGGAGACCTGATAATACAACATTTATTAATCTTTGAAATGTAGAAGGGGAATTTCGGAGTCCAAATGGCATCCTTGTAAATTCGTAATGTCCAGACGGGACAGAAAATGCAGTTTTTTCAGAATCTTTAGCGTTCATAGGAATTTGATGAAAGGAAGAGGCAAGATCTAGGGTTGAAAAGTATTTACTGTGACCTAACTGGTCTAGAATATCTGTGATATTAGGAATAGGATAAGCATCACCTATAGTTATTTCGTTTAATTTACGATAATCAATAACTATACGCCATTTCGGTTTTCCGGAGGCATCTTGTTTTTTAGGGACAACCCAAATTGAAGCTGACCATGGGGAAATAGAAGGACGAATTATTTTCTGATCTAACATTGATTTTACTTGTTTATTAACTTCTTCTTTATGACATTCGGGAAATCTATAATTTTTTACATTTACGGGAGTTTCTGAAGTAGTACGTATTTCATGTTTTAGAGTTTCAGTGGAGGTTAACATATCTCCATCTAAATAAAATATATCTGAGTATTCTGAACAAAGAGTTTTTAAAGCAGAGGTTTCTTCTTTATTTAAATGATCACATCTTAAAGTTTGTAATACAGTTCTTTTTCGATTAAAATTATTATTTATAGGATTAATAGAATTTATATTTTGACAATTATTTTCGGTAGTATTTAAGTTATTTTCTAAAATTTCAGTTACAGGTTCTAAAGTAAAAATTGGATTTTTAACAGTTATTACATCATCTGAGACATTGAGTACTGACAGATTAATGCGATTATTAGGTTTTACATTGACAAGACATTTTGAAAAATATAATTTGGGATATTCTTTTAATTGTGAATTTAATATTAAACCTTGGTTTATTTCAGGATTAGAGACTTTACATTCTATCATCATTTCGCTTCTTGGCGGAATCAAGTAAATAGGATCATGAGTTTTAAACTTTATATAAGTACTTAAATTTTCATTTAAAATTAGTTTACATTGAGAATACTGAATAGACATTATTTGCTAAAAAGAAATCGGAACCAATTATTCCGTCATAATTTAAATTTATGTTATCAACTAAATGGAAAAAGAATGGTATGGACATGTCATTATTTATTTTAAGAGTTAGTAAAAATTTACCTTTCGTTTCGGCGAAAGAGTTTATATCATTTATACCTTTGAATTTTATAAAGTTTTCATCAACATCGGGGATTTTGGACAAACTTGAGTTTTTTATTATACACATAGCACTACCTGTATCAATTAATACACACATCAAAAGTGTCTAGGGATCAACATATATTTTTGCAATAACTTTTCTCCTGATTGATATTCATTAAAATTTTCTTTAAGGATTGATCAAATAAAATGTTTTCGTTTGTCTACAGTAACGATAAACCAAGTCACCTTTGCATTAGTAAAAAAAATTGCCATTTTCCTAATAAAGGGATTTTTGACATTTGAACCACTAACATTAAAGTTCGAAAAAAAGACTGAAATAACAGTTTTTTTTTTAATTTTATTGGGTAACTTAAACAATTAATAATCCGTGTTTCTACCGCGAACACTAACAACACAAGAACATCGGTTTGGCATACTCAAAATGAGTTCATCCAAATCACGCTGTGGAATGGCCGCCCATGTTCGTTGCAACAACAAAAAAAGGTCTTCTTGCGACTGGATACCCTCCATATTCGGCAGAGCTCTTCTCTGAAGAATATCCCATGCATGCTCAATCGGGTTCAAGTCTGGCGACTGAGCAGGCCAGGGCAGGACATTGATGTTAGCTGCGGCGAGAGTCTGTCTTACAACTCTTGCGGTGTGCGGTCGTGCATTATCATGCATTAACTGAAATAAGGGACCGATATGCACTTGTAGAGGAACGATGACGTCTGATACAACCGTCTCAGCATAAATTTGAGCGTTGAGGTTGCCTCTGATCCAAATCAACTCAGTTCTTCCGCCGATCGAAATACCCGCCCATACCATGATGGTTCCACCACTATAAGGATGGACTTCCTGGCAGGATTTTAATCGCTGTTGGCGTCCAGGGGTTCTCCAGTGTCGTATACGTCTTGTATCCGGCCTCATACCAAAACGAGACTCATCAGAAAAGCACACGAAACGCCATTGTTCTTCTGTCCAATTTCTGTGTTCAAGAGCCCATTGATATCGAGTCCTACGATTGTGCATTGCTATAGGTGGTACCCGTAGCGGTCTTCGGGAATGAAGGTTCACTTCATGCAAGCGGTTTCTGACTGTTTGGTCGCTAATTAAGTTCCCTGAAGAGCGATGAAGGCTCACGGCTAACATCATGGCGGTTATTGTTGGAGTTCTTCGAGCTGTGATTTAAATGTATCGGTCTTGTCTCCGTGTGGTGCAGCGATACCGTCCTCCATGGCGCTCAGCCACGGTACCAGTGGTTCGGTAACGTGTCCAAAGTTGACTGATAACACTCTGACTTGTATTCAGAGCTAAAGCCACAGTACGTTGCCGGGAACCAGCTTCTATCATTCCCACGGCTCTGATCATTTCTTCCCTGCTTAAATGACGTCGCCGCTCCATAATAACGTTGGTTTTAATCAGTAGTAGGGAAACAGTAGCACTAATAATGTCTTCAATGCGTCTTATGTTTTTATAGGGAAAATATTGACAGCTGATTTTCATCTTTTACTCGAATTTGATTGACAGTTCCTGTTTTAAATTATGAAATGCACCAAAAAGGATCCATATAAATTTATAAAATCATAAATTTATTACAAAGCCACATCTCAATCACAAGAAATCCGCATAAACATGCTTGATCCCTAGACTTTTTTGATGTGTGTAGTTTTATTGGATTTTTTGTATGAGAAGTATTTATTTCTATATAGGGAAGAGAAATAGATTTTATATTGTTAAGTTGAACATCGAAAATTGTAGAAATATTTGGAGACTCGAATTGAAAATAATTATATACGTTGGACTTTGCTATGTCCTCATTAGATATCGTTGAATCTGATTCAGCGGTTTTTATGTAAGAATTATTTTTATTTAAACAAACAATGGGGTCATTGTTTAGAATTGATGCGCCTGCAGTTTTGGATTCTCGTCGGCACATGTTCGGAATCCTATTAATTAGTTTAAATTATTTGAATTATCGTTTGATTGTTCAATAGCGTTAACATTTTCATTATTTGGCAATAATGGACGATTTAGGAATTTATTGTTATATTGACGTTTTCTACAAGTGGATATAGTATGACCGTTTTCTTTGCAGTATCTACAAAACATACTATTAAAATTAGGATTTTGGAAACTTCTTAATTTTGGTTTTTCATGATTTTGATACGATTTATTTTTATTAAAGTTAGTTTTTTGGAATTGAGGTTTAGGAATCGAGGATTTATAAAAATTTTGGATTTTCTCCTCTTCTATAGCGATATTTACGGCAGAATTAAATGTTTTCGGATTTCGACATCTCACAAAATTGCTTAGTTCGACTTTTAAGCCTAATGTGAAAGCGTGTAAAGCGAGATCTTCTGTCATCGCAATACGACCGGATATATCTTTTTTTAAACTGTCTGAATTATGGATTTCGGATTGGAGTTGTGTTAGACAAGTTTCTACACGTTGGGAAAATAGAGACACGGTTTCTAAATGATCTTGCTTACAATTTTGTAAATCTAGGAGAAGATGGCTATAGTGTTTAACTTCTCCAAAATTCGACTTTAAGAATGATTTTAATTCGGAAAAATTATCAAATATTTTATTAGAGCCAGCGATTTGTGCTTTACCTTCTAACTTCGATATTATATACTTGAAAAGGATGAATTTTTGATTTTCGTTTGCCAGGTCTAATGCGCTTTGGCAATTTGAAATAAAGACTAACAAGTTTTGTTTATCACCTTTATAGGGATTTATAAACTGGCATAGGATTTGGATAGGAACTTCGGGATTTGCGAAACCAACATCTTTTTTGTCAACTTGAGACATTATGAACTTGAAATATAATGAAACTGGCAAATAACGATCTGAAAGCTTACTTACAGCGTTACTGCGATAAAGCTGAACATCTGGTACTGGCCGGATACAGTGGAGCACGACGGCAGGAACGAGGACCAACACGATGCTAGCAGGAAGAAGCAGGAACAGAGGTCTTGAAGACACGACGACGAAGGCGGCAAACGCTCTCTTCGGATTAGAGCTTTCTTCGCTTCGCTCTCTTCGGATTAGAGCTTTCTTCGCTTCGCTCTCTTCAGATTAGAGCTTTCTTCGGAGTTTAAAATACAACTTGAGACTCGGTGAACCCGGAGGCACTCAGGATTGTAAGTGAGTTAGAACAGGACTTCAGAGGATTATAGATACGGAGGCACGGAGACAGAGATTCGTAGAATCACGGTGAACCCGCAGAGACAGAGACACGGAGAGAAACACGGAGTCACGGTGAACCCGGAGGAAAGTACTCGACGATCTTGACACGCGTAGACAGGACGAGAGGGAGGATGTCAGCTCAACTAGAGAAGCGATTCTGGAACGGTATCCCTCAATCATCCCACTTCTGACACCAATTTGTTACGGGCCAGGAACGTGGAGACTTTTTTAAAACAACGTGTTCTTCCTTTGTAGATTGTTTATTTTTCTTAGATGTGCCCGTGACGAAGCCTGATTCTGAACTAACTTGAAAACGCATGGAAACTCATAATTATAGAAATTATTGCATCATCCACTGTACTTTAGCTGACGCCTTGTTTACGCGAAACGTAGCAACAATGCATCGCCAGCTACTTACTGTACAATGGATTAGCGTAGGGTGCATATTATAACAGTAAGAAAAGTGTATTTCTCATTGGTACATGCCGGGTGGGTTTGAACCGACCTTTGTAGGATTTAAGGAACTTGTTCTTACAACCGAGCCACCACCGCGCGGATAGTAATATACATGCATAATAATAATATTAATGTGTCTGTTTGTCCATATTGACTAACCTTTTAGAGCCAGATTGATAAGCAACACTATAGCCAAAGTATGTCTCGTTTCTAAGAGTGGATGCTGAGAATGTTAGCATTGATAGAGTATGGAACCGAGGGCTCAACGATTCCGATACCAAAGCCAACCCCAACCATATAATCCATTTTACTGAAACAATATATTAAAAGAATAGAATTGAAACAAATTAAAATTATTTAATAAAATACACTGCCAATGAAACTGCCTGCGTGGTCTAGCGGTTAGGTCCGTGGATTTAGAGTGGAAGTACCGGGTTCGATTCCTGGTCGGGACACAAAAATAGTTAATAATGTAAATAAATACATTTAATTTAAATTATGACGTGTCACAAATGTCTGTAATAGGTTTACGTGAATAAACATATTTTGACTTTGACTTTGACGCCGCCTAACCTAATTACTATAGAGACCGGATTAATACAAGCAATCGTTATATATATATATATATATATATATATATATATCAACAATTATATTTACTAATTTATAAGTATATAATCTCTTTAAAGCGACTATAATGTTAAGTAACATTTATATGTATAATACAATATGATATTGGTCCCCTCAGGCACAGCAGCAGCTATAATTTTAAACTTTATTAATTTTTGGATTTTTTTTTTGTAATTTTAAAATAAATTGTTTTTCTTTCCAAATGATGGTTGACCTGTAAAAGCACAGAATACATCTCTTTTTATCCTATGCCTACCTGCAAAAGGTTGAGGTTCCAGCTATTCTGGAACCCACTGGATTAGTCCGCGATGTTGGCAAGAGACCTGATGGTATGACGCTGATCCCCTGGGAGCGGGGACGGGCCTTAGCATGGGATACCACTTGTGTCGACACTTTGGCTTTGTCACACCTTAGGGGAACAGCGCTAAAAGCGGGAGCCGCAGCCGAAAGCGCAGAGCCTGGCAAGCGGCGCAAATACGTATCTATAATCAAAGACTTTCGTGTTTGTGCCGTTTGCTGTAGAGACTTTAGGCCCGTGGGGTCCAAGCGCTAAAACATTTTTAAAAAACATCACCCCTCGTCTAATTGTCTGCTCTGGGGACAAAAGGGGTGGTTCTTTCCTCGCCCAGAGAATCAGCATAGATAGATGCCGCGCGGATACGATTTAAATTTAAATTAGGTTTTGTATGTACGAGGGGCGTTCAAAATATTCTCGGTATGTGGATAAAAACAAACAAGTACGAAAAGTTTGATATTTTTATTTTTCAATATACTCCCCCCCTATGTTCATACACTTATAAGATCGATCAATTATTTTTTTTAATTCCTCATAAAAATATTTTTTATCTTTGGTGTAAAAATGCTCCTCCACGGCCGTCTTCAACGCTTCATCGTCAGAAAATTTATTTCCACGCAGATCCTTTTTAAGATTGGGAAACAAAAAGAAGTCGCTTGGGGCTAAGTCCGGACTATAGGGTGGATGAGTAACAGTTTCAAACCCACATTCAACAATAGCTGCCTTGGCAATATGAGCAGTATGGACAGGGGCGTTGTCATGCAGAAGCAGAACACCTTTGGTTAACTTTCCTCGCCTCTTTTCTTTGATCGCATCTCTTAATTGACGTATAACGTTAGCGTAGTACTGCCCTGTGATATTTACACCTTTTTCTTTATAATCGATAAGCAAAACTCCTTCACAATCCCAAAATATTGTGGCCATGACCTTGCCAGCTGACGGGATTACCTTGAACTTCTTGGGATGAGCTGAACCCTTAATGTGCCACTGCATGGACTCCTGTTTGCTCTCTGGGTCATAATGATGAACCCAGGTTTCATCTCCAGTAACTATTTTTTGCAGCACCTCATCGGGATTTTCACCACACAGGTCGATAAAATCTGAACAGCAAGCCACACGCATATCCTTTTGAAGAAGCGTCAGCATTCGCGGAACCCATCTTGCACTTACTTTTGACATATTAAGATGGTCATGTATAATGTCATGTACGGTACCAATAGAGAGATTGGTTACTTGAGCTATAGATTTTACCTTCACTCGGCCGTCTTCCAATATAAGTTTTGCCACTTTATCAATATTTTCTTGTGAGGTAGCCACTACAGGCCGGCCAGGTCTAGGGTCATCTTCAATACTCTCCCTTCCACGCTTAAATTCGCTTGACCATTTTTGAATAGTAGATAAAGAAGGAGCAGACTCACGGTAAACACAATCCATTTCCTCTTTTATGGTTTTTTGATTTTTACCCTGTTTTGTCAAGAATTTTATGACGGATCGGTGCTCTAATTTCGTTAAAATTGTTAATTCGCTCATGGTGTTCATGTTTGTTCGGCAATTGCAGAAAAACAAAAGAACATCTCGGTTCCAATTTTACTTTTTTTTAATGTCAATGGATGAATCTTAGCGGCCAGTAACAAATATATATATAAAAGAGGTTGTAACGTATCAATACCGAGAATATTTTGAACGCCCCTCGTAGGTTTTTTTTCGTTTTAGTTTATTTTACTTGCATAATAAATGTAATTGTATTGAATTGAAAAATAACAAATAAAACAACAGTAAATACGAGTATATGCAAAGTTTTAAATAAAACAATACCTAAACTGGACTCAGTTACGCAAAAAGAAGCCAATCCACAATTTTTCAGAAATTTAATATGTATGCCAATCAGGTATTAATCTTTAATATCTTTATTTATTTTTTATTATTTATTAAAAAAATCCAAAACAGCAATACATTTTGCAAAGCAATACAATTAAAAATTTACATGCCAAACCAAAGGATTTCACCGTTTAAAATACATTTATAATCTGATCTACGAGTAAATTAATATTGAATCGAATTTAACATTAAATAAAATACAAACATAAAGAACAAATTATTAAACACAAACTGAAATAAAAATTACGTCCAAAAAATATATAATAATAAAAAGTAGTGATGTGGTTAGTGCTAATTGAATACTGAACTTAGGTATATAACATTAATAATCTATATAATATAATTGGAGAAAGTAAGACATTACAATAATATATGCATACAATATAGTGATAGTAATTCTTATAATTATAACTAAATAAATTTCTTAAAAATAAACTAAAAGTAATTAATACTAAATGTTCATATTTATTTTGGCCAGATCCGACGGGGTCCTGATGTTCATTAATAATATATACGATCCAGATAAAAATATAGAATTTTATATTTTTTATTTATAGTTTAGTTTATTTTTAATTTTATTATTTAGGTAGTTTTTAATTTATATTTATTATATATTAATTTACATATAATAAAACATGTTATGTTTTTTGACATATTCTAAATGTATTAAGTGTTGGACTAATCGCAAATGGCCTATAACTTTAAATTAACTAAATGTCGTTTGGATCTTTTTTGCGTAACAATTGTTATTTAGTTTTAATAAAATATATTGTACTTACATATGATTTTCATTATGATGTCAAATTTAACAAACGCATAGCTTTAATGTGCACTTTTAAATGATAAAATACACATAATTTATTATGATTTCTAAAATTGACTACAGTATTAATAAATATGATCCGTTTGTCATTTTCCTATAGTTATTTTCCTCACTGATTATCCTTATTTAACGTGTCCCATATAGTTTTTCAAATAATTTTACACGATAATAAATATTATTATTATTTGAGAGAGTGAGACAGTATAAATATGTAGAATGCAATTTTAACCAATAAACTACATTAAAAAAGTATGTATGTATACATAATACATAAACTAACATATTAAAATATACAAACGAGTTTATTTTTTTACACATATCATCATAACTTATTTATTTATTCAAACCGTCAATATATTTATGGAAAGAGCTTCCAAGACGGCATTAACGGAATCATACAGTATTTGGTTGGGTAGGGAGAGGAGTAGAATTGTGGAGGCCTCCTTTTTAAACGAGCCTATTGCCGGTCGCAAGCCCGAGACACCAGAACGCTGTGTTCTAGGGGCTGTAATAATGATAATGATGATATTACTATTTCATTAGTTTTAAAATGTTATTATGATCGTTTTTTCCAGTCACATCATTTACTTGTTTAGACCAGCGTGGTCACATATAAGATAGAGTGTGCATCGAGAACGTTTCCATACAAAATGATTGTTACATTATTTTTTTAGGCTACCTAACGTCTACTACCAAATCTTCTAACTTTTATAGATAACAGTTTAAAAAACATATCTACTGAGCAATCCATGGAGCTCATCTCTGACCCACACACAATGGCCCCGGCACCCGCACGGTGATCCATGTAAATTTGTCTTCTTCTCTTCATGTGGGTGTTACAGCACCCACAATCAAGAAATAAATCTCATAAAATTAAAATTTTAATTTACAAAACTCTCCTTGATCGAAAAACACTGACCATAGCGGTGTGTCTCCCGTTTGGGGGCCAAGCGAAACACGGAGCGATATTCTGGAGATTCTTAATTATTTATATTCAGGCCGACAATTAAACTCCTCAATAGTGAAGAGATCTCGAGAATGGCATTCGGGAGCCCACTCTGAGCGATATGTTCTGTTGACTTTGAAACTTGTTCCTATTGATCATGGCTAGAAGGTGGTGCCAGGCTCGCGCAGCATAGGTGTAACGGGAACGGATGAACATCACGGATGAGTTTTACGGATGACATATACATTTATATTTTTAGAATTGTTTCTGTCTTAGCTTATAGTGTGACAATGCCTATATACAGCAGCTATAATTTTAAGCGTTATTCTGTATTTATAATTTTGTTATTTTTGTTATTTCTCATGATGGTTATCATCTACTGCTCCAGATACACCAATATGTACTAAAAAATTATGTTGTTTTATATTAATATTGTAAAAATTGACGTGTAAAAGTGCAGAATACATCTCTTTTTGTCCTATGCCTACTTGCAAAATAAACGAATTGAATTGAATAGCGTCTGTACTTTTTTTATTTATAGTTTAGTTTATTTTTAATTTTATTATTTAGGTAGCTTTTAATTTATATTTAATGTACTATAATTAACTTCGTCTGTACTTTTTATTAAAATTAAGTAGCGCCAACGGTTAATAATTATTTTTAACTTATCAGTTAGAGGAAAATAAATTCAATTACATTTTAATCAGTGTTAGCTTGTTGGTATGTGTACTCAATGACGCACTGTACTGTATAATGTTTTAATTTAGAAATTTTATAAAGTTGTCAATCAAATACATAATGTGGGGTAAGAAAATTTTATTTTTAATGTTTTTTTGAGTTTGTGTTTTTAGTTAATGTTTTAGTTCCTTCGAATAAACTTGTTTTTGAGCTGAAAACTACTTAAAAAGGTAAAGTTATTATCATCACGACCGTATCCCTTGCGAGGTAGAGGAAACCACGCTTGTTCTTTTGTTTTTTTTCTTAGAGAAGCGGATTTACATTTAGCAAACTTTTACTATAGACCTATGACAAGTGCCAAGCTCATCAATGTCTCTAGCGTACCAAACCCCGAGAAATATCAGAAAACATATATTACAATTATTTTTTATGATTTTAGTCTTGCTTGTTTTGATGGCAACGTCAGTGCGAGGCGGATACCACATGCGTTCACGAAAAACTTTGACCCCTCCTCCTGAATTAAAGAATTCTTACTTTGGATATAGTTTAGGATACCAAGGCAACTATATAGGTATGTATTCTTTTTAAAGGTTTCATAGTTGTCTAATTTGTATACAAAATAGTAATATTGCAGAAGCAGGTAAGGTTTTAGGTAAGTTTTTGAAGCGGTGTTATTTTTATATAGGTATCACCATGGCAAGCTACAATATTAGTTCTCGTTAAAAGTAAAAATTGGCTTTTGATATCATTGCAAATGACGCATACCTTCAATTATAACAAAGTGATAGGCGGTCTGATGGTGGTAATTTGCCCAGTCCTCCGGGGCAGGGAAGTATCCACCGTTCGTGCCGATAAACCCAGTAAACGTATCAGGATAAGGCTTGAATTCCCGTCAAAATATAAATCGGTGGTTGCCCGTAAGCGTCGTACAAACCGCGGCTTGTATCAGAAGACTCATTTTTAAGCATTCCATGGATTCACCGTGCGGGTGCCGGGTCGTGTGTGGGTAAGAGATGAGAAGAATTGTGTCTCGAGCTTGCAACCGACAATGGGCTGGTTTAAGAAAAGGAGGCCTCCCTTTTTATTTTATTGCGCGATAATACGCTCACCATCCACCATTCTACTCCTCTTCCTACCCAGCCAAATACTGTATGATTTCGTGAATGCCATCTTGGAAGCTCGTGAAATACACTCTTTCTTACGTATTTCTCATGGTTTAAAGGTTCAAGACTCAGCTTTACAGCAAAATATGCAGCTCTGCCGTAAACATTTATGGAACAAGCTAACAAGACAACATTAACCATTCTATCTCTTTTTCCCACACACTATGGACCCGGCACTCGCCCGAAAAAATATGTTGTTCTCTCACAACTGTTCCCGTGACTCGAAGGTCACGTTAAGCTATCGATACCCGGTTTCACAAATGCGAAATTGTAAATTCGTTAATAAATTGTCGTTAAATTTGACATCAGATCTTCGCCAACCCGTCTAGCCAAACGAGTGTAGGCCAAATTCTCCAGAAGTATGTTCTGGAAGGACCATCAGCAGTGAAGGTTGAGGACTCTGCGTGCTAGGGGCTGTAATGATGTAAAGAAGATGTGGAATGCTTTCCCAGCCAGTATGTTTTCCTATTATTATATCCTGTGGATTGTTGGCGGTGATTGCCTTTTCTATACGGCAAAGTCGGGTCAAACAGCTAGTTTATATATTTTTAAATAGTTATAGGAGCCCCCCATGCTGATAAAATTGGCCAGTTGTATAAATGCAACGTGAATGATATATTAGAAAAAAATATTGAAATTTGCACCAAAGTGGAGTTTAATCATGGGAAGTTATATTTTGAAGACCTTGGTAAGTATTTATTTTATTTGTATATGTATATGGGTGACTTTGTATGCTCTTACTTTATTTAGATCAGAGATTCTCAAACTTATTTAGTCTACCGTCTAAAAAGAAGGTTGTTATTTAATAAACTGCGAGAGTGTAAGAAATTAATTATTTATTATTTTATTTATTCAAGGACTAATGCGATGGTGACTCGGTTGTAGGAACGCTTTCCTTTAAATCCTAAAATAGTCGTTTCGAGTCCCGACATGTAGCAATGAGAAACACTTTTCTTACGTAAGTTTGTAATAGATTTACAAAACCACCGTTCCCGTGCGTCAGAGAGCACGTTAAGCCGTCGGTCCCGGTTCCACTTATTCTAACTTGTGGAATCGATAATAAATTGTCATTGACATCAGATCTTCGCCAACCCGCCTTGGCCAGCGTAGCGAGTGTAGGCCAAATTCTCCAGATGTGTATTGGAAGGCCCACCTGAAACAGTGGAGGTGTGCTCCTGGATTGTAGGCCGATAGTTTTTCTTAATTCTACCAAGAAGTTCGGGAGAATTCACCGCCCAATATCGTTTTTTTTAATTCTAGATTCCAAAAATCAACCAGTCACTTTATGGTCATCGATTACATCTACAAAAAACTTCGTGACGGTAAGTAAAATATATATTCTTCCTAGTTGGGTATCGCCAGCTATCTATATCTAGGTAACACTTAAATAATAATCAACCGTTAATGTCTGTCATTTTTTTAGACTTGCACAGCTTTGTTTGGCCAATGTTTTTTGTACAGGCCAGAAACAAATGAAAGTGAACCAATTATAACAACAGTCGAGGAACAGGATAACGACAAATTTAAAAAGGGCAAGTATATAATCAAATCTCAAATCACAACTACCGTAACTACTTTTTTTTTTTTTTTTTTTTTTTTTTTTATTTATTAGGTACACACAACAGAAATGGATACAAAACATTTTTTAAATTTCAAATCTTTACAATACAGTTCCAGTACCATCTCCAAAAGCATGTGCACAGAGCATGCAATTATGAAACATTTACATATATTTAAAAATTAAAATAACAATACAATACACAGTGAGTATAGTTCATAAATATTAATTTAGTTTCAGTCTGCTCGCCGTCCACAGCAAATTACTCCTTCCCAAAGGCCAGAAATAATCCACTGTAGAACCTAGTTAGGATATATATATATTTTTTTCTTTGTCCTATATTGTTCCCAAAGCGCTAACAATGATCCACATACTAAAAAAAAAACATTTTACGTTAAATCCTTTTTTTTGTTGCGTATGTTAATACAATTATTCGTAAAATAGAAAGACTGCCTTCGTCCGTTGACGTTAGACGCGGAGGTATCGGGTTTGATTCCTGGTCAGAACACAATAATTTATTTGTAATATTTCTCAAGTACGGTACATTAGAGCCACTTGTCATGATGGGCTTATAATAAAGTTGGCTAAATGTTAATCCGCTTCTTTGAAGTGTGGTGACATTGGAAGGGATACGGTCGTGGTGATACTTTACTATTATTCATCTAGCAACATCAGAGTAAAGTTATGCCAGAATCGCGCCATTTGTTTTTCTGTCATTAAAATTATTCAAATAAAATAAAATGGCAATGAAGCGATATGATTATTACAATGACAAAAATACAAATTGCGCAATTTTGACATAAGTTTACGCTGATGTTGCCAGATTAAAAATAGTATTATAAAAGACGTTCTTACAGAAATAAATCCACCACAAGGGACTCCATGACCATAGACCTGTATGTCTATTTATTTCGACTTCACGCCTATATTAATAAGGCGATTTTGATGGAATTCAGTAGAGATGTTTCTTGCAACCCAGGGTTGATCATGACGGCAATACATATGATGATGGATGATGTGACCATGCATCCACCTGAAGGTTTTTTTGCTGACCACTATATAACACGAGTAACAAGCAAACAGCTATATTTTTTTAAATTTTCCTTGTGTCTATTTTAGGCCGATGGGGATCGATACCTAGCGAAAATAAAGAGTCGGTGTTTCTCATGAAGTTTCTAGCAGGTATACAATCTAATATATAAAATCTATTTAACATAATTAGAGCGTGGTTTCTGACAGTGAGATGAGTCGTAATGATACTTTACTTACCTCACGTTCCGAATCACGGTTTTAAACAAGCAGAACAATATATTTTAACTCCACTTTCTACTGCCTAATAATATATTATCTTCATATATGTACGAGTATATCTGTAGTATTAGCATGTATTGTTTATTTAATATTTACTTGGCACTCTGCCTGTCACATGTTTTCAAGACTCCCAAAGGTTAGCTGGTGGATAATGAATGTCTCACGGCATAAAGCTCGCCTGTGCACAAAAAAAGTTATTTTAGTTTATGTGCAATAAATAATTTTTATTATTATTATTATATCTACTATACTACTATAATAAGTATATATTGATGACTATTTATGTAGTTTATTGGTTAGGATTGCACCCCACATATTTATACCGTCTCACTCTCCCAAAGGTTATCTGGTAGAAAAAGCCGAAATGGCTTTAAGTTCGCCTTTGTACATACTTTTAAGTGAAGTGCAATGAACTATTTAAGAATAATAATAATAATAATGGTCCTAGCGTATGTCATAAATATGATATTGACAGTCGTTCTGAAACAAATATCGCGATTTGGATGCTCAGATCGTGATATCAATTCGGAACTGACTAAATTCAATTCTTATTTCTATCACAGTAGTTTTTTTTTTAATGTAAAGAAGTTAAATTGCGGATACCACACCTTTGAGTTCAAAAGTAATAAACTAATTCCTGTCGACTTATTCAGTATATGTAATAATTATATTATTTAAACAATAAATTATAAACAAAATAAGCTAGGTAAACTACAAATAAAACTAAAAAATTATAACCGTACGATGTAAATGTAATGGAAGTGTGACAAAATCGACATCATGATAGGTGTGTTTGTTTTCTGTGGTTTTAATTAATTATATACTTTAAATTAAATAAACTAAAAGATAAACCTAATTAATATAAAAACTAAATACTTACAAATATCTTGATTATAATCTACATGCCATCGAATCCAGGAGAAGATTAACCCAATGTTCCGAGGACTCCGGCGACGTTGCCTCGTTGGATGGCAACACTGATTCTCTGAATAAGATATTCCATACTCAGAGGATCACCTGTTGACGCTCGGATGGCAACGCTTATGTCGCGTATTAAAGATTTAGCGTCCTCAGACCAAGGGCCCATCGTCTCTACGGCAAACGGCACAAAATGGTAACGGTTTGCCAACTCTATGTACTTATTACGTTCGCCATTTGTAGCCAATTCAGCCGCTGCACCTGCTCGTTTTCGTGTCGCGCCAACACGACTAGCACAAAGGGTGTCAGTACACGTCGCATCCCAAACCAAAGACTTACCTTGTTTATAAGGCACGAGGGTTAGCCCATCTGGTCTTTTCCCATCGCTGCGAAATATACCAGTTGGCTCTAATGTTGATGGGTAATTTGCAGAAGATAGTGCCTTTTGAATGATTAAATTTAGGGATCTATGGCGGGTGAAACGGCCTGCACTTTTATTAAATAATATTTTATATTTATTTTGGTCTTTTAAAATAACTTGCCGTGTTACATTAATTTTTTATTTATGCTTAAAAATTACGCGCGACATAATGACATTAATGACAAACAACTGACAGCAGCGCTTAGAGTGATCCACCTCAATATCGTGAGCAGTCTAAGCATAAGGAATGATGTCATTTGTGACGGCACAAACCTTTGGTAATACAGTTATGCACGTCTCGGAACAGCTTCAAGCTAGCTTAGGTTATTATCTTGTCTCGGAACGAGGGGTTAAAGTAGTTCGATATATGTATGTACCTAAATCAGGGCCAATAAAACTCTACTCGTACTATTAGACTTTATTAAAGTGTTTAATTATATAATGATATTTGGATTCATGAAATAAACAATACCCACGTATCTTGCACTATACCTACCAAAATACACTTTCAGATAGCCTGAGAGATCAAGAAAACTTCGAGCTGAGTTACGTTAATAACTCTTTGCATACGGACAAGATGCAGGCGTGTAGCATAGAAGACGGTTCATCATTGTTAGGTATAAAGCCATCATAGTTGTTAAGCAAAGAATGAGAAAAAATATCCCTATACGGGGTGACTTTGTATAGTCTCACGTTAGACTAATATGTGATTCTATTGATAGAAACAAACGACTTTTCCTAAACAAACATATGTCGGAAATAACAATTCTCTATACAAAGTGGCTATTTTAAAATTTGTATGAAAAAGTTCTTTTTTTTGTAATTTTCGACATATAGTTTCTTAGGTAAGTTGTTTGGTTCTATTAGTTTAAAGTAATAAGTGGCATGGTATATAACTATTTTTATATAAACATTTTGTCACAGTATATTTTGCAGTATAAAAATACATGTCATCCGTGAATAGGCTAACGTCCAAACTATTAATTGCTAACTTTTCAAGACTAAGAAAAACTAATCATAATTAATTTTGTTCATCGACTTCATTTTATTATTGAGTATTATTTTTATATTTCGATGTGTGGGCCTATAATATATATTTTTAAGTTAAGACTATGTGCCTGTTCACAGACGATATTCAACTAAGAAATAGAAAAAACATTTTTTTTCAAGGTAGTGTCTGGTACATAATAGATTTGTCGTCAATTTGGTGTCGTCTTCAGTGTAAATAAAAAGGTAAATTAAATATTAAAAAAACTTATAATTGTTTCGTCTTGGTCAAGTCTGAGTAAAAAGTAACTCGTCGTCGTTGCGCAGAACCCGTGGACGTCCTCCAAAGACGCCGATGACGTCGTCGTGACAACGTGCAAAGTCATGATCACATCGTTGTCGGTCATGCGGCGATCTTGGCGTGCCACGGAGTAGACATGAACACGTACCTCCATAGAATTCGTTCATCCAGCTCAAAGGATCACTGTATATACCTGTCTGTCTGGTACATAATAGATTTGTCGTTAGTTTGATGTCGTCTTCAGTGTAAATAAAAGGGTAAATTAAATAAAAATACTTATAATTGTTCCGTCTTGGTCAAGTCTGAGTAAAAAGCTTTTACCCACAACTTTCGCATTATATATCTGGTTCGTCAATCTTTCTTCGTTCATACTTTTAACATGCCCGAACCATCGAAGCATGCCTTTCCTTATTTTTGTCCCTATGCTTTCTTTCATATCCACCCTTTTGCGTATTTCATTAATCCTAAAAATATACATAAGAAATATACCGGGGGTTAAAGAATTGAGAAGAAAGACGCCTTACTGTTGAAGGCTTCATAGCAAAAATATCAATGTCAATATTGTCATCACATTTCGTTAAAATGATTAAAATGATTTCAGGTCATACAGCTGGGAAGTTTTTCTCAGATGTGACAAGCATTGTTTATGCAATAAGTAGCTTTACAGAGGAATTGCAGGGAAGAGTAAGTCAAACCCTAGTTACTTATTTATCAACTTTAGGGAAGACAACAACTAGTGTTGATCAATATTGATGGTTAAAAAAAATAACCGAACATTAAAAACGTGAATTCTGATCATGCTTAAATTTTCTATGTTTGTAAAATTCAGGTACGATTTATATCGCCAGTTGACAGCGCGTCTGGTAGCACAATGAAAAATCTAAAAACTTTAAAGAACAGCGAGTCTGGAGCAATGTACGGGGCACTATTACATGCATCTGATTTGAATGGCGACGGTCTATCAGAGCTCTTGGTGTCAGCTCCTTTACATTTCTCAGGGACGGGCTACGAATGTGGGGCCGTCTATATCTATGTTGGTGGGAAAAAGGTTAGTTAAAAATATAAAAAAAATATATTAACAATCTCTAGAAACCTATTGCTGGCGTCGTTTGCTCAGAATCCATTGGACCGCACGACGCACTAACTTTTCGGTGCTCGAAGAGCTCAAACTTGCCAAGGGACAGAGTCTTTCTTAAGTCTGCTTTACCCAAGTTCTGCAATATTTTGGCCACATTAGTAAAAGAAAAGCATTCTGGAAAAGCTTTTAGTAACGGAAATAGTAGACGAAAGAACAAGAGGAAGAAGCCCCAAACGATGGTCCAGTCAGGTGACTGACCACCTAAACATCCCATTACACCAAGCCGTCCATTGCGCCGAGGACCACAGTCACTGGAAACGGCTGATGGATGAACTGCGACGGAGTCACGATCCCCAACAGTGGGGTTATAGTTGTTAAAAATGTTAAATGAAGGGATGTCGAATTATTAAAATATTTTTTTGATTTATAAACTCGACGTTAGATTATAATAATAATTGTTCATTACATAAAACAATTTGCGCCTATAATATATTTTTCCCTAGTTTAAATGTCAAGATAGGACTATTTGCCAGTTCACAGACGATATTTGAATATATATAGCGAGTCCACGCAGACCCCCACTTTCAGAGGGAATCTGTAAAATGGTGTTGGCACGTAACATCGGGCAGGGCGTGTGGAACCTTTATTATAGGTTAATTAATATGAGCAGGCGCGGCGGAGGCTATCAAGTCGCATGCTATGCGTTGTGGAGCTTCGGGAGGTCTGGCGTGTGGAGATAGAGAGATACAAATTTTCTCACAAGTCGGAAATTTGACATCTCCGCCCGTGCGAATATTTTCTCGGCCGGAAGACGAAACAAATCCAGTGTTTCTATCCGCATATCGTGGAAAATGACATCGTTCATCACATATCACGCAAGGTTTTGCTGCGCTTGCAAACGACGTGAGACGGGAGCAGGATATTTAAATGTATTTTATATTGTTATTTTTAGAGTGCAATGGACAAGAATAAACGTATGCTATATTCAACAATTGATGGAGGACGATTTGGTACTGCTATAGCTACTTCTGATATTAATAGCGACTCTGTACCAGGTAAGATCAATAATAGGTGCAGTTACCTTAATCGAATTCTCATAAAGGAATTGATATTTTAATAAAACTATTTCAGAGTTATTCGTGAGCGCTCCATTTGAAGGTTTTGGGAAGATTTACATATTTTCTGGCTCTGATATCCTGGACATTCTCAAACGTACCAGCTGGAGCGTGGATATGTCAGAGTTGAGCAATACCATAGTACTTGAAGGCAACGGTCTTCCAAGCTTTGGAAGCAGTCTATACATTTTACCGGACGTTGATGACAACGGGTGCGATGGTATGTTATTTTTATTTAAAACTTGTTGTTTTAGAGTTTATTTACGATATATAACAATATTATTAATTTAGTAGCACGCTTGTAAGAACGATTTCCATAAAATTCTAAAAGGTCGGTTCGAATCCGGCATGTGAGAAAAATGAGAAATATAATTTTCTTACGTACATTTGTCATAGGTTTATTTATATATAGTTTAATACATTTATCGAACGAGCTTCCAAGACGGCATTAACGGATTCACACAGTATTTGGTTGGGTAGGGAGAGGAGTAGACTGGTGGATGGTGAGCGTATTATCGCGCAATATAATAAAAAAGGGAGGCCTCCTTTTCTTAAACCAGCCTATTGTCGTTCGCAAGCCCGAGACACCATTCTTCTCATCTTTACCCACACACGATGGACCCGGCACCGCACGGTGAATCCATGGAATGCTTATACATTTGTCTTCTCTTCAACCACCGTGCTTTGAAGAGCACGTTAATCCGTCGGTCCTGGTTCCACAATACAGACTTATAGATCCGTTAATAAATTGTCATTAAATAAAAATTGTGTTTTTGGTGATTTCTGTAATTTGTAGTACTCAAACCTTAGTCGGTCCAGTAGAGTTTTTTGATCCGTAAAAAAAAGAGTATCGATTTTGTGTAAAATAACAATTTGTTTATAAAAAAATATAATTGGGTACTAGCGGAAGAACAGCGTCGCGGATCCAACTATTTGATTCGCGACATATGCTGAGCTTAGGGCCCGTTCATCGCTGCAGGAATTACTCTGTAAATTGTAGAGCAGCGCGCCTCGATGGCTACTGTTGGGGGGGTACTGTCAGGGCGCGTTGTGCTACAAATCTTTATTGTGTAAGTTTGTATTTGTTTTATGCGATTAATAAACGTTTTTCTTTCTTTCTTTATTCCATTTGCTTGTTGACTGTACATTTAAAAAAAAATCTTGAATGCGGTTCAGAAAATTTTGAAATGTCAAAGTCAAAATAACTTTATTCACGTGAACGTCATTAATTTAATTCTTTTGAATGATTCTACTCCTAGTAGTGGAAGACAGCAAAGTGGTCCAATAATTAAACTGTTAGCAGATTCCAGTGACCTGTTAATGTTTAATCTGACTTAAAAGGAAATTGCAAGGAAAACTTAGTTATATCAGATTTATAAAATAAAACATATACAGAACTACACCACAACGATCAATTAATAACCTTTTAAATTTAGTTAGCAGTACCTATGAGATTACAATACCTGGTACAGCAGTAACCCACCAGGCAAGTCAGAATTAAGAGAACTACATGCCTATGTGCAAAAGTCGACAAAAAGCAAAAACCTCTGCTAATTTAAGAATTATAAATGAAACGTGTTCACAGAGGTCCCAGGCCCCCACAATATGGATGGTCTCCTAGGAAAGTTTTTCCGTAACCATAACGGTTAAGGTACCTGCCCTTACTGTCCCGTCTCAAAAATCCACACTGTATATCGATATTGGTGTATATTTTTTTACATTTTTGTTTCAGAATTACTAGCAGGTACACCTAACAGCCAGAGCGTGATGCTGTACAGATGCGTGCCTATAGTCAATGTTGATATATCCAGTTCTGTTGAAAAATATATAGATAGTGTAAGTTGAAATAAATGATTAAATAATTGCTTATCATAGCTGCTGTAATAAGGCATTGTCATACTACAAGCTAATACTAAAACAATTATTTATATTAGTGACTTAGGATTATAGCTGTTGTAAAGAGGCATTGTCATACTATACGTTAAAACCAGAACGATTCTACGTATCTTGCACTATTACACGCGTTTATTTGAAAAGACCCGACGGCATGACCGTTGGCATAACTTGGCAGGTCTCTGGTGTGGGATGCGACATGTGTCTACATTAGCCCCATCACACATCCAGTACAGTACAGGTTACGAATTTGCGCTGTTTGGGGTTGAGACGATGGGTCCATGGGGACACTCAGCCAAGCTAACGGTAAAGGAGACAGGAAAGCTGGCAATTATTTCTGCCTACGTATTAGCTTTGCTATACAAAGGGGAAATGTTGCCAGTCTTCTTGGGACTATCACTGAAGGGTCCACTCTAGACGACATTTTTTACGTATATTTTTTTTTTATAAGGTTTAGTTTATAGTTATTATAATATTTAGTTTTAAGTAGTTTTAATTATTATACTTTTTAAAGTGAGGATATTTTTTTTTTTTAATAAAATATATTATATCGTTATGAAATGATGCAACTATTAGTATTCAACGAGGCGCCAATTTTGGTTTAGGCCAGTCCTGAATAAGACATAATTTCTCATATACAGGCAGAATATTTTGGCGCCATTCCAAATTGCCAGTTTTTAAATCCAATATCAATGGACATTTTGTTTGGAAATTCTATTTTTCAATTGCAGACCATACCGGAGAGCGTTACCGAGTTTACCATCAATGCTTGCGTTAACCTAGTTTATCCGCCGAAGCCTAAAACAATTAGTATTAGTAAGTACAACTTTTAATTTAAAATAAATAAATAAAGACATTAGTATTAATTCTAATTCGGTTTCATCATCATCACAGCCACAGTCTAGAGTTCTGGACTTCCACTGTTTACAGATAAATTATTGAGTTTGGCCTACATTCGCCACGCTGGCCAGACGGGTTAGCGAGGGTTTGATGTCAATTTATTAAAGATTCTTAACTTAACTGCCTCCGTGGTCTAGCGGTTAAGTCCGTGGACCTAGACTCGGAGGTACCGGGTTCGATTCCTGGTCGGGACACAAAAATATTTATTAATGTAAATAAAGACATTTAATGAATATTTAATTTATTTGTGATATTTCTCGAGTTTGGTACGCTGGAGACATCGACGAGCTTGCCACTTGTCATGATTGGCCCATAGTAAAGTTGGCTAAATGTGAATCCGCTTATGTATAAGCGTGGTTTCTGACCACCCCGAAAGGGAAACGGTCGTGATGATACTTTACTTTACTTTATTCTTAACTTGCCCTCCGAGATACGGTGGTGTTGTAAATCTATGACAAATGTTACATACAAAAGTGTATTTCTCATTGGTACATGGCGGAGATTTGTACCTTTAGGATTTAAGGGAAATCTAATTACATAATAAACATACATTAAATATATATACAAACATACTATTTTTAATTATTTAAAACTTTATTTCAGTTTAAGAGGCGGGCTTACAGCAGCATTGAATTATTATTAAAATATAAAAATATTATTATTAAATAAATACATTAGATTGTTCTTGTGAATAAAATATTTAATATCAATAATTACAACGGGGAAGTATCCACCGTTCGTGCTGATAAGCCCAGTAAAGTGTATCCACAAGTTTCGGGATCAGGCTCGAATTGTCGTCATGCACAGTCGAGCCGGCATTGTTTTAGGGACTGATGTGAGTGTATGATTTCAGTTGCAAACCTTCAAAAACAACTGCCAGTAGGTGGCAGCTGGTGCTAAAGGTGCAATTAAAAGATGCATTATAGTACATTTTTCTATATGTTGATTGGTTACAGATTTGTTAATTAAAAATGGTTTAATAAGAAAGGACGTGAAAAAATACTCCGATAAAAATGTGCTTTTGAATGCAGAGGATGAAAAGTATGAAATTAAACTATTCGAAAGGATTGCGTCGATTTGTAAAAATATTACCGTTAATGTTGTAAGTGAATTTTAACCTAAAGTACCACCTATTATTATTATTTTAGTATGTCTAAAATTAGGTATATGAAAGAGAAAGCTTCCTGAAGGGTTGATGAACTTCATTTCTGGGAGTTGCACTCGGGCTTGAGGTTGGATTGTGCGAGTGAAGGGGAAAGGGGTTAAGCCCTCTTAAATGTATATATTTTTTTGTAAATTAGGTTAGCACTAACATAGTTTTATAAGTTTGTTTGTTACTAACACAATGAATCAATTTTAAATTATTTTTGATAGGATTATTATTTAATAAATGCCTAAACAGTGGTCATAGTGATTATACTAACCCTATTCTGTTACTTAAGCGCCAACGTTAATATAGTGGAATCCCTTAAATAACGGAACTGTCCGTGTAAAACGCTATTAAAATTGGTATTCTCGTATAAAGTTCTCCACTACAGATGACAGCAAAATAACGTTACGATGCGTTCATTTAAAAAAAAAACTATTATTTATTTCTTTTGGTATTTGCCATAATTTTTATTTATTACCTAATGTGTGTTATAAAACAAATATATAATCTTAGTTTAATTAATATAAATGTTGTGTAAATATAAATTCGCGGCGGACAATTTAAATATTTAATTCCTAAAAGTGGTAGTAAATAACAGTATTCACTATTTTGACAATGTAACGTTTGCGACTAAGTAACAGAATAGGTCAGCACTTAATCTACGATTAAAGCATCGTCAATTTTTTTTAAGGCCACAGACGATCCTGGACGATATACTTTTACAACTATAATCGAACTTGACAAAAATATTGACATTATTAGTGGTAAGTTATTTATATTTCTGATAAGTTTTTTTACGAAATATACGATACTTTCCACCTTTTATATGACTAGCAGGCATAGTGGTAGAGAGTAATGTCATGCTGACTATTATCATTAGCTCCCATTTAATTAATTATAGTGTCATTATAGTCTCCTGGAATAATGAGTCTTACATCCGTATTCATAGTCGTTTCCTCAACGTCTCCTCCACTCAATTATTCCTTCCAGCTGTCAAACGGAGACACGTCACTATGCTCGAGGAATAGAACTGTCAAGGAGTTTTTCGCGCCATTTTGCATGGACATGTCAAGTCCAAGTTTTTCGTTTTGTAAATTAGTTTACTGTGGATATTGTTAGTCAAAAGTGGTGTTATTTTGTTTAATAATGTGCTACATTGTGAATAATTATGGAAAACGATAAATTTGACTGTATACGAGTATATGGGGCAGAAGATGCACTTATTTTTTTCCGGCTTTCCGCTTTTTATAACCTGTCAGAATTTATTGACATGCCTTTGAAGGAAAATTCGTTTAAATAGTTGTATAGTTTTGTAGTCTTATGCCTTCTACTTTATTGTGTTCCTAATGCTCCTTTGTCTACGATGCATGGTATTAATAGCATTATTGTTATTATATATTAAATTTTGTTAACTGACATACCAATATATAACGATTGTTATATAGGTGAAATATATAAAATGTAATTAAATACGGCTGACCTTCAAAATAAATTTGTAGTCTCGGCTCTATTTTTAACTTTATTTGTAACTATTATAAAAATTTGACAGCTGGTAGGAATGGTTGAGTCAATGAGCCGTTAAGGGTTTCCTTAGAATAGAATCTTAGAATACGGGTGTTAGGCTAGGTTAGGTTCATCCACGATGCTGAAAATGGAATTATTAAAACATAATATTTCTGAAGAATTGAGTTGTCTCTCCCACGTTGGTGAGGTGGCATGATGAGCTAGATAAAAAAAAAATACTAATGCGTAATATGGTGTTGTGACCATTTAATAAATAATATATATAAAAGCTTTAATATATTGCAGAATTCAACACGACCTGGGTAGAAGTGAAGGGTGTAATGCGAAAGGAGTTGGAAATCACTCGAGGGTGCGGAAAGGCCCTGGAATGTGTACCTAAGTTACTCATGACTCTACAATGGTCTTTAAGGTAACCATTTTGTATATTTTTTGTATAGGTTTTATAAACGTTATTGTATTATTTTGTAAAGTCTGTTCGCTGTAAGATATATATATATATATATATATTTAATGGATTTTATAATTTAATGCATTTAATGGCGCTCTGAGTCCCGAGTAAGATGTTTTATAAAAAACACCTGCGTTACGGGATTCAGGGTAACACATAACATAATTTATTAAACAAATAATATAAATAGAATTTAAGCATGCAAATTAACATAATTAAGAATTTATAATTTAAGTAAGCACATATTATTACATTTCTAAATAAGTACATTCAATTTTCTTTATTTATTTTTAGGGATCTTGAAGGGAAGAATAGGTCAAGTAGATATAACATATGCTACAATGAATATGAAGGTTACCTAAATAACATACACGATTATACACTTATATATATATATATATATATATATATATATAGATATATATATATATATATATTTAAGTGTATAACACAGCGCCCTAGACCTCCATTGTTGGAGATGGGCCTTCCAGAATATATATCTGGAGAATTTGGCCTACACTCGCAACACTGGCCCGACGGGTTGGCGAGGATCTGATGTCAATTTTAAATGACAATTAACGATTCCTCAAGTTGATATTAGTGACACCGGGACCGACGGCTTAACGTGCTCTCCGAGGCACGGGAACGGTGGCGTTGAAAATCTATGACAATGTACGTAAGAAAAGTGTATGTCTCATTGATATATGCCGGGTGGTTTTGAACCGACCTTTGTAGGATTTAAGGAACCCGTTCTTACAACCGAGCCACCACCGCGCCTTATAAATATATTACTGCTGTTTAATTTTACAGCAAAGAATATGAACTCGGTGGGAATCTTTCCGAGAGTATTAATGTGATTGTCCGCAATGATGGGACGAGCGCAAACCGAGCGTGTGTGAAGATCCGGGCCAGTGGCGGCGTTCGTCTGACGCGGTCCGACACCCTCGATCTGCCCAAACCATTCAAGAACTCAAACACGGTAGGCTGGTTTAAGCTAAAACGTCATGGTTAGGTTATAGGAAACGTCAAATTCACTTCAATCGACCGTAGCCAACGCTCGAGAATAATTTCAAATTGATATTGCATAGACAACATAATAGTACAAGAACCGTAGAGCGACCTTCACTAATCTGTTATAAATAAATAACGTTTCATTATCATTACAGCCCCTAGAACACAGCATCCTAGACCCCCACTGCTGGAAATGGGCCTTCCAGAACATATATCTGGAGAATTTGGCCTACACTCGCCACGCTGGCCAGACGGCTTGGCGAGGAAAACGTTATTTAACGTTAACGTTTATTGGATCATAATCAAATAATTTCAGTTAGTGGGCACTGCCTTCTGGAAAAGAAATTCTGGGCTCCAGAAGGCAGTTTCCCTATTTTTGACACAATAAAACTATATGAGTACTTGCATAAATTAATAATACAGTGCATTCTCATCCTCATGAAACATTGTTTTACTGTAACCAGCCTCTCGGTAACTGTGTGCTGCAGTAGCAACTATTAACACTATTCGTTTGTATATCTTGATAATAAACTATGCATATAATTAAATTGTTACTTTTATATCCAAACACCTTCGCCGAGAGTAAATATTGAAACAAAAACTATAATAAAATAAATAAATAAAATAATTATAATGAAATATTTCCAGACAGGTCACACAGCGCCATCTAATTTCCGTGGTAAGCTGCGAGGCTTGTGTTACGGAAACTAGATGGTTGATAAACTACATATTATACTTTTTTTTTTGTAAATATATACATATTATACATATAAACACCCAGACCGAGACAAATTATACAATGTACAACTTGCCCCCGGTGGGAATCGAACCCACGACCTCTCGAGTTCACGGCAACGTTTGTTACCACTAGACCACGGAGGCGGTCAACTACTATCGGAACGAATTATGGCAAAAACACGTCTAGATTGTCAAACTACCTTCAATATAGTTTTTGCGCGCTGTTAGCCCAAGAAACCTTGTCGTTGCAAATATGACACAGTGTTTTTTTTATTTGCTAAAAGATAATTAAAATTTAATATATTAATTTAACAGTTTAGTGACAACATTTCGCCTTATTATCTATTGGTTTTAAAAGTCATATTATTTGATGTAACATTTGGATATAAGAGTAATGATAGGAGTCACCATGAAATCCGCTTTTTAAATAAAGATTAGTCGTTAAAACTATTTACGTTACAGACATTAAGATAGTGCGTAAACGTAATTTAACTAATATAGTAAGATATATTATTTTTTAATAAAAAATAGTACGTAATAAAAGTTTTTTTTTTAAATCTCGATCAACGAATTTTTATAATTACAAGTACTAAGTAAACTGGCTGCATTCCCACGTTGCTGTAGTTTTTTTTATTCTACACTAAAACGGTTTATGACGTGGCAAAAAGTTATTATTCTTAGCTTTTATAGACAAAAGTAGATAGTAGAGACATTAACAAAATCCAGGTGGGGGGACGGGACGATTACCATCGTCGTCGCTTTCTTGTGACCTATTATTAAATGTAAGAATATTATTTCGATTAACCATAATTTTTAAATTAATATTTTTCGTAAATAAAAACCAAAACTTTTTTGCACACTGTACTTTTAACAAACGTCATACGAGCCAAGTGTCATGTTAATTCGTCCGAATTGTAAATCTATGACAAATGTTTGTATGAAAGGCATTTTTCTAATTGGTTCATGTCGGGGCTCGAACCGACATTTATAGATTTTTTAAGGATAGCGTTCTTACAATCGAGCCACCAACGCTCTTTACACACCTCACTTTTATTTGGGGATATTGCATATTTATGAAATATCTATATTTTCAGTTCAACGAAAAAGTGGATATACAACTAAATGCTATAACAAATCAAGATACGATGCTTCTGGTGATTGCCGACCTGTATAAACGTTGTGATGAAGACGTGTATGAGACACAAATATTACAATCAAAAGTCAAAATTGATACAAGCAAAATTATTTTACAAAAGTAAGTTACATAAAGAAATAAAACAATTTATTTTCTTTGGTTATCTTGGAACAACTTGGATATTGTCAGCACTAATAAAATAAAGACAAAAATAAAGGAAAGAATACAATAAAATAAAATAAACAAATACAAAACAGTTCGGTAAAAATGGTTGTTCCTTAACAGGTAATATAATCCATTTAACTATTATTTATGTATCAAGAGAAAGGACAGAGACAGGCAATATAATATAACAACAATAACGCAATTAAATTATATACGGCCCTTTTACAGACACGAATATGTGTTTAATTAACATCATTATTATTATTATTCGTTATTACATTATAAGGTGACACGGTCCGCTTACAGACACATATTTAAATTTAGGTGACACAGCCTCTTTACATCCACGATCTTATATAAAGTAATTAATATGGTAATAGTTTAGTAAGTCGAACGAGATGGATGGCAGCTGGTGTAGCCGGTAGGTCTGTGGATTTAGATGCTAAGGTACCGGCTTTATTTTCTGTAATACCTAGAAAATCTAGACATTGACGAGCTTGCTACTAGGTCATAATTGGCCTATAGTAATGTCTAAAGATTACTTCACCTTAAAAAAGCGTGGTTTCTGACCACACCGCTAGAGATAACGGCCGTGATAATGATCGTAAATTGTCTTTCATTTGGTTTTTATGTGTTTTAGATTTGCTCGAGATTTGGACGTGAAAGATTCAGTAACAGTCGATGAAATAATGCAATCGAATTCATCCAACCACCTCGCTCCAGAACATCAATATAGTGTAAGTACACGTGACTCAATACCGAGTTGTGGATAAACTGGTATTAGAGTAACTTACGTCAGTTCCTAACACTGTCAACTGATTTATTTACATTTATTATTAGGGTACACCACCTATTATTAAAGCTTTGGACAGATTCACTTCCCGATGTTAGCAAACCCGCTTATAAATGTTCCCGGCCGCTTGGGATATCCCATTGATTATTAAATCATATCAGTCATCACTAGACATTTTAAACAATAGTTATGATTGTGCCCGTCTGTTGGCATCTACCCAAAAGGAAGCTGGTGCATGGCTTCATATCACCTCATTACCTCCTCTTGGTATACTCCTGGATAAAGACAGTTTAAAAATAGCACTTTCATTACGCCTTGCTTCAAAAATATGTCGGCCTCGCATATGCAGCTGTGGTTTCCAAATTAATAAAACGGGTCTACACGGGCTTAGTTGTCAAAAGAGCGCCAAGCCTTAAAATGTAAAACCATTTGAAAAGAGAAGTTTATGGTTCGTAGTGATAGTAAAAGGCCTGATGATATTTCTCTTATACCATGGATATGATGTCTTTTCTGGGATGCCACCTTTGCTGCTTACCACAAAAAGGCCGGTTCGGCTGCTCATACAGCCGAATCAAAAAAGCGCAATAAACAAAATTATTACTTTGTGGCATTTGGGGTTGAAACAAGTATATTCTCTTGATACCTACAAATTGGTGAAACGAATGTATCAAGCTTGGTTAATTTTGTAGAATAGTTTTAATTTGATAGGTATTTTTAGTTTAGTTATTTAATATAACTAAACTAAAAATACATTTCAAAATAAAATTAGTTTATAATCTATTCTATTTTAATATTATTTTGTTGATCTTATTTAAAATGAAATAATGTTATTTTATCTATTTATTGATCCATGTTGTAATTTTAATAAATGGTTGTCAAAAGTAATTATTATTTGTATAATTTTAACTGTTTTGAGATTCCAGGTCACTAATTTGTTCAATGTGATGTGGCGTAACTTGCAAATTGATATTTTGGTGCAAAAAAATGACTATTTAATTGAAGCAAATGTAAGTACATATTATTATTTCGTTTTACAAAAAAATATGTTTGACAGCGACTATAGTGCAACTCACGCCTGTCGCATTGCTTCTGCAGATACACAATAATCCTGCCGATACTTCAGAGTCTAAGCCTGGTGTTGCGGCTTTTTGCAACCTCTTTGGACGGACTTTGACCTCCTTTCTGACTGACAACTTTAGACGATATTATTGTATGATAGAATGACTTTGAATTAAGAACACAGAAGGTGACAACGAGACGCGATAAATGAAAATTAAAGACAAAAATTATGATTTTTATTTAAAATCAAGAATAAAGTAATCATTTCAAGATTAAAGTGTTCCTTTCTGTAAAACCTAGGTTGTATCAAAATGAAGTTTCTATTGTAAAGGTTAATGTTAAAAATGGCGTCAAATGTGTTAGATTTATTTTTTTGGTATTTTCGTCGTAAATTTTATCAATTAAATCGTTACAATTACAGTGGCTTTGTTTTGGTACAGCCCTAAATGTCCAGTTAGACTATAAAAACAGTGATAGTAAAGTAAAGTATCATCACGACCGTTTCCCTTTCGGGGTCGTCAGAAACCACGCTTATAAATAAGCGGATTCACATTTAGCAAACTTTACTATGAGTAAATCATGACAAGTGGCAAGCTCATCGATGTCTACAGCGTACCAAACTCGTAAATATCACAAATAAATTAAATATTATGTAAATAAATACATTGATAAATATTTTTGTCTCTCGACCAGGAATCGAACCCGGTACCTCCGAGTCTAAATTCACGGACTTAACCGCTAGACCACGGAGACAGTGATGTAGCAGTCAAACAAAATATTTTAACATTCGTGTCAAAATGTGCACTCCAGTAAGGAAAATGAAAGATAGAACGGGTTTGGTCGTAGTAGGTAAATGCTTCGACCAGAATCTCAATATGAAAGCTTGAATTACCGTCTATTCATTGGGTGAATGAAATGCTGGAAATCACCTGTCGGCTTCAAAGAACGGCCGGATTCATAGAAGAGACATCAATGTATGCCGACTGAATCTACTTCAATATTGAGTATGAGCCACACTAGTCGTACCTACCTTAAAGATCTGGGTACACCGGATGCGAACAGGAGTTCTTCGCGCTATTTTGCACGGACTAGTCAAGTGCAAGTTTTTGTTTTGTAAAATTGTTAGTCAAAAGTAATGTTGTTTTGTTTACACACCTTTACGCCAAATACCTTGCAGGATAGGCAGAGACAATTGAGCGCCACTTGTCACGATCACAACATACCTCTTTCGCTTCTTCTACAATCATCAACCTCTTTAATATGCCCTTTTGTTTTAATGGTTTTTAATGCACCCTAATCTATTGCTCAACAATATAAATAATTATGGAAAACGATTAATTGGACTTTATATATGGGGGCACAAGTTGCAGTTTATTTTCGCGGTTTTTCCGCGCTGTAAACTCTCATATTATATCTGACAATGCCGCGAGTGACTACAAGAAAAACATAAAATTCTGCAACATCTGCAATTTGATTATAAACTCATTAAAATAATGATATATTATTACGTCAGACTCGGCTGTATGGGCTAGACCCTTTGCCTTTCCTAATATCTCATTCATTATACATCGGGAGAATGGATGGAACATGCATGCATGGAACAACAACCGGATGTGAACATGATTGTTTTAGTTTTTATTTCAATACTGAGCTCGACTGATATGGGATACAATGAGAGATGATGACATCATTTCCTACCACAATGACGGCATGAATTGGCATTTCATAATGGGAGCAGCTAATTTTTTTTATGTTTTACAGATTCTTGGAACACTCAAAGATAATTGTACTAAAATCCATGCAAATAACACAATACTAATTATTTGTAAATTCGACTTAAAACCATTGCAAAAAATAAATGTTTTTATACCAATGCTAGTGTTGAAAGATGTCGCATGTAAGTTTCATTATTTTCTAGTGACTCTCCTGAAATAACCATCTTGTTTTTTTTTAAATCTATTTTATTATATCGTTTTCGCATATAGTTTAAAATTTAATGTAATTTCAGCGAAGTACATAGTCGATGGTAAACTCAACATACAGTCAAGTATCAAGGTGTTTTTGTTACCAACCAGCAAAATAATAGAGACCACGTAAGTTATATGCCCTGTTTTTGACAGTATTTACGTCTAAATCTATCCCATATTATCATCCTCATCATTATAGCCCCCTAGCACACAGCGTTCTAGACCTCCACTGTTGTCAATTTTAAAACATCTAGACATATCGACTATACGTCTTAATAGACGATATGTCTTCGTCGAATATTCCAGTACTTTGGGGACATTGGCAGGAGGAGAAAAGCTAGCTTCATCACCAATACTAGCGTTCATGATACTGTGCTCGCCGCCGAAGATAGGGACGAGTGGCGTGCTATAACCAAGACGCACACCAATTCCACAAAAGGTCACGACCCTCAATAATGAGGAAACACGACGCAAGGACTTATTTTATTTCCTAATTCATTATCATTATCATCACAGCCCCTATAACACAAGTTTTATACCTCTACTGCTGGAGGATAGGTCTTAATTTAGACTATATTCGCCACGCTTTGGCCAGACGGGTTGGCGAGGATCTGATGACACATCTTTTATTGATATTTTATTAATGATTATGCAAGTTGGTATTAGGGGAATCGGGACCGACGGCTAGGCATGGGAGAGGTGGTATTGTAAATCTATGACAAATGTACGTAAGCACATTGTATTTCTCATTGGTACATGCCAGGGTTTGAACCGAAATTTTTAAGATTTTAAGAAAAGCGAGACCCACCTTACAACATCAATCATCAACATCCTTACAACCGAGCCACCTCTCGTATTTTACATAGGTACACATTTTAATTAAGATTTTTTCCCATGTGTATAATTAGCTAATTATAAATTACTATCATTTTAAGATACAGAAATATTAAATATTTTATTTATTATCAAGCTATGCCGCTGATTTTATGCTTTATGCTTAAGATATAATTTAATGTATGTAATAAGGCATACTAATTTATTATTTATTGTAAATAAAAACTGAGAAAGGGACATGTAATAAAAATTTAATTGTCCGATTGACGTGGGCAATCAATAGGCGAATTTTTAACGCTAAAAAAAAAAATAGCAGGCAAGGACCAGGTGAAAAATGTTGAGGTTCCAACTTTAAGGGAAAAAAATATTTAAACACGAAAACATTTAAAATTTTGATGGAATTTATGTGTAAAAAAAAAGTGTTTCAATTAGATATGTGAAAGTCGTTAGAGTTAACTCCAAGAAATAAATCAATTAAAAATTAAAACATTTTAGTGACGATAAAAAAAAAATACGACAAATTTCTAATTTTATTGATTTTTTCATAGTAACTTTCGAAATTAATAATTTGATCTATTATTAAGGATACTCTAATTTACAAAAAGTAAGAAAAAGTCAGATAATTTTTTTTTTTAAATCCACCATAGCTAATTCGATGGGAACCCGTAGTAGCGCTGCTAAAACTAGCACATTTTGCTTGTATGGAGTTACGCTTCTTAGAAAATACCAATATTAGAAATGTAAATTAAGCTTTGTCCGTATGTATGTTAGTCTCACCTTCACGCCTAGATTAACGAAACTGATGTTATGCCAGAATTGTTTCTTGGAACCCTGAGACGGCATAGGCAGATGACGTCATCATCTGTTGAAGTCATAATAAACTTAATTTGTTTCTGGCGTAGTTAATGTCTAATTATACTTGTATTTGATATGGTTATAGATAGTATTTCATTTACTTATATGTAAGTATATCATTATTGTTTATATGTACGAGTATGTAGTTATGTAAATAGTGATATATAATTATATATTTATTTAAAACTTTATTGCACGTTATACAAGGGGCGGACTTAATGCCGCTAGACATTATCTGACAGCCAACCTTAGGGACAATGTGGACCATTTCAAGTGTAAGGTAGGTGCAAATATTTATATATAGTAATAGTAAATAAATCTATATACATATAAATACAATTATATTACTAAAATACATACTATTAATAATACATACTAGAGAGGCGAAATATTTGGCAATAAAATATAGCTTCAATTTACCAAGTAAGAAACACATCTAACACACTTTATTTGTTGCAGATAAAATACACACTAATAACTATGATATATTAAATTCTAATTATACATATACTGCATATGATACCATTACATAACTTATGAACCATTACGAGTATGTTATTATATTATCAAATTGATCTTGTAATTGCCTAACCTTTTATTGTTTGATTGCTTTTATTGTCCTAAATGTTTGACTGTCAAAGAATGCCTTAGCGGCATTAAGTCTGCCTTTGTATTTTGTACATGAATAAATTTTAATAAATAAATAGTGCATTGGCGATTATGGTCGTGTCCGACGTGCACTTATGAATTGATTTTGTTGTTTCACTGACAATATGCCGAACTGAATGCTACAAATGTAAAAAAATGTTCTTCGGCTAGAAAAGAACAATGTAGATTCGGTAAAAAATAATGTAATAAACTTTTTGTATGAAAATACCAACTAATGCCCGCTCTATCTCTTATATCTGATATCTTTGCTCCAGTGTCATTTAATAATAATAATAATCAAATTCTTTATTGCACACAAAATATACAAAATAAAAATATGTACATAGGCGAGCATAATACCATGAAGGTATTCTCTACCAGCTAACCTTTGGGAGGGTGATAGATTTATATGATGGGTGTCTGAGATTTTTCAAGTTAATGTAAATATATTAGAATTAAATAATTAAGTACCTAAAAATATAAATACTTTATTTAATACCTACCTATTATATACTCGTAAATTCGACCTACACAAATACTTATATACCTAAATACAATCCATATAATACTTATATAAACTAATATAATAAATACTAGTAGTACAAAAGTAGCTCAAAATTGATGATGACCTATTTTAATTAAATTCTAAATATCTATAAAAATGTATAACAATTAAAATAAATATTTTTTTCAGGTTGGAGAGCGAAATAAATTTTGAGGCTATGAAATTCTACAATAACAAAGCACTAATGGCCTGTATTTGTATTATTTTGGGCTTCGTATTCTTGGGATTGATAGCCGCAGCACTTTACAAAGTAAGTGTCAACACATTTTTCATGTTTTCAATAAGGACACCTTTTATCGAGTTTTTTGTTGTTGTTTTTAGTTCATTAAAGTAACTGTAACTACAATGTAAACACCGTTCGATTTAACGACAAAACTCCTTAAAACATTTTTATTACTTGACTTTGGTTGGTATATCTTGTTATTCATACAATATGCTACGTATTGCGCCATGTATTGGCCTATTGGTCTCTTTTATAATAAAGGTAACATAAAGTCGGAAAAGATTGGCCGCAATATCAATTAGCATCTTTAAGAAAATAACCAAATTTAATTGTCATTTTTACGAGTTAATTAATAGGCGCGGTGGTGGCTCGGTCGTAAGAACGCGTTCCTTGAATCCTACAAAGGTCGTTTCAAACCCACCCGACATGTACCAATGAAAAATGCATTTTTCTTACGTACGTTTGTCATAGATTAACAACACCACCGTTCCTGTGCCTCGGAGAGCAAGTTAAGCCGTCGGTCTCGGTTCCACTAATACCAACTTGTGGAATCGTTAATAAATTGTCATTAAAAATTGACATCATATCCTCGCCAAGCTGTCTGGCCAGCGTGGGTGTAGGCCAAATTCTCCAGCAGTGGAGGTCTAGGACACAGTGTTCTAGGGGCTGTAATGATGAATGAAATGATGAATTAATAGGTGGTAGGCAGCCTGATGGTGATATTTGCCCAGTCTGCGGGGAAGTATCCACCGTTCGTGCGGATAAACCCAGTAAAGTGTATCCACACATATCGGGATCAGGCTCGAATTGCCTTCATGCTCAGTCAAGCCGGCATAATGTTAGGGACTGATGTCAGTCATGAGTGTCTGATCCCAGTTGCTAGAATATATGCTTCTTAATAAATTCCACACGGTATGTAGTTGATGTCCGCTTCTGTGGTCTAGTGGTAACAAACGTTGCCGTGAACTCGGGAGGTCGTGGGTTCGATTCCCACCGGGGGCAAGTTGTACATTGTATAATTTGTCTCGGTCTGGGTGTTTATATGTATAATATGTCTATATTTACAAAAAATAAATAAAAAAAGTATAATATGTAGTTTATCAACCATCTAGTTTCCGTAACACAAGCCTCGTAGCTTACCTCGGAAACTGTCTGAAAATATTTATTTATTTATTATTCTAATGTCAACTTTCCTTCCCGGGCCATCAGCTGGCAACGTCCTTGTTCTTACTTCACAAATTAAAAAAAAACATATATTACTACTAGATATTAGATATCTGTATCTTAAACATTAGCTGTATACAGATCTTTAAAATTTTACAGAGTAAACATAATTTATAGTAGTTTTAAGTTATAAATGTCATTGCCAATTTTCGACCTTAATGGTAGATACCTAATTTAGTTTAATCGACTTGTCCATATTGTCAGGCCAAGAATTTGGCAATATCGTAGGATCGCTGCCCTGCCGATGACAGTTTGCGGTGCCCGTTAAACGATAATTAGGGTATGAAATGGGTCATTAAGGGAACAAGACATTATATCTACTCGGGTTATTAACCTGCCTTATTGTATTAGATGCTATAAGCTATAAAATGTATTTACGGTAAGAAAAATACATAAATTTGTCGTTAATTTTATTTAACAGCAAATTAACACTACCTATTGACAAATATTATGTAACTTAAACAAATAACAGTAATTTATAATTACGATTAAAATTACTGCCTCCGTAGTCTAGCGGTTAAGTCCGTGGATTTAAGCGTACCGGGTTCGATTCCTGGTCGGGACGCAATAATTTATTTAATTTGTTCTCTAGTTTGGTACGCTAGAGACATCAACGAGATTTCCACTTGTCATGAATGGCCTATAGTAATGTTGGCTAAATGCGAACCCACCTTTTTAAAGTGTGGTTTCTGAACACCCCAGAAGGGATACGGTCATGATGATACTTTAATAGGGTTACACTCTCTGTAGATTTGGCATGCACAAACTTTATGGTTACAAACGTTATCCAATCGAGAACAACAACAGCAATAGGGTCGTTTTAGCGGATAACCGCCCGCCGGAATCTCACTTGATGCGTAACAGTGCATGTGCAGCTCACGACCCTCAGGGGTTTAGGTTCTTAAGCTCTTCTCCTGTAGCACTTCTCTAGTCTTTCGTTGGGGGGCCATGAGCAAGACGGAGCAATGTTTTGGAGATGCTTAAAATGTACATTGTTAGCCCGATAGAACATACGTCTAGTCAGGCCTTAAAAAAAACCTCAATAGTAGAAATCTTGAGATCTCGAGCTATGACGGAATAATGTAAGAACCACGTAGCTCGGAAGACCTCTATCTCTCTCTGTTGACTTTGCGTCTTGCCCTGTTGGTTTTGGCTAGCAGGTGGCGCAGCATAAGTGGGACGGAAACAGATGAACATCTATTAGATCCGGACCTTCAACCTGACCGGCAAGCTGGAATTCATGACAGGCATAATATGGCTCTGGCCGGGTTTGCCTAATTGATGGCGGGGCAAACTATTCTTGAGAACACGAAGTATAGGATTTTAAACAGCGCCATGAGGTGCGTCTTACCGGAACTACAATTTGGCGGCTTAGATTTAGGACATTTAAGTCGGTATAAAAATTTTATGGACAGATTTATTGCTTGCTAAAGCAACAAGCTTTGCAGTAAACAAATCGTAAGTTAAAGACATAGAAGAAATACCTTAAAAAAGTAGTCAATTGGGGCCGCGGCTGAAAATGCGGAGTGCGGCAAGCGGTGCCATACAAATTAAAATAATACATATTTGTGGATTTCGGAGTCCAAGCGCCAAAAACTTTATAAAAGACCTACTCGTACTAAGTCTTATTGTCTTCTCCGGCAATCAGAACTACAATTAAGTGGGAAATAGAGATTGCAACCCGGTATGTTTTTCAACCTGGCCGGGTCCGGTCACATTCGCCGCCAACCCGGCCGGGCCCGGCAGGCGGGCGGGCGGATTGATGTGTTAGGATGAAACCTTTGAAGTATTTTATGAAAATTTGCTTTAAGTAAATGGAGGAAAAATACAATGATTCAAGGTTACGGAATAATATTTATTTCAAACCAGCAAATCAACAATAAATAATCAGTCTTAATCAGTCTCAAAATCACGAGTTTTTAATACAGAATTAGTTAGTTTCACTTATGAACGGAATAGTAACATTAGTGTTACTAATTAAGTTTAAGCAAGCATTAGTATTCAGTAATTAAGTTTAGGATTGAAATGATCTTCCACGCGCTGATGAAATGCCTGGATTTAGAGGATTTCGAAAAAAAGTTTGGAAAGTAGACAAATTATTTAAGAAGTCGCCCGTAATTTAAGTACTAATACTATACAGAGTAAAGAGAAAGACCTGCTTGCTTAAAGTTAATCACTAATACTAATTGAAAACATAGTATTAGAATAATAAACTAATAACGCAGCCTAATGTACTAAACTTGTCTTATCAACTTAGATAGCTAAACTTTGGTAGCTTTAGTAAAAACAAAACAAATTCTTAAGAGCAATAACTATATAACAAGGTGCGCGAGAGGAATGAAAAGCGGCCATTGGCGCGTCAGAACGGCAACATCGCGGTTCGCAGCGCTCGGTCACCGGGCCCGGTATGAATGGCCGGGCTCGATGGATTGTCTAAAAGGGCACCGGGCCCGGCCGGGCCCGGTTTGCAATCTCTAGTGGGAAACTGCAGCCCGTTTTTATTCTGTATACATAGTATTAATTTTATTTTAAATATTGTTTAAGTTTAAATAAATTTGGTTGTTTAAATTAAAAACCCATTTTTTAGTTGGGATTCTTTCAACGAAAGGAGAAAGCAAAATTGTACGAACTGAAAAAGGAAATTCGACATCAAAGTGTGGTAAGCAAAATTTTTACTTTAACAGAAAAACCCAATTGCGGCGTAATTAATATTAATGTAATACGAATAGCAAAATATACAATTTATTTAATAAAATCTTTATGAATAAAGATGACAAATCTAGAAGAATATACGATTTCTGAAACCGGGACCGACGCGACGGCTTAACGTGCTGGTTGAGGCACGGGAACGGTCGCAGTGCTGTTGTTAATGACGTTTGTAAAGATTTTTGGATTCTTACAATTGAGCCACCACCGCTTGTCAAATTACTTACATACTCGTACATATCTTGTCGCTTCCTTGCGGGGTAGGCAGAGACAATTAAACGCCATTAGTCACTCGTACATACCTCGTCGACATTCATCTTTTTAAACATGCCCTTTTGTTTTGTAGAGCGTTAGTGCACCTTTAGAAAAAGTTCCATTTATTTAGTAAAGGAGCATGTAATTTTGTTCGTAATTCGTAATTTAGGTTATTTTAGTAACTTAATATTATATTAGATACTATAAATATTGTATTAGATACTATAAGCTATAAAATGTATTTACGGTAAGAAAAATACATAAATTTGTCGTTAATTTTATTTAACGGCAAATTAACACTACCTATTGACAAATATTATGTAAATTAAACAAATAACGGTCATTTATAATTACGATTAAAATTACTGTGTACCGTGGTCTAGCGGTTAAGTCCGTGGATTTAGACTTGGAGGTACTGGGTTCGATTCCTGGTCGGGACACAAAAGTATTTATTAATGTAAATAAATATGTACATTTAATTAATATTTAATTTATTTGTAATATTTCGAGTTTGGTACGCTGGACACATCGACGAGCTTACCACTTACCACACCACAATAAAGTTGGCTAAATGTGAATCCGCTTATTTATAAGCGTGGTTTCTGACCACCCTGAAAGGGAAACGGTCGTGATGATACTTTACTACTTTTTTAGTAACTTAAGTAAATTTCATATATTTCGTCATTCTGCCCATTACCTTTCATGATCCCTAAGGTTAGCTGTTGAAGAATGCCAAATAGCGTTATAGCTCGCCTATGTACTAGGTTTGTAAGTGCAATAAAGTATTTAAATAAATAAATACTTGACTCGTGGTCTGGCCTCTTTTACCAACAACTTTCGCATTAAATATCTGGTTCGTCGAACCATGCCTTTCCTTATTTTTGTCCCTATGAATTCTTTCATACTTACCCTATTGCGTATTTCATAGTTGCGTATGCGGTCCACCGAAGTGACGCCGCATATCCAACGTAGTGATTACGTCGAATTACTAATAATATGTAAACATTTTCTACAGAGGCGCAATACCAGTGTAGGTGTCGAAGCTGTAAATGATGGTATACCAGAGACTATAATGGTACGTATGTTATTGTTTTGGCGCAATTTTTTACTTTGTTGGTCAAAAATAAAGTACCTACTTCGCAACTATAGAAACTAGCTTAATTCGTCGTATTTCAAAATATACGTATTTAGGTGTATTATAATATGGTAAGCGATACACGAGAACCAAAAATGGGAAACTGACGCCAGCCACCAATGACCGACAAATGTGACTCTCACAGCCTTTCAATTCGTTCTTCACATAATAACCTACTTAAAATCTCTCCCCACTCTTCCAGCAGATATTCAAATTCCTTTACAGTATCTGCAGCTCGCCAGCTCTTCCTTTAATTATCAGACAGGCACCATCTCTTAAAACATTCAAAGATAAATTATACAAATACTTACTTCACAAACAGAATAAGTTGCAATATCTAATTATTGTACTCGATATATACGAGTATATGTATATGTATTATTTATTTATGTATATGGTATTGCATATAATAAGTACTATATGTATAAATAAATAAAATAAATAAATAAATATTTCAGACAGGTCACACAGCGCCATCTAATTTCCGTGCTAAGCGGTAAGCTTGTGTTACGGAAACTAGATGGTTGATAAACTACATGTAATACTTTTTTTTTTTTTGTAAATATATACATATTATACATATACACACCCAGACCGAGACAAATTATACAATGTACAACTTGCCCCCGGTGGGAATCGAACCCACGACCTCCCGAGTTCACGGCAACGTTTGTTACCACTAGACCACGGAGGCGCCAATGTATGTAACTAATTTGTGTTTTATATAGTAATAAATAATTTCAACTATCTATTTTCTTCGTAAACCTTCTGCACCCGATTATTACAGACCTCAGTCACAGAGGTTGGTTGCTAGAAAATGCATTTACGGCATTAAACTCGCCTATGTACCTGCACTTGTTTTGGTTTTGTACAATAAATAATTATTAGTCTCTACCACTATGCCGGCTTATCAAATTAATTATAGGTTAACACACTGTCTCAAAAACATCCTACGTCTTCAGCGTGTGACAGATATAAGTCTCCAAATGAATACGAGAGCCACTATGGTTACGGTATGGGTACATATTTTGGGCACTTATTTATACACGTATATATTTTTTGTTTTAGTGTGAAGATGACGTCTTTATGCTAGATGACAGTAAGATGACTATGACATCGAAAGGAGCAGATACAATTGATACAGAAGAAACTCAGCTGTGATGCTTTTATTTAGTGTTCCGTTTCTCCAGATTGATGAAATCTTGAGCTTAATGCTGGAAATAGGCCTCCCCTAAAGCTAGTTATACTTTTTTGCTTCCATCGATTAATGATTAAACTTTGACGTACACTTGCAATAGTCTTTATTATTTAATGGGTCTTTACATAATTTACCTTAGAGACATACTTCTTCCCGACGCTTCGGTCAATTTGCTTTAGCCGTGGGAACAGATTGAGTCGCGTAATGACCCGTTAAATAATAAATAAATATCGTTATTAAATTAACACCAATAAATATCTACCTATTACTGTTTTCTTATTAGTTTCCTTTTAGTTTTCTTTTTTATTCTTTAGCCTTTTTTTGCGGGATCGCCTCTAAGTAGGTTTTCTTCGGCCTATTTATTTAATTAAGCAAGTCAACAATATGTTTACAAAATCTTATACAATATACAATCTAGAAGGTATTTTATTAGTTTAGTACCTATGTTACGTACAGACCAGCATTGCATTCAACAGGTAGGTAACATCGTTTACTAAAACACAAAAACTAAGTAGTACACTGACAAAAACAGTAAACTACAGAAAACAACAAAATACACGGCTTCATAGGATGAAGATATATCCTGTGTTCGCGTAGAAAGCAAATCAAAGTAAACCGCGCTTTTATTGTACTGATAAAATGGTTGCTCGATATTGGTATTGAAATATCAGAGCAAAAATTACTACACATTCTAGAATAAAGACTGGTAGGCATATATATTTAGTTTATTTATATATTTAATATCCTCACCTAATTAATTAGTTTGTTATTATATTTATCTATGTATTTAGTAAACTTATATCTTATTTTATGCTTTAATATTATATTTACTGACGTTATTGACTTATATATCTTATAATAACCGTAATGAGCCTCAACGGAGTCAACCAATGCGCGGGCCCAGGCCCTTATTGGTGACCCAACCATACACCACCCAGCAGAGATGTACCTCTGTAAACAATATATCTCTCAAATTTTGTACCACTAAAATTCTCTGCAATTCATGTAAACTTTGGTCAATAAATGATTTGTATTTGAATTGTGCTTAAAGTGTATGAAAACGCTACTCGAACGCCCTTCAAAGCGAAATAAAATAAAAAAGGCTTACAGAACTAAGACCAGGACCACGCTTCATGGCCATATTGTCATGTCATTTCGTATAGCCGCGTTTAGACGTTGTGAGACTGCTTTGACTTTACAGTGAGCGAGTTGCCTTGGATTCACTATTACCGGATTTCAAAGTTTAATAAGAAAGTTTAATATAAAAATATATGTATAAACTCTTATTTTATTCTGTAGCAGTAATTACATTGTTTATTGTACATTAATAGTTAAAGATATTTCATGTTTTCGGCTTCTGCAACCAAGCCGACGATCATTTGGGCCACCTCTTCGCCTTGCTCCGGGATACGATGCGGCGGCCAGTGAAAGTACCTCCCACGAAGTTCGTACGTGTATACTATAGGAGTAGCTAGAGCTTCTCGTACCCAGTCCATACTGCCTCCTGATGCTTTATCTGATGAGAAGAAACAGAAAACATACATATTTACACTAGGTCAGGTAGAGACAAATGAATGCCATTTCTCATGGTCACCACCTGTTTCGCTTTGTCGAAATTTATCAACCTTTTGATACATGCTCTTTTGTTTAGTAGATTATTGACTGCACTTTCAGGCAGTGTTTTTATTTTTATTTGATCGTGATAGGTGAGTCTCTTGGTCTTTAGTTTTCTAGTTTATAGAGGCAATCTACAATTTTTTCAGCGTCAACCCACGAATAAAAAGAAATCAGTCCGGCAGCACTGACCTAGCGACAAACAAATCGCACCCTTAGTAATTCAAGATCATTATACGAAAAAGTTTTTTTTGGGAAATTAAAGATTCTGTTAAGAACGGAAGACGCGCGGGAAGAGTGTGAGAGAGACACAAATACAGTTACCGAGTCATTATTATATATATTTTTCTCTTTCTGCCAGCGGCAACTGGCAGACAATTCCATCTTGTGTGCCCCAGCATTTAAAATCACAATATACAAACATTTTGACTTTAGTCCTCATACTCGATATTAAGGATGCGAAATAACTATTTTTTTTTAAAAATCATATTTAGGTTCTGACGCCGACCGCGTCTTTCGCACTACCTCAGGGCCTGCTGCATCCCTTCAACCATCAATTGTTTAAAAGCAAAAACGTATATTATTTAGCACTTGCAATGTTTTGTACATGTACTGTGCCGTTTTTCACACAGACATCGAAAATGGACGCATACTGTAATAATATTGTTAATTATAATAAATTAATATTGTTCATTGTTTTATAACTTACAAATAATTTCAGCTGCTGTTCCTGGTCCTCTGTATTTAGCTCCGTTTACCCTCTCTCCATATTCTATTGAGGTTTTACCTATTTTAACCTGAAAATATACTAGATAATTTATACAACACAAAACTAACCGATGTATGTGGAATAATTTGCAAATTTGTGTCATAATGAAATAAAATAATAATAATAACAAAATAAATACCTACATATAAAATAATTTATCATTTTTCACATTCGAGCGGTGGTAGCTCGGTTGTAAGTACGCTTACCTAAACATCCTAAAAAGACATTGGGTAACAATGAGAGAAATACACTTTTCTTACGTAAATTTGTCATTATACAACACCACCGTTCCCCTGGAAGAGCACGTTAAGCTGTCGGTCACGGTTCCACTAATACCAACTTGTGGAATCGTTAATAAATTATCATTAACATAATGTTTGTTGACTAAAACTTGCTGGACGGAAGGATTAATAATTTTTTTTGTGCTCTTCAATACACGGCAACGGTCGTGTTGTGGAATCCTTAATCGTATATTGTCTCCAGAATGCCCCGCATTACGTTCGTTTTGTTTAACAAAATCGTACAGGCCGATGAAAATTTCGATATTTTGGAAAGCAAAAAGATTTTTCAAAAGTACTTTAAACGCACCAGACCCTCGCCAATTCAGGGATAACAAAAGAGCAATTTGTATGCCTTGTATAGCTATGATGATACTATAAGTGACTTACCAAATCATCATAATTATCTTCATGGTCGACAGAATCTGAGTAGGGCACCAGCAGCATCTGAGCATCTGCGTGATAAGCCAGGTATACCATCAGGTTCCTCACCCCAGTGATATAGCCTGAAAGAGATTTGGTCTCGATCTCGGAGAATGGAGTTTTCCCAGCAAACACTTGGTAATCGCAAGGATTGTCAGATGTACCGAATTCTAAAAAAACCTCATTTATTTATTTATTATCAAGGCTTTATATGAGCTACGAGTAAGTAGGTGTTTGACGCGGTGGTGGCTCAGTTGTAAGCACTTGTTTCTTAAATCCTACAAAGGTCGGTTCAAACCCCGGGTGAGTTTGTACCATGTACCAATGAGAAATACACTTTTCTTACGTACATTTGTCATAGATTTACAACACCATCGTTCCCTTGCCTCGAAGAGTATGTTAAGCCATCGGTCCCGGTTCCACTAATACCAACGTTTTCGTTATTACATCGTTTTTTCATTATTACAGCCCCTAGAACACAGCGTCCTAGACCTCCACTGCTAGAAATGGGCCTTCCAGAACATATATCTGGAGAATTTGGCCTACACTTGCCCGCTGGCCAGACGGCTTGGCGAGGATATGATGTCAATTTTTAATGACAATTTACTAACGATTCCACAAGTTCCGTGACTGACGGCATAATGTGCTCTCCGAAGCACGGGATGTGTGGTGTTGTAAATCTATGACAAATGTATGTAAGAAAAATATACATAAAAAAACAGTCGACCAAAAAATTGGTCTATCACCTTACGGTTGATATTTAGTTGCTCGTCTTCTAACAATAAGGTTGATTTTTCTCTGAAAATAGTACGATCTTTCTAATACTCGATTCGCAATGTTTTAATTACAAAGAAAGCTTTGTCAAACTGATAGACCGTGATTCGTGGTCCACTGTACATGCCGGGGTTCGAATTATTGTTATTTCGATTAATTCGGGTTCTTTTAGTCAAGCCACCACTGCCTCTTTTCTTCATTATAATCTTTTAATTTGTAATTACGTTTTCTCTTATTATATACACACTACCATTTAGTACTACATCAAAGGGCCAGGAAAACCAAAATACAAGAGTAATAAACATGATAACGGTTATTATAATATTATGCATTGATAGGGACAAAATGTTCTTATCGCTCGGAATTAAGTTAAACCCTTGTGTATGCTCGGATAAGCTTTTATTTACAATTCAAAACGCATTTGCTATTCAAATTATTCTACCACCACGTTATCAACCGACAGAATGACACATGAAGGTGAGCATAGATTAAAATCATTGGTTTAACTTAGCTATGGTTATAATGTGTTAGTATTGCATAAATTATTTATTATTGTATATTAATTATCATTATTGTTATATACTGCCTCCGTGGTCTAGCGGTTAAGTCCGTGGATTTAGACTTGGAGGTACCGGGTTCGATTCCTGGTCGGGACACAAAAATATTTATTAATGTAAATAAAAATACATTTAATTAATATTTAATTATTTCTCGAGTTTGGTACGCTGGAGACATCGACGAGCTTGCCACTTGTCATGATTGGCCTATAGTAAAGTTGGCTAAATGTGAATCCGCTTATTCATAAGCGTGGTTTCTGACCATCCCGAAAGGGAAACGGTCGTGATGATGACGACGACGATGATGATGACGATTATTATTATGTTCTTGCCTTGGCCAAACAGAACATACAATAAACATACATATATATATTCATTTAAAAAAAATATGTATATTTTCATTAATTTAGAGTAGTGTTGCCCAAGACAAGACCTAGACTTGGTCACTCTTGGTCTTGCACTCCTAATCTTGGTCTTGGTCTTGCTCTGACTAATATTATATATATATATATTATTTATATTATATAAATATTTTTCCAATTGTACTAAGGAAATCTTGTGAGTATCTGTCCGCAAACTACTATTTTGACAACTACTGGTCTGATGTACTTGTAATTTGAAATATTATTTATTAAGTTATTACCTGTGCCTCCGTGGTCTAGCGGTTAAATCCGTGGATTTAGACGTACGCAAATACATCGATGTAGGTACCTATACCTAACTAAAGGCATAACGGGATTTAGTATTTCTGGGGACACGGTGTGAATTTGTATCTAAATACCTAATATTCCAAATACCTAAGCGTTATTTTGTTCGCTTAATAATATTAAAAATCGACTTAATGCAATAACAATTTATTGAAAACAAAACCCTAATCTCAAAAAAGTAACAGTCTTGCGAGACTCTTGCGTAAGACCAAGACCAATATTAGGGTAAGTCTTGGCATTGGAATTTATTTGTTATATTTCTTGAGTTTGGTACGCTGGAGACATCGACGAGCTTGCCACTTGTCATGATTGGCCTATAGTAAAGTTGGTTAATATACCACCCCGGTCAAAAAAGGAAACGGACGTTATGATACTTTACTTTACACATATATTGCTATAATTTAATTTAATCTTTTAAATGACATACCAATATTATGTTAATGCACGAGTAGGTATTTGTTAAGTTAGCTTAAGTTTGGGTATTAAAGTTACCGGTATATTTTAATTTTAGTTTAGTAGTAGGAATTATTATTTTGTTTAGACATAATTACACCATATTATTATTACCATGACAACGCCCTTTTACAGCAGCATCTATTGGTGTAGGTAGTACTTATCTGGTAACGACGAAGGCTGTTCTTTGCTGATATTCATTCGATATCATGATTAGTAAAATAATTAATTTGTTATCTGACGAAACTGAGTGTACCAAATGTATGAAACGGTGAATAAATAAATGAAATGAAAAAAAATGAAATAAAAGCTGATAGGGACTGACGTCAATATGTCTAACATTAGTTCTGTTTTGTTAGAAAATGACGACATCGTTAAAAAATGTAAGTATTGCTTTACAATGTTTTCAAATTACAAAGTTTTAATTTAACCGTCATTTTTATTTCTCACAATAAAGAACGAATCTACAGTTTAATTAAAATTTCGAATTACAACTGAAATCTTTAATTAACTTTGAGACGGTAAAAAATAGCAATTTTTTTGGAACAACATTTTTATTTGTCTGTCAAAATGGCGGGACTTGAGACCAATATGATTCCTTGTATATTTTACTATCCTCGCACCATCGCATTAGGAGCCACAATATCACGATTTGTAATTTTACAGGAGAGCATTTTTTCATTTGCAATGTAATATTGTTTTACTAACATTTAATGTAAAAAAATAATTAATATAATTATTTTTTTTTGCTCTGTTCCGTAAGGCAAGAGACCACGTGGCAGGAGCCTGGTACGCTGGTCAGACCAGATCCGCACCACACTACACTACACACCTAAGTATAGATTCTGCATATATTGCTTTGAAACATTTTTTCTTTGCATGAATAAACTAGAAACTATTAATAATTAAGCCATGTTTTTTACAAGCTTTAAATATGTTTATTTTATTTTGCCTGCCTCTAGGTCTAGTAATTAAGTTCGTGGATTAAGACTCGGTTTAGATTCTTGGTCGGGACAGAATAATTAATTTGTGATATTTCTTGAGTTTGGTGGACGAGCTTGCCATTATGACTTCTTTAAAGCGCGTTTGGCCACTTTGGAAGGGATATGGTTGTGATAATACTTTTTATAAAGTACAGTGTACACTTAAGCTGTATTAAATAATGTATTCTTTAATATTTCGTAACCCGCATTAGACCCTTGCTCAGTTAATATTATGAGTTAATGACGACGAAGATTATGATGTTTTCTTAATATAAAATATAGTTTAAGCTATAAACTCGTATAAAAAAATATATATATACATTAAATTTTTGTCATTAGGGCCCACCATACTGACGTTCGACATTTTTTCGTGTTTTATATATATTCGGTAACTCAACGAGTCTCGCGAGATATATCTGTCAAATAGATAATGTGATTTACCGTTCCAGTTGTGGTCCCAGTTCCGATTAGGATCAGCTCCAAAGCACCCGTTGTCTGAACGAGAGCGCGTTTTTCTCCAAAATCTATCCTGAAATAAAAATATATCCTATCGCTATAATCGTATTATAGGTAAGGTTTAACCTTTAGGAGCCTTTATGTGACGTTTTTTCTTGTCTCTTAGCGAACTTACGAAAATATACAAATAAACGTGCGGAAAAAGAATTTGTTGCGAAATGAATTATTCGCATACGACAGCATACTTTTAAATAAAATCTAAGTTAATATTTAACAAAGCTCTAAGCTTTGTTGTGCATATGTCTAAAATTAAATATATATTTTTTTATACTAGCAAGCCATGCAATGGTGATGGTAAGATTTTTATTATTATTATTTATTGAATAACCGGTTTGTATTCTTACTTCCAACATGTTTTTGTTGTTTAATAATTAATACTAAAAATCACCCCTGCTAAAGCTAGTCCTCACATGACAGGCTGTCCTAGTGTGCAGACCAGAGATTTATTGTTGTTACTAACACCTTTTACTTACCTTAATCATGTTATTTTTTTTTTACTTTGTACTTACTAACCCTTTCGATGAATAAATTAATTTGAATTTGAATGTTAGCAACTGGAATGAAGACACTCATGACAGACATAAGTCCCTAAAACTAGGCGCGCCGGCTTGACTAGGCGTGACAGAAATTCGAGCCTGATCCCGAAACGTGTGGATACACTTTGCTGGGTTTATCGGCACGAACGGTGGATACTTTCCCGTCCCGGCAGACTGGGCAAAGTATCACCTTTAGTACGCCTACCACCTGATTGTTGTTCTCGTTGAAAGTATGTGCCATTAGCAATGATGTCAAATGCCACTTTTTACTTATAACTAATATTGTAAGCTTGCCATGGTGATATATATATAAAAATAACACCACTTGAAACAAGACTTTCTGAAACTTTATGGCACTATGTACAAAGGCAGACTTAATACCGCTATGAAAAAAAATAGGAAAGAAGAATGTTTGAGTAAGAGTCTTCTTGTCTGAGGGTCATCTTCAGCAGGGATACACAGTCAGTAGGAACCTAGGACTGTGTTGGGGCTTTTATTTACCACAGTATGTGAGTAGTGATAACCATCAGGGTTGACAGTGGGGAAGATGTGCCAGTCGAACTTCTCTCGCAAATGGATCATGTCGGGGTCTGAACTCGTCACCAGCTGGTTTATGAAGTAGGTCGTCGTTGCTGGGGTTATCCATTCCCGGGCGTGAATACCTGAAGGCAAATTATTTTCATTTTTAAATAAGAAAGATTAGAATTTGTTACATATAGACTCATCCCTGCATTGGTTAACAGTACAGATTAAAAAGCCCACAAATTTGCCTTCGTGGCCTAGCGGTTAAGTCCGTGGATTCAGACACGGAGGTACCGGGTTCGATTTCTGGTCACGACACAATAATATTTATTAATTTAATTCTTTTATTTCCCGAGTTTGGTACGCTAAAAACACTGACAAGCTTGCCACTTGTCATGATTGTCCTATAGTAAAGATGAATTCGCTTCTTTATAAGCGTGGTTTCTGACCACCCCGGAAGGGAAACTGTCGTGATGACTTTCTATAAAAATCTGAATGATATTGTTGAAACTGGTGACACATTCAATTCACAAATTGTTTATTGCAATAAAAATATTGTACATAGGCGGGTTTATAAGCATTTTCTAACAACCAACCTTTAATGCCTAGGAATTTAATTAATTTCCTAAAAAAAACAGGAAATATGTATAGATTTATCAACAGAATTTCGCACGAACCACGTCGCATAGAGACTGTATTTATAGTGTAAAAGCGACCTTCACCGATCGGTTATTCGAATAAAATCCACTTTTTATTTATTAAAATATGCCAACAAAAGCAACGGTGATGGGTTTCCTAACCAAATATTGAACATATTTTATTTTATTTACAAAATAAAACACTAGCTGATAGTGTCGTTATAAGGATCACATTTTGGAAAGTAACTTTATACGTCAAACTTAAGGAAGTTCGAACACTTTAGTTAAAAATTTCGGATAAGATTAGGGTGGCATGTATTAAAAAAAACAGCATTTTCTATATTAGGTACTCGTAGTTTAGACAGTAGCCATCCACAAAAGCTTAAAAAAAAGCCTTGAACACATTTCGTTAGGCAATCTATCATCGCCGCCTTTGTTAGCTAGCGCATTTTAAAATAGTGACTGACTGACTTTACACTCAGTCATATGATGATGCGGAATGATTTTTAAAAGTAATTATTTAAAGGGTTAATATGTAGCTAGGTAGTTCTTAACATGTTTACTTATTTTAATAAATTTCGCTGCTATTTAAGGAGCACAGTTTTAAATAGTTATTATTTAAAAATCTCCTACACATCCTTTTACATACACATACTCGTATATCACGAACACACAGAGAGGACATACATTATTTATTGTTGTAACATAATAATAATAATAATAATCATACACGGAAGAGCACCGATATATTCCGCACTACAGGGCATCCTCGTGTAGGTATCACAAACACATCACCCTATCTCTTTTACATCTGTAACCTTTTTGTGACATAAATTATTTTATTATTATTAGATAAAAAGTGGATTTCATTCCGATGACCGATCGGTGAAGGTCACTCTTCTACACATCTTGTACCAGATTCAATGAAAATAGCTGGTTTTTCCATGTCCTCTTCGTAGGGGGTCATTACCCTAAGACCTAGTATCGGACGACCTTCATAACTTTCTCCACCTTTGACCAGTTTTGTTGTATTCGGATATTTATCAGACATTTCATTCAGGTATTTGTAAATCTGTAATAGATTACATATTATATTAGTTTTGCGATACGGTGGTGGCTCGGTTGTATGAACGCGTTCCTTAAACCCTACAAAGGTCGGTTCAAACCCCTCCGGCATGTACCAATGAGAAATACACTTTTCTTACGTACAGTTGTCATAGATTTACAACACCAACGTTCCCGTGCCTCGGAGAGCAAGATACGCCGTCGGTCCCGGTTCCACCAATACCAACTTGTGGAATCAATATAAAATTGACATCATATCTTTGCCAAGCCGTCTAGCCAGCGTGACGTACAATATTTAATGCTATTTATCTATTTGAAATTATCAACTGTTAATAAAATTACAGCATGTACACTGAGTCATAGACCTCCACTGTCGAAGATGGGCCTTTTAGATAATATATCTGGAGAATTTGGCCTACACGCCACGCTGGCCAGACGGGATTGCGAGTCTGATAACAATTTATTAATGATTTCACAAGTTGGTATTAGTGGAACCGGGACCGGGCGGCTTTACGTGCTCTACGAGACGTTTTCAATCTATGACAAATGTACGTAAGAAAAGTGTTTCCCATTAGCACATTCCGGGGTTCGAACCGTGTTCTTTAGGATTAGAGGAAAGCGTACTTACAACCAAGCATAGCTCTAGCTATCGCAGCCAACTAGCAAAACTTTTTTATTTTTTATTAAATTACTTATATTACAATAAAAACAAAATTTTACCTAAAAAAAACTTAGAAAATTAAAATTTATATTTTTTTATTTTTTTTATTTTGTAAGTAGGCATAGGACAATAAATATAATGTATTCTGCGCTTTTACATGTCAAAAAATTAATTAATATAACGAAAAGCTTATTTTCTGGGAAATAGCTTGTATTTGGAGCAGCACATTACAACCCAAATATACATAATTATAATCTTAAAATTATAGCTGCTGTAAATAGGCATTGTCATATTGTAAACTAAGACATAAGCAATTATAAAATAAATACACCAAGGATTATAGCTGCTGTAATGGAGCATTGACATACTACAAGCTAAGACGAAAACAAATTAGTATTACACGGGTTGTATCCAGATTATTCCATAAAGTACTTGCTAGCAGTAATATAAGATTTTAGGTAAGCCCAATTTATTATATTTCTATTACGCTAGTGAAGTCGACGATCTTGCCACTATTGTCATGATGGGCCTATAGTAAAGTTGGCTCAATGTGAAATTCATTTAAAAAAAACGTGGTATCTGATCACCCCGAATCGTGATGATACTTAAGGTTTTTTTACATTATTTAATAATAGTTAATTAATTTCCCATTTTATTTTCTTAGATAAACTAGATACCAAACAACAAATACGTTTCAGCACCCAAAATATATAAGCTTTAGGTAAATTAAATAAAAAAATATTTTTACATACATTAATTTTGTTGTCCTGTATAATTTAAAATAACTTACTGTATCAACATCGTAATAAGCGTTCCATGTTAATTTATCACCTTTTATTAATTTCACAGATTTATTTTCAAGTTCTATAATCCTAAAAAAAATTATCAAGTATTAGTTACGTATATTGTTTACTGTTATCATTAATTACACTAGTTTTACAATATTATTTACATTTTTTATAATTATTTTTATACTATTTCATATAAATCTTAACATATACGTTCGCGTATGTGTCGAAGTAGCAACGAACTTTATTGGATACTAGCTGACCCGGCGAACTTCGTACCGCCTAACCGTCATTGAATGTCTGTAAACCTTAGTTAGCACGTAGAAATCCACAATGTCAAATGCTTAGCTTAATCACCGATCTCCTTGGTCGCGGCATTATTAATAATAATAATACTCACACAAAACAATTTTCAAAACGAATCACAGACAATGACAACGTGAGTTGATTTGACAGTTGTAATTTTTTTTAAATTTATTATTTGTTCTTCTTTGTATTTACTTGTATATAAATTTATCTTATGAGTAAATTAATATACATTAAATATAAATTAAAAGCTACTTAAAGAATAAAATTCGAAGTAGATACAAAAATATTAAAATAAAATAGATTTATTATCATTTGTTCTATATTGAAGGAGCTTGATATAAATTTCTGAACGCACATAAAACACACTCATTTAAAATTCATTTATCATCATTACAGCCCCTAGAACACAGCGTCCTAAACTTCCACTGTTGGAGATGGGCCTTCCAGAATATATCTCTGGAGAATTTGGTCTACACTCGCCACGCTGGCCAGACGGGTTGGCGAGGACCTGATGTCAACCTTCTTTATAAGCGTGGTTTCTGACCACCCCGGAAAGGAAACAGTCGTAATGATACTTTTATTATTCGTGCCTTAATTCGAATAAATAAATAAATTATAGTCGAAATAAAAATTACGCTTTCAAAGGTATTTGTTAAGGCCAGTATTTAATTAGCATTCAGTTAAGGTATGAAGTTATTTAACTCACTTTGAAAAATCTTCGTGAACCAAGTCGAGTTGCAAATTATTTTTCAGAACTTCTGTTTCAAACTTATGCACGTAGTTGGGCGACACTAAGTAATTGTGTTCATTATTAATTTCTTCAAGGAAAATTATTCCCTGTAACAAATTTAATTTCGTAATGACATTTCATTTATTATAGCCCCTAGAACACACCGTCCTAGACCTCCACTGCTGGAAATGGGCCTTCCAGAACTGGAGAATTTGGCCTACACTCGCCACGCTTGCCAGACGGATATGATGTCAATTTTTTATGACAATTTATTAACGATTCCACAAGTTGGCATTAGTGGAACCGGTCCCGACGGCTTAACAGTAAATCTATGACCAATGTACGTAAACGTTGGAAAAAATTAGGCATCTTGACAAGAATAAAGGCCCAGGACCGGACGGTATTCCGCCTCTTTTTATTAAAGAGTGTTGCAAAGAGCTATGTGTTCCGCTGTCTATAATATTTAACAGGTCTCTAGGGTTGGGTGTATTTCCTACCCGCTGGAAGCTCGCTCATATTACACCAATTTACAAACCAGGAGATAAAACATGTTGCGAAAACTATAGGCCGATAAGTATATTGTCATGTGTGGGAAAACTTTTTGAGTCATTGGTCTACGTACCTCTATATAACCATTTTTGACCAACAGTCAAGCATGGCTTTGTAAAGAAACGTTCTACTCTCAGTAATCTGCTGGAGTATAAAAATTATCTGTGTACTGCATTCTCCTCTGGTGGCCAGGTTGATAGCATTTATACCGATTTTAGCAAGGCCTTCGACAGAGTGGACCATGGGATATTATGCAGCAAAATTTCTTCATACGGTATACACGATAGTCTTCTAAGATGGATAACGTCATACCTAAGCAGTAGAAGTCAGCTGGTCACCATCAAGGGCTATGTATCTTCTTCTGTGTCAATTACTTCCGGCGTGCCCCAGGGATCCCACATGGGCCCTTTATTATTTGTTGTCTTTATCAATGATCTGGCGAGTAAATTGACAAGTCCATGTCTTGTCTATGCCGACGACTTAAAGTATTTAAAACTATTAAAAATGACAATGATACCTCCATGCTTCAAACAGACCTGGATACTGTTTCTAATTGGTGTGCAAATAATAAAATGGCCCTAAATGTAAAGAAGTGCTTTGTAATATCATTTACCAATAAGAACTTAGAACTATCTCTGACTATAAAGTTAATGGACAATCTCTATGTCGTCAAAAAATAGTCCGTGACTTAGGAGTTCTCTTTGACGAAGAACTTACTTTCCGTCCACATTACGACCATATTGTAAAACGAAGCAATCAGCTGCTGGGATTCGTGATAAGGTCAACCAAGGAGTTCAAAAGAGTCGGCACTTTAAAATATTATCATTACAAGCTCGAAGCAAGAGATATGACTTGGTATGCCTACATAAGATATTGCATTCTGCTATTGATTCGACTAGCTTGCTCTCCAGCATTAACATCAACACGCGGTATAGGATACGGAATCCCAACACATTCGCCATGCAAACATTTAAGAACAACACCTCTTACTATAACCCTATAGTGCGAATGTGTAGGACATCAACGATCTAGACACTAAGCACGGGTCTCTGATTGATGTGTTCAATTCCAGGTTTTCGGCATACAAAAGGTGTCTCACAGCGAATGTCCTCGAATTCACGTACCCATAACATAATTATTTAATTCAATGGTTCGCAATAATTTAATTCCGTTTTTATTTTAATTTTATTCCAGTTTAAATATTTAACATTTTAAATTTTATTAATTTTTAACATTTATTAATTAGGTTAGGTTATAATTTCATGATAAAATTAACTATATTTTTAATTTAATATTTTTTTAATATAAATTATTATTATTTGTCTGCATGCTTTATAGGTTTTTTTATATTTCTTATTTTATTGTGTAAATTTAGATTAAGTTGATTTGTTTTTAATTTTTTGCATGTTTTTTGTCTATTTTCCCCTTATTTTGTGTGTAGTACTTAAGTAGCTTGCTCGCGTACCTATATATTTTTTAATGTTGTGTGCACTACTCAAGAATTACAGTCTGGTTCTTTAATTCAGTCATAGAAATGTAAAGTGTAAATGATTGTAATTTGTTTTTTGCACCATAAATAAATAAATAAATAAATCCGAAAATTTCTCATGTGTCACAGGACCCAAGCTACATTTTACAAAGTATAACATAACACACATGCACTCGCGCATCCATAATTATTTACTATATTTTGTCCTCTTACGAGTGACTTTATTGTTGTGTACACACATATTATTATTATGCATATTGGCTTATGTTTTTGTTCGTATTCTTTGCGACTTGCTTAGTTTAGTTAGACTTCTAGTTTTATTTCCACAAAGAAGTACTATTTATATAAAGTAAAGCCATGTATGGCCAAAGTGTTACTTATAAGGCATACCTATGTATTTATTTCTGTAATGAGCTGTGGTTTTTGTAATAAATAAATAAACTCTAGATTTCATGGGATAGTCGACGGCAAGAAAATGCGTAACATACGAGTACGTAATGTGCACCAGGAAAGCGACGACAAGGGGTGTGTGACAAAGATGCCATATTTATATTTTTGTCTCACTTACACGACTGCTTGGACACAAAAATATTTCCTAATGTAAATTAATTAATATTTAATTTATTTGGGTTATTTCTCGAGTTTGGTACGCTGGAGACATCGACGAGCTTGCCACTTGTCATGATTGGCCTATAGTAAAGTTGGCTAAATGTGAATCCGCTTATTTATAAGCGTGGTTTCTGACCACCCCGAAAGGTGATGATACTTTACTTTTTGACTTCTGTCTCACTTACCTCATGACCTTCAAATGCTATTCTAACTTTCTCTAGCAGATCTTTTTCTCCAGTCACACTAATTCCTTTAAACCCTTCATAAGTAATCCTCTCGACTCCCAGCGATATATTTATGGAACAAACTAAAAACAATACTAACACGTACTTGTACATTATTTATTGCCAATAGTGAACTGATAGCAGATGCACCCGTATGCATTCTTATATAGGTACTCTTATGCACAATAGCAACCTAATCAGCGTCCTAAATTGTTCCCCTATCGCAAAAGGTACTTAAAATTGTTAGTTTGTTCTATTCGTCAACCTTCACTAGAACAGTCCACAGTGATTTGATTGAACATCCCAGCTGGACGGCATATTTTTTTTACAGTTTTCTCGTTGTAAAGTTATTATTTAATTTTGTTATCGATAAAGCAATATATTTTACCTAATATAGAAATGTATACAAAAAATACTTTTATGTATAATACTATCTATTACTATATATATATGTATAATACTATATTATATTATATAATAGTATATTATAAACATCGATGTATATAGATAGGCTCTCACTGATATAAAAACGTTCCCGTAAAACCAATCGAAGTCATGTAGCTGCACCAACAGTTGCGAGATAGCAATCGTCGAGAGCGCCTAATATTAATATTTATATCGAGTAAAATTCTTTTTGTATGCATTCTGATATAATTTCCGATGAATAAAGCATGTGGCATTATCCTTGTTCGAGAATTGCCCCCCAAAGTTGGTAGGTACACAAAGCAAGCGGCACGTTTTTAAGAGTGCGTTTTGTATTGAATAGGCTTATCTATATACATCGATGATTATAAAGAAATGTTAGTTTCATTCGTTATACATAAAATTGTGCGCTTCTCTGGCGCATGTTATTTCTCTAGGGTTAATAATGTTCTATGAAAGATTACATCCAATTGAGTGAAGTGGTCTAGATTATAAGAAATACACACTTATTTTTTTTATACGTAGACTATCCTTGTAATAATAATAATCATATACCTACTTTATTACGATAAATACGTTTTTTATACAAATACTCATATTGAGATATAATATTTAACCGCCTGGTTGAATAACAGTTCATTGTGGTGACAATAATTATAAATTATTTGTTGTAAAAAATCAAAAATCAGTGCAGGTACATAGGCTAGCAGCATTGCAAATGCATTTTCTACCAACTAACCTTTAATAAGTAGGATAATGCAATTTAGTAAATATAAGTATGGTGATGGCTCGCTTGTAAGAACGCTTTCCTCAAAATTCTACAAAGGTCGGTTAAAACCGTCCCGGCATGTACCAATGAGAAATAATACACTTTTCTTAAGCAGCTTAAGATTTACAACACCACCGTTCCCGTACCTCGGAGAGCACGTTAAGCCGTCGGTCCTGGTTCCAATAATACAAACTTATGGAATCGTTAATAAATTGACATCAGATCCTCACCCACCCATACAGCGTGGCGAGTGTAGGCCAAATTCTCCAGATATACGAGTATGTATATTCTAGAAGGCCTACCTCCAGCTGTGGAGTTCTTGGACTTTGTGTCCAAGGTTTTTTTTTAAAGACGGAGATCGAAAAAATCTCTCGACGATGCAACCCCAGCCTGAAGGGCCACTGTGGGAGGTCGCATGCCCGAATCACCGTGAGGATAAGGCGCCTACGGTCTAAAACCCTATAAACCGTCTCTCTTTCACTGTTGGCCCTGCGTGCCTTAACAGCTGTCTGAGTCGTGGCTACGGAGTAAAGGCACTCGTTCGCGCTGTGATATGACGTATCGTATTTTTATATTGATATATAACATATTAATTTGACTTTACCAAAAATTGCTGAATAAAATATCAAAATCTATTTCGGAAATAAGCGAAATGTTTGAAGAAATCCAGCGCTCTGTCAATCTGTCATATTTACTGAGAAAATGATACGGGTCCGGAAGAGTGGCCAAAATAAACAGGGCCTAATTCCCTCACAAATGTCAAGACTTGTTAGCTGATAGGATATGATAGTCGCCTCTCGGAAACAGGTACAAGTAGGCAATTTAACGTAATCATTTACACTAAATTATGTAGCTATCATACAATTTTCAGTGGCTGACGGAAAGGTCTGGAGACAGGAAGGCTGGCAATCATGTCTGCCAACGTATTAGCCTCGCTATACAGAGGGGAAATGTTAAAAAGTAAATTAATCAGTTTTTATTTATAGATTATTTTTATTAGGTTTAGATATTGCATTATCTGCCTTTTGAATTCGAGACGATGTTAACATGGGGTTTTATCAAAATTTAGGAAGAATAAACAATTTGGAAAAAACGCTTAGCTAAATATGTCAAACTATTTTTTTTTTTAAATAATATCCTTGACGGTTAAAAGATAAACGGTATTTACATTTTTTTAAAATGTTTCAAATTTTTATCTTTTTACTTTTTTTTCTTTTTTCTATGGATAGGTATTTTTTCGTTCCAGAAATGAACTTGCCCTAGTAGCTATATGTCAAGTGATAGAGCTCAAAGTGAAGTGATATTAAATTTGTATAATTTGCTCCACTAATAATAAATAAGCATCGCTGTAGATACTTAATAGTATTGGTTGGACCAAGAGATTATACACGTACAACATCTAAATCCGAAGTATAATCTAGAACAGACGTACCGTAGCTACCGGTTTTGAATGTATCTGACTTGAATTAAAAGCAAATAGAGTTAAAGTGAGCGATATTTCCCCCGGCTTTGCTCGTGGTAGTTTGAGTCTGAGTAATTATTACTAACGTAATATAAACTTTGGTAAAGATGTCGATGAGCTTGGTCACCACGGGCTGTCGTGTTCCAAAAGTGTGGGTCGCTTTTTCCGACACAGCGCCATTAACGACCTTATTCGTAGGACGCTTGCAGTAGTCTCGATCCCATCTATTTTAGAACCAACCGGTCCGAGTCGAGACGGTGGCAAGCGTCCAGACGGAATGACATTAGTTCTTTGGAGATTAGGCCAATCCCTGGTGTGGGATTTTATCTGTTGGGTTTCCCCACCTTCTAGGCACTTCTGTTAGAGCTGGTGTTGCAGCGGAACAAGCGCAAATCAGCAAGCGTCAAAAATATGAAAGGATTTACAATAGTTAATTTTTTTCGACGTTTGCTGTAGAAACGATGGGCCCATGGGGATCGGAACTGAAAGCTTTCTATAAAGAAATTGTTCCAAGGCTCATTGACGTCTCTGGTGACAATAGGACAGTTTTTTCTCACAAAAATTAAGTATCATAATTCAAAGGGGAAATGCTGCTAGTGGCACCGTGCCACAAGACAGCGAATTGTAGGAGCTATTTTTTTTGTAAGTTTTTAATTATTTTTTTCTATGTATATAATTTTAGGTTAAATTTTGATTTTGTTGTCATATAGTTTATTTAATTTAAGGTTTTGTATGAAATAAACATATTTTATATTAGTAAAAAAATATATATATTACATAAATACTTAAATAAAAACTACTTATAATAAAAACAAAGAAATATAACAATAAAATATATATATATATACACTGCCTCCGTTATCTAGTGATTAATACTGTAGATTTAGACGCGGTGGTACCGGTTTCGATTTCTGGTCAGGACATAATAATTTATTTGTGATATTTCTCCTTGGTGAGGGAATGAAATGAAATGAAATATTTATTTGTGATTGTATGGTTACAAATGAAGGTGAACATTATATTTTTACATGCAACAATCTACCTTAAGAGGCGTACAAATATTAATTTGGGTCCTAATACTAATTAACAAACTTAGGCTAAAACAAAATATTTATTTACATACATTAATCTTATATAGATTCATTAAATATATAGGTCAATATTATATAATATAAATTAATGTAAATTTACTATTATATACTATTATATATTTTAATATTATATATTATAAATTAATGTTAGGGCAAGGGATAGGGTCGTGTTGATATATATTTTTTAGGTCAGGTAGTAACCTAGTTTTTATTTAGCTAATGCAAGCCAAATACGACCTTTATAAATTTTATAAAAATTGTTAAACACATTAATGGCAATTGTTTGGTTTTTCATTTTATCTAAACAACCCTATTTCCACAACTATACACTTTTAAAAACGTACATTCTTTCGTAACTTCATTAACTTTAAAGCCCCATATCCATTCACATTACTGTACTTAAACGAAACTTAAATTTAAACGAAGGATTGAATTAACGCCTCTTAGTAACTTTAAGTAGGTTGGCATGCTAAATTTCTTAGGAACTCTAGTAGTGATGTGGGATGATTAATAAGTCAGTCAGGACCTGTCTTTTATAGATAGAGATGGCAGGGAAAGACAGGAAGCATTGGATACCGCAACATCATTGGTATTCCAGGTCACGTCTTCTGAAACAATTCATGAAAATCTGTAAGGGCTGTTCGCAGCTTCTAATCCGGGATGGAACGATTATCTTAAAATAGATTGCTATGACCATTGTCCAGTGTGTAGGAAATCATCTGTTTTTTAGGTCTAGTCCATACAGTAAAAAATAAAAGCGCGATATTTATTCGAAAAAAAAACGCGAAATTTGTACTATTCATACCCTGACTGCGACGTATGTCTACAATGAACAGCAGTAGTAAATAATAGGTAACTATTATTTTTGCGATTTTTATTTAGTAATGTGGCGACAACTACCTACACTAAATATTCGCGCAAATTAAATACCTACGTCACGCCCACAAATTTGAATGAAACCACGTATTATTACCCGCGCGAGTTTTAATTCACGGGTAAAATAAGGTTTAAAAATTGCGAACATTATAACGTACATAAATATACTGTATGCCTAGTGGGACAGTGAAGTTTCGGAAAACGTAACTGCTGTAGTTACGTTTTTTTCATTTTACATTGCGTGTTATTGCAAGTTTGGCTATAATAACAGGCAATGAACATTGAAAATTCAGTAAAAAAACTCTACTACTATAGTTGCGTTTACGAAACTTCACTGTCACACTAGGCATACTGGTGTGTCATTTGTTTTATACTAGCGCTTATTTTAAACTAATGTAGATATATACGAATATATTACGAATAGACAAATAAAAGTTTGTAGAAATAGTCTCTGGTTAATTTATTTTATCTAATATATTATATTTATAATTATAACAATGTTATGTGACATTAGAAAAGAGTCCGAGAAGGCCGAATAAATGATTTGACTTTGACATTGACGTCATTATTTCCCGCGCGACCTGTAGTTAGCTAGTAAGTTACTAAGCTGAGAATGCTTTGATAGCAAGTTGTCAAAAGTATGTTCTTGATGAGTTAAACCTTAGGATATACTCTGAATTGACCTAATCGAACTTCGCTTGAAATTTTATTTGAAATAAAGACATTGATGGCTCTATTCGAATAGTAAAAAGAGCCCCCCTAAACCTAGTTTGTTCGGTCACAAGTCCCAGACACTATTATTCTTTCTTTTTTCCTTTTTGCTAGACCAGGCTAGTTAAGTAGCTATTCGGTAGTAGAGATATAAAAAAAAGTTTTGCAGGAATACGTGAATTTTGAGCAAACTATTCAGCTAGGTGCTGACAACTTCAGCATAGAAGCCGACAGACGCATTCGGCTTTGACAGGAGGCATTAGGGAATCTTCGGCACGTCCTCTCATCGGCCATACCACAATGTTTGAAGACAAAAGTTGGCAACCAGTTCGTCCTCCCCGTAATGTCGTACGTGGCAGAAACGTGAACACTGACAGTATGTCTGGTCAACAAATTCAAGATCGCTCAGTAAGTATTTTATTATTATTTTTTTAATTTTAATAATAGCTTGTCTAAAAACATATGTAGGTATATAATATTGCCAGCTTAAACAATAGGTATTACAATTATCAAAATATTCTTTTAAATTATAAAACATCTTCTCTTTTAACTAAATTCTTATTTGTTTTTAAAAACATTGTTACTTTCATGTATTCTCTTTATTAAGCATTAATTGTCTGGTACAATTTAATAAGTCAAAGCATACAACTGATTAGTAATAGGGATATACAATGGTGTGTAATAAAACTGAATTATCTTGTCGCACACGATATATTTATAGAAGTCACCATGATTTTTGACAGTACATTCCGGCGATTGAATAAATATACCTAATAGGATATTGGACTCTCTTGCCTTTATAACAAGTAGTAGATAACCAAAGAGCTAATTAGGATACTCGTAGAGTGGGCATTATTTATGTGTGTTTATTATTTTCATCCAAAATGTTTGCAGTATGCTTGGTATTACTCTGATGTCAGAGAACCAAAGTTACTGACATAGCATTCAACATTAGTGGTGAAGTAACAATGGGCTGGACACATCTCTCGCAGAACCGACGATTGATGGGCAGACGGGATCTTGAGTGGAGACCACGTAAGACTCGAAGCAGAATGGGACGACCCCTGCCAGATGGACGGATGACCTAGATAAGGTCGCTGGCGGGTGTTAGATGAGGGTTGTTAAAGACAGCATGCAAAGCCGGGAGGCCTACATCCAGCAGTGGAGAGGGACAGGCTGATGATAATGATGCTATGGCTATTGATTTATAGTTCCGTTAAGTCGCACTTTATCGATGTCTAAATGCCATACACCATGTTCTCGATTTGATATCAATTCAATAACGTATTTTGTTCGTGCAGTTCAAGTGAAATAGATTCAATTTTTATTTTGCTGACACAGGTCGTTTATTATTTGTAGGTTCAGAGTAGGGTTTCTTAATTTCTCTCTCACACATCTATGGTAGTTTAAACAGTACCGGGCCGGTCCGTTATTAACAAAGGCATCACAAATTTCCATATTATTTCCATTCCACCGATTCATTAGGGATATAGTTCCCGTCCTTCTGCGCTTTGAGACTTATATTATTTTAGTATATTGACTAATTAATTAGATGCTTGGTCATTGCTAAATTATACTATATAAATTTTCAAAATTTATTTATTCGAAAAAAAAAATACATAATATAAAATTAAACACTAAATTATAAATAAATAAGTTACACTACAAAGAAAATTTAATTATGAATATTGGTATGCCACGTTTGTTGTCACACTCTGTCCGTCACATGTGACATCCAGCTATAAGAAACCCAGGGACGCTGCAGAGCCGCACGCCTTAAACGCAAAAAGTACGCGGAGATCATCATAAATCACCACGTCATTCCATTTCAGTCGTAACGATGGGTCCGTGGTCCGAGGCTCTGGCGTTCTCTCGTGAGCTTAGGGATGAACACTGCTTGGCGACGGGTGACCCTTTGAATAGAGAATATTTTGTTTATAGGGTCAGCCTCGTCGTTCAACGGAGAACGCAGCGGCACACTACGCCCATCAGACGGTTATAATTTTAGTTTTAAATTCTCTTTGTAGTGTAGTTTATCGATACACGATTATAAGTGGAATTTATGTACTTCATAGGCTTTCGTGATCTTCCTTAGACAAGCTTTCAGAGGACAATGGAAATAAATGTCCCCAACCTCCAACAGATTTGAAACACGTGTCATTTGAAGCGTCTAGGAGGTTATTTTTTTTTCTATGATGACTTTCTTCATGTGGGGTTGAACCCGGAACTTTTGGTATTGAATGTTACTTTTTTTGTGGCATTATATTTACATATCGCGCCGTTAGTAATACAAGGGCATAATACGAAAAAAGTATTTTATTGAGAAATTGTGTTTTAAGATTCTGGATTCTTATATTCTAGCTTATTTTACGAATAAAATGATAATTATTTAATAATAATAATAATTCTTTATTTATACAGTAGAAATTAGTTACAATAATAAATACAATAGTGAAACATTTATATAATAAATTACACGATGTGAACAATATTGACGCTACAATTTCCAATTGTATTGCACGTTGGAACCCAAACCAAGAATTTTCGTCTTGTGTCTTGGGCTCCAGCTGCACTAGCTACCCTAGTATTCTACATAACATTACATTTAAAATTAATAATAATAAATTTGATTAAACTTTAAGCTAAAACTTAAGTTGTAAATGTGAAATTCTGTAGATTTGTTCTTTGATAACAACATTATAAATATCAATGAACAATTTGTAAGATTTTATAAGACATATTTGGTAGATAAATCCATCTTTAGCATATATTTTTCATACTAAACAAAATAATTGACTTAAGCCCTTATATTAATTGTTGCGTTAATAGAAAAAAAAGTAGTTATTAGTATTTTTGTTAAATCATATTATTTGATCAAGGTCTTGGAATAATGTCCGATCTTCTTTTATTGTTTAAGTTGTTTGCAATATATTTTAAACCACAATTAAGTATAACATGAAATTTCTCCATTTCCTCTAACAATACGTCCCCCATGTTATCAGGTGAGGTTATGTGTTTCCTGCTCACCCCTTAAACGTAAAATTGCCGAGATGTGGATAATAACAATAAGAATGAACGTCGATCCATAATGTCGAGACGTGACCTCCTGCCGTGCCACCGCATTATGGAATACTCTAGGCATAACTCCGATCGTCTATGGCAAAATGGAGAACAGGTACTTAGGGGTTTTATAATATAAAATGTATCCAGTAAAAGTAATAGGTACTGTACCTATTACAGGAACAGTTACTCTCGCTTTTAAAATGGTAAACCAAATTCTTTTTTCAAAATTAATGCTTTATATTTCTATAAAAGTGTTACTATAATACTATGTATGGTCTTAAGTTAGACTAATATGTGATTCTATTGATAGAAACGAACAACTTTTCCTATGAGACCATATGTCGGAAATGACTTTTTATTGGCTTCTTTGGCTAATTATAAATTATAAAATTATCAGTTTTTGTCATTTCTGACATATGGTTTCTTAGAAAAAGGTGTTTGTTTCTATCAATAGAACAACATATTAGTCTAACGTAACCTCGTATAACCACAGAAAGAGGACCCTGCATCCCGAGCTTCTTTGTATGCTTAGTGTGGGGAATATTATTAATGCAATATGACAATTCTTCTGGTTTTTCAGTTCCTTTATTGGCTCTCATCAAGTCATTATATTTTATGCAAAAGATTAAGTACTTGGTTCTGTTAGAAGTAAAGAAGAGAATTATCTAGACCGTTTCAGAAACCACGCTTATAAAGAAGCGGTTTAACATTTAGCTAACTTTACTATAAGCCAATCATGACAAGTGGCAAGTTCATCGATGTCTCTAGCGTACCAAATTTGAGAAATATTACAAATAAATTAAATAAACGACTGAGTCCCAACGAGGAATCGGACTTAACCGCTAGACCACGGAATCAGTTGGTTGGTTCTGTTAATTTGATGTAATTTAAAATAACGTAAAAATGTATTGGGTAATATATGACATGCTTTTGCTTATTTTGTGAAATGAAATAAATAAATATTTGATTTGTTTTCTCACTCACGGTTTTGGATCGTAGTCCTTTATTTTGAATGTACATTGCGTCCTATTTAGTACCAAGGTTGTGTTAACTGATACCCTCCGTGGTTTAGAGGTTAAGTAATTGAATCCTTCCTTAGTGGTATTTTTTTACTTAAATAGTCGCGTTCCTATACATTATTGTGTATTTAAGTGAAGAAATGCCACTAAGGAAGGATTCAGTTACCGGCCCTAAGACAGTAAACACGGAACTAAAAGGTTTGATTTCTCGTTGACAAAACAAATACATTTAATTAACTTTGTGATATTATTCGAGTCTTGTACGTTAGAGTCAGCTTGTCACTTGTTATGAACGGCCAATTTTATATAAAATTTTATAATTATACATCTTATTTTATTTACTTTATTTAGGATGGACTGATTGTTCCTAGACATTCTCTGACAGCCAACCTTAGGGACAGATTTAGGGTACCTGGTTTAAAGTGTACGAGTAGATGGAAATTAAAATAAAATTTGTTATACCTAAAAATATCTAAACTTAATTAATGTCTGCTCCTTAAAAAGTATGGATGCACATTACTTTAAGCCGAAGGTACATTTTACCATTATCGTGCAAACAATGAATTTGCCGTTCTTTACTCATTTCAAAACGACTTTTTTATCTTTATCATGGCTACGACGATTATTTTATTTAACAAGATTATGTAGATCAATGATAAAAATAATAAAATAAATAAAAGGTGTAGTTCAAAGGGTTTTTCTAAATAAATAATTTCAATTGATTCGTTATTTACTGTCAGTTTTAGCGCGAGTATCGCTGAGCATATCCGAGCGTAGCAGTAGCGCTGAGCAGTTGTCCAAATTACAATAAACTGACAGTGGCCATCCGAATATGACCTGTAATATAGTTTGACATTGACATGATTTGTTTATTATAACGTTAGCAGCTAAAGAACAGGAATATGTCTACAGATATTCGTTCAAAAAACTGGTCTATCTGAATCTTCTTAATAGATTCCAACAAAGTGTATATAATTATATATGTATAATTTTGTGTATATATTAGTATTTAGTATATTGATATTACAGTATAGGTATGGTGGTGGCTCGGTTGTAAGAACGCTTTCCGAATGTACCAATGAGAAATATACTTTTCTTACCTATCAAAGTCAAGTCATAGATTTACAAAGCCACCGTTCCCGTACCTCCGAAAGCACGTTAAGCCATCGATACCGGTTCTAATACCAACTTGTAGAATCGTTAAAAATTGTCACTAAAATTGACATCAAATCCTCGCCAATCCGTCTGGCTAGCGTGGCATGTGTAGGTCAAATTCTCCAGAGTATTATGATCAGGACGGCCCATCCCCAAAGGTATTTATAATTATATTGTTGAGTTTATCTCACTAATATTTTTTTTTATTGCGCTTAAAATTGTTCTAAGTTGTCTCCTAGGTTTAGTTATCAGAAAATCTCCGCCTTAGTACTTTGTCCAATAAAGTATAAATAAATAGATTAATAAAATTTTGCTTGCTAATTTTAAAAGCAATATCTGTTACTTTAGTAATATGGACAGTAGGTACAAGTGGAAATAAATAATTCATTTACACGGTTAAATACGAAACTACGTAGAGGATTCACGGTTGAACGCTTGAACGCATTGCACTGAATCAAAATTTAATCCCGATCCAGAGCGTAGAAACTTTTAAATTAATAAAAAAACAGCTTTCCCGGATTTTATATTTTACGCTCTTGATTGTTACCAAAGACATTCAATATTTAACAAGATGGGGCTAAAAGCCAAACGGAGTAGGTACACGAACAAAGCACTTCAGATATGCAAACCTAAATTAAAATCTCTTACTAGAGCCCTAACTGCAAACTCAAAAAGCACATGTTTACCATTCAACAGACGAGTGCAGATTCTGTCGCGAGGTGTCTGAGACACTAGACCATCTCCTCTGCGACGCCTCGCTCCTAAGCCCATACTAAGGTTCCTTGAAGCCGTAGAGCTAGCGAACGAACTATAGTCTAGGAAGGTCTAAAATATATCATTACTGGTCCCACATATCATCATTACAGCCCCTGGAACACAGCGTCCTGAACCTTCACTGCTGGAGATGGGCCTTCCAGAACATATATCAGGAGAATTTGGCCTACACTCGCCACGCTGGCCAGACGGCTTGGCGAGGATATGATGTCAATTTATTAATGATTCCACAAGTTGGTATTAATGGAACCGGGACCGACGGCTTAACGTGCTCTCCGAGGCACGGAAACGGTGGTGTTGTAAATCTATGACAAATGTACTTAAGAAAAGTGTATTTCTCATTGGTACATGCTGTTGGTTTGAACCGTCCTTTGTAGGATTTAAGGAACGCGTTCTTACAACCGAGCCACCACCGCGCTTATAATATTCACATGTAATAATAACAATATAATGTAATAACTAAATACAGGATTTCATTTATTTGAAAAAAATATTCACAAAATATAAAATAAAATTAATATTACTATTATATACATATATTATAACTATATAGTGACAAGAACGCTGACTGCATTTCCCCGCTGAATTGCAATACTGATTCTTTGAGTGAAGAAAGAGCCAGACCCGAGGAGACGACGAGACGTGGTGTTATGTCTTTTAAAAACTTTTTGGCGTTTGGACTCCATGGGCCTAGATTTTCTACAGCAAACGGCAAAAATATATAATATTTTAGTATGGCTACGTACTTGCGCTAAAAGAAATAAATAAATAAATCTAGAAATATCGTCTCAATATTATGGTCGTGCACTTTTTAATTGATTTTGTTGGATCACTGACAATATGCTGACCTGCATGCTACGGAAATGTAAAAACGTTCTTCTTCGACAATAGATTAAGATCAAAGTAGATGGCATAAAAAAATAATGTAACAAACAGTTTGTATGAAAATAACAACCAATGCCCGCTCTATTCTATCTTATATTTAATCTCTTTGATTCTTACTTAAATTATTCATTTATGCAACTGACTGGGAAGGTAAATTTATTTATTTATTTTTACGTATCCTTTTACAGTAATTAAACAAGTAACAGCAATTCCAGGGTGGTCAGAAACCAATGTAGCGTTGACGGCTGAGAACGAATATCCGGCTTCTTTTTATCAATCCGGTATATTTATTTATTTATTAAACTTAATTGCACAAAGTACAATGCTGCTAGACATTCTATGACGGTCAAACCTTCGGGACATCGAGAGGAGTAAGTACATAAGATAGGTGCAATACTAAATAAACTTGAAGAGTTAGTATAGAGGTAGGTATTAATGTCAGTCAGCTGGTGTCAGTTTCTTCCAATCTTAGACGTTCACTGCTAAAATACTGAGCTCTCTAGAAAATAGTTCACTCCATAGCCCGCTGAGCGACCTTAAATTTGTCGACCAGACCTACATTGTCAGCGTCCACATTTCTGCTCCGTACTACGAAAACTCTCGTCTTTAAACACTGGGGTATATTTGATAAGAAGATGTGGTGCAGCTTCCCAAATGCCACCCATTCTAGTTGAATGCGTCTGTCGGCTTCTTTGCTAAAGTTGGCTATGCCTAATTGCATAGTCTATTATCTCAGTACGACATGGTCGGTAAACATGACTTTTGTCTTGTCTCAGTTCATTCCGAGGTCAACCAGCTTGGATGCCACGGTTAAGTCGTTTAGCATTCCGCTAACATTCTCCAGTAAGCTAGCTATTATGACTATGTCATCCGCAAAACGAAGATGTGAAATGTATTGTCTGTTGACATTTATGCCGCAGTTTCTCCAGTCCAACACGTTAGAAGAAGTTACACAATACATTCTTAACTAAGGTTGTATAGTTCGCTTGTTGGCTTAATGTTGAATGAATTAAACCAATTGATTGAATTAATCAATGAATGACAACTCTATTATTTTCAAACCACAGACATTCAAATTCCCCCGTCTACTAGGCAGCGCCACTTTCTATGTCAAGCGAAATTTTTCAATTGCTTGTTCGAAGTTACCACCCCTTGCTACTAATAATGCGTCATTTACACGTAGTTTGCTAGGTTTATGCGTAATATCTACGTGCCGTATCTTCTTCTTTAAAAAAATATGATTATGAAATGTTAACTTGTATCAAATTCTTCTAAGAGATCTAGCAAATATTTTACTATGAATCTTGTATACCTAAAAATATCACAAGTTTTCATTACCAAGAAAGGAATACCAAAGAATTATTGGTTCGGATGCCTAGTCGTTTTTAAAAGGTATACGACTAGCTGGCACTGCATTCATATTACAAATATTAAAAGTAAAGTATCATCACGACCGTATCCCTTTCGCGGTAGTTAAAATACAGGCTTTATGGAAAAACGGATTCAAATATCATTGCCCCTATAACACAGAGTCCTAGACTCCTAGTCCACTGTGGGCGAGATGGGCCTTTCTGGAAGTAGAATTTGGCCTACACTCGCCACGCTAGGCCCATCATGACGACAAGTGGCAAGCTCGTCGATGTCTCTAATGTAATGGTGTACTAAAATCGAGAAATATCACAAATAAATGATTGTGATCAGGAATCGAACCCGGTACCTTAGCGTCATAAATCTACGGACTTAACCACTAGACTACGGAGGCATACTATTTTATCTCAGTGTGTCTTTGGCTGAGACGTAAAGCTAAACGTCACCTAAAATGGATCTGATGGTCGTAAAATGTTAAAAATGGCTAAAAGTAATAAGAATTGCCCAGTTTTACTGTTGAAGAGGCCCGTTTAGATAAGAAAGGAATGGTAACATCTTTTTTACCACGTAAAGGAGTAAGTGGGGGTTTTATAGCGCGCCTGGGAGCACGGCGACACGCACTTATAGAAAAGTTATACAGAATTTTTGTTGCTTTATAAGGAAACAAGGGATTCAGTAGCTCTAGTACGCGCAAACTCCGTTATCAAATAGAGATTATGCTTGGGATTTTAGACAGCACCATGATAGTCTTTTATAAGACCTTCACTGATCGCGTATCCGAATGAAATCCATTTTTTATGAAATAAAATATCTGCTTCCGTGGTCTAGCCGTGGAGTTATACCTGGAGATACCGGGTTAGATTCCTGGTCAAGACACTATAATATTTATTAATTTAATTTATTTGTGATATTTCCCGAGTTTGGTACGCTAGAGACATCGACGAGCTTGTCACTTATCATAATTGGCCTATAGTAAAGTTAGCTAAATGTGAATCCGCTTCTTTATAAGCGTGGTTTCTGACCCGAAATGGATACGGTCGTGTTGATACTGTTTTTTTTTTTTAATATTCAACCAAATTAACGATAATGAGGTTAAGTGTGTCCGACTTTATAAATTTGAGTAATATCGCAGTCGTAGTCGATCTGTATAATCGATCGGTTAAAGTTGCAATTAATCGTACCTTGTAGGTACTAAGTGCAACTTGTGTGTACTCGTACATACGAGGTGCGACGTAACGGAACCATCAATTGGCGACTCGGATGTTAAAGTTTACGTAACAATGAAAGTGAATATATGCCTAAAATTCTAGTTATTTTATTTCCTAGAAAGCTGATTGCTTGTATTGATTTTGATAATAATAATAAACCATTTCACGACCAATGGCAACATTTTTCCCAACTTTATTGATTATTGTATTAAATTGGTTATGACATTTACCTAGTCATAAACATTTCTGCAGAATGTTAAAAAAGAACATACGAGGAGACTCTGGCGTTCTCTTGTGGGCTTGGGGAATAATTCCACATGGCAACGGGTGACCCTTTAAATAGAGAAAATTCCATCGGACGGTTATAATTTTGTTGTTTTATTCGTAGTGTTGTTTATTTATTTTTTTTGTTTATTAATGTTAGGGTTTCTTTTGAATTATTTATGATTGTAATTATTTTATACTGTTTGTATATTACTTGGAATAAAATATTTTCCGACCGAACATACACACATTGAAGGCAATTGCCAAAACGGGAACGTTTTAAAATTTTAAAGAACTGCCAATAGGTTTAATTGGCGCCAAAAATACTGGTATTGCGGGCTGTATTTTTTATGTTTTATACTTTATACAAACTAATATAAACAGTTACAAATTATTATTTACTATTGAAAATGTTACGGTAATGTAAAGATTAAAAGCTGTTCTATTATCGACTTCTATATTACATGGGCGTACACTCAGCTAGTAATAATATGTAGGTATAATTGAATTGTACGAAGTAAAGTCACGCGCATCGGCGCCAAGTTTTTGCATAATTTTCACAATCGAATGTCCCTCCTGGGAGCAAAGTTTTCTTGTTTTCACACCGCAAGAAATAAATGTTTACGGCCAAAAGTTTATTTTAAATTACACTCTTGCATTCGTTTAGGCGGCTTATCCACCAAATATAGGCTAGTAAAATCGAGTTCTAAATGGAGATCATAATAACGTCAAATTATAGGAGGCGATATTTTTGCTTATCGTACTAACTAAAAACGTAAAAACCTTTTATGTAAATTACGTTACAAATTAAAACATTTTAATAATAAGAGATGACCGGTTTAATCGAGTTAAATTTGTTACAAGGAATTCGAAGGGTCTTTCTCTTACACACATAATTTATCTCATTATATAGTAAAGCATCATCACGACCATATCCCTTGCAGGTGGTTTGAAACCACGCTTATAAAGAAGCGGATTCACATTTATCCAACTTTACTATAGGCCAATCATGACAAATGGCAAGCTCGTCGATTTCTTTAGCGTAACCAACTCGAGAAATATCACAAATAAATTAAATATTAATCTAACTTATTTATTTAAATTAATAAATATTATTGTACCAGGAATTGAATCCAGTACTTCCGAGTCTAAATCCACGGACTTACCGCTAAACCACGGAGGCAGTGGCATCTCATATCATATCTTTATATTTAAATATAATTATCGCTTTTTTGTTGTTTAGAAACTCTTTTTTTTCCTATTGCAAGCGAAATATTTAGTTGTGTTAGGTAAATCTTAATTAACTCTGGCAACACTGGTATTAAATTGTAATATTACAAGGTTGGCAGCGTTGTCGACCTAAACGAATGTACAGAAAATGTTTGAACTAAATGAATAATCCTAGTAAATTTAATATGTATTATATAATATATTATACTTATTTGTGTAATGGAACTGGTGCCTGAGATTCAGATTACTTTGTTTGGGCACCAGTGGCCAATTCCTAAAAACATTTTATGTGGAAGCAAATAAAATAACATATAAGGGTAATTTAAAATACTAGATATTAAATAGGTATTATTATACTAAACACAAATATACATATAATATTTAATCGATACAAAAAATACAATATATCCATTTTTCAGAAGTTACATTTGCATTGTATCAAAAGCGGGTCGAGAAAGGCTAAATTCTCCAAAAATATGTACAAAGACAATAGTCGTTAACCAGTGTCGTACGGAGCAGACACGTGGACACTGACAGTGGGTCTGGTCCACAAATTAAAAGTCGCTCAGTTAGCTATGGAGAGAGCTATGCTTGGTATTTCTCTAATTAATAAATTAGTTTTTATAATTTTAACGGGTCTTTACGCGATTTACCTTAGAGACATATTTCTCCCGACGTTTCAGCCAAGTTGCATTGGCCGTGGTCACGGGTCGACTAAAGCTATGTGGTGTAGTCTCGTACATACTGGGCGGCAGATGAAACCTACCCACTTATCACTTTTAAAAGTTTTTAGAAATCACGACACACGACACTTATAATATCCTTGGCGAGGACGATAGCTTCAGTCGACCCGTGACCACGGCCAATGCAACTTGGCTGAAACGTCGGGAGAAATATGTCTCTAAGGTAAATCGCGTAAAGACCCGTTAAAATTATAAAAACTATTATGAATATGCGCGAAAGTTTAAAAAGTTTAATTAATATAATTCGAAACGTTGATATTGGTTAGAGCACCACAGCTTTTAAAATAAGCAAATCGAAGTGGCAATGGGCCAGACACATCTGCCGCAGAGCCGACAACCGATATGGGACAAACGGTGTCTAGAGTGGAGACCACGTGGGATGACCCCCCACCAGATAGACGGACAACCTAAAGAAGATCGCTGGCTAGAGTTACAAGAACCCGTAGAGAGACACAGGCTGACGATAATGATGTTCTGGAAGGCCCATCTCCAGTACTAGAGGTCTATGGTCTATATGTATAGGAGACTGCTCATTTTCTCCACTGATTTCAGGTGTATACGCATCCTTATTGTGTTTTTACCTCACGGGTTACTTAGTTCTCAGCTAACAAAGTATTTTACAACATCGAGTTGCTCTGTTTCATTATTTTTCAGTTCAAAAAGTAGAATTTAAGAATCATAACTCGAATTTATTTTAATGAGAATACAACTTTACTTTTTTTGTAAATGTTTTTATTTTGTGGCAGTATTTTGCAATGTAGGTTTTAATCTGGTTCTCAAATGTAAGGATAACTATAGATATTTTATAAATTTAGCCAGTTTTCTTGGAATTTTGGCCATTGGTAGCGATTTGAAGCATCTTTTTAGTTTATTTATTTTTTATTTAAAAACATTATTGTTTTGATAACAAAAGGCGTATGTAATGCCGATTGGCATTCTCTTACCATCAACCTTAGGGATATTGTATCAATTAGGGTAGGTTTATAAAACAAACATACATACATATAACGCCAGATCCCTTACGGGGTAGGCAGAGACAATTGAGCGCCACTTGACACGATCACGCTTTGTCGATCCTCTTTCGCTTCATCAACATTCATCAACCTCTTCATACATGCCCTTTTGTTACGAAGGCTTTTTAATTCTCCTTCAGCTAGTGTTTTATTTATTTGATCGTGATACGTGTGTGTTGGTCTGCCAGGGCCTCTTTTACCCACAACTTTCGCATTATATACCTGGTTCGTCAATCTTTCTTCGCTCATCCTTTCAACATGCCCGAACCATCGTAGCATGCTTTTCCTTATTTTTGTGCCTATGCTTTCTTTTATACCTACCATTTTTCGTATTTCGACGTTACGTATATGGTCCGCCAAAGTGACGCCGCATATCCGACGCAGCGACCTCATTTCTGCTGCATTAACCCTACTTTCATGCATATTCGGACATATCCACGTCTCGCTTCCATACATAAGTGTTGGTACCAACATGGCATTGTGTATGGCGAGCCGAGCTTTATCACTTAGATTTCGACTGGCGATCAGTTCGAAAAATTCGTTATATATATATTGTTAATATTTTACATATGTAGGATGTTTCGCTTCTTATGTTCAAACTATTAAATTTAAAATAGTCAAATTGTATGGAAAAGCCAAAAAAAATTGTCTCTACCTCTTATTATGGTTCTTTGAAAAAGTTGTTTGTTTCTATCAATAGAATAATATAAATATTAGTCTAAAGTAAGAGCATACAAAATCACGCGATATATGAATAAATTATAAAAAAGGAATGTTCATTTTGAAAATTAAGCTTGAGTAAAACAATTTTTATTCCGTGAGACGAAGGAATGATTTATTACGAAGAATGAAAGAAATCGCGCAAGAGGAGATTAAATCTGGTAGCATTGTATTCATTAAATGTTGTACTTTTCTATTTATACACTTAAGTAGATTACATTTAGACAAAAACTCGTTTAATAAAAACTAACACTTGTGGTACTTGTATTTTACTACTTCAAATCATTGCATTTATTGAATACTTATTATACTAAAATTTTATTTAATAAATCCAAACCAAACCAAACCAAACCAAACAAAACCGAACCGAACCGAACCGATCCGAACCGAATCGAATCGAATCGAATCGAATCGAATCTAATCGAATCGAATCAAATCAAATCAAATCCAATCGAATCGAATCGAATCAAATCAAATCAAATCAAATCAAATCTAATCAAATCAAATCAAATCAAATCAAATCAAATCAAATCAAATCAAATCAATACAAATCAAATCAAATCAAATCAAATCAAATCAAATCAAATCAAATCAAATCAAATCAAATCAAATCAAATCAAATCAAATCAAATCAAATCAAATCAAATCAAATCAAATCAAATCAAATCAAATCAAATCAAATCAAATCAAATCAAATCAAATCAAATCAAATCAAATCAAATCAAATCAAATCAAATCAAATCAAATCAAATCAAATCAAATCAAATCAAATCAAATCAAATCAAATCAAATCAAATCAAATCAAATCAAATCAAATCAAATCAAATCAAATCAAATCAAATCAAATCAAATCAAATCAAATCAAATCAAATCAAATCAAATCAAATCAAATCAAATCAAATCAAATCAAATCAAATCAAATCAAATCAAATCAAATCAAATCAAATCAAATCAAATCAAATCAAATCAAATCAAATCAAATCAAATCAAATCAAATCAAATCAAATCAAATCAAATCAAATCAAATCAAATCAAATCAAATCAAATCAAATCAAATCAAATCAAATCAAATCAAATCAAATCAAATCAAATCAAATCAAATCAAATCAAATCAAATCAAATCAAATCAAATCAAATCAAATCAAATCAAATCAAATCAAATCAAATCAAATCAAATCAAATCAAATCAAATCAAATCAAATCAAATCAAATCAAATCAAATCAAATCAAATCAAATCAAATCAAATCAAATCAAATCAAATCAAATCAAATCAAATCAAATCAAATCAAATCAAATCAAATCAAATCAAATCAAATCAAATCAAATCAAATCAAATCAAATCAAATCAAATCAAATCAAATCAAATCAAATCAAATCAAATCAAATCAAATCAAATCAAATCAAATCAAATCAAATCAAATCAAATCAAATCAAATCAAATCAAATCAAATCAAATCAAATCAAATCAAATCAAATCAAATCAAATCAAATCAAATCAAATCAAATCAAATCAAATCAAATCAAATCAAACCAAATCATTTATTTCCTTTGGTTAGCACAACACCTGGTTGTTGTCAATACATTTATTGTATAGTTTACAATTATTTAGATAAGATAAACTTTACATAAAAAAACACGAAAAATATGCTGCCACGGGCTACGGAAGTGTAAAACACGTTTATCTTCGACAAGAGAACCTAGTGTTAGTTTATTTCCGTAAGTAAATGTTAATCAAACTAACAATTTATTACAAAAAAAATCCGCTTCTTGATCAAAGATGGCGCAATAATAGATGTACACAATTATAGTCTTAGAATCACCTACTATAAGGTCGCCATTGGCTTCAATTATTAATCAGATGATCAATAGGAAAAAGTACCTCTTATTCGATCCCAGATAGTGCTATTATAGTTGCAGATAATTATAATAAATACACTAAACATACGGTTGACATTGGCTATAGATACGTATGTAGTTTTCAAAAAACTGTTATCTATATAACTGCCACCGTGGTCTATCGGTTAAGTCCGTGGATTTAGACTCGGACGTACCTGGTTCGATTCGTGGTCGAGACATAAAAATATGTAAATAAATATACATTTAATTAATATTTAATTTGTGATATTTCTCGATTTTGGTACGCTAGAGACATCGATGAGCTTGCCACTTGTCATGATTGGCCTATAGTAAAGTTGGCTAAATGTGAATCCGCTTATTTATAAGCGTGGTTTCTGACCACCCCGAAAAGGAAACGGTCGTGAACTTTACTTTACTTTTTTGTTATCTATATAAGTTAGAAGTTATGCTAGCTTATGTTGGCCGCGAGTGACTTCAAGAAAAGCATCAAATACTTGCAACATCTGGAATTTGATGATAATCTCAATAATTCATAAAAATAAAGATTTATTACGTCAGACATGTTTGTAAAAGCTTAAGCCCTTTACCTTCCCAATCATCTCATTCATCATCCATTGGGAGAATGAACCAAAAATAGTCTCGTTTTAATTCGATCTTATTTTATTTGTATTTCCAGAAACTTGAAATCAAAGGTTCTGAAAATGATTTCTGGAGCAATGCGTTTATGAATTTGTTTTCGAGCCTCTGGGGATCGAACCGAAGCCGGCAAGATGTTACATCTACTGCCCTATTTCTTATGTGTCAACTCAAATACATTTCGTTCCCGTGGGCTTGAAATCTAATTTAAATAAAGAAAAGGTATTAATAATATCTATCCCTCGCCAATCTGTATGGCCAGCATGGCAAGAGTAGGCCAAATTCTCCAGAAATTGTTCTAATAGGATCATCTTAAGCATTGAAGTTTGCAAAAATAAATATATCTATATTTATAGATGTGTGTATGTGTCCTATAGACTCTGAAACGGCTGGACCAATTTCGATGAAATTATAAGGTTATGAGAAGTACACTAAGACTTGAAAAACATATGAAAATATTGGACTGTGCGAGCGAGAGAGATGCAAAAATGTTAAACCTTCTAAAAGGGACAGTTTATGTTTTAGAAAGTATCATCACGACCGTTTCCCTTTCGAGGTGGTCAGAAACCACGCTTATAAATAAGCGAATTCACATTTGTCTAACTTTACTATAGGCCAATTATGACAAGTGGCAAGCTCGTCGATGTCGCTAGCATACCAGACTCAAGAAATATCACAAATAAATTAAACATTAATTTAATGTATTTATTTACATTGATGAATATTTTTGTGTCCCGTCCAGGAATCGAACCCGGTACTAAGTCTAAATCCACGGACTTAACCGCTAGACCACGGAGGCAGTCAATTATGTTAATTTATGTTTTACTTTTTGAATAACTTTAAGTTTTATACAAACTATTATGTTTTATGGGCCATAAAGGTTATTATGTGAATGTGGTGGTCGCCTATAACAGGAGCAGCATCTAGTTTCAGATTGAGTTTTAAGTTTTTTTTTTAAATGTTTAGGATCACCATGTGGTCTCAGCAATGTTGGCTATTCATTAATTAATAAATAAGTATGTACTTTGACACTGGCAAATTGTAACAAATGCCATAAAAAAAAAGTATGGAATATAATTTTTTCTCAAGAGCGTTGAACGATTTTGCACCCCTCTCGCTCGCACAATACAGCATGTTTAAAGAATAATCAAGTTTAAGTGTACTTTTGAGTAATGTACTAACTTTTTTTGAAATAAAATTACGGACAAAATTAGTCCATCATAAAATTATTTATTTTATTTTATTTTATTTTATTTGGGTAACTCACAGCTAATACAATAGATTAAATACTATGATAATGACTACAAGCTAATTAAGAGTTACCACACATAACAAAAATACAAGCAAAAAAGAAAACCAAATAAAAACTAAACCAAAAATAGTTACTCATTCATTTAGAGTTACGAAATTGGAAATTATTTTGCTCCTCACGGAATAAATGCTGTCACAAAATAAGTCAATGTCTAAATTGTGACTTAGTAAGTTAAACAACGATACTGCTCTAGGTATATAACTATTTTGCCTATAATTGCTATGAGCATGAGGTACACATAGTAGGTCTGAAGCATGTTATGGTACATAACAATTTGTTTGTTTATTTTATTATTCTTTTTAAGCCTAACTTTCAGTCAGCATTTAGATAACTAAACCACGTTCTGTAGATTTCCTATTTTCATTTGCAGTTATTGGCTTGCGTCGACCGTTTTGGGAGTCCGTGCAACTTTCCCCCAATATTTGTTTTTAATTGGACAAATGTTTTTTTATTTCCTATAATACCTCGATTTTTTAACTCGAAATAACTAGGAAACATGCAATAATATATTTATAACAGACTGCCTCCATGGTCTGGCGTTTAAGTCCGTGGATTTAGACTCGGAGGTACCGGGTTCGATTGCTGGTCAAGACACAATAATATTTATTAATTTAAATAAATAAATTCAATTAATATTTAATTTATTTGTAATATTTCTCGAGTCTGGTATGCTAGCGACATCGACGAGCTTGCCACTTGTCATGATTGGCCTATAGTAAAGTTGGCTAAATGTGAATCCGCTTCGAATAAGCGTGGATTCTGACCACCCCGAAAGGGAAACGGTCATGATGATACTTTACAGGCACCATCCCTTAAAATATTTAAAGATAAATTATACAAATACTTCACAAACAGAATAAGTCGCCATAACTTATTATATACATACGACTATATATGTATTTTATATTTAGCTATATATTTATTTGTTTATTTAGAATGTTTATCTATGTATATTGTATTGCATATAATAAGTACTATATGTATGTAATTAATTTGTGTTTTATATAGTAATAAATAATTTAAACTATCTATTTTCTTCGTAAACCTTCTGCACCCGCTTATTACAGATCTAAGTCACAAATGTTAGTTGGTAGAAAATGCATTTACGCATCAGCATAGGAAATTATTTTGCAGTGGGGAATGAACATATCACATAGGGCGTTTACGTAAACAAGGAAGAGCGTACCCGACAATACGCTGCCCTGTGGGACACCGTACACAAGTGTTGTTTCTTTACTTCTGAGGGACTCAATTACGACGCATTGGGTACGGTCTAGACTCTAGAAGATAACTCTTAAAGATCTCTAAAACCATACCTCTGACACCGATCGCCTCCAACTTAAGAATGAGCATGGGCACAGAAACAGCGTCAAATGCTTTTGATAGGTCCAAAAATATCCCCAGCATTTTGTTCTTCTTATCAAGTCCTCGTATGCAAGTATTTGTAAACTCAAGTACAGCATCGTTAGTGGATATTCCACACCTAAATCCAAATTGTTGTTCCGAAATTACATTGTTTTTATTTAAAAAATTAATAATCTAAAGTTTAGAATTGTTTCGAGGATTTTCGAGAGTGTTGGTAAGACCGAGATCGGGCGATAGTTTGCGACACTGTTTCTGTTCCCACTTTTGAAAATGGGGTGCACGAGGGCTTTCTTGAAGGCATTTGGAAAAACTCCAGTATTTAAACATAAATTGCACAGAGAGGTTATGGGGGCGGAAATGTATTTACACGCATGTTTAATCACTTTTGCCGAAATATTGTCTGAACCTGTTGCACAGTTAGACCTTAATCCCATGATAATTCTCTCGACCTCTGCTACATCCACTTCAAGGAGAACCATCGATAATCACCAGCATATCGTGGTGTGACAGGTGTTATTTGCTCAGCTAGGTTAGCGCCGATGTTGGTGAAATAATCATTTATTATTTTCAATGATGTGGGGGGGTCAGATGAGAGGTTTAATAATTCTGTAGCTGGTGACGTTGCCTTGTTTAGGTTCGCAATCGTTTTAATAGCCTTCCAAGTAGCTTTGGGGCTATTTTTAACTTTCGCTAACTCGGCTCTCTCATATGCATGCTTTATCTTCTTTAATAAGTTGTTACAGTAGGTGCGATAGCGAGTATATGTTATTTGATGTATCATGTTGGTTGGATAATATTTGGCTTTATTGTGAAGTTTATCGCGGTTTCGTATACATTTTAGTAGGCCAGTGGTCATCCATGGTTTTAATTTTCTTTTTCTACATGGTATCGTAACAGACTGTGAGTTTTTGGTAATAATTGATGCAATAGTATTCACCAGAAAGTCAGCAGCAGTGTTCGCATTTGTATCGGCTAGAATTGGTGAAAAATCAGTTTTAGATAGGGCATCGGTAACTGCAGGAATATTTGTGCGAATGAATGTTGACTTTGGTTTTAAGACTTCTGGCTTGAGACTAGAACAGAACAGCACAGCAGCATGATCAGTAATAAATGAGTCGAGTACAAAAGTAGATGCGTTTTTATTAGACTTAAGCAGTACATGGTCTAGACAGTTTAGTTTTCGAGTGGGCAGAAAGTGAGCGGGCAAAAGCCCATGAGATGCTGTCATATCAAGATAGTGGTCTGTCTGAATGTCGTTACTGTCTTTATTAATATTTATGTTTATATCACCTATGATTGCAATAGTTGAAAAACTTGAAACTGTGGTGAGAACTGTATCTAAGCTGTTTGTAAAGTTTTCTATCCTGTCAAATGACGGCGACCGATAAATGCCTATGATAGAAAAATCATTGTTACATTTAACAACCAGGCAATTCGCGGCCTTTAGTTCAGGCTCATAGACAGTATGCTTAATTTCTGAACGAACATAAATAACGAGGCCATCGTTTTGATTTGAGTGTGTTGTTTTATATGATTTATAGCCATTTGGAACTGGTATATTAGGGACTTTTGACAACCAGCACTCAGACAAAACTATAATATCACAATGAAATTTGAGTCTGACGAGTAACAATAATAGGTCATCATAATTACGTTGCAAACTACGGATGTTGACATGCAAGATTTTCAAAGAGTTTTTTAACACACCCATGTGACTATTACAGTCTTCAGGAGAGCAGTGAAATGACTGTGATATACTGATGGATTCAATATCTTTAGAGACTTTATACATTATCGTTTGGTATAAAATAATATTGAACTGCGTGCAGGTTGAGCAGGCTATATAGATATTTTTTGTAATATTTTTGTTGTTTAGGTTTACATAATTTATCAGAAAGGGGTCTACGGTAATTATAAAGTGTATTTTTGTATATGTTGGGTAGGTGATAATTTCAATATACAAGTATATGGTAATAATTCGAATAATGGTAATTACGTGTGTGTTAGTGCATGATTTTATAATGGGTATATTTTGTAGACGTCCAGAAAAATATATAATATGTCCTAGAATAGTCGAAAGGAGAAGTCGGGAGTGTATACAAGGGCTGTGGTTTATTGAATAAGACATGTATGACAATAATGTTATTTTTTTGTTTTGTTTATGATATATTTGTTTTGTTAAGTAGTGTTGATTATATTTGTAGTTGTGTGGTAGATCCAAAGAAACCTAATACTAGTATAGCTTAAAATAATTAAACTAAGAATTAACAGAGAAAGCATGCATAACTCGATTACTAAGTAAGTATAAAATATATAATAACTACAAGTACTCTTAAGAAGGATTAAGAAAAACCGTGCGTGTCCTATTAAGAGTCATTCTGATTCCTGGGACTTTAATTTATTCAAATTAATTTCACTTTCTATGCGGAGGTATGGTGCTCCTTCTTTCTTGCGGAGATATATTTTACCATGGGATGTCCAGCAGTACGCGAAGCCGAATGTCTTTGCTACATCGCGCGATAAAAAGAAAAGTCTGTTCATTTTAAAAGTAAGGTTTTCTGATATAAAGATTGGTTTGTTCGCCCCGCTGATTTTTAAATTATTTGTACATAGCTTGTTAGATCTGTTCATTTTGTTATATTGCTTGTAGTTTTGGAGTATTTTTTCTTTAGTTAGGACTGAGGTAAAATCCACTATAATAGGTTTGTATTCTTCGTTTTTTGTGTTTGACCGGTACAAGTCCCGGACTTCGTGAGCCTGAATAGGAGTTTGTAGTGCATTACTAAGGTTATTTATTAGCTGCAGTAGTTCAGTTTTGGATTCACCCTTATTGTAAGGAATATTTCTAATTTCAATGCTGGAAGATTTGTTGCTCAGTATTCAATTTTGTCCTCCAAGATCTGGATATACGCCATGTGTTCATTTTATCCTTTACCTCGTTATATTGGGCCGACATGCATTCCATCGATAATTTAATGTCAGTATTTTGTTGTTTGATTTCTTTAATGGTAGAAAGAAAATCATTGTAATTCGATTCCTGTTTTAATTTAAAGTCGTTGAGCATGTTTTTCATCTCAGACATAAAATTATTCAATTCATCATCCTGGTAATGTCTTTTCCTATAACGAGATTGCTATTGGATGCTACGTCCTAATTCCACTTCAGTATCTGTGAGAGGAGCAGTACTGAGATTTGGGTCGGATCCGGTGAGTGATGACTTTGCGGATGCAGGTGGTGTTCTTCTTAAAGGCATTGTTTTTAATTTTTTTTTTAATTATAGTACGCAAATATGTAGATTATATTTGAGGGTAAACACGGCTGTCGTATGATAGAATAGTTGGTATTTCGCTTGAGATTCTCACGCGCAGCGGCCGGTGTCGATGATAGGACGGCAGTGCGGTGGCAAGCGTTGTCCCGCTTCTACGTTGGTTGCGAGCAGGTTTGTTATCTCATACGCAGTGACACCAGGCGTCGATGACGCGACGCGACGTTGAAACAATATCTAATGTTTGTACTTACGCACACTAAGGCGGAAATAATCGACCCTCCGCTTGCTTTATGATCGCCTGGTACTCGCTGTGATTTATTTCGTGAAGTTTTTTAAATTGCGTTATTTCACTTCCAAATAGATACGTCCACTTCGTGCAGAGGTCAGTGGGGGAGCTCAACAGGCGTCAATTTGTAATAATCAATGGCTATATGTCCAAGCCGTCTGGCCAGCGCGGCGAGTGTAGGCCAAATTCTCCACATATATGTTCTCAGACCCATCTCCAACAGTGGAGGTCTAGGACGCCGTGTTCTAGGGGCTGTAATGAATGAAATGATATGTCCGAACCTACGTTTGTTAGATCAGGCGTGGTCCAAGGATCCACATTAGGGCTCACACATTACAATATGTGTTATTTATAAACGACATTATAAGTTGCTTTCATTGTAAGTTTTTAATGTTTGCAGACGACCTGAAAGTGTTACATCGAAATTAGACTGTGAGAGTTACAGTGCCCCCTCTAGGCAGACTCGTTACAGGGACCTTTTCTATACCACCCGCACACGCAAAGTAGTCGGTCTCCGCGCACCAGTACGCCGAATGTGCAAAACGTACAACAGTCGGTTATTGGACGTCGATATATTTAGCAGTTCTCGCGCCGCATTTAAGCCCAAAACAAAGAAGCTGTTGTTGTCGGTTTAGCTCGCTGGGTGGGGTTTGCTTCGGAGTTCATTGATAGTTCTATAAATTCGAACACTGCTATTGTATTATCCATTATATATACCTGGCCAAATATATAACTATAGTCCACAGTAAGAAATATTTTGGTGGCGGGTATAATTCTCTTGACTGCTGTTGCATCGTTTCTTAATTATTCTTATACTGCCTGTCTCTGCTCTTTCTCTTCGAATAAATAAATAAATAATCTGTGGGAGATATATCTGAAGAATTTGGCTTATAAATGGAAATCATTTGAACAGTATTGAAACTGCCTCCATGGTCTAGCGGTTAAGTCCGTGGTGTCCACATAATAACACATTATTTATTGTACAAAACCAAACGAGTACACACTATTTATTTATTTATTTATTTCAAAACTTTAATGCACAAAGTACAAAAGGCGGACTTAATGCCCGAAGACATTCTCTGACAGCCAAACCTTGGGGACAAATTTGATCAAATGTAGGTGCAATCATAAAGATAATAAGAGAAATAAATAACTATTTAAATTAACAGCAATTTAATATATTCTTACTTACAATATATATGGAATAAATATTATAATATCGATACACTAAATACTAATACATACATATTAATATACATAAACATACATATATACTACTTACTAACACATAGCATACGAGCTTAATGCCGTATATTAATTTTCTACCAACTAACCTACATAACTTTTGCCGGCTACCATTTATTTATTAAGGTAAATTGTAAAATGAGCCCTTAAAAAGTAATGTTTTACAATAAATGCAGGGTTTTAATTAAGTGCATATGACGACGAAGTTAAATAAGCAGGTCACAGTACCTACGTGCATTTAGTTAAACTTTTCGAAATATAAACAGCGAAACAAAGATAGGTATCTAAAAGGACAGACCAACTGTAAGCTCTTCCGTGATTCTTTCTTTAGTGGTACCGCCCACAGGTAGGGAATTAAATGTTTATCATCGGGTGTATGAGGCAAAAGTGATGTGGGTTTTAGGGGCAAGAAGTTGCCAGTAAAACATATACAGTTTACTAAATAATTGGTAGCACAGCGTCAGTCTGTCTGAAATCGTTGAGATTTCTTCCGCTACAAAATAATATACAGCTACAATCATAGGTTACAGAAATATATTTAAAGGCTTAAAACTAAACTAAAAAAAATAAAATAATTACTGCTCTTATGATATTACCAGAAGCGGTATGGACTCGTCATTAGATAGCGATCACTAACTTAGCGTTTTGAGGTGGCCATTGACGAGCCTTTCAACAGACCAAATCGCGTGACCACTTTAAAGTATTAATAAATTATTCATTGTAATGTTTGACTTGGCAATATTGTAGCGGCGAATGAGTGCCTTCACTCCGCAGCCACGACTCAGACTTAGCTGTTAAGGCACGCAGGGTCAACAGTGAAAGAGAGACGGTTTATAGGGAGGGTTTTAGTCCGTAGGCGCCTTGGGGACTCACTAGGAGGCCTCACGGTGATAATAATAAATAATAATAATAAATATTTCCAGACAGCACACAGCGCCATCTAGTTTCCGTGGTAAGCTACGAGGCTTGTGTTACGGAAACTAGATGGTTGATAAACTACATATTATACTTTTTTTTTGTAAATATATACATATTATACATATAAACCACCCAAACCGAGACAAATTATACAATGTACAACTTGCCCCCGGTGGGAATCGAACCCTCGACCTCCCGAGTTCACAGGTACGTTTGTTACCACTAGACCACGGAGGCGGTCAAAGATTGCGACCTACCGCGGTGGTCCTTCAGGCTGGGGTCGTATCGTTAGGCGATTATATGTTTAAAAAATCTTTAAAAAAAAATGGAAACGTTAAATTAAACGTTATAAATAAACTCGAATTGCCGTCATGCCCAGTCAAGCCGGCATATGGTTATGAGTGTCTGACTCCAGTTGCTAACATACATAGACCTCGTGCACCACTTACCATCAGGTGGGTCACAAGGTCACACGTCATGTTATTATATATTTAAAAAAATCGGAACATAGAAATTATTATTTTATTTATTAATAAGATCCTGTAATTTGTGGTATGATACGCGTCCTTCAGTTGTAGCCACGTCTTAGATTTAGCTGTAAAGGCACACATGGACAACAGTGAAGTGAGACGGTTATAGAATTTCTCCACACCAATGATGATTTTATGATTCTGTCTATAAAAAAAGAAAAAAATGTGGGAATGTATGGAGTAAGATAAGTCAGAAATTCGCACCTATACATTATTTAATACTGATTTGTACTTTTACAGTTTGTAAACTTCTTTCAATATCAGTTAACAGTTAAGCTATATTTTGCTATCGCTAGAAAACACCGAGTGAGATCATCTAACGTGTTCACTCTGTATATGTCTTCGCCTTAGAGTCTGGAGTTTTTCGCTCCTCGACATGGAATCCCTCTGCAATCTACGTGACCTGATTACCTCTGCCTTCCACTTTCACAGTCAAACTAAAGTGCTATCATGATCATTTGACTTCTGTAATAAAACAATGATACCCCTTTTGTAGTATTTTACGTAAAAAACGTAATACACTTGCCTTACTTGTATATTAAGTAGTATAATTTAAGCTCAGAAACCGCTTAAAGAAGGCTGTCAATAATTTACTACAATCCCATCATGATGAGTGTCGAGCTCGTATCAGACTCGAGAGATATCACAAATTGGACCTCCGCTGTTCCTTTACAAACTTTCTGACCACGGAGAGTTTATTTTTAAAACTTAAGATAATATAAATATAGTTTTAAGACATATTTGCTATATTTGTGATATAAATACTGAATGTACGTGCGTTCAAGTTAAGCTTTCATACTGGAGACCACGTACGTTGTTACCTCATGTCATCAACTCTTCACCTACTAACGTCAATGTTGTATTCGATTTGAGCTGGGCAGGCAGTCTAGATTCACTCGCGATTTAGGTCAGTAAGTAAAAGTAAAATGTTGCCACTTACAAAATCTCAAAACCTAATTTGGTATATAAACCATATTACCGTCATTTGAAACTAATGATATACCTATTAATATGAGAACTTATGTCATTAAAAACTCAGGAAGCTCCATATTAACTCATTTTATGCCCTATTATGTGGATTATATCAATGGCCAATAAAATTTATTCCTTTGCAACATTATAAGCAAATGCCAAAATGTCAGCTGGCTGCTGTCACACGGTAAAACTGACGGATTTCGTCGTTCAATAGTTTGCGAAAATCGCTAAATAGACAGATAAATTCGATAAAATTTGATTTTATTCTCTTTTTTAAGATTGAAGCTATTCTACGCACCTTGTACTATTAGTGCTATAAAGTTCCCTGTCGCTCGCACAATACAGCATTTTTAAAGATTATTCAAGTCCGAATATACTTTTGGGAATGTATTAACTTTTTAGTTCTACTAACTGACATTTTAGTCATATTTCCACTTTAATTTTATATAAATAGTAATACATTTATAACGATTTAAATCAATTTTACTAAAACAAATCTTTGAAGAGAGAGAGAAGAAATAATTCTAAGCATTTCATGGTTCACCGTGCGGGTGCCGGATCCATCATGTGTGGGTAAGAGGTATCTCGGGCTTACGACCGACAATAGGCTGGGTTGAAAAGAAGGCCTCCTTCTTTACATTTTTTCCCATCAAGACATTCATTCCTCTCCCTACCCAACCAAATACTGTATGATTCCGTTAATGTCGTATTGGAAGCTCTTTACATAAATGTATTGACGACAGACCTGCTTAGGCCCAATTCTTTCAGTAAGTGGGGTTTTGCTGGATCTCATCTTAATGTCCGTAATTTTATTCCCTAGTAAGTTTGTAGACTACATTTCTCAATACGATTAGACTTGAATAATAATAATAAATAAATATTAATGGCGACGCCGGGAAAAATCGCCCGATGTCGCCAAGGATATTGTAAGTGTCGTGTGTCGTGATTTCTAAAAACTTTTAAAGTAATAAGTGGGTATGTTTACATCTACCTCCCTGTATGTACGAGACTACACCGCATAGCTCCAGTCGACCCGTGACCATGCAACTTGGCTGAAACGCCGTCGGGATGAATATATCTCTAAGGTAAATCGCGTAAAGACCCGTCAAAATTATAAAAAAAACTATTATAAATGTGAGCAAAAGTTTAAATAATTATAATAATAAATAAAAAAAATGCATTATTGTGCGAGCGAGAGGGATGCAAAATCGTTTAACGCTCTTCAATAATAATAATATCGTAAAATGTAAATATTTGGTAAAGGTATAAGATCGTGGTAGGACCTCTGGAGACTAATGATCCTACTTTGGACATATCTTGTTTCGGCGTAAAAAAGTTCAACATTATGCCGCTATATTAGATACATGACCCTTAGTGGAATGAACTTGACATTCGCCTGTCATTAAATCTTACTGACATGGCTTTCAAAATTAGGGGTCATCCATAAATTACTTCACAAAAACAGGGGAGAGAAGGGATATTGTGTAACAAGCATCGTGACGTCACATATCAAAATCTAAAATAAATCCAAAGTCGAAACGTATACTTTACTTCATTTCATTTCATTCCATTTCATTCCATTTCATTCCATTCCATTCCATTCCATTCCATTGCATTCCATTCCATTCCATTCCATTCCATTCCATTCCATTCCATTCCATTCCATTCCATTCCATTCCATTCCATTCCATTCCATTCCATTCCATTCCATTCCATTCCATTCCATTCCATTCCATTCCATTCCATTCCATTCCATTCCATTCCATTCCATTCCATTCCATTCCATTCCATTCCATTCCATTCCATTCCATTCCATTCCATTCCATTCCATTCCATTCCATTCCATTCCATTCCATTCCATTCCATTCCATTCCATTCCATTCCATTCCATTCCATTCCATTCCATTCCATTCCATTCCATTCCATTCCATTCCATTCCATTCCATTCCATTCCATTCCATTCCATTCCATTCCATTCCATTCCATTCCATTCCATTCCATTCCATTCCATTCCATTCCATTCCATTCCATTCCATTCCATTCCATTCCATTCCATTCCATTCCATTCCATTCCATTCCATTCCATTCCATTCCATTCCATTCCATTCCATTCCATTCCATTCCATTCCATTCCATTCCATTCCATTCCATTCCATTCCATTCCATTCCATTCCATTCCATTCCATTCCATTCCATTCCATTCCATTCCATTCCATTCCATTCCATTCCATTCCATTCCATTCCATTCCATTCCATTCCATTCCATTCCATTCCATTCCATTCCATTCCATTCCATTCCATTCCATTCCATTCCATTCCATTCCATTCCATTCCATTCCATTCCATTCCATTCCATTCCATTCCATTCCATTCCATTCTATTCCATTCCGACTCCTAAGTTTGTTCATTGACCTTGCGCGCCAATTACCATCAGCTGGGCCCAAGGTCACATGTGCTAGATTAAAAACAAAAAAAGCAAAAGAGGCTAAATTGAACCAGCTTAAAAAAGCGTGATTGCGGTCATGATGTACTTGTATTTTTCTTTAACTATGACAACCTACAACTGTCGTTGTGTAACTCAAATATATTTTTTATAAGTTATAATATAACTAAATAAAGTGGTCGGGTGCCCTGTAATCTATCATGTTTGCCTAAACCAGTATGACGTCTTGCGAGTTTACTGTGGAAAATTGCATCCTGGCGAATCATTTATCTCTCTCCAAAATAACCTTAGAGGGATGGGATGCGCACAATTCAACAATTGAAAGGTTTTTTAAGTTCGAGTATATATATATTATATTTCTAAGAAATAAAATTACGTCTTTGAATTTGGTTTTAGTAAGATAGACGAAAATCGTTATAAATGTTTTTGCAATTTTTCTCTGTCTAAAATTTGGTATATTGAAGTGAAATTTTTGTGCAAAATATCAAATTTTTATATCCTAGTAAGTTGATAATTATTAATCAAAAAGTAAAGTATTACGAACTTATCTCTTCCGGGGTGGTCAGATACGACGCTTTTAAAGAAGCGGATTTACAATTAGCCAACTTTACTATAGGCCCATCATGACAAATTGCAAGCTCGTCGATGTCTCTAACGCACCAAACTCGATAAATATTAAATTAAATGAATTATTATGTCCCGACCAGAAATCGAACTCTGTACCTCCTACTAATCTACGGTGTAAACTGCTAGACCACGGAGGCAGTATTTCAAATAGAGAATTATATATACTGCGTGGAATTTATTAAATAGCAATTTTTTTATATTATAATCTAGAATAAAAATACAAATTTACGTATTTTTTATTTTAATTATTCTGTGAGTAAATATTAAGTTACGATGCAGGTAAGTTTTCCTAAAAATATCGCCACTCATACTGACCCTAATCAAGTAGGTAGCGAGAGGTCGACGATCGCGCGAACGTTGATTTACGTAATTCTTTCTCTCTCTATTTTGTTTCTCGGCTGTGGACGAGATCATTTAATAATAACATACCCCAGTCTTTAAGCATTTATCACGATGGATATCGCAATGGCGCGGCCTTATACACCATGCAGTAGTGCTTTTCTTTTCGGATAATGATTTTTATCTTTTAAAAAAATATCCTTCTTTCGCTAATTCCAACTGGAAATAATGCCGTTAACGTTTCAATTATAAAACTAGAATAAAAGCCCAACGAAGAATTGTAGTAGAATGAAAATTTTCTGTATTAAAAATTCCAGAATTTCTTCTCACCTTCACGAAATAAAATTCAAATAGAGGAAATCTAATAAGCGCGGCTTCCCGAAGGATTCTCGATACAAACGACACAAAACGAACGGAACAAAATACAATTGAAATAATAATAATGAATCTGCCTTTGAACATTTACTTCAAGATAGCGTCTTGGCATTGTTCCGTCAACATCTGAAGCTTTTTTGTATTTTGTATGATAACTACAGTTTGTGAGTATTATAATTCACAGCGTTGGCACAGTATGTTTATTTCCTAAAATACATTATATTATACAATTATATCCGCCTTTTGTTTATTTAACAATAAAGTTTTTAAATAAAAAACACAATAAAAAAAACTCGTAGATGGATTTAAAAATAATATAAGTCACACATTTTCGTTGATGTAATTAGGAAGCGTTTTTAGTTTTTATAAAATTTATTTAGAATTCTGACTTATTGTAGGTTTACTTTATTTTATGTTTAATTTTGACCTTATTGATTTTAACTTAGGTTAATTAAATTGATATATTTAATATATATAATGACCAGTGTACAGTGAAGTGAAGTAAGTGAAGACATAATAATCTGATTTTTGATATAACAGATTGGATTTGGACGCAGAGGTACCGAGTTCGACTCCTAGTCTAGACAATCATTCATTAGTGGTATTATTTCTTGAGTTTGGTACGCTAAAGACACACAAGCTTGCCACTTGTCATAATGTGCCTATAGTAAAGGTGTCTAAATGTGAATCCTCTTCTTTAAAAGCGTGGTTTCGGGTCCGAATATTGTAATAATAGTATTTACCCTAACGAATAGGCGAATAAAATGTAGATATTGGATTTTCCGTTTAAAAAACTTACTGTGTTTTTTCTTTTGGTTGTTATCTAGTGTTTCTGTGTATTTTATTGAGATGTAATTTTAGTTCTGGGAAAAATATCGGCCAACGTGTTTTTTTTAATAAATCTTGCGTATTTTATAACTGAGTGAAAGCTGTCGCCAGCTACAAAAACAAAACGAAGTCTAAATAATATTCTTCAAAAACAATGTATTTTTTTCCTTATGGAATTGCTAATGATTTTGCAAAGGAAATAGAACAAGGCTAATGGTATTTCACAGGACGTTAACATTAAAGTTATCGTTAAATATAGCGAAATAAAACTATCTACTTTTCATAACTACTAGAAATAACTTCTTAGCGATTGGTGCAATCTCGCAACGGACAGACTACGAAGTATTGCATTGCGTACGAATGAAATATATAGGTTAGGGCATCGCGCATTCGCCCGAGTGCGAGTAAGATAGCTGCACGAAACTTTTGTGTACAATGAATAAGTTAAATACCTAAATTAACCAGTATATTATTTGTTTTAAGCACGCGACGTACTTACTATAGTAAGTTATTAAAAGTATATAGTTTTCACAACGTTGTTTGAAAACTGGTAACATTAGTCATTACCAAATTTTTTGTTTCATTTGCCATCCTTTTACGATCGAACACATTTAATTTTCATTAGTTGAAATTTTTGCTTAAAGTGCCCTAGTTGCGGAAATTAATTAATAACTTTAAAACTTAAAGTGATAATTACACTTTTAGCATATCGTTAGAAAGGGCATGGACTGAGGATGTTTTAAAAAAATCAGAAGAACTCCAACCCTGTTAGTTTTATTTTAAACCCCATAGAAAGTTGCCCTTAAAATTATTTCTTTACCTTACTACGGTACTTCAGGCCCCATAACTTTTCTTCTCCACAATTTTCTGGTGTAAAATATTTTTTTGCAGGACCCTAAGACTCTAACAATTAAAACAAGACCATTAGCATTCCGGTCCCATGGATAGATTTTGAGCTACAGGTAGTTTTAGTAAAAAATTCACAAAAAAGTCAAATAAAAAATAAAAATAAATTAAAAAAAAACCTTGAGGCCAAGGTCAATATATTGGGCGGGGGTAGGTAGCAGACTATCCCTAGTTTCTACCCTAGGCGTATGTACAGCTCCCTTCCAAACACCCTGTATAAATACAAAAAAAGTTTGTTAATCATAAAACACATTTGTCATTCCAAAAATCAAATATATTCCCAGTATCTTAATGATATTGCTTATTTATATAACCTAATGGGACTCTACTCTGAATCTTCCATTTCTATTTTAATTTATATATTTTATATTTTAAATTATATATCAACACTCACGGTGACGGATGACACACACATAATATACTTAATAATATATAATATACAAGCGATTATTATGATTACAAGCGACTGACGGAAATATCAGGAAGGCTGGCAATTATTTCTGCCACGTATTAGCCCCGCTATACAGAGGGGAAATGTTGTCAGTCACCTTGGGGCTATCCCTAATTTGTCTCTAGTTTATTTTTATTAGGTTTAGTTTATATTTAATTAGTATGTAAGGCAATGGTGGGTTATTTCGGTGTGAAACAATCAACCGCAACAAAAAGGTTTTTTTTTTTAATAATGCGTTTAAAAATCGTTAATTTTCGCCACTATGACCATTTATTACTTAAAAACCGTCCAGCTGAAACGGATGACATTTTTTTAATAGCAAATCTACAAAAAACAAGAATTTTCTTTAAAGGCCTTAACGGTAACAGCAGGTATTTTTGTCGATTTAAAAAAAATAGATTCGCGCCATCCGTCCACCATTACCATTCCGATGACATTAGTGAGTACGCATACTTTAATGCCACTGCCTTTTTAATCAGTTTGTAAACATTTATTTTACATTTTAATCCTTACCCTTTTTTTCCGATTCCGTTCATTTGTGGAAAAAACCAAAAAGGTTTTCTAATTGCCTCAGGAACTCAAATACCAAGAGTCATCCGGTTGCTTTTTCCACCTGAAATTACGCATCTTAACTATTAATTATTTTTAATAAATACACATACCAACACACAAAAAATTTGCAAAGTTGTAATTAATATAATTAATATTTTGGAATAACTATTTGCTGTGAGACGGACGACAGAAACAAACAGACAAAAAAAACATGCTATTACGACCTGCGGTACGGTTACAACCGTACACGTAACTGAGAACATGTGTTTGTACTAGCTAATTTAGGTAATTAGCTCGATTTTTATTATTATATATTTTACTATTAATTAGTTATTCTGCGACAGAAGGCCAATTCCAGAAATACTTTTTTTTTATATTCTAATTATAGGCGTATTAAGGTCTTTAGATAAACAAATAATTATACTCTACCTATTCTTACGGCCTGCGTAGTCTAGCAGTTCGTGTATTTAGACTCAGAGAGAACCGGGTCGAACCTCCTGGTCGGAATACAATAATTTATTTGTGATATTTCTCGAGATTGGTACGCTAGAGACATCGACGAACTAGCCACTTATCGCATGATGGGCCTATAGTAAAGTTGGCTAAATTTGAACTCTTTTTAAAAGCGTGGTTTCTGACCCTTACGGGGGTAAAGGATACGGTCGTGATGATACTTTACTTTCTAGTTTTCTTATGGCCGGTTACTAAAATGATAAATTAAATAATCTATAATCAACATTTTAATATACGATTGTCGATTTGGCTATTTAATAAATAAATAAAATAAATATTTCCAGACAGGTCGCACAGCGCCATCTAATATCCGTGGTAAGCCACGAGGCTTGTGTTACGGAAACTAGATGGTTGATAAACTACATATTATACTTTAAATTTTTTGTAAATATATACATATTATACATATAAGCACCCAGACCGAGACAAATTATACAATGTACAACTTGCTCCCGGTGGGAATCGAACCCACGACATCCCAAGTTCACGGCAACGTTTGTTACCACTAGACCACGGAGGCGGTCAAAGCCAATTACGCGCCTCATCGTGCCGACAATTAATAAAAATATTTAAATAAATAATATTAACCTTGCCTATTACGAATTCATTTTGGAAGCCCCTTCTTCGGCAGTGGAGGTCAACCTCAACGGCTCCTCCACTCAACATTTCCTTCCAGCTGTCAAACGCAAATTAAGTCTCTGTAATTGAGACGATTAAAATTTAAAATGGCGTCTAATGTAACAGCTTACTGCTGACCTACAAAATAAAACTGTCGGTTCAGCTTCATTTTTAACTTTAATCGTAACTATTACAAAAACTTTATCTTCGTTTGATAGCCGGAAGAAAACGTTCAGTGGAGGTGGCGTTGAGGAAATACAGGTGTAGGACTCTTTGTTCTAGAAATTCAGATGACAGTTTGCAAATTTAGCAATGTATTTTTCAAACGAATTTCGTTTAGTTTATTAGTACGTTCGGAGTAGGCCTTCGAATTTGTCCCTCGTCACCAGCTTTGTTTACCGCGGCCCACCTCAAAACCTGCCAAAGACAACCAATATACACTCCATCTCCACATTCTGAGCTCCTCATGCTCAAGATGTTTGGGATAGCTAAAGATATAATATTATTTGTACTAGAAATTGTAATGCTATTTATAAACAGTTTCTCGAAACTCTACTTAATTATTTCCTAGCAAATGAATAATTATCTTTAAGTTTTTCTTAAGTCAATCAAACTTTCACAATACTTAATTTATTTAACAAAAAATACACATACTCGTATGTATATTGTTTAAAATTATAGATTTTCTTTATAATAGATAAAACTCCCCATACATTTGTGTAAACTGTGAACTGCCCTTCTTAACTCTTTCTTAAGTATTTTCCAAAATATGTTTGTGAAACGCATTTCTTGCAAAACCTAGTTAAATTTTAATTAATAAATAATTAAGTACCAAAAATATGTTCGATAAACTGGCTGCAATAAATAGCCTTCGGGATAAAACTACATGTTTTTGTAATAATGTTGTACTATATATAATATAATGCTTCTCACAGAGACATAGCTCAGTGACGGATTTGATAACATTTAAAGGTATGATTGTGACACAAGGATCTGGGGTGGTGGCGTTATAGCTGTGGATAAGCAACTGTGTGCTCACCCTCGCACTGACTGAAGCGTAACGACCTGGAATGTATGTGGTTCTCAATAGACTCGTCTATACCTGGTAAAGCACGGAATCCACATATAGCACTTATATACATCCCGCCAAACAGCCAGCTGCTTAGACGTATGCAGTTATTTATTGACTTACTTGAAGAACTATTATGTGAATTATTTCATTTCTAATTATTAAATTTTTAATTTAAATTGGATATATTTATTTTTATTCGTTTTCTGTTTTTTGTAACTGCCTACGTGGACTAGCGGTTAAGTCCGTGGATTTAGACTCGAAAGTACCTGGTTCGATTCGTGGTCGGGACACATAAATATTTATTAATGTAAATAAATAGATTTAATTAATATTTAATTTATTTGTGATATTTCTCGAGTTTGGTACGCTGGATACATCGACGAGCTTGCCACTTGTCATGATTGGCCTATAGTAAAGTTAGCTAAATGTGAATCCGCTTCTTTATAAGCGTGGTATCTGACCACACCTAAAGGGAAACGGTCGTGATGATACTTTACTCTTCTTTTTTTTGTAAAATTGTTATTACAATTTTTGTTCGTATTTCTTCTGTTTTTCCTCCTTTTTTTTGACACCTAAGTGTCAGTAATAAAGAATGTCTCCTAATTTGGCCAATGTACTGTAATGTATAAGCTCAATTATATATTTACCTTATGTCTGTAATGTGCTGTGGAAATGAATGAATACATAAATAAATTATTAAATACGAGTACATGAAACGGTGGCCAAATTGATAGTGGTATATTGCCCAGACCGTTCGTGCCAATAAACCCAGTAAACTGTATCCACACGTTTCGGGATCAGGCTCGAATTGTCGTCATGCCCAGTCAAGCCTAGTATAGTGTCAGAGACTGTTTTTTTTTTTTTAAATACTTTATTGCACTAAAATTGTACATAGGCGGGCTTAATGGCCAGGTATTTTCTAACAAGCAACCTCTGATGATGTCAGTCATGCGTGTCTGAATCCAGTTGCATGTGTTAACATTTATGGACCTTGCGAGCCACTTACCATCAGGTGGGCGCAAGCTCACATGTCGTGCTAGTATAAAGAAACAACGTGGTGGAGTTGGCCAAATTTACCAGCAGCCCTGCCCTATTCCATTACTTAAACGCAATCATTATATCGTCTGTAAACTGGTAAATATACTATACATAATGTATATAATATCTGCGATTCCTGGTCAAAATAATATATTTAATTTATTTGTAATATTTCTCGAGTTAGGTACGCTAGAGACATCGACTAGCTTGCCACTTGTCATGATAGGCTTATACTCGTAGTAAAGTTGGCTAAATGTGAATCTGATTCTTTAAAGCGTGGTTACTTACCACCCCGGAAGGGATATAGTCGTAATTTATTTATTTTTTTATTTATTGGTTTTACAAAATCACAGCATTGAGTTAGTACATATTTGACGATAGGAATTTTGTTATACATTAGCCAAAATGATTTTTTTTTTCTTTTTGTTTTTTTTTATTTAAATGATATTTGACTCACTTTAGTAAGTTATATACTTTACTTTGACTCAAATTAACAAATATATTATAGACGTACTCGTATATACGAGTACGTCTATTAAAGAACCGGATTTATTTTTAGCCAACTTTACTATAGGCCCATGATGACAAGTGGCAAGCTCGTCGATTTCCCTGGCGTACCAAACTGGAGAAATATCACAAATAAAATAAGAAATTATGTGACCAGGAATTTAACCCGCGTCTAAATCCAGGGACTTAACCTCTACCACGGAGGCAATCATATTATCTAATAATGGATAACTACTTAGGCTGAGTTGCATCAAAATGAAGTCTGAAGGTCAGCCTTCAGCTGGTAAATAAAATATATACAGTACAGAGACTTCACTTTGGTACAACCCAGCCTCAATGTTAAGTTTACACGATATTTATTTCAAAGTAATTAATTTAATTATGTTCCTTTAACAAAAATAAACTTAGACAAGATGTTAAATGGTTGTATTCACTATATCCTCTACCACCACACCGCCCGTAGCCTCTGCTCAAAGTTGTAAAAGTTAACTTGAACGCTCATTCTTGATATTGGACCGTTTTAAAAATAATCTACCGATAGAATAATACGCCAAGAATCTATCCGAAAACTGAAAAACATATATGGTATATTCTTGCTATTTCAATAGATCTAATCATGTAGAAACTTATACGTAGGTACCATCAAATATTTTTAATTTTTTTATCTGAGTGATAACCTGGCTATCAGAGAATGTCTAACGGCATTAAGTCCGCCTTTGTACAAAGTGCATATATTTTTTAAATTAAAAAAAAAATAATAATAATATATATATATATCTCACCCACCTTATGAACAGAGCCTATGGATATGCTTTATCCCCAACAATGTTAATAAGTGTATAAATTAAAATGCTGGACTGGAGAACCTGTGGCATTAAAGTCAATGGAGAATACATCTCGCACCTCCGATTCGCAGATGACATAGTCATAATGGCTAGCTCGCTGGAGGATCTTAGCAGAATGCTGAACGGTTTAAATGTGGCATCCCAGCAGGTTGGTCTCGGTATGAACTTGGACAAGACGAAAGTCATGTTCAACGAGCATGTTATAGCGAGACCAATCTGCGTGGGTAACGCTACTCTCGAGGTTGTGCAAAAATACGTCTACCTTGGACAAACCATGCAATTAGGAGTAGCCAACTTCAGCAAAGAAGCCGATAGACGCATTCAGCTAGGATGTGCAGCATTGGGGAAGCTACGTCACATCTTCCTATCGAACATACCACAGTGTTTGAAGACAAAAGTTTTCAACCAGTGCGTTCTTCCAGTAATGTCGTATGGTGCAGAAACGTGGACACTGACGGTGGGTCTGGTCCACAAGTTCAAGGTCGCTCAGCGAGCTATGGAGAGAGCTATGCTCGGGATTTCACTAAAAGATAAAGTCAGAAACGTTGACATCCGTCAAAGAACCAAAGTTACCGATATAGCTTTTAAAAATTAGCAAGCTGAAGTGGCAATGGGCTGGACACATATGCCGCAGAACCGATGAACGGTGGAGTAGACGGGTTCTGGAGTGGAGACCACGTACTGGAAGACGCAGAGTGGGACGACCCCCCGCCAGATGGACAGATGACCTGAGGAAGGTCGCTGGTGGGGGATGGATGAGGGTGGCAGAAGATCGTGTGAAGTGGCGAGCCTTGGGGGAGGCCTACATCCAGCAGTGGAGAGACACAGGCTGATGACGATGATGATGATGTATATTTTTGTGTATGTATTTGTATTTAGTATATTGATATTACAGTATATATAAATAAATAAAATAAAATAAAAATCGTTTAGTGATCCAATTAACTTAAATCTATTACATTTTTATATGCTCAATGACCTGCAGTGGACCTGTAAAGGCTGTAAATTTTCCCACGAATAAATAAATAAATAAAAGTATATTATGTAAGTATATATAATTATGTTGAATTTATCCTCTATTAATATTTATTTCATTGCTATAAATGTTCTAATTTGTCCCCAAGGTTTGGCTGTCAGAAAATGTCTACGGGCATTAAGTCCGCCTTTGTACTTTGTGCATTAAAGTTTTTAATAAATAAATAAATAAATATCGCAATTCGCTTGAAGGTTTCCAGGTTATAGAAATGGGGCAACACACTGGCTGGGAGAGCATTCCACATCTTAAGTCTTAAGTGTCTCTAAATTTACATGTACACGTAGGGATAGTGGCTACGGTATGGGGGTGCATATTTTGACCTGTGCGTGTGGTCGGTTGCAGAATAGAGAAGAAGAGATAAGGTCTTTCTAACACTCACCGTAGTATATATTGTAGATCACGCTTAAGGAGGCTACTCTTTTAATTTGATTGAAACTCTTCATAAGGCAAGACAAACAAACAGCTGTGGAGTCATATATCGTGGTCAGATGATGGCGTCATATGCCATATGTCCATCCCAGAATCAAGCATTCAAATTGTTATTTAAATCGATTAAAACCTCACTAAAAAGCTACTGAGAAAACTAGTTCGCTTCTCAACTTATGCATTCGCTGTGTATTTCTTCTGAATAAGTATGATCATGTCTCACAATTGCGTATTCAATAAAAGTGGCTAAATATCCGTAGATATTTTTCACTTTCATTCTTTCCTGTATGTTGCCCTAATAACCCTATAACACCCCTTAACCTCAAAGACCGTTTCCAATATCTGTGAAATTCGCACAGTCGTCCACTTCGCTCTTCTTAAAACAATCAACTACGAGTCTCTCTACGAGTATCTACACACTTCCAGCAGACATTCAGTTTTTCTTACTGTCTAGGTTGCCAGCAAGTGGAATAAACTTCCACTGGTCATCAGTCAAGCTCCATCTTTATAAACTTGGTCTACAGTCACTTTCCTAAAAAACTATGTATATTATGTATAAATATAAACAAACACACACACATATATATATATAATCATAAATTGTGATATAAAAACAAATATATATATATTTGTTTTTATATCACAATTTGTTTTTATATCACAATTTATGATTATATATATATATGTGTGTGTGTTTGTTTATATTTATACATAATATACATAGTTTTTTAGGAAAGTGACTGTAGACCAAGTTTATAAAGATGGAGCTTGACTGATGACCAGTGGAAGTTTATTCCACTTGCTGGCAACCTAGACAGTAAGAAAATATATATATATATTTGTTTTTATGTTACAATTTATGATTGTATATATGTATTTTATATTTTATCTGCACCTCGGTAGCTCTCTTGTAGCCATTATAAAGGTTAGCTGTTAGAAAATGCTGGCATTAATCGTGCCCTTGTACAATACTTTTATAATCATTTTAATAATTTATTAGTTTAGACGTGAAGGAATCTAACAATCAGACAGATGCATATATGGCACACACTTATACATATATGTATGTCCGTCCCTGACCGTCGCCACATTTTATTATATTCGGTCCAGTAATATAGGCAAGAAGGATGGACAAGCGGACATACTTGTTGATATTTATTTACAAGGATTCCTTTACATTTATTATGTTAGTATAAATAAATGAATGACATGCCATCTTGGACTCATGCCACATGCCCGACTATCCGTAAACGAATCCTGTAAAGGAATTGTGATTGTATTCACAAAATTCAAAACAAACAAGAATAGAACTCCTCACGTAGAAGCTCCGACGACCTACTTTAGATCTCATCCTGTAAAAGTCGGTACTTTAAACAGAATTCTACAAGGTAATGGTAAGATTAGGTTTTTAAATTTGTTTACCTGTTTTTCAGAGATAAGTTCTTTTTTCGTTGTTAAGATGTTTACTTTTTTACCGGCATGTTTGTTATTTAAACTACTGTAAAAAAGTAAATATATATATATATATATACGAGTATTTTATTTACTTTTATATATTTTCTTCTAACTCTGCACCAAACAATTTCTTATGTCGTTATCCCAAACGATAGCTGTTAGAGAATACTTTACAGGTATGAAGCTCGCCTTTGTACTATATTTGATTTTGTATATTATAATGTGCAAAAGAGATTTTTTACTTTACTTTTACTTTAAATAAAAAGACCAAATTGGAATGTTGAATTTATACCTAATACTATATAAGTACCTACTTATTTATTCAATAATAGTCTGCGACAGATGTCAGTCATAAATGTCTGATTCCAGCTAACAGGGACCTCGCGCGCCACTTACCTTAAGGTTAGCACAAGGTTACATGTAGTGAATAAAAAAAATAAAAAGCCGTAAAAGACCAGAAGCTTCGCTTTCTGTTACAAAAACTCCCATGCTCAAAACAAATCAAATTTAATTTAATAACTATCAATAAACAATAATAAAATTGCCTCCGTGGTCTAGCCGTGAAGTCCGTGGATTTAGACTCGGAGGTACCGGGTTCGATTCCTGGTTAAGACACAAAAATATTTATTATTGTAAATAAATACATTTAATTATTATTTAATTTATTTGTGATATTTCTCGAGTTTGGTACGCTGGAGACTTCGACGAGATAGCCACTTGTCATGATTGGCCTTTAGTATAGTTGGCTAAATGTGAATCTGCTTATTTATAAGCGTGGTTTCTGACCACCCCGAAAAGAAAACTGTCGTGATGATACTTTTAAGAAAAAGAGCTTTATATCATTAATCAATCTATATTTAATTATTATATATTAAAAGATTACACATTTGTGCCGTTTGCTGTAAAAACTCTGGGCCCATGGAGTCCAAGCGCAAAAAAGTTTTTAAAAGACATAACACCGCGTCTTGTCGTCTCCTCCGGTGACAAGAGGGCTGGCTCTTTCTTCGCCCAGAGAATCAGTATTGCAATTCAGCGGGGAAATGTAGCCACCATTCCACGCGGACGGGACTTATATCCCTATCCTTAATATTAATTTTATTTTATATGTTGTAAATATTTTTTTCGAATAAATGTATTGTATATTTAATTATAATAACAAATTTCTTTATTATTCAGGATGTATCTTTCATAATTAAACACAAGTTAACAACGGGATGAGTTTCAAAGGGAAAAATGTTGTTTGGTAGTAAAAAAGTATCATAACGACCGTAATCTTTTGCTTTTGTCTGAAAATATTTTTTTGGAGCTGGGTTTTAGGGTGCTTGTACGTGGAGCAGTACGTATAACCTACGTGTTCGATTGGTCGAGGTTATATAGAGGCAAAGATATGTCTCTGTATAGGGTGTAGGTTTTTTTTTTTTTTTTTTTGTTATATTAGCACAACATGTGACCTTGCGCCCACCTAATGGAAAGTGGGGAGCGAGATCCATGAATGTTAGGAACTGTAATCAGACACTCATGACTGACACCAGTCCCTAACACTATGCCGGCTTGACTGTACATGACGGCAATTCGAGCCTGATCTCGAAATGTGTGGATACACTTTACTGGGTTTATCGGCACGAACGGTGGATACTTCCCCGCCCCGGCAGACTGGACAAATTACCACCATCCTATCACCTATAAAAGGTCTTGCTCGTTCAATGTTGCGCAGTTCTGTAGGCCTTGTTACTTAAATAAAGACCTCTCGTTTATAATATAAAGTATTTAGTTACCGGTCTTTCATTATTCATTATAATCAAATTTGATATGCCAATATTTGATTTCTTTATCATTCACTAGACAACAAGTGACAAGCTCGTAATGTTTTTAGCGTACCAGTATCCTTGTTTTTTATGCTCGGCTATGCTCGCGCATTTCTAACGATAAAATTTAGTAAATATTTGACAGTTTAACGGTTTAAAGAAACATGATCCCAAAGTCATTTAAGAAAGGACATAAACAATTAAAAAAAAAACACCCTAAACTTGCAGGTCCCTGGTGTGGGATGCGTCAAGCGCGGTGAGTGCGGCGGTTTCTGCTGAGAACCTCAAGCTGCGCAAACACGCCAACCTCGGTACAGGTTACGAATTTGCGCTGTTTGGGATTGAGACGATGGGCCCATGGGGACACTCAGCCAAGGGGTTGTCCAAACGGCTAACGGAAAAGGCTGAAGACAGGAAAGCTGGCAATTATTTCTGCCAACGTATTAGCCCCGCTATACTGAAGGGAAATGTTTTCTTGGGACTATCCCGGTCTTTAGAGGACATTTTTTACTTATAGTTTATTATTTATTATTATTTATTAGGTTTAGTTTATGTTCAATTTAATTTTTACTTTTAGGAAATTTTAAGTATATAAAAAAAATATCTTCTACTGTATTTTAAAAATAAGCAGTGTAAAATCTTTTGTGTTCTTGACAAGGTGTCGAACCCGGTATGTTTATGTTTTCAACCGCTAGATCATGGAGGTAGACAATTGTGTTTGATTTTACGCAGGAATAGAATATTTTCTGTCCATTTTGAAAAACCCTACTCAGCTGAAAATGAGTACGTGTCAGTATCGGTGACGCAAAGCTCTGAGGGATAAGTACAGGATAATTTTTAAAAAATGTGAATAATTCTGTAATCCTTTTATATCGTAGACAGAGTATGATGCTTGCTCTAATTTGTATATCTATGTTTTTAGAAAATATAGGTATATTTTTATTTCTTGAAGTTGTAACAATACTCTAAAATAGGTGGTAGGCGGACTGATAGTGGTAATTTCCCCAGTCTGCCGGAGCGGGGAAGTATCAACATAATTTATTAAAAGTACACACAAATTCAACGAAATACTAAAAATAGTAAAAATAACCGATTCAAGATATTACAAAGTCGATATTTTGACAGTTTGCAATCACTGCCCCAAATTCGGTTACGAATTTGCGCCGTTTGAGGTCGAGACGATGGGCCCATGGGGACCGTCAGCGAGGCGCTTGGCCAAGGAGTTGTCAAAGCGGCTGACAGAAAGGTCTGGAGACAGGAAGGCTGGCAATTATTTCTGCCAACGTATTAGCCTCGCTATACAGAGGGGAAATGTTGCCAGTCTCCTTGGGACTATCTCGGATGGGACGTCTCTAGAGGACATTTTTTATTTATAGTTTAGTTTATTTTTAATTTTATTATTTAGGTAGCTTTTAATTTATATTTAATGTACTATAATTAACTTCGAATAAAAGATATATACCTGCCCCAAACCTGTCACAACTTTGCTGTCAAAGTTGTGACATTTAAATCCAATTGTATAAGACCGAATTCTCTGTAATTGCAACGATTAAAGTTAAAAATGGCGTCGTATGTGCTGTTAATTTTTAATAAAATTGGCCCAATACCCCTTTGGGCATATTTCGCTGTTCCTTGTAATTTAGGATTTGAGTTAAAAAATATCCTGTATAATCATTACCTACTCTTACATATTTTTTTTATGTTCAAATTTTCAAAAGCCCGCTGACATTTAGTACCGTGTATATTTGCCGTGTATACCTCGAACCTCAGTAAATAAAAATGAATGAATATAAATGAAAAACGCCTCGAGGTATTTGAAAATTGTAATTTGAATAGAAACAACATTGACTTGATCAACAGGCCACACTGATTTTTATTTTTTTTTTTTTATATTTTTATTTATGTATTTTAATTACTATCTCTATAGAAAACGTGGTTTAGAGCTATTCATAAGGTGTGAATAGACCAATGACAATCTATTAGTTGCCTGCCTTATATTCACCGGAAGATCATAAATTTGTGGCAGCGACTACAAAGGAGTTGGAGACAAAACCAGAATGATGTGAAGAGACAGAAAGAAGAGATTTATGAGAAGAACGTAAAGATATATCGTGGAAGGAAGACAAATAGGCAAAATTGTCCATGAGGTATTTCGGTATCGCAGGCTTGTTTAAAACAGAAAAAGGAGACAAAGGACTCTAAAATTTCTGCGACAACGAATTGGCAGCCACTTTAACTTAGCACGATATTCAGAGTTGTGATCGTATTTGCGTAAACAATTTATAAACCGGATACATGCGTTGAGTATCAGGTCCATCTTATTGAGCAGCATCTTTGACATATCAATGCTACATATGTCACCATAGTTGAGAAGAAGAAGCAGAAGACTTTGAGCAATTTTAGCTTTTACGTGTTGCTCCTTCCACTGCTCAACCCAGGAGTCTACGAAGTCGCCATCACTAAGCTCATCACCGACTTCGCCTTCAGAACGCCCGTAACTACGAGTATTCTCCGTGCTGTCCTAACGTCAAAACCTCACATCTCCAGTTAATTCATCTCTTTTTCACTTTTTTTACACTACTTATACCCTTCATTTTATTTGTAAATAAACCTAAATTATAAAAAATAAAAAAATCAATTTTTTTTTTTATTGTATAGATTGCTTATTCTAATTACAGTTGTACATCTATTAGTTATTGTTGTACATGTCATGATGATGCAATCTGCCCATATTGTGGGCGTACAATATGCTTATGTCAATAGATATTTATTTACAATATTTATTTGTATATAGTTTATATTTAATATTGTTCTTGTCAATTTATTGGAATACAATGTTAATGTCAAAATTTGCATGCAAAAAAATATTTTATTGAGTAAAAACAGTTGTCAATAAAAATTTTCTTTAACTCAATAGTAAAACGTATATATAACTTAAATCCTATTTTTATTCATTTTACTCATCTTGAATAGGCTCCCTCAAAAATATTTTTCTTCTGCTTTCTTTCGCTGCGTGAAACCGAGATCGACGGCTGAAATCGAGATCCTGATTCTACTATACAACCTGGACATCAATCAGAAATTGCCAAAAAAACGCCGAGCAACTAGTCTAGGCAGCGCGGTAAAAATTACGCCCAATTCTCTAGAAATATGTTCTGAAAGGCCCATGTTCAGCAGTAGCGTTCTAGAAGTTGTGATGATACAGACAATACGAGTCAATTTTTATCACTTAAATACCATTTTCAAACAAAGCTAACGAGTTTGCAGCATTTGTGCAAAGTCATGGAGGCGGGGCGGGTGTCGGGAGACCTCAAATAAAATCTTAGGACTTAAAATCTAATCTCATCTAAACGGGCCGAGAGGAAATGCACACTGTCGGTGCACACTGAGGGAAACTAATCTAACTTTTGTTTGTAAAGTGGCTGCTGGACTGTCCAATCTAAAAACCCAGTAACATAGTTAATAAAAATCCTATGTGCATGTTTTGTTATTGAAGACCCACACTTTATTTATATAATACCACAGCTTTTACATTTTACAAATTAATTAATATTGTATATTGTTACATTTAAACTTAATTTTTAACACCTAGCCAATTACGGAATAACATTATTATGACAAAAAAATATTACATTACACGAACGAGAATTATAAATTACAAACATTACTAAAAAAACCTACTTTAACATATTTCACAATAATTATCACCACTAAACAAGACAATGACAAAGCAACATAATCACGCATCATGTTGTTCAGTGCGTAGGTATGTGATATATTGACAGTGTAACGTGTAACCAGGTGTGACGAACGTGTAAGTGTGAATCAAAATGTATATATTTTATTGCAATATAGCATATGTTTTCCTTATACCACGAATGTCAAACCTTGACTGCAAATATTAATTTATTAGTATTGGAATATTATAGGTTAGGATGTTATAACTAATAAAGAATAATGATTGCAAATAACATTAATTCTTAATACATGCCTACTATACTCAGGAAGTTTGGAGTTAAAGAGACTTGGTCATGGCGCTTAGAGCATCATTCTGGCTTTTTCAGGATTCTTTAGGACATAAATAACAAACTGCAGGGTTCGATTTCTAACATAATAATTTATTTGAGATTTTTTAATCAACTTTTCATAAGACTGCCTCCGTGGTCTAGCGGTTAAGTCCGTGGATTTAGACTCCGAGGTACCGGGGTCGATTCCTGGTCGGTACACAAAAATATTTATTAATGTAAATAAATACATTTAATAAATATGTAATTTATTTGTGATATTTCTCGAGTTTGGTACGCTGGACACATCGACGAGCTTGCCACTTGTCATGATTGGCCTATAGTAAAGTTGGCTAAATGTGTATCCGCTTATTTATAAGCGTGGTTTCTGACCATCCCAAAAGGGAAACGGTCGTGATGATACTATACATATAACTTCACATTAAATAAAATATATATATAATATATATATATATATATATATATATATATATATATATATATATATATATATATATATATATATATATATATATAAATTACCTACTCTATTATTTTTCTTGTTTTATTATCACATTGTAAATAAAAATCTTCCTGTTTGATTCTAGCTTTTTACATTGTACAGGCGTGCTTTACCACCGTGCCGCTTCCCTATTCCGAATTCAATTAAAACACAAAATAAAGTAAGCAGCATGTGTTGACAGTGCCTATAAAGTAACGCGTTATTGGTTTGTTTGGCTTTGAAACTTAGAAGGTGAGCTTGTTCGAGGTTTTAATCGGATTAAGACTTTAACCTTTTTTTGAAATTGTAGGTAAAATATGTTATAAATAAGCGTCTTCATATATTGAAGGTTAGGCTAGGCTAAATTTCTCAATAGTGCACCTAGAAAATTCTTTAAAAGTGCGATTGCGCGAGTGAAAGGAATGCAAAAGTTTGAAACCCTCTTAAACCATTTTAATGCATATTTGGCTATTAATCCTGCAATAATCGTATTTTATTCCAGTATCAGTAAATACATATCAAAATGTAAATAAATAAAAAAAATGATTTTACTCAATCACTCGTAGGGAGCGAAGGAAAAAATATTGTCGAAATCTCTTGGGAATATCCAGAGATATTGAAGCGTTCTACGGCTCGGCAGGTAAACAATGGCATATAGATAGCTTTATTAACGTATTGCGATACTTTCTAGCTACTGTTCAAATATTGCACGGTGGTATTATATATTAGCAATTTTTATTGCCTTTGCCTGAATATTTTATGTAAATCCTTGGTCATATTGTTCTCAATTTTATGAGAGTTATACCTGAAAGATAAACACGAAAATCATTGTCTTGGAAATTCGCATCTAAATTTATTTAATTATCCTTTTTTCTTTAATATTTACACTGACGTGACACTGGCATAAATGTTCATGAGTAAACGCTTGCCATAAAAAAAAAAACATTGGTATTTATTAAGTAGCGATGGGAGTTCTTCGCGCCATTTTGCGTGGACATGTCAAGTGCAAGTTTTTGTTTTGTAAATTAATTAACTGTGGATATTATTGGTTTTATTTAATAATGTGCTACAATGTGAATAATTATAGAAAACGATAAATTGGACTTTAACTATGGGGCACAAGTTGCAGTTTCTTTTTTGCGGTTTTCCCGCGCTGTCAACTCCCATATTTTACCCGACGTGTTGTTTGAGCTATGGTGCCGCGAGTGACTCCAAGAAAAGCATCAAATTCTGCAGCATCTGGAATTTGATGATGACCTCATTAACTCATAAAAAAGAAAGATATATTACGTCATACTTGGCTGTATGGGCTAGACCCTTTGCCTTCCCTATTACCTCATTCATCATCCATCGGAAGAAAAGAACAAAAAAAAAAATTTTGTTGGGATGTGAAACGCTATAAAATGAACCAAGATCTAGTGGCAAAACAAGATCGTTGGTCGTTTTATTTTGATAGAAATGATAACTTGTACTAGCTGACCCGGCGAACTTCTAACAGTCATTGAATGTTGTTTAACTTATTAGCTGAACTAAATTTAAGATTTTATGGAAGTAACACAATGAATATTTATTTAAATGGTTTGACTTGGCTTTATTTCTGTATTCGACGACAGTCAAGCGCAGAGTGGGCTCGCGCAGGAGTCTCAACGACTGAGTAACTATATATATAATAAGAGTTTTAGGCTCCCGCTCGGTACCCTCGGTCGGTATGCGCCACAAATCAGCGCTGATGCGCGCCACCTATCGGACAACAGTATAACTATGTCAGATACCTTTGGCGATGTTCACACAACATATTCCCATAGTTTCATCCCGATTGGTCAAGTAGTTTTGAAATGCATATGGAACATACATACACACAGACATTCATTTTTATATATTTATTTTAGAATCTTACTATATGTATTTATGTTTAGATCAAGCAAAAGAAACTTCTTCGAGAAGCGAACACGTGCGAATATTTAAAAATGCTCGCAACTGTTCGCACGCTTGTGCGTCGTTTACATAGAGCGACATAACTTTTTAGAATATTTTATAGAATCTTTGCGAGCTTTGCTATTGATCTGTTTAAACAAAAGTAATTTGATGAGGAGCCGTTGGAATGAGCATTCGCCTAATTTAATTCGGTCTAAACCCACCTTAAGATTCTAAAACGTCTTCTTCTTTATCCAGCAAATTCCTGCGGATGTTGATGACGTCTTCCTCCTCAAAGGACCCGCCAACTGCACACTGTATCTATCAGAAGTATCTTTACGACCGTAATATGTACTTTGCGGGGTGTTCAGAAACCTGTTCATATTTAGCCAACTTCACTATAGGCTAAGTAAGAACTGTTTTCTTACTTAAATGCAGTAGGTATGAAAAGTGTATTTCTTATTGGATGTGCCAATTTTCATACCTACTGCATTTACAATACATTTGAGTTCCACTAATTCCAACTTGTGAAATCATTAACAAATTGTCATTATTATTCTGTGCATCGTGGCGATTGTAGGCCAAATTCTCCTAAAATATAACCTGGCAGGATCATCTCCAGCAGGTCTAGGACTCTGTGTTATAAATGCTGTAATAGAATAAATGGACTACAAGCTTATCATGAAAAGTGGGAAGCTTGTCGATGTATCTAGCGTAAAAATCCTATTACAATATTGGAAAATGTAGTTCTTGACTTTTAAAGAACTAAAAATGATGTTGCTATACAATCATATTCTAAACAGCTCTTCAAGTCAGAGCCAGATATCGGGCTTTTATATACAGGCTGATTTTTTTAAGTTTGAGTGGATGGCTAAATTCTAAACTAAATTAAAAAATGCTAAACTGTGAACAAATGTCATTTTGCAAACTAAAGAAAACCGCAGTTATTATATATATATATATATATGGCACCTGTATTATTGCTCCATCCTATAGTATCTATCTATCTATAAGGAAATAATTTTAAAATTTAAACATAACTGTAAGCTACAAGAAACGGCAAAGTAATGAGACTTTTTATACATTTAAAGAAAACAGCTAAACAGAAATAAATACTAAACACTGGGTGGACTATTACATAATGAATAGTGGAAGAAATAATACCAAAACATTTTTTATTTTTTAAATAAATTAATTTGTTAGTACGAATAATATATTTACAAATTGAATAATAAAATTAAGTAATAAACTACAAATAAAACTAAAATTATAACTGTCAGATGAGCGCATTGTGCCGTGGACACTTGTTCCCTCGTTCAACAAAGAGGCTGATCTTTTGAGGAAAATATTCTACACTCAAAGGGGCAATCGTCGCCCAGCGGAGTTTTTCCCCAAGCATACGAGAGAAAGCCAAAGCCTCCTCTATTATTATTAAATATTCATCATCATCATTAGCCTGTGTCTCTCCACTGCTGGATATAGGCCTCCCCCAAGGCTCGCCACTGCACGCGGTCTTTTGCAACCCTCATCCAACCCCCACCAGCGACCCTCCTTAGGTCATCCGTCCATCTGGCGGGGGGTCGTCGCACTCTGCGTCGTCCCGTACGTGGTCTCCACTCCAGAACTCGTTTGCCCCATCGGTCATCGGTTCTGCGGCAGATGTGTCCGGCCCATTGCCACTTCAGCTTGCTAATTTTGAATGCTATGTCAGTAACTTTGGTTCTCTGACGAATTTCAACGTTTCGAATTCTATCCATCAGAGAAATACCAAGCATAGCTCTCTCCATAGCTCGCTGAGCGACCTTGAATTTGTGAACCAGACCCACTGTCAGTGTCCACGTCTCTGCTCCGTACGACATTACGGGGAGGACGCACTGGTTAAAGACTTTTGTCTTCAAACACTGTGGTATGGACGATAAGAGGATATGTCGAAGTTTCCCGAATGCCGCCCATCCTAGCTGAATGCGTCTGTCGGCTTCTTTGCTGAAGTTTGCAGCGCCTAGCTGAATAGTCTGTCCAAGGTAGACGTATTCTTGCACAACTTCGAGAGTAGCATTTCCCACACAGATTGGCCTCGGCTTGACATGGTCACATCACAATAAATATTATGCTCGTATATTTCTTGCAGTTAGACGACTTTTTTAGCAATCGATAAACTCATCGTGCAAAGACCGAGAGAAGTCGTAATAATACCTAGCATCTCGGGATTGTGGCCCACTACGACTGGTTTAAAAGGGGTTTCCTATTTATTGCGAAATAACACGCGCACCATCTGTTCCTCTCCCTACATAACCAAATACTTTATTAATGCCGTTGAAGCTAACCACGCACACTTGAAAAAATCACCCTATATAACGTTTTGGTTGAGAAAGCGTGTCAAGAGCTCTCGAACAGATCTCACGTCTCAGCCTCCTTCAGATAGTAGATATAGGTTTAATAGAGATTTTCTTTAACAAAATGTTGCAGATTCTTTTGTGCCGTCTTGTAATAGTTTAAGAGCTTGTTTGTATCGCATGCCGAGATCTATAAAGTTTAATGTGTGAAATTATTTGTAGTAGTCGAAAGTAATAAGAATACATACGAGTATATTCACGCCAGATCCCTTGCGGAGTAGGCAAAGACAATTGAGCGCCACTTGACACGATCACGACATACCTCTTTCGCTTATAATTATTTAGTCAATTTAGTAGACCACGGAGGCAGTCAAATATACAATAGATAAAACAATCTTGCTAAGCAAGCTAAATAGTAGGTACTGTAGCTTTAGCACGTAAATAATGTAAATTAAAAACTAAAGTTTAATTAATTTAAAGAACAAAATAAATAAATATTTCCAGACAGGTCACACAGCGCCATCTAGTTTCCGTGGTAAGCTACGAGGCTTGTGTTACGGAAACTAGATAGTCGATAAACTACATATTATATAGGACATATAAACACCCAGACTGAGACAAATTATACAATGTAAAACTTGCCCCGGTGGGAAAGTACCTATTATAGAAACCTAAAAATACCCCTAATAATAAAATTATTTTGAACAAAAAACAAAAACCAACGAACGTTCTAGACCTCCACTGTTGGAGATGGACCTTCCAGAACATATATCTGGAGAATTTGGCCTATACTCGCCACTCTGGCCAGACGGGTTGGCGAGGATCTAATGTATTTTTTTTTATGACAATTTATTAACGATTCCACAAGTTGGTGAAAACGGGAGCGACGGCTTAACGTACTCTCCGAGGCACAGGAACGGTGGTGTTGTAAATCTATGACAAATGTACGTAAGAATTATTTTTTTCTCCTTAGTGCATTGCGGGGGAGTTGAACCGACCTTTGTAGGATTTTAAGGAAAGCGTTCTTCGTCATGGATTAATTTTATTTAATACTTTGCAATCGAGCGTAAGTCTATTTTCTATGTGTACTTATTTCACTGAATGATGAGCTCTTCCGTCGTTAGCCGGATGTTTTATATTTAGGTATGACGTAACTAAATTACGTTGTCAACATTTCCTTAGGGAGCGTGTAATTAGAAACATTCCTCAGGGAAAACGATCTAATTAGCTAATTTCCTTTTTACAAAGTTGTTCTGACAAGCTAATTGTATTTTTTCACGGGAATATTTTTTTAACCTACAATAATTACTTATGAGTACAATATTAAGTGTGTTAAGACTCGTTTTTATGTTTATGATATTTATGTTTTTTTTTCATCGTGATTTAGTTACGATTATTATCATCGTCATAGCTCCTAGAACCGAATATTTTTCGAAGAATTAGGCAAAGCAGACGGGTTACGATTAATCTTAAAAAATTAAAAATTTTGGGAGATGGGCATATCACACGAAAACGTATCGTGATTAAAGGTAATATTTAATACGCTCTGTTGTGGCTTACATGAAAATGGTCGTGATAATACGTTTGTATAAAGTATGCAGAATTCTATTAGCATGTACCATGGGGAGTGCTTCGAAAAGCTTTTCCTGCTCGCGTTCCTTTGCAATTTCGTATGCGCTGCTCGGATAATGCACCCCCATATTGCGAGCACAATTTTTAATCTTTTCATAGATAATAGTTGCACGTATACAGGGTAAAGCTGTATGTTTGTGGGAAATTGTGTCGTGATTTTTATTTGATATTGACAAAATTAAATAATTTTAACTCTTTCAAATAATAAAGGTTGTCGAAAAAACTTCTTCAGTTTTAAACTCCAAATAATTTTCGTTGTGTCCAACATGGAACTCAAGTATTTTGCAGTTTTTATTTTTACGCATTAGCTTAGCTATAAAGAGGGGAAATGTTGCCAGTCTTCTTGGGACTATCACTGAAGGGTCGTCTCTAGAGGACATTTTTTACTTATAGTTTAGTTTTTATTAGGTTTAGTTTATATTTATTTTAATTTTTACTTTTAAGTAGTTTTAATTTATAATGTAATTATTTTATACTTTTTGTATATTCTTCAATAAAAAAATAAACTATATTACAATAAAAAAAAAATGTAGTTGTCATCAGCACAGTTTGAGGTCATGTCATGGATCGTTTATCAGTCGAGCACCGTATAGAAATGGGGAAAATTTACTAGGTAAGTTTTCGATGACTTTTCAGGGAATTAGAAAATGTCACACTGTTTCGGTCATCATTAAGCACCATATGGAGCCGCCACGCTGTTAAGAATTTAATGAATAAAAACTGTTGGCCCCGTTCAGGATGTTAAAGCAGGTGGCCGTCCCCGTGCATTCGCTTGAAAACATTGCGGCAGCTAGATAAAGCAAGTATTGCAAAGTATCATCACGACCGTATCCTTTCCGATAGTTAGAAACCACTTTTTTATATTTTTGTTATTTAGCGGATTTACATTTAGCCAACTTTACTATATCATCATGACAAATGGCAAGCTTGTCGATATCTTTATCGTACCAAACTCGAGAAATATCACAAATAAATTAAATAATTTATTGTGTCCCGACCAGGAATCGAACCCGGTACCTCCGAGTCTAAATCCACGGACTTAACCACTAGACCACAGAGGCAGTCAGTTAGAGAAAGTGTACACAAACTCCCATCAACCTCCATTCGTCATTGATTAACAAATAACTTTACTAACGTATAAAATCAACAATTAAAAATCTCCAAAAGGTCTTTGCAACAAATTAAAAAAAAAACACGTTGAGACCACATCCAACTTGATGGGTACGTCAATAAACAGAACCTCAGTGTATTTTTTTATATATAGTAGCACGACAGGCGACCTTGCGCCCACCTGATGGTAAGTGGCGCGTGAGGTCCATGTTAGCAATTGGAATCAGACACTCATGACTGACATCAGTCTGTGTTGTAGTTACTGGCAATATTACAATTGTATTAAATTTATATTTCATAAGTACTTAGTGTCATAAGTAATAAGTACTATATGTCAATGTTGTTTATAATGGACTTTCAATAAAACTATAAACCGTTAAACACTTCTTTCCCTTTCCCAACAGTCTGTAACACTATGCCGGCTTGACTGGGCATGACGGCAATTCGAGCCTGATCCCGAAACGTGTGGATACACTTTACTGGGTTTATCAGCACGAACGGGAACGAAAAGAAAACTTTTAAAATTTTAAAACTGCTGCGTTTAATTAAAACAAAAACAAGTAAGTTTTAGACATCCTTCAAAGTCTAAGTCAAAATATCTTTATTCACGTAAACCTATTACAGGCATTTATGAAACGTCATTAATTTAATTATTTATTTAATTTAATTTAATTTAAATTTAAGACTAAGCAGCAAAGTGGTCCAATAAGTAAGCTGTTAGCAGAAGACCAGCAGCTTAGCAGATTCCAGTGACCTGTTAATGTTTAATCTGACCGAGAAAGGAATCTGCAAGGAAAACTCAGCTATATCAGATTTACAAAATAACATATACAGAACTACACCACAACGATCAATTAATAACCTTTTAAATTTAGTTATCAGTACCTATAAGATTACAATACCTGGTACAGCGGTAACCTACCAGGCAAGTCAGAATTAGGTTAGACTACATACTACGGACCCGAAAGTCGACAAAACGCAAAAACCTCTGCTAATTTAAGAACAATAAATTGAACGTGTTCCTTTATATAATATTTGATTAAATATCCGATTTAATAATAATAATAATAACAACTCGTTATTATTAATCAGCTCCAAAATTATATTATATCTACAATCACTCACTTTCCTTTTTATTTTGCCGTAAATATGTTTCATGTAATTTGAGAGTGAACGTGGAGCAAATAAATATCCAACATTTTGTATGATCTGACGAAAGGGATTTTTGGAAGGTAAATAAAAGGGAAGATAAATATGAACAGTTTATTGGTTTAATGTATAGACATATGCGTAAATAGCGACTATTGCCGCAGAAATTGGAAGAAGTGCTGTTGAAGTCCTGCTTGCGCCCTGATGCAGCTCCGCCAGACTTTCACCTATGACAAAATAATAATTCTTAGTATAAGATAAGTATTTTAGTTAAAGCAATTACTTTTAGTCTGGAAAAAGCAACCGGATGACTTGTATTTAAGTTCCTTCAACCCAATTCTACTAATAGTTTTATTCTCATTCTTTTTTTTTAAACGTTAATTGCTGACAAAACACGTTGTGGTATTCACCTACCGATTTAATATCCATAAGCGGAAGTTAATTAGAAATAGAACTTTTGACAAATCCGAATTCTACTATTCGTTTATTACTTTTTTTAAAGAATGGTTTAGGTTTTAAAATAATTTGTGACATAAGGGATCTGGGGCCTAATTCTGGCACTTTCGCATTGCGTGTCGGTTCAAAATATTCGAATGAAAAGCGAGAGATCTCCATTGAAAACTGTCAGTTTCATTCGAGCAAATCGAGCGGACACGCATGTCGAAGGCTCGAGAATCGGCGCCCTGGGACTCATAAAATATTTTTCACATAGTTATTCCATTTAATTTGTTTACGACTTTAAGTAGAAAGTACGGTAACAATAACTAATGTGAGATAAAATAGTAGAATTGAGCTGCTGAGACAATTTGAAAACTCTTTTTGTTTAGAAACCGAATAGAAAAGTGGTGAGTAAAAATTGTCATAACGTACGGACGCGGACGGTTTGGCTAATGATTATTTTTTTAATTCCAAAATCAGCCGATTGTACCTTTGAAGAAAATTCTCATTTTAGTAGCTTAAGATGCTATTTCATTACATACCCTAGAACACAGCGTCCTAGACCTCTGCCTAGTGCGGGAGGAAGCGAAATCCAAAATCCTATTAATGCAGCGAACGAATATTAAACTAAAATAAAAATTGGCAGTGATATTTTTATTTCTGTCTTTTAAAAATATAATATTCTATTGCATAAATATTATATAATTATTAAAGAATTTTTGATACCTGAGAAATTTTTGGCATTGTATATTAAGACAAAATCGGTTAAAACCATTTATAATAAAATATATATAAACATGAATGTCTGTGTGTATGCATGTTTCCTATGAATTTCAAACTACTCGACCGATCGGGATGAAACTTTGGAAACATGTTGTGTGAACATCGACGAAGGTTTTTGACATAGTACTACTGTTGTCCGAAAGGTGGCGCCCATCAGCGCTGATTTGTGGTGCATACCGACCGAGGGTACCGAGCGGGAGCCTAAAACTCCCTAGCGCTCTTATTATATATATAGTTACTCAGTCGTTGCTCTTGAGACCATTTAGCCAATTTTACTGCCGGCCCATCATAACAAGTGGCAAGCTTGTCGATGTCTCTAGCACACCAAACTCGAGAAATATTACAAATACACTCGTATAAATTAAATTAAATATTTAAATTAATAAATTATTGTTTCCCGATCAGGAATCGAACCCGGTACATCCGAGTCTAAATCCACAGACTTAGCCGCTAGACAACGGAGACAGTAACATTATATTAATAAATTGTAGTATAGCATTTTCTTTCGTTTACACCTGTACTGTTCGCTTTTTGTAAGACAAATAACAGCTGTTGCATCGGTTGTTTTTAACTTTTAACTAATTTCAAACTTATGCAAAAAGTTCCAGTATTTTTTTTTGAAACTTGTACCGAAACGGATGCTTAGAAATCCAATAGATGTATACAGAAACGTTTCGTTAAAACGAGATTGGTTAAATGTCTTTTGTCACTATTGACCAAGTTTGTATTAGTATTTTTACATATTTAATGGTTTTATTTTTATTTTTATTGTTCATTTTTAATTCCCTACTGAGTTAGAATGTGGGATTATTCGTAATGTGAAAATACTGTAACTTATATATTGCAAGGTGGGGAAAATGTTGTGAAACAAGTAGATGACTAACGTTTTTATAATACATACATATATACATACACATTCGTCAATGCTACGTTTAACTGTCAGTAGTGATGAAAATACTTCTAAAAGAGCTCCCTAATATTCAGCAAGGTGCGTTTTTAGGCATTCCGCCGAGCTTGTGACATTTCTGATAGACGTATTCGTTCTTGGACGATTGAGCACTCCGCCTCACCCCGCAGTTCAATGTTTGTTCTATGTACTGATTTACCTTTTATAACGTGAAGTAAAACATCTGCTGGGGGCAGCACAACAGGAGGGGCCTTCCCCACCTTGCACGTATACCGGCCTGCGTCATCAGCACGTACGCGAGCGACACGAAGAACCGAGTTCGCACCGTTCATGCCGAATTCCGTGCGGACACTGGAATCAAAATGAGTTCAATTAATCGACTAACGGACAAAGAAGGAAGGCTGGCAATGAATTTAAGTTAATATTTATATTATTTGTTATTCGTTTTTGTACCTCACTATCTCTAACCTAATAAGGTTTCTAAATTATATAAAAATTCCACACGAAACTGCAGATTTAAGTTCGAAAATTTTAAGATCATCCCAGGATTAAGTTTCATTCATTTGGCCCATTTGCAAACGCTGGCTAGACGGGTTGATGAGGGTCTGATGTCAATTTTTTATGACAAATTATTCCCCAAATTGTATAAATTTAACGTGCTCTCCGAGGCTTGGGACCGATGGTGTTGTAAATCTATCACTAAGAAAAGTGTATTTCTCTTTTGTACAAGTTCAGCCGGGTCTCGAACCGACTTTTTTAGGATTATAAGAAAAGCGTTCTTACCGAGCCACCGCCTGATGATTAGGTTTATTTATTTATTTATTTTATTTAAAAACTTTATTGCACTGTGTACAAGAGGCGGGCTTAATGTCGCTAGGCATTCTTTAGCAACCAACCTTTGGGACAATGAAACGATTTGTGTTGTGAGGTAGGTGCAACCATTTAATAGATTAAAAGGTAATTCAAGTTAAATCTAAGTATTATATCTATATATGTATTTTATATATTATATCTATGTATCTGTCTATATAGACAGATACATACTAATATGTACACAATACTACATATACTACATACTATATATATATATATATTATACACTACATATAATACCTACTTACACTGTGAGGAACTGTTTAAATAATGTGAGTATACCATCTTTTTGAAAAGTGATCTGTTTGGCACTTGACGAATTTCTACCGGCAAATTGTTCCACAGATTTGCGGCCACTACTGCAAAAGAGTTATACTGAAAGCCAGAGTGATGAGAAGGGATAGATAGAACAGAATTATGGGACGAACGGAGAGATCTGTTATGAAATGAGGAAAGATAGCAAAATTTGTCCTTGAGGTATTTCGGTGTCGCAGGTTCATTGAGAATAGAAAAGAGTAAACAGAGGATTCTTAGATTCCTGCGACAACGTTTATCACGATAATCAAGTAGTAATATTCTTCTAAACAGGCTTTTGTGACATGTCATTATTATAAATAAAACGACTAAAATAAATAACCTTGTCCCAGTTAGTAAACAACACATATCGTCGAGTTAAAGCAAAAACCAACTATTTTTTTAGTAAATTCACTTTTTTACACCAATCGTATTTAAATAACTCTTTAATTTATATAAATACACTTAAAGTTCATAAAATTTGCTACATAACTACTTGCTCTTACATCTCTAAATGTCTTGAAAAATATGTGAAAAAAGAACACAAACTTTCAAAACGCATTTTAGTTGGATATTTCGAATCAAAATATCTTTATTCACGTATACCTATTACATGCATTTATGACGTGTTATTATTTAGAATGTTTCCACTCCTACTAGTAAAAGACCAAATAGCAAAGCTTTTTATATAGTAGTATATTGTTGAGTGATAACCCGTTAATGTAAACATTAATCTACGATTATTATTCTCTAATAAAACGTTATTTTAACAGTTTAAAAAGTTAATGTTTGCGGTTTAAAAAAACATACAATCACAAGCGCAGCAGAATGTTTGTAAGTACATCGACTTTACATACGCTCTAATGTAAATGTTATCAGATCATATAACACTAATGTCACGAGAACTGACAAGAATATACTGAGACATTTAATTAATATTAATTATGTTTACGTTTACAATTACTAATTCAACTTGACATTGATAAATTACTTTTTAATTGATTAATTATTATTAGCCTTTTACTTAAACAATGTTTGCCTAATCGTTTATGACAAATGATTTCCGTATTACAATATTTCGACAAATTTAAATTAATTCACGCTTTCCTTAAAATCCTACAAAGGTCAGTTCAAACCCCCTCGAAATGTACCAATAAAAAAAATGCACTTTTCTTACGTACTTTTGTCATTGATTTACAACACCACCGTTCCCGTGCCTCGGAGAGCGCGTTAAGCCGTCGATCCCGGTTACACTAATACCAACTTGTGGAATCGTTAAAAAAATATATTGCCACAGATCCTCGTTAATATCCTGGCTAGACGCCAGCGTGGCGAGTGTAGGCCAAATTCTCCAGAAGGCCCATCCCCAGCAGTGGAGGTCTAGGACGCTGTGTTCTAGGGGCTGTAATAATGATGAATGATGATTGAGTCGGGGCGACGCAAAGTTACCCTTATAATTCAGCGAAAAAACCAACGCTGTAGAATCACATGTCATATTTAGATTTTTTACGTCTTATCCCTACACGTCTGGCCAGCGTGGCGAGTGTAGGCCTAATTCTCCAGAAATTCCTGGAAGGCCCATTACCAACAATAGAGGTCTAGGGGCTGTGGATCACGACATCATATCAATGATGGTATCCCCTCCTAAATTTAAATGATCATTTCTAGCAAATTTAATTTTAAATTGGTTCAGTAATATTAATGTGAAGGCGAATTAAACAGACAGGCAGATATATGGTTGTGGGGTCACATATCGTGAATTAAGTTATATAGCCTATGTCCGTCCCGAACCCTCTAGTCTAGAGGAACACAACAAATGACCCTCCAGTGGTTACGGTCGTGATAATGATACAGACTATAGAATAATATTAAGTGGCGCGCGTGTCGCATTGTTTTCTTGATGGCAACTGCAGCGAAATTGTTTTTATTGAAACATAGAGGTCGCTATTTGAATTTTCTTCAATCTGGTTGTTACGATGTACGGAAAAAGTAGGTGACATTCTGCAGAGAAGTCAAGAATCTGAATACAGAGAGCAGTGGCGGTTATTCCACTGACAAGATTATGGTGGTTATTACGAACCTGATACCACCTCTGGTAGTATCGTCATTGAGTAGTGTGTCCTTGCGATACCATAACAGAGCTGGTCCCCCTTCCATGCGAAGACCTCGGACCTCGCAGCGAAGAGCGACCGTACTGCCTTCTTCACAGACTTGCTCCGAAACAGAACCACCAGCACCGTCTATTATACGAACTGATACTTCTGTAAGAGAAATATTATGTTTGATATTTACTAATATTTAATGTAGAATAGCAGAAACTTAGATGCTGATAAAGGGTATTGTTTAAGAGGGCTTAACCTATTTATCTGTAGACTACAGTATCCCTTGCGTGGTGGTCAGAAACCACGCTTTTTAAGATGCGGATTTACACTTAGTCAACTTTACTATAGGCCCATAATAACACGTAGCAACCTCGTCGATGTCTCTCGATAAATTAAATATATTATCATATCTAGACCAGAAATCAAACCCGGCACCACTGCGTTTAAATTTACGGTCTTAACTGCTAGACTACGGAGGCAGTTACTTTAATGTGATATTTAGGAAAAACATATTACCAGGTACATGCAATGTCACTCGAGCAGTTCTTGGTGGATGTGCTGATAACTGGCAGTCGTAGTTCGCAGCATCAGAGGGTCTGACGTCACGCACTTCTAGTCGCCAGATGTCGGGTGGTATAAATTTAGCTGAGTACCTATAAAAAACATATTAAAGTAATATTGACTGTGATATATTTAGAGGATTCTAATATCAGAGAACCAGAGGGTTCTAGGATTGCGGGTACTCCAGCAGTGACAAAAGCCCTTCGGATTATGTCGTTCAGGTCAGTGTGACGAGGAATGCGGCCAGCACTTCTAGCGCAAGAAAGCCTATGGTGTCCGAGATATTCCACGGGCTCTTCACACCGACGCTGGTGTGGGTGGACAGTCCAGGCTCCGAGACGAAGGCAAACCGCCATGGTCAGTGTATTTCGATCAAGGAGTGTACCAACCGATGCTAAGGGAACCAGATACCCGACTCCCTAGTGGAAACGGCCATGAGGCGAGCACGGTTTCTCATGTTACGTCCCACAATCGTTGAAATTTAGTTAAATTTGGAACCGAATTACCTTATTTAAATAATTATATTTATCCATGTTATCTTAAAGACAAATTTCTAAGCATTCCATGAATTCACCGTACGCGAACCGGGTCCATCGTGTGTGGGAAAGAGTGATGAGAATTCTGCTCTTTCTTCATGGCTTGCGACCGACTATATATGATGGTTTACAAAGGAGCCCTCTTTTTATTTATTTATTTATTAAAGTATAACTAACGACTAATAACAATATTGGAACAAATAAATGGAAACATATAGGGTCAATTAGAAGTTACCGCAAATGTTACAGTAAATTTCAACGACTGCGGGACGAGCCGCTCTGCAAACTGGTACTGGAAGATATTTTATCTTCTCTGAACGACATCATCCGAAGCGCTTATGTCACTGCTGGAGTACCCGCGATCCTAGAACCCTGATTGCGAGGAGCGATGGTAAGAAATCCGACGGCATGACCGTTGGGCCGTGGAGACTTGGTAGGTCCTGATGTGGGATTCAACATGCGTAGACACATTAGCCCCATCACACATCCAGGCGACCCGTCAAGCGCGGGGAGTGCGGCGGTTTCTGCTGAGAACCTCAAGCTGCGCAAATATGCCAACCTCGGTACAGGTTACGAATTTGCGCTGTTTGTGGTCGAGGCGATGGGCCCATGGGGACACTCAGCCAAACGTCTGTCCCAAAGGAGTTGTCCAAACGGCTAACAGAAAAGTCTGGAGACAGGAAGGCTGCCAATTATTTCTGCCAACGTATATATAGAGGGGAAATGCTGCCAGCCTCCTTGGGACTATCCCTGAAGGGTATTCTCTAGAGGACATTTTATACTTATAGTTTATTTTTTATTAGGTTTGGTTTATATTTATTTTTACTTTTAAGTAATATAGTATTAAAAGTAGGTACCTACTTATTTAGTTCGGGACCTTTTTTATTAACATGGAATGATTTTTAAATGGTGGTTTTCATTATCTACTTTTTTTGCAATTAATTTTAAAGTGCCAAGAATTTTAAATACCACAATAATAAATAAAGTTTTGCAAATCAGCAAATAATATTTATTCCCACTATGTACTACACCATCTAGGGATGTCTTTTTCAATTAACGAAAAATCGGTTGTTACAAAATAAACATTTTCAGAGCACTTTATAAGCCGAATTCTTGGAAATGACTGCTTCAATATTCAGAAAACATAGCTAAAAACCTTGCAAAGTTTTCCTTTCAAACTAAAAACATCAGAGGTATAATGCCACAGTATCTATTATTTTGGCCGGGCGGTTGACTTAGACAGTACATAAATATATATATATGTATACCTTTCATCAGCTGTATATAATTGTGTTCCCGTAGTCAATAAATCCATTGGTTCCACGTCATTTTTTCGTCGAACCCAAGAAACCTGTTAACAAAAATATCATTAACATTTAGCCTTTAGAACATAGAGCCTAGACTTCTATTGCTGGAGAGACGGAACTTCTCTCGCCACGCTGGCCAGACGAGTTGGCCCAAGCCAACGTGACGGATTAAATTTTTCTTAAATACTTCCTAACGATCCCACAAGTTGGTATTAGCAGAACCGGGACCATCAGCTTAACGTCAAAGTAATCATCATCCTAGACCTCCACTGTTTGAGATGTGTATTTCAAAAAAATCTGGGGATTTTAGCCTATACACTCGCCATACTGTAATTTTTAAGGACTACTAACAATTCCACAAGTTGGTATTATTTGAACTGGGACCGACGGCTTCACGTGCTCTCCGAGGCAAAGGAACGGTGGTATTATAATTCTATGACAAATGTAAGTAAGAAAAGTGCATATCTCAATGGTACATGTCGGTGTTCAAACCAATCTTTTTAGGCGTATGACACTGAGTATGACACGTGACTTTGCTTTCACCTGATAAGTGATGGTGGCGACAATGGTACATACGCGGTGCGCTAGGTACAAGAATAGGAGCTGATTAAGGGAACGGAAGTTTCGCGAAACAACGTAACAAACACTAGTTAACTGAGCTGTGCCCACTATTGTGTTGTTACTGTAAAAGTTAGAACTAGGGTAAACCCTATGGCTCCTAGTCCGAGATCACCTTCACGTCGACACTTATCACGTAAATTGTACTTTTCTAGTTTGGCTATAGATCTACGGATAATTAAGAGTGGAATGTCTTAGACATATGATGAAAACTGTTGCAGAAGGGCAGACGCACCCTAATAGAGATGCTGCTCTTGCACGGCATTTGTAGTGGAACTATCGACAGTCCGCCCTTGGTTGCTAGCGTGATGCGACTCTCTACGCCAGTTCGCAAAACCAGACATCCTGATCTGTTCGTTATTAACTGTCTGACGAAAAGGATACCAAAGAAATACAACAAGTTGTACATGTTGATTTATTTAATCTGTTAAAATGAAACTTAAATTTAAAATATTTATTTACAATAGTGCACACACCTACATTAATTTACATTAGCTTTGGTGTTTGTGGATGATGGGTAGGAATAAATACATATTTTCTTCCGTCTTGTTGTATGTTATTGTTTTATTTGTGTTTTTGTTGTATTTTGTAAATTTCCTTAATTTTATGCACTATTTGTTTTTGTTGATTTCTTAATCTGTCTTCACAGTGGATTTATATTTTTGTGTATAATTTGTGAACCCATTCATGGCCTTATTTATTGTGTAAAATTTGATAATATTGTATTTTTGGTTATGCTGTTGGAGTTCCAGATAAATAAATAAATAAATTTCCACACACATCATTCCAACTTAATGGTTTTTTTATTTTTATTTTCGTTGAGTGAGCTACCTTTTGTTTAATAATGTTTTTATAAGTTTAGTTGACGCATTCAGCTAGGATGGGCGGCATTCGGGAAACTCAGGCACATCCTCTCATCGTCTATACCACAATTTTTAGGTCACATAAGGTCTTTAACCAGTGCGTCCTCCCGTTAATGTCGTACGGAGCAGAGACGTGGACACTAACAGTGGGTAGCAAGCTGAAGTGGCAATGGGCCGGGCACATCTACCGCAGAACCGACGATCGATGGGGCAAACGGGTTCTGGAGTGGAGAACGCAGGGGGAAGACGCAGAGTGGGACGACCCCCCGCCAGATGGACGGATGACCTGAAGAAGGTCACTGGTGGGGGTTGTATGCGGGTAGCGAAAGATCGCGTTAAGTAGCGAACCTTGGGAGAGGCCTACATCCAGCAGTGGAGAGATGCAGGCCAGTTTATAGGCACGAACGGTGGATACTCCCCGCCACGGCAGACTGGGCAAATTACCATCATTAGTCCGCCTTTTAAAAATGTAATAAAGTAATGCAACATATCGCCAAATATAATACGGGTATAATGTGAAATTATATCAAACAGAATGCCCTCAGTTTAATATGCTAAAAGCACTTTTACTAATGACGTACTAACTCTGGGTGTATGTAATGTATTTCGTATAGGACACTGGCGGTTTTTCACAATTATAACGAATTCGATATTTAGTAAAATTAATGTGTTTGCTTTTTAATAAAGTTAATGCGCGCTTTTAATAATAAAAGTAGCTTGTATCGTAGTGTAATTAGATTAGTAGGTAATAAAGGTGTCAGACAGACAATGGGGTAGTCCAGAACCGGGTGGCTAATAGGCCCGGGTTAGGGATATCAGCGGTAAACCGCCAGTTAGTTAAGTATCATCATCCGTTTCCCTTTCGGGGTGGTCAGAAACCACGCTTATAAATAAGCGGATTCACATTTATCCAACTTTACTACAGGCCAATCATGACAAGTGGCAAGCTCGTCGATGTCTGCAGCGTACCAAACTCGAGAAATATCAAAAAATATAATAAATATTAATTAAATGTATCAATATTTTTGTGTCCCGACCAGGAATCGAACCCGGTACCTTCGAGTCTAAGTCCACGGACTTAACCGCTAGACCACGGAGGGAGTTACAGTTGTTAGTGCAATATAAGAGATAAAAATCCCCTTGTCTGGCCAGCGATGCTTTTCTCAAGAATATGTTATGTCCAGCAGTGGACGTCTACGACTCAGTGTCCTAGGGGCTGTGATGATGAAACAATAGAAGTAAATATAAAAAACTTACCAGTTTATCATGTAAGGCATCCACCTTGCAGTCTAGATGTGCTGTAGATCCGACCAGGGCCTCCATTTCGGGAGCTGCTGCGGCGTATATACTGTTACTGTTGCCTGCCCTAAAAACAATTCCAAAATTAGAAGTAAGTATCATAAACACTGGCCCACCGTTTTTTTTGCTTGTTTTTACCGTAATTGAGTAGGTTTCTATTTTAAGACTATTCTTAGAATAGAAACCTACTTAGACTATCATTATTAAAAAACAAACTAAATGCTGCTTTTTTTTTTTTATTTACCATCCATTTTACTAATAAAAACAATGGGACTTTCTATTCGCGGTGAGCAAGGAGAGGGGGGGGAGGTAGACGTCTTAATGATAATAATATTATAGTATAATAAGTATCCCCCTCTGGATACGTCTCTGATAACAACGTCTTTCTGACGAAACCATATCGAAAACAATTTGAGACAAAATGTAAACAAAGAAACCAGTGGTTTTAAAACTTTAAATAACGAAATTAATAATAATAATAATGCTTTATTGCACAAAAACTAAAATAACTTAAAATTAATGTGCACAGGCGAGCTTTATGCCGTGAGGCATTATCCACCAGCTAACCTTTGGGAGTTTTGAAAACATGTGACAGGCAAAGTGCCAAGTAAATATTAAATAAACAATACATACTAATAACTAATAAATTAAAATTCATTAAAGAGTTTTGAACCATTGTCATTTAAGGTCTTTTTTAGTTACAAACATTAATTAAACTTTTAATAAAATTCGATTCAGGACCTAATATAGGCGTGAAGGCAAGACATACATACAAAGACTTGGACAAATATTTCACATTTATAATATTAGTATGAATATATATATTAACGTAAATGTACAAAGTTATAGAAACCTTTTAATTTAGTTTAATTAGATTAGCATGAAATCACTAATTAATTATCCAAATAGTTTGTTAGTAATTGCAGTATTTATTGTAATAAATAATTAAGTAAATTAAACGCGTAATTTATATGTTTTCTTTTTGGTAGAGTTTAGAGTTTTAATACTTAGAGCACAACATGTGACGTCGCGCCCACCTGATTGTAATCGGTTCGCGAGGTTTAAGACTGGGAGCAACTGACGCCAGCCAGTGACGTCCGATACGTCCGATATCAGTTCTTACCATTATGCTTTATCACACTTCACTTGAAGGCTCCAGGCTATAGGAATGGGAAAAGGCTGGAGAAATTCCACATCTTCAGCGTGCTACAGGTGTAAGATATATAATTTAAAATTACGCTATAGGATAGGATAGTGGCTACGGTATGCCGGTGCATATTTTTCCTAGTGTTCAGTATTTAATATTCAGGAATGGGTCCGAACTGCTTCCGTGGTATACCGGTTAAGTCCGTGGATTAAGACTCAGATTGTGATATTTCTCGAGTTTGGCACGCTGGAGACATCGACGAGCTTGCCACTTGTCACGATTGGCCTGTAGTAAATATTGGCTAAATGTGAATCCGCTTCTTTATAAGCGTGGTTTCTGACCAGCCCGGAAGGGAAACGGTCGTATGACGTCATCATTCAAGCAAGGACATGTGACCATACACCCACCTTTTAGGTTTTCTTTACGCTAATAATAAATTGTATGTTTTTTTTTAAATAAAAAAAGTAAATCTTCATCACGACCATTTCCCTAGCGGGGTCGGAAACCTCGCTTATAAAGAAGCGGATTCACATTTAGCCAACTTTACTATAGGCCAATCATGACAAAGTAGCAAGATAGAAGAAGAGCAAGTAGCTTGTGTCTTTAGAGTACCAAACTCGAAAAATATTACAAATAAATTAAATAATAATCATTTATTTATTTAAATTATTGAATATTATTGAGTCCCAACCAGGAATTGAATCCAGTACCTCAGAGTCTAAATCCACGGGCTTAACCGCTAGACCACGAAGGCAGCTTTTTTAAAAATACTTATATACTCAATAGCTGAAAAGGTATATTTTTAGACTATTCAATTAACAACTTTTGTCAAATATATCTTGCGTATTTAAACAACATATAAATAAATATGTCAAATTCTGAGAATGTTTTAGCTCGTGAATAAATGATTTTAATTCTTGTTTATGTATCGGTATGCAAACATTAGGGAACAATGCGGCGGTCTTGGCAACACTTTCACACCAAAGATAATGCAATCAAGATACCGCATCAGATATTAAATCAAATTCTTAACATAGCGCATATTATTGTATATATTTTAGACTTATGCCCGCCCTACATATTATTATTATTATATAGGTATGCTATATGCACATATATATATTTGTTTTTTACTAAACCTAACTTTTTCGCCCGATAAGGAATTAAAAATGCAATGTAGCCTGGTGTGACAGTATTTAGTAACAATTCAAATAAAAACGTAAATTATTAGATTAATAAATAATATTACTGTGGCTTGACCTAACAGTCCGTTCTTTATTTTTTTTATAAATCATTATTTTGTCTTACAAATAGTATGAATTTGTCTAGTAGAACTATAGGTGTTTTGACAAATTAATTAATCCAATGATATTTTAATATATTAAATTTATGTAACATCTTAATTCCCCGACGTGTTTGCATCTGGGTTTCAGCACTACTGTTTGATACACAAAACCACTTTGACTTTATAATACATAATAACATTGTAACTAAATAATAAGAGCCAAATTGTATTAGTTATTGAATATATATATAATACTATTATAAAATAAGCCCCATCATAACCACGTTACCATTTTTTTATATTTATTTTAGTGACATTTAGATAATTATGACTTATTATATTATGTGCGACGTAATTTATGAATAACCCGAGATGCTGCATCTACAAAATTTACAGATCATTGTTTCGCACCAATAAACAAGCCCATTCTAATCTGGGATTTGTGGATCCTTTAGATGTGTTAAAGTACGGCCTCTCCAGGCTTACAGTCTTAAAACACCTTTAAGACATTACCTTAAAGTATAATAGTTACGAGATGGGAACGAGTATTTAAATATTTACTTGTCTTTATTGTTAAATGTACTTGAATCCACCATTTATGATTATTGCGATGAGCTTTGAATAAATAGCGCCTGTGAAGTTGCAGGGTTTTTAATTACTTCAAAAAAGTTTAACAACGACCACGTTAAATAATGGAATTTTACTTGAAATAAAATGGCAAATCATTTAAATCTGCCAACATTTATTTTCAAATGGTGGCTTCAGTTTTGACAGATACATTTGGTGGTTTGTCTCTATCTGGGGTAAACGAATCATTAAATATTAATTTTAATTTTCGTAATATACAGACGTATCCTTTTCTAATAGGTACTAATCTCTAATAGTAGCAGAGTGAGTGCCCAACAACATTCACTTTTAAAATATCTCAAATCTGTAAGCCTTGACTTATACTAATACGAGTATCGTTGAAAAAACCTGTGTGCCTGAATAAAAAGTTCTTGAAAAATATAGATAAGTTAGTTGTGTAGACCGCACGATCAATTCCGCCTAGACTTGTGAAATTAGACTTGTAACAGATTATACTGAACGACTCTGCTGCAAGACCGCTTTCATTACCTAGTCAACTAGCTGTCCCCTATTTTTTTTTCTTCAATATGTATATTTTCTTTTGTGTCAATAAACTATTATTATTATGAAGAGTTTAAAATTTATAATGTACTAAGGTACTGTAAAAAGGTACTACCCTTTTTTGGAAACTAGGCGATTTTACTATATACATAATTATATCATCATCAGCCTGTGTCTCTTTACTGCTGGATATAGGCCTCCCCCAAGGCTCGCCATTTTACACGATCTCCTGCCACCTTCATCCATCCCCCACCTTCCGGCGACCTTCCTCAGGTCATCCGTCCATCTGGCGGGGGGTCGTCCCACTCTGCGTCTTCATAATTATATCACTAATATCATAATTAGTTTTTGTTTTTGCTACATATTATTTCACATAGTCCTTTTTTATCTTACTTAATCTTTTAAAAAAGAAGGTCATTAAAGGGTATAGGCGGATATGGAAATTCTGCTCCCGGGGCGTTTCAATTTAAATTAGTCTGAATTATTTTCATATGGTACCAAAACGATCCCCGTAGTGCCAATTGAAGATCTGGCTATATACTCATTATAATTTAATAAAAACATTTCCCTAAAGAATATAACTTTTTTCTACAAATAAATTTGTAAAATTACGTCCTTACCTGTCATTTCTATGCTGGTGTGAATTTGAGTATGTGTCGAAAATGTAGTTTAGAAGAGGAGAGCTCGATCCAGTCTCTCCTGGCTTTCTTCTCCTCTCAGCAACGACTGGTGGAAATGTCGGCATTGTCGTCATGTCATCGCTCACAACTGATTTTGACTGGTTGACCTCAACCAACGTCCGCACAACACTAATTACTCTTTTGCGACGTCCCTGACGCTTCCTAGTTTCACTTACACCTAATTTAGCACCAACATCAGACAAATTTACTGTTTTTGATAACTTTTCGTTACCATCACTAACTACTTGATTGTCTTTTGTTAAACAACACTCATTTAAATTATTATTAACTACAGTTGTGGTAGAATATTGAAAATTAGCAAGAAGTGGATTAAAACTAGAATTATCGCTGTTAAGTATTCTTGAAGAGTTAGATATACTATTGTTGGGTATATTGGAATGGAGCATTTGATAGTATGTGTTCACATTAGGTTGAGCTTCTTCTGCGTTGGCATTTTGAGAACCACCCTCAAATGTAGTTGCATTATCAGCCTCAGTTCCTAAAACAACAATTATATAAGTTATTAAAACATTAAATCTACAACGCTCTGATATGGTAAATATATGTATTTATGTAGATATATATGTATATATTTATTTGTATATATACTCATTACATCCATGTACATGGATGATTTATTGTTATTGTTAAGTATCTATATACATATCTAGTTCTATTGACTTATCGTTTATAAGCACCCTATAAGCTCACTTATCACTATCACAAAAGTAAGCTGGTAAGAGAATGCCTACTACGGCATTAAGTTCGCCTTAGAGACATATTTCTACTGACGTTTCAGCCAAGTTGCATTGGCCGTAGTCGACCCGTGACCACGGCCAATGCAACTCTAAATCCGCTAGACCACAGAGGCATATAGATAATAAGTATATATGGAAAATCGTATTTGAGCTGATTTTGTCTGTACTTGTTTAGAAATATATTAGTAAGTTGTATATATAAGTATTACAGTTCCAAAAAAACAAACTGTATTAATGAACTAATGGAGTTGTAAAGTAAAGTATCATCACGACCGTTTCCCTTTCCGGGTGGTCAGAAACCACGCTTATAAATAAGCGGATTCACATTTCGCCAACTTTACTATAGGCCAATCATGACAAGTGGCAAGCTCGTCGATGTCATCTAATGGAGTTGACTACGAGTATAACCCCAAAACGTTCGCGATTCGATAAGGGAGTTTGTGCGTGCTAGAGCTATGGGAGACAAGATCGCGGGCAACGTGTTACATACAAAATAACATACAGACAAAGCTTCTTTCATATTTATAATATTAGTATGAATATCTGTTATAATTTAGTAATTATTTGCAGAAGAAACTTAGCAGATACTAAACTAAATTGAAAAGTAATTCCAAGAACATTTTCTTCAGTTAGCACCTTATAAAACATCTTATTAACAGCGAGACTTGATCTTTTCGTGAAATTAAAATCCAATATTTGCGTGAGTTGAACTAAAAGTTTCCATCTTAGAATGAGAATCTTCAATTTACATTAGTATTAATCAATTGGCTTATTTTTTCCCTAGTGGATTCGATTCCGGGTCGAGAATACAAAATAATATTTAATTTATTTATATTTCTCGAATGTGGTACGCTAGAGAGCAACGAGCTGATCACTTGTCTTGATAGGCCCATAGAAAGTAATTTCTCTCGTGGGGTGGCCAACTAGGATTGATCAACCAACTTGTTCCTTACTGCGTTTTTACATTAACCTACGGGCGCCCATCATCATCAAGTCCTAGATCTCCACTGTTGGACATGGGGCTTCCGGAAATTTCTGTATAATTTGGCCTACACTCGCCACACTGGCCAGATGGCGAGGATCTTATGTAAATTTTTAATAATAATTTATTAACGATTCTACATTATTAGTGGAACCGGGACCGACGAAATGTATGTAAGAAAAGTGTATTTCCGGCCTATACTTAAGTTTGCCAGTTGTGCTTAGTTTAAAAACAATAGATCAATATCTATGCTGGCATAGTGTTAAGGAGTGATGCTAATCGTCAGTGTAGACTCCAATTATTGACATTCCTGGAGATCGCGCACAGCATACCAGGGGGACACGAGATGTGCCAAAAATATAAAAAATAAATAAAATAAGTCAAGAAGAATTGGTAATAAAAAGTAGTTCTAAAGTGGTTTATAAAATTATGCTAACAATGAATCACGGCCAAGAACTAATGAGAAGTCATAAATTAATGCTGCCATAATCACCTCTCGTCGGCAATGCGGCTAACGCAGCGAGAAGGAACGCCGCGGAGGCCTGGCTCCACATGTTCTACATCCTATACCTGAAACAAGACAAACTTTGCTTCATAAAAAAAAACACATGCAACTGATATATAAACATCTCTTGTTTAAATTATTATTTCAATTCTTGTGAAAGTACCAACGTTGACATTTTCTTTAAATTGTAATATAAACAGAAGAAAGAAGTCATAAATATTTCAGAACTACGTCGCATCCAAATGATCTTAAAATTAAGTAGATGTAGCATTAACGGGCTACAAGTTTCCATTGTTAGAAAAGATGTTGTCTTACTGTACTCGTACAAATTTAGTTACACTCGCAGTAGAATTGAGAGATATGGCGGACTTATGACTCGCTGACCACTTTTATTTAATTATTAATATATTTTTTATTGCACTATGTACAAGGAGCGGGCTTAAAGCCGCTAGACATTCTCTGATAGATCCTTTGGGATAATGTAGAAAGTTCATGGTGTGGATTCCGTTATTTACGTCAGCTTGAAAATTACAAAATATTATTTAATTTAAAACTCTATAAGCGCTCTTTAACAATAATTTTATGTCTGGCTAATGAAAGAAGATAATCGAATTAAGAAACTATCAAATGGCAACACTATTATGACAGTGTATTTTTTAAAATTTGGCTGATTTGCTTTAAATAGTTTAGTTGGCAATTCCTCATTGGCGTTGTAGATAATGAATAAAACTATTAAAAGTGGAGTCCAAAGAATATTGTTTTACATGATTTAGCTGAATTCAACCAAAAACAAGATTGTTTACGTGTAGTGTTGAATTTCTTAGATTAGTATGATTTATTATTTTGATACTTGCAACAAATAATCTTCTCAGTGAAAGCATTTCACTTTCATTTCATTTTTTTTTGCCGTATAGTTAAAATGTAATTACCTGAACATTGATGATCAATTGTTTGATAGGAAATTTTGTGGGATATCATTTAATATTTTTTAAATTTGCCGCGCTTTTCGTTAACTACTTTCATTAGCCAGACTCTATATATAGTTATTTGATTTAATTATATAACGTTAGCGCTTAAGTAACACAAATGCGGGCTGCTGGTGTTGTTGTAATTATATACTGGATGCGGTATCTATGGTTAAAAGATCTTTGCTCGCATCCAATAAATTACAAGATTCAGTCCCGGATGTACGAGTACATTACCATGATATCTTTACGTCTTGCGGTGATAGTAGTGTGCTAATACACGTGATTAATGACAAAGTGGGATCGCTCTGTTTTATGCTAGGCCATCAATTCCTAAACTTTCAAGACAATGTGACAATGCATCATCACAGGCCCTAGACCTATAGTGTTAGAGATAGGCTTTCCAGATTTTTCTATATTTTCTAAAAAAAAAAAAACTTCGCGCCATTTTTCACGAACATGTCAAGTGCAAGTTTTTGTTTTGTATTTTTTTACTGTGGACATTGTTAGTCAAAAGTGGTGTTGTTTAGTTTAATAATATGCTACAATGTGAATAATTATGGAAAACGATAAATTGGAATTAAAATATGGGGCACAAGCTGCAGTTTATTTTTTGCGGTTTTCCCGCGCTGTGATATCCCATCTCGTATTTTACCCGACGTATAATGCCGCGAGTAACTCACCTCATTAACTCATAAAAAAGATATTTTATTATCTTCTACGTATCTTTAATAGGCCTATGTATAATATGGCTTGTTAAATTTATCGTTGCAATTTTCAAATCAATTTAAAAGCTCTATTACCATTATTAGTTATTTTTAAGCCATTATTATAGTGGTATCTACGGCAATACCCTATAAACATTTTCCAATCACTCGGTTATCCATGACCTTTCATTATTTTAAGTAATAAGTCAAATGTATAATCACGACCGTAGCCTTTGCTGTCAAACTCTTCGCTTTTTTATTTTCAAAGCGGATTTACATTTAGCCAACTTTACTATAGGCCCATCGTGACAAGCTCGTCGATGTTTCTAACGTACCAAACTCGAATAATATCACAAATAAATTATTGTGTCCCGAACAGGAGTCGAAACCGGTACCTCCGAGTCTATCTACGGACTTAACCGCTGGACTACGGTGGCAGTTCTTTTTGGTAGCTGCAACTTCTCTCGTAAAATATAATATAAAATAACATTTTTATCCTCTGCCTGTCAGACCTTCGGGACAGCGAGAACATTTATGTGAGGTACGTGCAATATATCGATTAAAAATAAATAACAAAAGGAAAGTATCATCACGACCGTTTTCCTTATAAAATAAATAGATTAAAATATTGGTGTATAGAATATTAATAACTTATTAATTATTTATTTATGTTAGGAAAACTTACAGCTACTATACATATATAAAATGAAAGATTAAACACAATTAAACTAATAACAAGTTTTCACAATAACATAAAAAATAAATAAATAGAAAAATGGAGACAATAAAAAAATTACCTAACAATGCTAAATAAACCAATATTACTCTACACGGATAAGCTGAACACACGTCTTCCCTACCTGAAGTGCTCATTTCTCATAGCGCGTCTAATAGATATGGTACTGTCATTAAACATATCAACATCAATGCTCAGGTCGTTGAAGAACTCACTTGCTCTGTTGAAGAACGCGTTACGTCTGTAATTGGTGTTGCAGCGAGGAACATGTAAGAGTGGACGCCGCCTGAGCTTAAGTCAGGATATAATAATATATATAATAAATATATAAAAATAAAAAAAAATAAAAAAAAAATATTATGTTAAATATTACAAACATACATATATACACTATATAAATAAATTATACTATATAGCTACTTAATTTAGAGATAACGTAACAGAGATCTATAAATAAGAAATAATAACGTTGTTTTTATTAATATTGTGACAATGAAATAGTTTTAGTTGCTATTTATTTAAAGGGTAAACAAGCACAAATAAAAATGGTTGCCATTTTATGACGAACTACGAAATGGAATGATGAATGGATAGCGAAACGATATGAAAGGATTTTATTTAAAACAGTAAAATTTTACTCTTGATTACATATTCTACATTTATTTAAAGTAAAGTGAGTATCATCACGACCGTATTCCTTTCGGGGTGGTAGATACAAAAATTATTATAAATAAAAAAAATGCTACAATCGCTAGCAATGGAAAAAGTGAAAGTAAAGTATCTTCACGACCGTTTCCCTTCCTGGGTGGTCAGAAACCACGCTTATATAGAAGCGGATTCACATTTAGCCAACTTTACTATAGGCCAATCATGATGCAAGCTCGTCTATGTCTAGCGTACCAAACTCGAGAAATATCACAAATAAATTAAATTTTAATAATTTAAATTAATAAAGATTATTGTGTCCCGACCAGAAATCGAACCCGGTACCTCCGAGTCTAAATCCACGAACTTAACCGCTAGACCACGGAGTAGACCACAATGGGAAAAGTGCCAAGGATATTGGCAGCATTGCCACGTTGAATGGCAATGCTGATCCTTTGGCCCAAATATTGCCCAGTGCTTTTGTCTTCCGAGGTGTCGAGGAAATGTTTTGAAAACGCTTTGAAAAATTCCTGTGCACTTGGTCCCTACGGCCCGAAAGTTTGAACTCCAAACGGCGCAAAATCACATCTTCCAATAAGTTGAGGTTCTCTGCTTAGTTCTTTTAGGTTTAGTTTATATTAAAATTTAAGTCGTTTTTAATTCTTTATCCGTAAATATTCACTATACATATATTAAGATAATCTACCGGTTCAGCCTTTTACCTTGTTCTTTAATAATAAATTACCCAAATACCCCAGACCTTTAACAAAACCTGTGTTAAAGCTAAAATCCCCAAAGAGCTTCTAAACCTACCTACTGTAGTTTTGTTTAAAATAAGGTAACCGCTAGATAGCTATTTTAAAACAAAATGTCTATCTCATTTCCTGTCTTAAATTTCATGATAAAAACTCACTGTGTTTCGGAAAAAAATATTTAATTTACCTTTAAATTGTTTTTTTTTTTAAATATGGGGGTTTTTAGTATTTTATTTTTTATAATGTCCTCAGTGTGTTCTTTGAGTATCTGGTCCACAAGTTTAAGGTCACTTAGCGAGCTGTTGAAAGCTATTCTCGGTATTAATTAAATGGATAGAGTCCAAAACGTGGAAATCTGTCAGAGAACCAAAGTAATCGACATAGCCTTCAAAATTAGTAATCTGAAGTGGCAATGGGTTCTGGAGTGTGGAGACCACGTACAGGAATACGTAGAGTGGCATGACCCCCGATGGATGGATGGATGACCTGAAAAGATCGCTGGTGGGGGCTAAATTAATGTGGCTGTGACAGACTCGGGCTGATGATGATGATGAAAGTCCCCAAGGTCTGTACCAACTTTCAGCTCTATGCGATTTATTCTAAACCTAACACTATTTGTTCATCTCTTTTCACAGGACTGGGTTTACAATAAACTTCAATACGTCTGAGCTGCTGGTCTACTGCTAACAGCTTACTCCAATAATAATACTTTTCGGCTTACTCTTTGGACCACTTTGCTGCTTAGTATTCCACTAGCAGAAGTAGAATCAATAAAAATAATTTATAGAATGACTTGTGACATAAAAATGCCTGTAAAATTGGTTAACGTGTATAAAACCACAAATTTTAAATATTTTTAATGTGTATTATAACAATGGGGTGTATCACTAACTTTTTATCACGATAGATGGCGCATGATAGATGGTACCTAATATAACTGTCAGTTGCATAGAAAACTTGTATTTTTATTACGAAATTCATTATTTTCTGGATATTATGCGGAAGTGAGCAGCTTTTAAGTGTACAAATCGAGATTTCCAAGCGAAATCAAAGATTTGGTGATCTCAAAATTGCCGTTCTTTTAATAAAACCTTTGTTATTTTTTAAAACGGTGTGCGCTTTCTTAATTCGTCTTTTAAGATAGGTAACGTTAATTTAAAATACATTTTTCTGTTATAAAAATAAAAACTACAAAAACATTTTAAAAAAATGATGCGACATAGGTGTAAAACAAGGTACTACTGCCGCTAGCGACATCTACAAAAAGTTTTGCCTGATACACCCCCATTCTCTGTACAATATGTTTTAATAATAATCTGTATGGAATAAGTGTGACTAAAATTATAAATATAATAATAAGATTTTAACATTGTAAATAATGTTTAACAAAATGTGTGTGCCAGAAATGGCTGAATGTGCAGAACTAACTTACTACTAATATTTACTATTACCATGTTCTATGCAAATAAATAATTTCATTTCATTTCAATTTCAAAGATATTTTGACTTTGACTTTGTCTCCTGTGAGTTCCACATATTCACAACTCTGTTATTCATGATACTTTACTAGCATACCTATGATTTAAAACACGGTGTCGGTCGGTAAATTGTCCCTCATGAATATGGAAATGTTGAACAAATTTAGCTCATATTGTTTGTTATTATCACGAGCGGAAAATAACATTGTGTGATGTTGTTTCTGGATAATTATGATATTATATGCTGTTTACTATATATAATAGTATAAAAAAAAATATTTATTAAATAAAATGATTTAATAATAAAAAATAGTACAACTTATTTATAACAATACAAATAATCTTTAATTTATCTTCCAACGTAAATTTCATGATTAATTTCATGGTTCAGTACACTGATGGCTGCATTCACACGTTGCACTGCTATAGTTTTACTTTTGTTTTAAATAATTTCAGATTTACTATCTCCAGAAAATTCTTTAAACTTAGGCATCAAATGTACCCAATTTTAAGTTTTGGTGCAATAAAGAATTTAAAATAATAAACTTCTATAATTTTTTTCCCATTTTCTCAATAAAAAGTTATGATCTAAACATCAAGGACCTAATGTTTTAATTGCGAAATGAATGTCAATTAATATATAGTCGAAACACCATGCCATCAATGATATATCTATTTGTGGTAACTTTTAATTGACCTTTTATGTTTCCATTTTTTTTTGTCTTTATGTGTTTATTAGTCGTTAGTTATCCTGTTTTAAATAAATAAATAAAATAAATAAATATCCAGACAAGGGCGCTTACATCTGCTAATATGCCCTGCATCCTCAAACCATCGGGAATAGTTAGGTCTGATGGTAAGCGTCCGGATGGGATGTCGTTGATTCCATACAAACGAGGCTGTGCACTAGTTTGGCATGCCACATGTGTTGACATCCAGCCATAAGAAACCCGGGGCCCCTGCAGAGTCAGCCGCGCGCCTTAAACACTACAAGTAGGTGATCGTCGTAAATAGAAAAGAAAGGGCATAGTGTTAGGGACTAATGTCAGTCACGAGTGTCTGATATCAGTTGCTAACATTCATGGCCCTTGCACGCCACCATACCATCAGGTGGGCTCAAGGTCACATGTCGTGCTAATATATATTTAAAAAAGTCGTATCTGAACTTATCATCTAAATATCATATTATGTGACTCCACGCCAACCAAACCTATTTATGCGAAAATATTTTTTTTGACCTTGTAATATTGCCATATGCCAGGGTTAAATAATGATCTATATTATTTCTGTTTATACAATATTATTGTAAGAGAACAAATTAACAAGACTTTGTTTTTACAAAGTGCCTACAAAAGCACAGAAAATATTAAAAAGGAAACTTTTAAAGTATAACCGCGAACGCAAACTTGCCAACTATATACCGTACCTATTTTTTAAGTTTGTAAGCATTTAAAATTTATCCGCAGTCGACACAACTTTTTAAAACTAAGAAATTATTAATCTTAAAAGGGCTTAGCATAAAATAAAATAGTCATTATCACACAGCCCCTTGAACACAGAGTCCTAGACCTCCACTGCTGGAGATGGACCTTTCATAATTTTCTGTAGATATTGGCCTACACTCGCCACGTCAGATGTTACAATGATTTAAAATGTCAATTTATTCAAATTCAAATTGGGCTTTCTTGCGCAAAAAGTGCTGGCCCCATACCTCGTCATGCTGCTCTTAATGACATCATCGAAGGGCTTTTGTCACTGCTGGAGTATCCGCGATCCTAGAACCCTCTGTGATTGCGCGGACCGATGGCAAGAGACCCGACAGCATGACCGTTGGGCCGTGGAAACTTGGCGGTTGCGACATGTGTAGACACATTAGCCCCATCAAACATCCAGGCGACCTCGTCAAGCGCGGGAAGTGTGGCGGTTTCTGCTGAGAACCTCAAGCGCAAATACGCCAACCTCAGTACAGGTTACAAATTTGCGCCGTTTGGGGTTGAGACGATGGGTCCATGGAGACACTCAGCCAAGCATCTGGCCAAGGAGTTGTCCAAACGGCTAACGGAAAAGTCTGGACACAGGAAAGCTGGCAATTATTTTTGCCAACGTATTAGCCTCGCTATAAGAAGGGGAAGTGTTGCCAGCCTCCTTGAGACTATCTCTGAAGAGTCGTCTTTAGAGGACATTTTTTACTTATAGTTATTTTTTATTCGGTTTAGTTTATATTTAATATTTACTCTTTAAGTAGTTTTATTTATATTACTTCGAATAAAAACTTACATATCCTATCCTATAAGCTTCCAGTTACTACAAGAAGCTGCCACTAAAACTGTTTAAGAGTCAAACATTTTTTTTTGTTTTAATTAATTCACATTATATAAATTTTGTGTAATATAACTACTGTATAAATTTATGTGCTAAAAAAGCGGAGTATGTAAGCTATTAAAACACTATGTTCACCATTAACATATGTATTTAACAAATTGTATACAAATAAAAAAAAAATCATTTCGTATTTTTACGAAGTAAAGTTATTTTCAATGTAAGATAGATCCAAAACCTTCTACGTCTATTACGTCTGTTTCGGTAATATTTGGTAATTTCAAAGAAAACCAGAGATATATTTAAATGGTATCAATTATAAAAAAAAGCAAACAGTATTTCGTAGAAAAAACGCGTAATGAATTAATTATATAATACTTTTAATTATCGGTGGTAGGCGGACTGATGGTGGTCATTTGCCGAGTCTGCCGTGGCATGTAGAATGTATCCATCGTTCATGCCGATAAACCCAGTAAAGTGTATCCACACGTTTCGGGATCAGGCTTGCATTGCCGTCTTGCCCAGTCTAGCCGGTATAGTGTTAGGGATTGTTGTCAGTCATAAGTGTCTGATTCCAGTCGCTAACATTCATGGACATTGCGCGCATTTACCATCAGGTGGGGAGCAAGGTGACATGTCATGCTAGTATTACAAAATAGTTTTGATTTTTTTAATACTAGCACGACATGTGACCTTGCGCCCACCTGATGGTAAGTGGTGTGCGAGGTCCATGAATTTTAGCAATTAGACTCAGAGAATCATGACTGACATCAGTCCCTAACATTATAATGCATTATAATACTGTCCAATAAAGATGAACAGCTGTGTAACCATTTCACGTAGAAATTATATTGCTATTTATTTAAAAGAGTTATCTTTACCTACTTTTAATCTCGGACAAGAAGACAAGAGTTGATGCGATGGTCACCAATAAATTTTGTTAAATTCTTGTCTTTCACTTTTTTCTTATAAAATAAATCAGCGTTTGTTAAAATTTAGAATACACTGGCTTCTTTTTTTTACGTTTTGTACAGTGCCCGATGACTGCCTTAAAGATGGCGCACACGCCTCGCCCGTGCCAGTCCGAATTGAAGTCGTCCAAGTGACCTCTTAATAGGCAGTTAAAAAGTATCGGGTCTTTAAGTTATCCATATCCTAAAAGCTTTGTCTGTATGCAATTTCATGTCTAAATGTAAGTCGCTATAAGCAGTTAGTCGCTTAAGCCGGACTCATACATATATACGACTATGTTTTCATAGTACGTCTATATGAAATCTAATCGAGTTTACATTTTCGTTATTAAAAAAACGAAACAAAACGAAAACAAACGAAACGAAACGAAATGAAACGAAACGAAACGAAACGAAACGAAACGAAACGAAATGAAATGTTTATTCGTGTAAAGAATTTGGGTAGACAAATTTTGCAGTTATGATTGCTATTGATAAGTACTACCAAATCCTACCTGCAAAGGTAAAAGTAAAGTAAAGTATTATCACGACCGTTTTCCTTTCGGGGTGGTCAGAAACCACGCTTACAAGCGGATTCACATTTAGCCAACTGTACTATAGGCCAATCATGACAAGTGGCATGGTCGTCGATGTCTCCAGCGTACTAAACTCGAGAAATAACACAAATAAATTAAATATTAATTAAATGTATTTATTTACATTAATAAATATGTTTGTGTCCCGACCAGGAATCGAACCCGGTACCTCCGAGTCTTAATCCACGAACTTAACCGCTAGACCATGGAGGCAGTGCACCTGCAAAGGTGCACACATATTTACCGTACAACAAGTATAACTTTACCCTATAATGATACACTAAAATTTGATATCTTAATAATTGATACGTTCATCATTTTTCTATGCTTATTTTACACCATTTAAGTATTGGTAAAGTTATATCACAATTTGTATAAATTTGGGATGTAAATAGAGCGAAACAATCCTTTTTATAGGTTATATAAGCAAAATATTAACTACATAAATCATAATACAATAATAATCATACATTCCAATGTGAAATAAATATTGCCTTTTCTCTGTTATTATTAATTAATTTTGACATATGTTAAATACGTCTTATATATAATAACAAGTTTCGTTAATTTTTTTCATTCGGAAGTTAATGAATTTAAGTTATTTTCTTAAACCTGCTAATAATTACCCCGGCTAATCAAGCCCGACTTTTAAACCTTTCTTATACAACGCTTAAACTTCTCCACACAAAAATTACAGTTATAAGTTAAGTAATAGACAAAAAAAAAGTACCATCACGATCGTAATCTAAAAAAAGTGGTTAACTTCAATATAGGCACATCATGACAAGTCTATATGCCTATATACATCTCGAGAAATGCCACAAATAAATGAAATACATTTCAGTTTCATTGTATTTGTCCTGCAGCCCTATTCTGTTAGTTAAGCGCAAACGTTATTAGTTGATTTCCTTATTTACGTCAGAGGTTGCGTTATAATTACACAATATTATTTAGCTCTCAACTCTATAAGCGCTCGACCTTGACAGCATCTTGCAAATATCAACTTTAATAGCGTGATATATATTATATAGTTACAGAATTCCATAATACCTATAACGTTTGCGCTTAAGTAACAGAATAAGGCTCCTGGCAATGTAGTGGTAACTAGGCTCTTTATAACAAACAATTTTACTTTAGTGTGTGTAAATTACACTTTTCGCGCCATCCTAGGAAATATATTTAGCTTATGCAGCAGCAACTAGTTTATTCATGGGACATAATTTTAGTGGCCGTGTGGCGTTAACAACCCCGTGTCACACGAAAAGCTTTATTTTTTTATAAAAGTCTAAATTATTGTCTCGACAAGCGACGTAGTTTTATATACATTTTATGCCTAAACCATGCTTTTCTGCAACAAAATAAAAACATTTAGTAGTATGCGGTATCGTATATTTTTGGTCTGTTTATACGATTATAATTTCAATATTGCTGCATAAAAAATTGATGGGTTTATTAGGTGGATAAATTCCTTGCTTAATTAGTAACTTGTTTTGAATAATAATAAAAATTATATAGAGTGGTCTAGAGGTTAAGTCCTTTGATTCCTGGTCGGTAGACAAAAATATTCAATAATTTAAATTAATAATTATTATTTTTGTAATATTTCTCGAGTTTGGTATGCTAGGAGACATCGACGAGATTGCCACTTGTCATGATTGGCTTATAGTAAAGTGGGCTAAATGTGAATCCGCTTCTTTATAAGCGTGATTTCTGAGCACCCGGAAGGGAAACAGTCATGATGATGATGAAAGTTTTTATTCGGGTCTACGCCAAGACCCCTCTTAATTCATTAGAGCCCGTAGAACGCAGAGTCCTAGAACCACACTGTTGGAGATAGGCCTTCCAGACTTTTCTGGATAATTTGGCCTACACTCACCACGATTGTCAGATGGGTTAAATATCTTTATCCACGTAAACCTATTACAGGTATTTGTGACACGTCACTATTTAAATTATTTTGATTGATTGATTCTACTCCCGTTAGTGGAAGATTTCTTGTCTTTACAGTTCTGCGACTATGACCGTCCAGTTACAGGGTCAGCATACAAAGCCTATCCAACTGCGCAGAGGCGTGCGACAGGGGGATGTCATGTCATAGATGTTTTTAAAATGCTAGACTGGAATTACTGCGGCATAAACATCAATGGAGAATTCATCTCACACCTCCGATTTGCGGATGACATAGTCATTATGGCCAGTTCACTCAAGGATCTTAGCGGAATGCTGAACGGCTTAAACGTAGCATCCCAGCGGGTTGGTCTCGGAATGAACTTAGACAAGACGAAAGTCATGTTCAATGATCATGTCAAGCCGAGGCCAATCTGCATAGGAAACGACACTCTCGAAGTTGTGCAAAATTACGTATACCTCGGGCAGACTATCCAATTAGGAGCAGCCAACTTCAGCAAAGAAGCCGACAGACGCATTCAGCTAGGATGGGCGGCATTCGGGAAACTCCGGCACATCCTCTCATCGTCTATACCACAATGTTTAAAGACTAAGGTCTTTAACCAGTGCGTCCTTCCGGTAATGTCGTACGGAGCAGAGACGTGGACACTAACAGTGGGTCTGGTCTATAAATTCAAGGTCGCTCAGCGAGCCATGGAGAGAGCTATGCTTGGTGTATCTCTGATGGATAGAATTCGAAACGTTGATATTCGTCAGAGAACGAAAGTTACAGACATAGCTTTTAAAATTAGCAAGCTGAAGTGGCAATGGGCCGGACACATCTGCCGCAGAACCGACGATCGATGGGGCAAACGGGTTCTAGAGTGGAGACCACGTACGGGAAGACGCAGAGTGGGACGACCCCCCGCCAGATGGACAGATGACCTAAAGAAGGTCGCTGGTGGGGGTTGGATGAGGGTAGCGAAAGATCGCGTTAAGTGGCGAGCCTTAGGGGAGGCCTACATCCAGCAGTGGAGAGATACAGGCTGATGATGATGATGATGATAGTGGAAGATTTAGCAGCGAAGTGATCCAAAGAGTAAGTTTAGCAGAAGACGAGCAGCTTAGCAGAATCCAGTGACCTGTCAATGTTTAATCTGACTGAAAATGGATTCTGCAAGGAAAACTCAGTTATAGAAGATTTACAAATGAAACAAAATTAAATACAGAATTACACAACAACAATAAATATCTTTCAAATTCACCTATGAGATTAAAATACCTGGTACAGTGGTACCCCACCGGTATGTCAGAATTAATATAGGCTTCTTTCCCGTGTGCAACCCGAAGACCGAAATTTTTTTATGACTATTTATGAACGATTCCAAAAGTTGGTATTATTGAAATCGGGAATTTACGGGAACGATAGTGTTGTAAATCTAGAACAAATGCAACCTAGGAATAAATTAACGATTTATTTTTTGTAATAATACTTTGTACACTTCCTTTCTTTATTTTGGTTCAGACTCAAGTTCAGCATAACTTTCATTGACTTTAAGTTAATCTTCGTATCGTTGTAACATGAATCCTAGGTTTAATGTTTGAATGCATCTGCTATAATACGAGTAATCCGTACTATATGAAGTCGATGCCCATATTAACCATTGAATATATGGCATCGCGGAATGAACAAAGTTTTAATCAAGCTACCACGCGTGAATAAATAGTCGGCACGGCCAAATAAACTTGTCGTAAAGATAACGCGGATTTTTTTATGTAGGCTAATTTTATACCATATTAAACCACCGTAACCATATTACAGTACCTATATTAAACCGCTTTAATATTCCGACGAGGTGATTTACAAAATGAAGTTTTAACTTGAAAAGTAAATTTCAACAAAACACATTTAAGATCCCACATCGCGAAGGGCGAACACATTGTAATTAGGTTATGTACACACTTGGTGTACCCACCACAGACATATTATGTTTTATGGACCAGCTTCTTGTACTTAACCATCATTCATGTCAAAAGAAGGTTTTAAATACAGTGTAAACTCTATATAACGACACCGAAGGAACTGTGCATTTTATAACGTTATAGAGAGTTGTCGTTAAATGGAGATGGAATCATAGTATTTACTAAACCAACCATTTTTGTTTATTTGTTGTCAAATATAATAATAAAAAAAAACTAATTCTAATAATGTTATCTAGAGGCGTTCTATCAGAGTCTTGAATAAAGAAAGTTATTTAGGTATTTTAATATATTTATTTTTATAATAGTAGGCAATTTTCTGGGCCTACTCTCGAAATAATGATTTAATCATTTGAATTTTAATTCCTAAATTTACGTGCTTCTAATTTAAAAATTATAAATGATAACTTTTATTACTTATTTAATGTTGGCCCCAAAACAGTGTTGAAAGAATAAATTTTATTGTTAGATAGTCCTTGTATATATGTCTATTCGATACGACATGAAAATGTGTAAATTGCGAAGAAGCTTCGGAACCAGAAGATATCGAAAGACTCCTACGTACGTAATTTGCATACTTACAAATTATTTTAGTCTGTTGACAATTGTAATTTTCTAATTACAGAAGGCCCAATCAAATATAATATTGACAGGAGAAATTTAGGTAGCTAAATGTATCACTTCACAGCGTCCAGGACACAGAGTTCTAGAACTCCACTATTGGATATGGGCTTTTCAGAACATATGTATTACATAAATTATGGGTGGTAGGCGGACTGATGGTGGTAATTTTCCCAGTCTGCCACAGCGAGTGGCCTCGGCCCTAGTAGGCTTGAATATCGGACTATTTGTCAATTCCGGTATTGGGTTTCAATATTAAGAAATTGAGTGCCGGAATTCCGGAATTTCGGAGTCCGAGGTTTCGTTTAAAAATGCTATACAGAAAATAAAAAAAAACTTGTTAGCTTTTCAGCACTTTTATAGAATTATAAAAATAAATTTAGAGCTTAATGTATCATTTAGGACTTTTGTTGTAGTGAAATTGAAAAGGAAGTGTTTGTAAACCATATTTTTGAAGATGGTTCGATTTGGAGCTTGTCTTATACGTAAAAGTATAATTTGCATCTATAACAGCAAACGAATTATAGACAAAAGTGGTATGATGGGAAGGGATGGAAAGGGTGAAGTTTGGGTGATGTGACAATTTTAATGTAACTAACATATGAAGGTTGATCCAAATATTGTCTGTAAAAACTATCGAATGCCCAGTCCATGCACAAGTCAAAGAATGTTACACATTTTCGCCTCGTTTTCCAAGACGCCTTACATTGCCCTTTCCATTTCCTCTCTGAAATATCAGAACAGGATCTACAATGTGTAAAATACAAAATTTTGTTTAATTTGACATTCGCCCTCGTCGGAAATTGTTCAAAGTCGGATAAACGAAGCGAAGTGTCGTAATTAACGGTCTTACTCGAAACACAATTAAGAGATATTAGATTTTTGCCAACCCTACTTTTAGATATTGTCTTCCAAGGTCGTATTAATTAAGATAAAAGGGATTAAATATATAACAAGACGGGGTAAGAAGCCAAACGGTATGAGAATCAAAGCGATAGAATGAGTTAGTTTATGACAATGTAATGCCGGTTATTAGTGTTGCCCAATCTTGGTATTAGTCTTGAAGTCTTGGTCTTGCTTTTTTGCAAGACCAAGAGCAAGACCACTGTCATATTAGCAAGACCACTACCACGACTAAGCCTAGTCATGATATTGTTCTTGATTGTCGCAAGACTGTTGCTCATTCTTTTTACCCAATTTTGGTAAAAAAAAAAGTTTTATGTTTTGGGTTATGGATTTTTTTTCAACTGTGCTTTGATCTGGATCATACAATTTTTGTTCGCACTGACAAATTGATTATGTAGGCTTTTTGTTACAACCTTTGTATACATTTTTAAATACATGTTGGTCAACAAGATCTATATATATTTTAAATTTCAAGTAAATCATATCAGCAGTTCTTGAGATAATAGTTTGCGGACATACACTAGAGTCTCACAAGGCATGTTTAGAATCAAATATAATATATTTAGACTTGTCTTGTGTTGTAAAAGAGTCTTGCGAGACCAAGATTTAGAGTGCTAGACCAAGACGGAGATCAGCTGTTTTGATGCAGGACCAAAAGCAATACTGGCCAAGTCTTAGTCATGGTATTAATTTTGCAACACTATCATGGTCGTGTTCGACGTGCACTTTTAAATTGATTTTATTGTTACACTAACAATATGCTGACCTGCAGCCCTATTCTGTTACTTAAGCGCAAACGTTATCCGTTAACTATATATTCATCAAGATATTAAAGTTGATATTTGCACGGACGCTGTCAAGGCCGAGCGCTTATAGAGTTGAGAATTCAACAATATTGTTTAATTATGACGCAATCTCTGACGTAAATAACGGAATCCACTAATAACATTTGCGACTAAGTAACAGAATTGGGCTACAGGATGCTATGAAAGTATAAAACACGTTATTATTCGACAAGTGAAAAAGAACAAAGTAGATGGGGTAAAAGATAATGTAACAACCATTTTGTATGAAAATAACGACCAATGCCCGTTCTATCTTATTTGATCTCTTTGATTAAGTTTAACCGTGTTGACGGTTTCTAAATAATGTTCAGTTTAATTTATAGGTAATTTAACTGAGCATTTACGGAGCTATTCATGAATATTTCGCTAACATTCGCGCGGTCTAAACATTATTGAATTTTTATATATTTTTTTTTCTTTAACAAAGAATTTGAGTTATTGTAATGCTATACCTTAATCGAAATGGTTCAAACCCCGGTACCAATACCAAATACTAATAGGAATTATTGTTTGTTATTCACTTCGCATCTCAATTTCCATACTTTTTTATTTATTTATTTTACTTACTTTATACAAAAAGCGGACTTAAAACCACTAGACATTATTTGGCAGCCAATCTCAATAAATGTATAACATTTTAGATGAAAGTAGTTGCAATTAAATTATTTATTTAAATCTTTATTGCACAAAGTACAAAGGCAAAATTATATTATTTATGTATATTTATCAATATTACAAAATAGTAATATATTTGATACTATACATATGAAATTACTAATAAATTGGTGGTCTAGCGGATATTTAGACTCGGAGGTGCCGGGTTCGATTCCTGGTCGAGACACAATAATATTTATTAATTTAAATAAATTTGATTAATATTTAATTTATTTGTTATATTCTCGAGTTTGGTAGGCTTAAGACATTGACGAACTTGCCACATCATGATTTTCAAATATCTATTCGATGATACCCTACTTAATATAGTTCATCTCCATTTATTTTTTTAATTTCCACAATATTGCATCTGGTTGTCGCCTCAACAAAATTTGATTATTGTCATATCTTCAGTGACACTCGCGTGATGAAGACGAATCGATTTACGTAAGAATCATCAAAATTGGCCTACGCGTGTGGTCTCCAGTGTGCCACATATACATACATACATAGGCTGGTAAACACATAACTTTGCGTCGCGCAGTCGGGTAAAATATGGACAATTCTTAACATTTTTATTGGTGTATTATATATAATAGATAGGTTGAGGCTATCAAACGTCTATTATTATTGTTGTATTATATAGAATATATAGGTTGAGGCTATCAAACGTCTATTATTATTATTGTATTATATAGATTAGATAGGTTGAGGCTATCTAACGTCTGTTATTATTGTTGTATTATATAGAATATATAGGTTGGGGCTATCAAACGTCTATTATTGTTGTTGTATTATATAGAATAGATAGGTTGGGGCTATCAAACGTCAATTATTATTGTTGTATTATATAGAATAGATAGGTTGAGGCTATCAAAAAATGTGGATTGCTATTAACAGCGTTTAACACAGCATTTATAAAGATTATTTAAGTCTGAGTTTACTTTTGAGAAATGAAGTCTATCAACTTTCTAGGAAATAAAATTACGGACAGTTAATACCGAAAAATAATGTGCTCATTCAGGATAAGGTTAGTCGAATAACAAACAATAACTTTAAACTTTAAGTAAAACTTTCACCGTATTATTTATTCGGATTTAATAGTTAGTTAAACAATAAATCAATTAGCACGATTGAAAAGGCTATCATCCAGAAGTTTCCATTTGTTTGCATTTAAGCTTATGTATTTAGTTCCAAGCAAGATTACGAAGTAAGAAATTTTACGTAAAATTATAAGCGACATTTTTTAAATGAAATGTCTCTGACGGACTGACCTTGAGAAATTGATAAACCATAAATGACTAACGACTACCGAATAAAACAGTTTTACTCATGAGGACTCCATAAACTAGTGGTGATGATAGATAAATTGTGCAACAACTACTATGCGATATGAGGCTGCTGACAAAATGCAGGACCTCCTGGATCTGCTCCCTGCGTGGTTGGACAAATGGCGTATGTCCATCAATGTCGGCAAAACTGCCGCATTGATGACATCCAGATGCCGGCTGCCTCCACCACTGCAGCTTCGGGGACAGAATATCGAGTGGACTCCGACCGTAAAATACCTGGGCTGCATCCTTAACAGGACGTTAACAATGGGTGAAATGGCCTGCCACGCCGTTAATCAGGCGAAGGCGGCCCGAGCCATGTTGCGTCCTGTTATGAATTCCAGCTTGCCGCTCAGGTTGAAGGTCCGGATCTATAAGATGTTCATTCGTTCTCGTCTTACTTACGCTGCGCCAGCCTGGCATCACCTTCTGGCGAAGACCAATAGGGACAAGATCCAAAGTCAGCAGAACATATCGCTCAGAGTTGTCTCCCGAGCGCCGTGGTTCGTGCGTAATTCCGTCATAGCTCGAGATCTGGAAATGCCTACTATTGAGAAGTTTGTTGTCGGCCTGACTAGACGTATGTTCTATCGGGCCGACAACGGACACTTCAAGCATCTCCAGAATATCGCTCCATCTCGCGCTCGGCCCCCCAACGGGAGACCGCTTCCTAGAGAAGTGCTTCTGGAGGAGAGCTGAAGTAGTCGAACCTAGACCCCCTGGGTTCGTGAGCCACATGGGCGCCGTTACTAGTGTAACAGCGCCCGGCACCGAAAGTGCATGAATTACCAGCGGGTGGTTACCCGCTGAGATCCTGTCGGGGAAAACGGGGGAATTTCCCCATCCCCAACCCAAGCCCATTAGCCATCAGGGCCTGGACGACGACTCCACTCCACACTATTATTATTTAAAATTTCTATGTAAGTCCTACCTAGTAAGCCATTTTTGGAAAGATTTGAACCTGTCGCGGTATTTAATCGAGTCAGTTTGTTAAAGCCGCTATATTATAAAAATGTATAAAATTATTACAATGGTGTAATTACGAGTAAGCGGTTATCAAAGTTTTTGGTGACGGAACCCTAAGGTTTTTTTTTCAATTTTTTTTTTTTTTTTCTATTTTTTATTAAGATATTGATTTCAGCAGTCGGGTTTTTTTATTTTTCAAATTAACTTTTTTTCATGCGTTCCAATGTGAAACTATACATACATATATGTATATGTTCTAGAAGGTCCATCTCTATCTAGACTACGGAGGCAGTTTTCGCTGTTAATGCAAGTAAATAAAAAAGTTTAGGTCTCAAAATATACTTCAGTTTAATTTAGGGTGCCCTTATTTATTTTTGTTGTACAAAGTTCTTTAGCAATATAAATAAACGCCACATAAAAGCGTGTCTTAAACATGTCCATTTAAATTTTTAACCTCTCAGTAAACACCACGTTTTAGACACTGTGTAAATATTGAACAAGTAAACAACCTCTATGTGGGCGTCATTATGCCCAAACCTACATGAATTTATTTACGTAAAATAATTGAGTTTGATGTTAGGATCTGTCAATTTTTATTAGAATTTATTTACAGCTGTTGAGTTAAAAAGAGGTTGTGGCTAAAGAGCGGTGGTGGCTAAAGAGATGGCTAATACGCGGTGGTGGCTAAAGAGCGGCGGTGGCTAAAGAGAGGCGGTGTCTAAAGAGCGGTGGTGGCTAAAGAGAGGCGGTGTCTAAAGAGCGGCGGTGGCTAAAGAGAGGCGGTGTCTAAAGAGCGGTGGTGGCTAAAGAGATGGGTAACACGCGTTGGTGGCTAAAGAGCGGCGGTGGCTAAAGAGAGGCGGTGTCTAAAGAGCGGTGGTGGCTAAAGAGATGGCTAATACGCGTTGGTGGCTAAAGAGAGGCGGTGTCTAAAGAGCGGTGGTGGCTAAAGAGATGGCTAATACGCGTTGGTGGCTAAAGAGCGGCGGTGGCTAAAGAGAGGCGGTGTCTAAAGAGCGGTGGTGGCTAAAGAGATGGCTAATACGCGTTGGTGGCTAAAGAGCGGCGGTGGCTAAAGAGAGGCGGTGTCTAAAGAGCGGTGGTGGCTAAAGAGATGGCTAATACGCGTTGGTGGCTAAAGAGAGGCGGTGTCTAAAGAGCGGTGGTGGCTAAAGAGATGGCTAATAAGCGTTGGTGGCTAAAGAGCGGCGGTGGCTAAAGAGAGGCGGTGTCTAAAGAGCCGTGGTGGCTAAATAGCAGTGGTGGCTCGGTTGTAAGAACCATTTTAAATTAGGAATTACGGATAAGCCTTGCGGGTCTGTCGGCACATCGGCAGAATTTAGGAAAGTAAAGTAAAGTATCATCACGACCGTTTCTTTTTCGGGGTGGTCAGAAACCATAAATAAGCGGATTCACATTTAGCCAACTTTACTATAGGCCAATCATGACAAGTGGCAAGCTCGTCGATGTCTCCAGCGTACCAAACTCGGGAAATATCACAAATAAATTAAATGTATTTATTTACTTTAATAAATATGTTTGTTTCCCGACCAGGAATCGAACCCGGTACCTCTAAACCGAAATCCACGGACTTAACCGCTAGACCACAGAGGCAGTTTAATAAATGAATAGTAATTATTAAACTATTAGGTTAAGAATCAAATAAAAATAATTATCTCCTTTATACCTTAAGACTCGCTTCCAGTTCCTTGGAGACAGTCACAATCTTCATCTTCGCTCTGCTAATAACAATCAGCTCAAAATCCCTACCCATTCTTCCAGCAGAAATTCAGATTCTTTTACAGTTTCCGCTGCTCGAGAGTGGAACAATCTTCCTCTGGTTATCAGACGGGCGCCGTCTATTAATATATTTAAAAGTCAACTTATCGCTCAATTTTTAAACAAACAACATAGCTCTTTTTAGTACCTACATCTATCATACTATTTTTATTGTGTGTAAACTATATATATATATTTAAGTAGTAGTATGTAACGATTATTATATATTGTATGTAATTGTATATTTATAATAATGCACCCCGCAATCCTCTACCACACTCCCAAAGGTTAGCTGTTATAAAATGCCGAAAATTAAGTTCACCCTTGTCATTACTTTTAAGTTTATTGTGAAAAAAAGAGTTTATAAATAAATAAAGTAGACTTCTCTAGTAATGTATTTACCGTACGGGTGATGGGTTTTTTAACGAATTGGTGATAATATTATTTTAAATAAAAGTCCTATTTCATTTGTTATCTTTATTAAAGACAGCTGTATTCCAAATTTTCTAATAGTTTCAATTCTTCAATAGTTTTCAAAAAGTCAAGGTTGGCATTCGGGTATGGTTGAAGGACGCACCCATCTAGCTCTACACGTCTCTATAGTGGCGTGTATAGCTGGATTTGTTCGAGACTATAGTACTTCAAATAGACTAGATTTGGCATTACTATAAAAAAGAAATACCTACTTTTCAACGGGGCAGGAGCGCGATCCAAATTTAGACTCACAAATCACATATTTAGATCCAAATACAGACTTTTACGATTTATCTTATTTTTATATACTAGCACGACATGTGACCTTGCCCCCACCTGATGATAAGTGCCGCACGAGGTTCATGAATGTTCGCAACTGGAATCAGACACTCATGACTGATATCAGTCCCTAACATTATACCGGCTTGACCGGGCATGACGGCAATTCGAGCCTGATCCCAAAATGTGTGGATACGCTTTATCGGGTTTACACGAACGATCGATACTTCCCTTATTAAGTTTCGTGAGCACACGTTTTTATCTTAGTTAGGGAATATCTATCTATATTATATTAACGGTGTGGACCGACTGCAATAGATCGTCTGGTGAGAATCCAGCTTTTATAATCGGCTTCAATTCACCGATCCAAATTAGGATTGTTCGGTGTGAAGTCACTTGTGACATTGCTTTTTATAGGCAAAATTTTATATACTTACATTTTGGTTCACCCAAATTTGTAACATCCCCTCGAAATAGGTAGGCTGGTAGTAGGTTGAATTGTCAAGCCATTTAAATATTCATACGTCGTGCTATATATTAAATAGTATAAGTATGTATTATATTATTATGTAGTTTAAATATGATTAATATTTATTGATATAATTAGATATATTTAATTTACTTAGCATAAATTATTGTTTAACATTTTTTTTTCTTATTATCGGCCTATGAAGATGCTTTTTCATACTTGAAGGACTCCAATGGGGAATCATACTGGCTGGGTGAGCATTCCACATCTTCAGCGTGCGATAGATGTAAGAGTCCCCCAAACGGCATACGCGTAGCGATAGTGGCTACAGTATAGAGGTATATTTTGGCCTATGGTTCGGTTGCGGAATAGAGAAGAAGGGATAAATCTGTTCTGAATAAATCAAAGGCGGAAAAACAAAACTTTATCATTTCTAGGACCTTTCTTAGTTCTACGTCTGCGTCCTTTCGCGACATACCTTCTAAATTTATAGTTGATCACGACATTTTTATACTTACTATTTATTGTCAGCGGTCATTGAATAACTGGGCAGGGCGGTGAAATGGTGTTATTTTAAATCAAGTTTTATAATACTTTTACTGTGGCTTACGCACGTACACCACATTATCACAGCCCCTAAAAAACAGAGCCCTATAAACCCCCACTGCTGAAGAGGTATTCCAGATCATATTTCTGGAGATTTTGGCGAGGGTCTGCCGTCAATTATTATTAGATTTTTTCTACTGTTTTTAACGATTTCGCAAGGAACCCACGACAGCTTAACGTCCTCTTCGAGGACTCTCATGAGTACTTGCCTTATTTTCCAAAGTAAATATTTATTTCTTTCTTATTAGGCAACTACTAGTATGAGCCAGTTACAGTTTTTCACATATTATTTACAATATAACTTATCTTAAATAATAATTATATTATTTTATTATAGAACAGTATTTCTTTTATCTCGCTTAGCGTTTGGCCAGCGTGGCGAGATTAACCAAACGTTAAAAATTTCTGACCACACCGGAAGGAATACGTTCGTGATGATACTTTTTACTGTAGAAAAACTCCAAAATACAATTTATAACCTTCATTTTCTCAAGAGTCGCTTAACATTTCATTAAATAATAACTAAATTGAATTCCACTTGAAATCGTGTAAAGACTTCGCTTCAGCGAACGAAATAAAAATAACTTTAAGACGTCATAAACTGAAAGGCTTTCATAACAAGTAATTACTTGTAGAAATGAAAAACGTGGAATTTACTCAGAAAATTGCACAGAAAACAATATTTTGCTCATCCATCGACTTAGATGTTAAGACCTACCCTCGGTATGATAGGACAAAAAACAAGCGATATTGCGCCCACTTAAAACGATTCGCGAGGTGCACAATGTAAGCAGATGACGCCGATACTGATTACTGACATCAGGCCTTTACCAATATGCCAGCCCAATACTTTTAACCCGACTGCGCGACGCAAATGTGTTATCAGCCTATGTACGAGGGTGGTTTGAAAAGTTTGCGACCTCAACGTGAAATGATAGCAGCACTCGTCAATAAATGTCTCACACATCAGCGGTTGTCATGGCGAAAATCCACGAATTACGGTTTAAACTTCTTGACCATCTATCATTTCTTTCTGTTCCCTCAGCTAAAAATAGCGCTCGGAGGACAGAGATTTTCGTCAAACGAGGAGGCTATCACCTTCGTGAACAATTATTTTGCAGAGAAAAATGCCTAGTACTATTTAGACGGGTTAAAGAGATGGGAGCATCGCTGGGAGAAGTGTGTAGAGTTACAAGGCGAAATTTGTAGTTTTTTTTTTTTTTTAATGTCTTGATAGGTCGGACTTTTCAGACCACCCTCGTATGTATGTATATATGTTTGTTCTTTTGTGGCACACTGGAGACCAATTTTTTTATGATGATTCTCACGTCAATCGATTCGTTATAATCACGCGAGTGTCAATGAATATATGGCATTAATCAAATTTCAGTAAGGCAACAAATAGACGCCATATTGTGGAAAAGAAAAAAATAAAAGTCTACGAACTATATGGAGTGAGGTATCGTCGAATAGGCATTTAAAAATCCTGTTGAGGTTTCTCTTATCACTTTTTATTTCGAGTGACCATTTATGATCTATAACGCTTAGAAGTTGGTTAGCAAACACTTTCATTTAATTTTTCAATTTAGTAAAATTCATATAATCGCATAATACTTCGAGGGATTAGATTAGTTTTATATTTTCAAGTTTATGTATGATATGTGTATGTGTGTGTGTGTATATTGCGAGACCAAGATTTAGAGTGCTAGACCAAGACGGAGATCAGCTGTTTTGATGCAGGACCAAAAGCAATACTGGCCAAGTCTTAGTCATGGTATTAATTTTGCAACACTATCATGGTCGTGTTCGACGTGCACTTTTAAATTGATTTTATTGTTACACTAACAATATGCTGACCTGCAGCCCTATTCTGTTACTTAAGCGCAAACGTTATCCGTTAACTATATATTCATCAAGATATTAAAGTTGATATTTGCACGGACGCTGTCAAGGCCGAGCGCTTATAGAGTTGAGAATTCAACAATATTGTTTAATTATGACGCAATCTCTGACGTAAATAACGGAATCCACTAATAACATTTGCGACTAAGTAACAGAATTGGGCTACAGGATGCTATGAAAGTATAAAACACGTTATTATTCGACAAGTGAAAAAGAACAAAGTAGATGGGGTAAAAGATAATGTAACAACCATTTTGTATGAAAATAACGACCAATGCCCGTTCTATCTTATTTGATCTCTTTGATTAAGTTTAACCGTGTTGACGGTTTCTAAATAATGTTCAGTTTAATTTATAGGTAATTTAACTGAGCATTTACGGAGCTATTCATGAATATTTCGCTAACATTCGCGCGGTCTAAACATTATTGAATTTTTATATATTTTTTTTTCTTTAACAAAGAATTTGAGTTATTGTAATGCTATACCTTAATCGAAATGGTTCAAACCCCGGTACCAATACCAAATACTAATAGGAATTATTGTTTGTTATTCACTTCGCATCTCAATTTCCATACTTTTTTATTTATTTATTTTACTTACTTTATACAAAAAGCGGACTTAAAACCACTAGACATTATTTGGCAGCCAATCTCAATAAATGTATAACATTTTAGATGAAAGTAGTTGCAATTAAATTATTTTAATATAATTTATTTATTTAAATCTTTATTGCACAAAGTACAAAGGCAAAATTATATTATTTATGTATATTTATCAATATTACAAAATAGTAATATATTTGATACTATACATATGAAATTACTAATAAATTGGTGGTCTAGCGGATATTTAGACTCGGAGGTGCCGGGTTCGATTCCTGGTCGAGACACAATAATATTTATTAATTTAAATAAATTTGATTAATATTTAATTTATTTGTTATATTCTCGAGTTTGGTAGGCTTAAGACATTGACGAACTTGCCACATCATGATTTTCAAATATCTATTCGATGATACCCTACTTAATATAGTTCATCTCCATTTATTTTTTTAATTTCCACAATATTGCATCTGGTTGTCGCCTCAACAAAATTTGATTATTGTCATATCTTCAGTGACACTCGCGTGATGAAGACGAATCGATTTACGTAAGAATCATCAAAATTGGCCTACGCGTGTGGTCTCCAGTGTGCCACATATACATACATACATAGGCTGGTAAACACATAACTTTGCGTCGCGCAGTCGGGTAAAATATGGACAATTCTTAACATTTTTATTGGTGTATTATATATAATAGATAGGTTGAGGCTATCAAACGTCTATTATTATTGTTGTATTATATAGAATATATAGGTTGAGGCTATCAAACGTCTATTATTATTATTGTATTATATAGATTAGATAGGTTGAGGCTATCTAACGTCTGTTATTATTGTTGTATTATATAGAATATATAGGTTGGGGCTATCAAACGTCTATTATTGTTGTTGTATTATATAGAATAGATAGGTTGGGGCTATCAAACGTCAATTATTATTGTTGTATTATATAGAATAGATAGGTTGAGGCTATCAAAAAATGTGGATTGCTATTAACAGCGTTTAACACAGCATTTATAAAGATTATTTAAGTCTGAGTTTACTTTTGAGAAATGAAGTCTATCAACTTTCTAGGAAATAAAATTACGGACAGTTAATACCGAAAAATAATGTGCTCATTCAGGATAAGGTTAGTCGAATAACAAACAATAACTTTAAACTTTAAGTAAAACTTTCACCGTATTATTTATTCGGATTTAATAGTTAGTTAAACAATAAATCAATTAGCACGATTGAAAAGGCTATCATCCAGAAGTTTCCATTTGTTTGCATTTAAGCTTATGTATTTAGTTCCAAGCAAGATTACGAAGTAAGAAATTTTACGTAAAATTATAAGCGACATTTTTTAAATGAAATGTCTCTGACGGACTGACCTTGAGAAATTGATAAACCATAAATGACTAACGACTACCGAATAAAACAGTTTTACTCATGAGGACTCCATAAACTAGTGGTGATGATAGATAAATTGTGCAACAACTACTATGCGATATGAGGCTGCTGACAAAATGCAGGACCTCCTGGATCTGCTCCCTGCGTGGTTGGACAAATGGCGTATGTCCATCAATGTCGGCAAAACTGCCGCATTGATGACATCCAGATGCCGGCTGCCTCCACCACTGCAGCTTCGGGGACAGAATATCGAGTGGACTCCGACCGTAAAATACCTGGGCTGCATCCTTAACAGGACGTTAACAATGGGTGAAATGGCCTGCCACGCCGTTAATCAGGCGAAGGCGGCCCGAGCCATGTTGCGTCCTGTTATGAATTCCAGCTTGCCGCTCAGGTTGAAGGTCCGGATCTATAAGATGTTCATTCGTTCTCGTCTTACTTACGCTGCGCCAGCCTGGCATCACCTTCTGGCGAAGACCAATAGGGACAAGATCCAAAGTCAGCAGAACATATCGCTCAGAGTTGTCTCCCGAGCGCCGTGGTTCGTGCGTAATTCCGTCATAGCTCGAGATCTGGAAATGCCTACTATTGAGAAGTTTGTTGTCGGCCTGACTAGACGTATGTTCTATCGGGCCGACAACGGACACTTCAAGCATCTCCAGAATATCGCTCCATCTCGCGCTCGGCCCCCCAACGGGAGACCGCTTCCTAGAGAAGTGCTTCTGGAGGAGAGCTGAAGTAGTCGAACCTAGACCCCCTGGGTTCGTGAGCCACATGGGCGCCGTTACTAGTGTAACAGCGCCCAGCACCGAAAGTGCATGAATTACCAGCGGGTGGTTACCCGCTGAGATCCTGTCGGGGAAAACGGGGGAATTTCCCCATCCCCAACCCAAGCCCATTAGCCATCAGGGCCTGGACGACTCCACTCCACACTATTATTATTTAAAATTTCTATGTAAGTCCTACCTAGTAAGCCATTTTTGGAAAGATTTGAACCTGTCGCGGTATTTAATCGAGTCAGTTTGTTAAAGCCGCTATATTATAAAAATGTATAAAATTATTACAATGGTGTAATTACGAGTAAGCGGTTATCAAAGTTTTTGGTGACGGAACCCTAAGGTTTTTTTTTCAATTTTTTTTTTTTTTTTCTATTTTTTATTAAGATATTGATTTCAGCAGTCGGGTTTTTTTATTTTTCAAATTAACTTTTTTTCATGCGTTCCAATGTGAAACTATACATACATATATGTATATGTTCTAGAAGGTCCATCTCTATCTAGACTACGGAGGCAGTTTTCGCTGTTAATGCAAGTAAATAAAAAAGTTTAGGTCTCAAAATATACTTCAGTTTAATTTAGGGTGCCCTTATTTATTTTTGTTGTACAAAGTTCTTTAGCAATATAAATAAACGCCACATAAAAGCGTGTCTTAAACATGTCCATTTAAATTTTTAACCTCTCAGTAAACACCACGTTTTAGACACTGTGTAAATATTGAACAAGTAAACAACCTCTATGTGGGCGTCATTATGCCCAAACCTACATGAATTTATTTACGTAAAATAATTGAGTTTGATGTTAGGATCTGTCAATTTTTATTAGAATTTATTTACAGCTGTTGAGTTAAAAAGAGGTTGTGGCTAAAGAGCGGTGGTGGCTAAAGAGATGGCTAATACGCGGTGGTGGCTAAAGAGCGGCGGTGGCTAAAGAGAGGCGGTGTCTAAAGAGCGGTGGTGGCTAAAGAGATGGCTAATACGCGTTGGTGGCTAAAGAGCGGCGGTGGCTAAAGAGAGGCGGTGTCTAAAGAGCGGTGGTGGCTAAAGAGATGGGTAACACGCGTTGGTGGCTAAAGAGCGGCGGTGGCTAAAGAGAGGCGGTGTCTAAAGAGCGGTGGTGGCTAAAGAGATGGCTAATACGCGTTGGTGGCTAAAGAGAGGCGGTGTCTAAAGAGCGGTGGTGGCTAAAGAGATGGCTAATACGCGTTGGTGGCTAAAGAGCGGCGGTGGCTAAAGAGAGGCGGTGTCTAAAGAGCGGTGGTGGCTAAAGAGATGGCTAATACGCGTTGGTGGCTAAAGAGCGGCGGTGGCTAAAGAGAGGCGGTGGCTAAAGAGAGGCGGTGTCTAAAGAGCGGTGGTGGCTAAAGAGATGGCTAATACGCGTTGGTGGCTAAAGAGAGGCGGTGTCTAAAGAGCGGTGGTGGCTAAAGAGATGGCTAATAAGCGTTGGTGGCTAAAGAGCGGCGGTGGCTAAAGAGAGGCGGTGTCTAAAGAGCCGTGGTGGCTAAATAGCAGTGGTGGCTCGGTTGTAAGAACCATTTTAAATTAGGAATTACGGATAAGCCTTGCGGGTCTGTCGGCACATCGGCAGAATTTAGGAAAGTAAAGTAAAGTATCATCACGACCGTTTCTTTTTCGGGGTGGTCAGAAACCATAAATAAGCGGATTCACATTTAGCCAACTTTACTATAGGCCAATCATGACAAGTGGCAAGCTCGTCGATGTCTCCAGCGTACCAAACTCGGGAAATATCACAAATAAATTAAATGTATTTATTTACTTTAATAAATATGTTTGTTTCCCGACCAGGAATCGAACCCGGTACCTCTAAACCGAAATCCACGGACTTAACCGCTAGACCACAGAGGCAGTTTAATAAATGAATAGTAATTATTAAACTATTAGGTTAAGAATCAAATAAAAATAATTATCTCCTTTATACCTTAAGACTCGCTTCCAGTTCCTTGGAGACAGTCACAATCTTCATCTTCGCTCTGCTAATAACAATCAGCTCAAAATCCCTACCCATTCTTCCAGCAGAAATTCAGATTCTTTTACAGTTTCCGCTGCTCGAGAGTGGAACAATCTTCCTCTGGTTATCAGACGGGCGCCGTCTATTAATATATTTAAAAGTCAACTTATCGCTCAATTTTTAAACAAACAACATAGCTCTTTTTAGTACCTACATCTATCATACTATTTTTATTGTGTGTAAACTATATATATATATTTAAGTAGTAGTATGTAACGATTATTATATATTGTATGTAATTGTATATTTATAATAATGCACCCCGCAATCCTCTACCACACTCCCAAAGGTTAGCTGTTATAAAATGCCGAAAATTAAGTTCACCCTTGTCATTACTTTTAAGTTTATTGTGAAAAAAAGAGTTTATAAATAAATAAAGTAGACTTCTCTAGTAATGTATTTACCGTACGGGTGATGGGTTTTTTAACGAATTGGTGATAATATTATTTTAAATAAAAGTCCTATTTCATTTGTTATCTTTATTAAAGACAGCTGTATTCCAAATTTTCTAATAGTTTCAATTCTTCAATAGTTTTCAAAAAGTCAAGGTTGGCATTCGGGTATGGTTGAAGGACGCACCCATCTAGCTCTACACGTCTCTATAGTGGCGTGTATAGCTGGATTTGTTCGAGACTATAGTACTTCAAATAGACTAGATTTGGCATTACTATAAAAAAGAAATACCTACTTTTCAACGGGGCAGGAGCGCGATCCAAATTTAGACTCACAAATCACATATTTAGATCCAAATACAGACTTTTACGATTTATCTTATTTTTATATACTAGCACGACATGTGACCTTGCCCCCACCTGATGATAAGTGCCGCACGAGGTTCATGAATGTTCGCAACTGGAATCAGACACTCATGACTGATATCAGTCCCTAACATTATACCGGCTTGACCGGGCATGACGGCAATTCGAGCCTGATCCCAAAATGTGTGGATACGCTTTATCGGGTTTACACGAACGATCGATACTTCCCTTATTAAGTTTCGTGAGCACACGTTTTTATCTTAGTTAGGGAATATCTATCTATATTATATTAACGGTGTGGACCGACTGCAATAGATCGTCTGGTGAGAATCCAGCTTTTATAATCGGCTTCAATTCACCGATCCAAATTAGGATTGTTCGGTGTGAAGTCACTTGTGACATTGCTTTTTATAGGCAAAATTTTATATACTTACATTTTGGTTCACCCAAATTTGTAACATCCCCTCGAAATAGGTAGGCTGGTAGTAGGTTGAATTGTCAAGCCATTTAAATATTCATACGTCGTGCTATATATTAAATAGTATAAGTATGTATTATATTATTATGTAGTTTAAATATGATTAATATTTATTGATATAATTAGATATATTTAATTTACTTAGCATAAATTATTGTTTAACATTTTTTTTTCTTATTATCGGCCTATGAAGATGCTTTTTCATACTTGAAGGACTCCAATGGGGAATCATACTGGCTGGGTGAGCATTCCACATCTTCAGCGTGCGATAGATGTAAGAGTCCCCCAAACGGCATACGCGTAGCGATAGTGGCTACAGTATAGAGGTATATTTTGGCCTATGGTTCGGTTGCGGAATAGAGAAGAAGGGATAAATCTGTTCTGAATAAATCAAAGGCGGAAAAACAAAACTTTATCATTTCTAGGACCTTTCTTAGTTCTACGTCTGCGTCCTTTCGCGACATACCTTCTAAATTTATAGTTGATCACGACATTTTTATACTTACTATTTATTGTCAGCGGTCATTGAATAACTGGGCAGGGCGGTGAAATGGTGTTATTTTAAATCAAGTTTTATAATACTTTTACTGTGGCTTACGCACGTACACCACATTATCACAGCCCCTAAAAAACAGAGCCCTATAAACCCCCACTGCTGAAGAGGTATTCCAGATCATATTTCTGGAGATTTTGGCGAGGGTCTGCCGTCAATTATTATTAGATTTTTTCTACTGTTTTTAACGATTTCGCAAGGAACCCACGACAGCTTAACGTCCTCTTCGAGGACTCTCATGAGTACTTGCCTTATTTTCCAAAGTAAATATTTATTTCTTTCTTATTAGGCAACTACTAGTATGAGCCAGTTACAGTTTTTCACATATTATTTACAATATAACTTATCTTAAATAATAATTATATTATTTTATTATAGAACAGTATTTCTTTTATCTCGCTTAGCGTTTGGCCAGCGTGGCGAGATTAACCAAACGTTAAAAATTTCTGACCACACCGGAAGGAATACGTTCGTGATGATACTTTTTACTGTAGAAAAACTCCAAAATACAATTTATAACCTTCATTTTCTCAAGAGTCGCTTAACATTTCATTAAATAATAACTAAATTGAATTCCACTTGAAATCGTGTAAAGACTTCGCTTCAGCGAACGAAATAAAAATAACTTTAAGACGTCATAAACTGAAAGGCTTTCATAACAAGTAATTACTTGTAGAAATGAAAAACGTGGAATTTACTCAGAAAATTGCACAGAAAACAATATTTTGCTCATCCATCGACTTAGATGTTAAGACCTACCCTCGGTATGATAGGACAAAAAACAAGCGATATTGCGCCCACTTAAAACGATTCGCGAGGTGCACAATGTAAGCAGATGACGCCGATACTGATTACTGACATCAGGCCTTTACCAATATGCCAGCCCAATACTTTTAACCCGACTGCGCGACGCAAATGTGTTATCAGCCTATGTACGAGGGTGGTTTGAAAAGTTTGCGACCTCAACGTGAAATGATAGCAGCACTCGTCAATAAATGTCTCACACATCAGCGGTTGTCATGGCGAAAATCCACGAATTACGGTTTAAACTTCTTGACCATCTATCATTTCTTTCTGTTCCCTCAGCTAAAAATAGCGCTCGGAGGACAGAGATTTTCGTCAAACGAGGAGGCTATCACCTTCGTGAACAATTATTTTGCAGAGAAAAATGCCTAGTACTATTTAGACGGGTTAAAGAGATGGGAGCATCGCTGGGAGAAGTGTGTAGAGTTACAAGGCGAAATTTGTAGTTTTTTTTTTTTTTTAATGTCTTGATAGGTCGGACTTTTCAGACCACCCTCGTATGTATGTATATATGTTTGTTCTTTTGTGGCACACTGGAGACCAATTTTTTTATGATGATTCTCACGTCAATCGATTCGTTATAATCACGCGAGTGTCAATGAATATATGGCATTAATCAAATTTCAGTAAGGCAACAAATAGACGCCATATTGTGGAAAAGAAAAAAATAAAAGTCTACGAACTATATGGAGTGAGGTATCGTCGAATAGGCATTTAAAAATCCTGTTGAGGTTTCTCTTATCACTTTTTATTTCGAGTGACCATTTATGATCTATAACGCTTAGAAGTTGGTTAGCAAACACTTTCATTTAATTTTTCAATTTAGTAAAATTCATATAATCGCATAATACTTCGAGGGATTAGATTAGTTTTATATTTTCAAGTTTATGTATGATATGTGTATGTGTGTGTGTGTATATTGCGAGACCAAGATTTAGAGTGCTAGACCAAGACGGAGATCAGCTGTTTTGATGCAGGACCAAAAGCAATACTGGCCAAGTCTTAGTCATGGTATTAATTTTGCAACACTATCATGGTCGTGTTCGACGTGCACTTTTAAATTGATTTTATTGTTACACTAACAATATGCTGACCTGCAGCCCTATTCTGTTACTTAAGCGCAAACGTTATCCGTTAACTATATATTCATCAAGATATTAAAGTTGATATTTGCACGGACGCTGTCAAGGCCGAGCGCTTATAGAGTTGAGAATTCAACAATATTGTTTAATTATGACGCAATCTCTGACGTAAATAACGGAATCCACTAATAACATTTGCGACTAAGTAACAGAATTGGGCTACAGGATGCTATGAAAGTATAAAACACGTTATTATTCGACAAGTGAAAAAGAACAAAGTAGATGGGGTAAAAGATAATGTAACAACCATTTTGTATGAAAATAACGACCAATGCCCGTTCTATCTTATTTGATCTCTTTGATTAAGTTTAACCGTGTTGACGGTTTCTAAATAATGTTCAGTTTAATTTATAGGTAATTTAACTGAGCATTTACGGAGCTATTCATGAATATTTCGCTAACATTCGCGCGGTCTAAACATTATTGAATTTTTATATATTTTTTTTTCTTTAACAAAGAATTTGAGTTATTGTAATGCTATACCTTAATCGAAATGGTTCAAACCCCGGTACCAATACCAAATACTAATAGGAATTATTGTTTGTTATTCACTTCGCATCTCAATTTCCATACTTTTTTATTTATTTATTTTACTTACTTTATACAAAAAGCGGACTTAAAACCACTAGACATTATTTGGCAGCCAATCTCAATAAATGTATAACATTTTAGATGAAAGTAGTTGCAATTAAATTATTTTAATATAATTTATTTATTTAAATCTTTATTGCACAAAGTACAAAGGCAAAATTATATTATTTATGTATATTTATCAATATTACAAAATAGTAATATATTTGATACTATACATATGAAATTACTAATAAATTGGTGGTCTAGCGGATATTTAGACTCGGAGGTGCCGGGTTCGATTCCTGGTCGAGACACAATAATATTTATTAATTTAAATAAATTTGATTAATATTTAATTTATTTGTTATATTCTCGAGTTTGGTAGGCTTAAGACATTGACGAACTTGCCACATCATGATTTTCAAATATCTATTCGATGATACCCTACTTAATATAGTTCATCTCCATTTATTTTTTTAATTTCCACAATATTGCATCTGGTTGTCGCCTCAACAAAATTTGATTATTGTCATATCTTCAGTGACACTCGCGTGATGAAGACGAATCGATTTACGTAAGAATCATCAAAATTGGCCTACGCGTGTGGTCTCCAGTGTGCCACATATACATACATACATAGGCTGGTAAACACATAACTTTGCGTCGCGCAGTCGGGTAAAATATGGACAATTCTTAACATTTTTATTGGTGTATTATATATAATAGATAGGTTGAGGCTATCAAACGTCTATTATTATTGTTGTATTATATAGAATATATAGGTTGAGGCTATCAAACGTCTATTATTATTATTGTATTATATAGATTAGATAGGTTGAGGCTATCTAACGTCTGTTATTATTGTTGTATTATATAGAATATATAGGTTGGGGCTATCAAACGTCTATTATTGTTGTTGTATTATATAGAATAGATAGGTTGGGGCTATCAAACGTCAATTATTATTGTTGTATTATATAGAATAGATAGGTTGAGGCTATCAAAAAATGTGGATTGCTATTAACAGCGTTTAACACAGCATTTATAAAGATTATTTAAGTCTGAGTTTACTTTTGAGAAATGAAGTCTATCAACTTTCTAGGAAATAAAATTACGGACAGTTAATACCGAAAAATAATGTGCTCATTCAGGATAAGGTTAGTCGAATAACAAACAATAACTTTAAACTTTAAGTAAAACTTTCACCGTATTATTTATTCGGATTTAATAGTTAGTTAAACAATAAATCAATTAGCACGATTGAAAAGGCTATCATCCAGAAGTTTCCATTTGTTTGCATTTAAGCTTATGTATTTAGTTCCAAGCAAGATTACGAAGTAAGAAATTTTACGTAAAATTATAAGCGACATTTTTTAAATGAAATGTCTCTGACGGACTGACCTTGAGAAATTGATAAACCATAAATGACTAACGACTACCGAATAAAACAGTTTTACTCATGAGGACTCCATAAACTAGTGGTGATGATAGATAAATTGTGCAACAACTACTATGCGATATGAGGCTGCTGACAAAATGCAGGACCTCCTGGATCTGCTCCCTGCGTGGTTGGACAAATGGCGTATGTCCATCAATGTCGGCAAAACTGCCGCATTGATGACATCCAGATGCCGGCTGCCTCCACCACTGCAGCTTCGGGGACAGAATATCGAGTGGACTCCGACCGTAAAATACCTGGGCTGCATCCTTAACAGGACGTTAACAATGGGTGAAATGGCCTGCCACGCCGTTAATCAGGCGAAGGCGGCCCGAGCCATGTTGCGTCCTGTTATGAATTCCAGCTTGCCGCTCAGGTTGAAGGTCCGGATCTATAAGATGTTCATTCGTTCTCGTCTTACTTACGCTGCGCCAGCCTGGCATCACCTTCTGGCGAAGACCAATAGGGACAAGATCCAAAGTCAGCAGAACATATCGCTCAGAGTTGTCTCCCGAGCGCCGTGGTTCGTGCGTAATTCCGTCATAGCTCGAGATCTGGAAATGCCTACTATTGAGAAGTTTGTTGTCGGCCTGACTAGACGTATGTTCTATCGGGCCGACAACGGACACTTCAAGCATCTCCAGAATATCGCTCCATCTCGCGCTCGGCCCCCCAACGGGAGACCGCTTCCTAGAGAAGTGCTTCTGGAGGAGAGCTGAAGTAGTCGAACCTAGACCCCCTGGGTTCGTGAGCCACACGGGCGCCGTTACTAGTGTAACAGCGCCCGGCACCGAAAGTGCATGAATTACCAGCGGGTGGTTACCCGCTGAGATCCTGTCGGGGAAAACGGGGGAATTTCCCCATCCCCAACCCAAGCCCATTAGCCATCAGGGCCTGGACGACGACTCCACTCCACACTATTATTATTTAAAATTTCTATGTAAGTCCTACCTAGTAAGCCATTTTTGGAAAGATTTGAACCTGTCGCGGTATTTAATCGAGTCAGTTTGTTAAAGCCGCTATATTATAAAAATGTATAAAATTATTACAATGGTGTAATTACGAGTAAGCGGTTATCAAAGTTTTTGGTGACGGAACCCTAAGGTTTTTTTTTCAATTTTTTTTTTTTTTTTCTATTTTTTATTAAGATATTGATTTCAGCAGTCGGGTTTTTTTATTTTTCAAATTAACTTTTTTTCATGCGTTCCAATGTGAAACTATACATACATATATGTATATGTTCTAGAAGGTCCATCTCTATCTAGACTACGGAGGCAGTTTTCGCTGTTAATGCAAGTAAATAAAAAAGTTTAGGTCTCAAAATATACTTCAGTTTAATTTAGGGTGCCCTTATTTATTTTTGTTGTACAAAGTTCTTTAGCAATATAAATAAACGCCACATAAAAGCGTGTCTTAAACATGTCCATTTAAATTTTTAACCTCTCAGTAAACACCACGTTTTAGACACTGTGTAAATATTGAACAAGTAAACAACCTCTATGTGGGCGTCATTATGCCCAAACCTACATGAATTTATTTACGTAAAATAATTGAGTTTGATGTTAGGATCTGTCAATTTTTATTAGAATTTATTTACAGCTGTTGAGTTAAAAAGAGGTTGTGGCTAAAGAGCGGTGGTGGCTAAAGAGATGGCTAATACGCGGTGGTGGCTAAAGAGCGGCGGTGGCTAAAGAGAGGCGGTGTCTAAAGAGCGGTGGTGGCTAAAGAGATGGCTAATACGCGTTGGTGGCTAAAGAGCGGCGGTGGCTAAAGAGAGGCGGTGTCTAAAGAGCGGTGGTGGCTAAAGAGATGGGTAACACGCGTTGGTGGCTAAAGAGCGGCGGTGGCTAAAGAGAGGCGGTGTCTAAAGAGCGGTGGTGGCTAAAGAGATGGCTAATACGCGTTGGTGGCTAAAGAGAGGCGGTGTCTAAAGAGCGGTGGTGGCTAAAGAGATGGCTAATACGCGTTGGTGGCTAAAGAGCGGCGGTGGCTAAAGAGAGGCGGTGTCTAAAGAGCGGTGGTGGCTAAAGAGATGGCTAATACGCGTTGGTGGCTAAAGAGCGGCGGTGGCTAAAGAGAGGCGGTGGCTAAAGAGAGGCGGTGTCTAAAGAGCGGTGGTGGCTAAAGAGATGGCTAATACGCGTTGGTGGCTAAAGAGAGGCGGTGTCTAAAGAGCGGTGGTGGCTAAAGAGATGGCTAATAAGCGTTGGTGGCTAAAGAGCGGCGGTGGCTAAAGAGAGGCGGTGTCTAAAGAGCCGTGGTGGCTAAATAGCAGTGGTGGCTCGGTTGTAAGAACCATTTTAAATTAGGAATTACGGATAAGCCTTGCGGGTCTGTCGGCACATCGGCAGAATTTAGGAAAGTAAAGTAAAGTATCATCACGACCGTTTCTTTTTCGGGGTGGTCAGAAACCATAAATAAGCGGATTCACATTTAGCCAACTTTACTATAGGCCAATCATGACAAGTGGCAAGCTCGTCGATGTCTCCAGCGTACCAAACTCGGGAAATATCACAAATAAATTAAATGTATTTATTTACTTTAATAAATATGTTTGTTTCCCGACCAGGAATCGAACCCGGTACCTCTAAACCGAAATCCACGGACTTAACCGCTAGACCACAGAGGCAGTTTAATAAATGAATAGTAATTATTAAACTATTAGGTTAAGAATCAAATAAAAATAATTATCTCCTTTATACCTTAAGACTCGCTTCCAGTTCCTTGGAGACAGTCACAATCTTCATCTTCGCTCTGCTAATAACAATCAGCTCAAAATCCCTACCCATTCTTCCAGCAGAAATTCAGATTCTTTTACAGTTTCCGCTGCTCGAGAGTGGAACAATCTTCCTCTGGTTATCAGACGGGCGCCGTCTATTAATATATTTAAAAGTCAACTTATCGCTCAATTTTTAAACAAACAACATAGCTCTTTTTAGTACCTACATCTATCATACTATTTTTATTGTGTGTAAACTATATATATATATTTAAGTAGTAGTATGTAACGATTATTATATATTGTATGTAATTGTATATTTATAATAATGCACCCCGCAATCCTCTACCACACTCCCAAAGGTTAGCTGTTATAAAATGCCGAAAATTAAGTTCACCCTTGTCATTACTTTTAAGTTTATTGTGAAAAAAAGAGTTTATAAATAAATAAAGTAGACTTCTCTAGTAATGTATTTACCGTACGGGTGATGGGTTTTTTAACGAATTGGTGATAATATTATTTTAAATAAAAGTCCTATTTCATTTGTTATCTTTATTAAAGACAGCTGTATTCCAAATTTTCTAATAGTTTCAATTCTTCAATAGTTTTCAAAAAGTCAAGGTTGGCATTCGGGTATGGTTGAAGGACGCACCCATCTAGCTCTACACGTCTCTATAGTGGCGTGTATAGCTGGATTTGTTCGAGACTATAGTACTTCAAATAGACTAGATTTGGCATTACTATAAAAAAGAAATACCTACTTTTCAACGGGGCAGGAGCGCGATCCAAATTTAGACTCACAAATCACATATTTAGATCCAAATACAGACTTTTACGATTTATCTTATTTTTATATACTAGCACGACATGTGACCTTGCCCCCACCTGATGATAAGTGCCGCACGAGGTTCATGAATGTTCGCAACTGGAATCAGACACTCATGACTGATATCAGTCCCTAACATTATACCGGCTTGACCGGGCATGACGGCAATTCGAGCCTGATCCCAAAATGTGTGGATACGCTTTATCGGGTTTACACGAACGATCGATACTTCCCTTATTAAGTTTCGTGAGCACACGTTTTTATCTTAGTTAGGGAATATCTATCTATATTATATTAACGGTGTGGACCGACTGCAATAGATCGTCTGGTGAGAATCCAGCTTTTATAATCGGCTTCAATTCACCGATCCAAATTAGGATTGTTCGGTGTGAAGTCACTTGTGACATTGCTTTTTATAGGCAAAATTTTATATACTTACATTTTGGTTCACCCAAATTTGTAACATCCCCTCGAAATAGGTAGGCTGGTAGTAGGTTGAATTGTCAAGCCATTTAAATATTCATACGTCGTGCTATATATTAAATAGTATAAGTATGTATTATATTATTATGTAGTTTAAATATGATTAATATTTATTGATATAATTAGATATATTTAATTTACTTAGCATAAATTATTGTTTAACATTTTTTTTTCTTATTATCGGCCTATGAAGATGCTTTTTCATACTTGAAGGACTCCAATGGGGAATCATACTGGCTGGGTGAGCATTCCACATCTTCAGCGTGCGATAGATGTAAGAGTCCCCCAAACGGCATACGCGTAGCGATAGTGGCTACAGTATAGAGGTATATTTTGGCCTATGGTTCGGTTGCGGAATAGAGAAGAAGGGATAAATCTGTTCTGAATAAATCAAAGGCGGAAAAACAAAACTTTATCATTTCTAGGACCTTTCTTAGTTCTACGTCTGCGTCCTTTCGCGACATACCTTCTAAATTTATAGTTGATCACGACATTTTTATACTTACTATTTATTGTCAGCGGTCATTGAATAACTGGGCAGGGCGGTGAAATGGTGTTATTTTAAATCAAGTTTTATAATACTTTTACTGTGGCTTACGCACGTACACCACATTATCACAGCCCCTAAAAAACAGAGCCCTATAAACCCCCACTGCTGAAGAGGTATTCCAGATCATATTTCTGGAGATTTTGGCGAGGGTCTGCCGTCAATTATTATTAGATTTTTTCTACTGTTTTTAACGATTTCGCAAGGAACCCACGACAGCTTAACGTCCTCTTCGAGGACTCTCATGAGTACTTGCCTTATTTTCCAAAGTAAATATTTATTTCTTTCTTATTAGGCAACTACTAGTATGAGCCAGTTACAGTTTTTCACATATTATTTACAATATAACTTATCTTAAATAATAATTATATTATTTTATTATAGAACAGTATTTCTTTTATCTCGCTTAGCGTTTGGCCAGCGTGGCGAGATTAACCAAACGTTAAAAATTTCTGACCACACCGGAAGGAATACGTTCGTGATGATACTTTTTACTGTAGAAAAACTCCAAAATACAATTTATAACCTTCATTTTCTCAAGAGTCGCTTAACATTTCATTAAATAATAACTAAATTGAATTCCACTTGAAATCGTGTAAAGACTTCGCTTCAGCGAACGAAATAAAAATAACTTTAAGACGTCATAAACTGAAAGGCTTTCATAACAAGTAATTACTTGTAGAAATGAAAAACGTGGAATTTACTCAGAAAATTGCACAGAAAACAATATTTTGCTCATCCATCGACTTAGATGTTAAGACCTACCCTCGGTATGATAGGACAAAAAACAAGCGATATTGCGCCCACTTAAAACGATTCGCGAGGTGCACAATGTAAGCAGATGACGCCGATACTGATTACTGACATCAGGCCTTTACCAATATGCCAGCCCAATACTTTTAACCCGACTGCGCGACGCAAATGTGTTATCAGCCTATGTACGAGGGTGGTTTGAAAAGTTTGCGACCTCAACGTGAAATGATAGCAGCACTCGTCAATAAATGTCTCACACATCAGCGGTTGTCATGGCGAAAATCCACGAATTACGGTTTAAACTTCTTGACCATCTATCATTTCTTTCTGTTCCCTCAGCTAAAAATAGCGCTCGGAGGACAGAGATTTTCGTCAAACGAGGAGGCTATCACCTTCGTGAACAATTATTTTGCAGAGAAAAATGCCTAGTACTATTTAGACGGGTTAAAGAGATGGGAGCATCGCTGGGAGAAGTGTGTAGAGTTACAAGGCGAAATTTGTAGTTTTTTTTTTTTTTTAATGTCTTGATAGGTCGGACTTTTCAGACCACCCTCGTATGTATGTATATATGTTTGTTCTTTTGTGGCACACTGGAGACCAATTTTTTTATGATGATTCTCACGTCAATCGATTCGTTATAATCACGCGAGTGTCAATGAATATATGGCATTAATCAAATTTCAGTAAGGCAACAAATAGACGCCATATTGTGGAAAAGAAAAAAATAAAAGTCTACGAACTATATGGAGTGAGGTATCGTCGAATAGGCATTTAAAAATCCTGTTGAGGTTTCTCTTATCACTTTTTATTTCGAGTGACCATTTATGATCTATAACGCTTAGAAGTTGGTTAGCAAACACTTTCATTTAATTTTTCAATTTAGTAAAATTCATATAATCGCATAATACTTCGAGGGATTAGATTAGTTTTATATTTTCAAGTTTATGTATGATATGTGTATGTGTGTGTGTGTATATATGTATGTTTATTTCTGTTGTAGTTATTCTGTTATTGATGTAATGCCTATTCCTTCGTAATTCTTGTACTATTGTATTCATTTTTATTATTAAATTTATTATCATTTTTTCTTTGCTTACTTTTATTGTATCTGTCAGCAAACTCTTATTATTGGCTTTATCGTATTACTATTTTCTCCTATATATGTATAAATTAGCTGTAAGATTTCCTAAATAAATAAATAAATAAAAATAATAGGTAGTGTGGATTAATCTATAAATATATAATGTAAATTTTATTTAGGTGTATTACTATTAACGGCCAATATTACATACCTACAGTACAAAAATCGCTTAAAAATAAATATAGGTAACTAAAAAGTATAAAATAAAAATAAATAATTTAAAAAATAAAAAACCCGATTCGTAAAAGAATACATTATTTAGTTAAGTTATTATTTACAAAGTCGGGTTTTTTAATATAATAAATTAATTATTTTTATCCATGTTGTTGATTTGTGAAGCCATTTGTTGTTACGACAAAAACCATTTTTTTAAGTTCATTTCTAAATAGGTCAATGCGTTCCACGTAATTGAATTTATTGAATGTGTTTTTTAACTTCCAAAAACAATTCTCTTCTAACAAAAATAACACCGTGTTACTAAAATAATAAGGGATGAAATATCAAACAGAAGTAGCACGGGCCCTTCCAATTTATTTGAACAAATCGAAGGATTCTTGTTTCGACTTTATGAAATTTGATTCATAGTAACTTAAGCATAACTTCGGATCGTTTTGCATCATCATAGGTAACCGCTGAAATACAAATTTCACTGCTGAAGGTGCGCATTTCAGGGCATATACCTAGTGTTACCCAAAAGACTGGCCAAGTCTTGGTCTTGGTGTTTGCATAAGAACAGCTGGTCTTGTTCTTGCACTCCTAATTTTGGTCTTGTTATTGGACTAAAAATTAGAGTTGCGCCGAATAGTGGTTTCACCGAATAACCGCATACCGAATACTATTTGGTTTAACCTTTACTGAACCGGATATTCGGACGAATTATTCGGTTTACCATTTCATTGTTTTGCCGCGTAAACAGGATATTTATATAGTGTCTCTCTGTCTCTATATATATATCTCTGTAATAGTGTCTATTATTGTCAAATTGCCAATTAAATGTGTTCATTAAAAATTCGAAATGATGATTTGAGGTTTCAAAATAAATGGTAATAAAAGTTTTAAGAAGACATTTGGATTTGATTGAGGTTTTAAAAATGATTATTTTAAGTTTATAAATAAATGTTGATTTTAAATTTAAAAATAAATATTGTTTTGAGTTTTAAAAATAAATGTTTTCTTAATGTTTCAAAATAAACGTTGATTTGAAGTTTAATTGCTTTATTTTATTAGCTTTATTCAACACATTCTTCGTTTTCTTTGACTTATAATATAACATAAAACTTACATATATTAGTTCTATACCATGTCATGTAGCCAAGAAATACTCGAACCGAATATATTCGGCTACAAAACCGAATAATTCGGCAGAATACAAATAACGAAAAGATGCCGAATACGCCGAATACCGAATTTCAAACGAATATTCGGCGCATCTCTACTAAAAATATATATTTGTTCCTAATTGTAGTAAGAAAACTTTATGAGACTTTAGTGTCTGCCCGCAAACTAGTATCTCAGCAACTACTTTGATTTACTTGAAATTTGGAATGGTTATAGATCTTGTTGACCAACATGTATCCAAAAATATATTTAGAGGTAGTTTTGGAGATATTTTAATCATCTACTATAAGGGTTATATGTTTACCTCTGAACCCAAAAAAAAGACAGACACAAAACACAAATTTAAAAAAGTAGACTCAATATATACATATATTTTTAGAAAAATTAGGATAAAAGTAGTTAGTCTTGCTAACATATCGGTAGTTTTAAGAGTAGAATTGAGCAACACTAAGTATACCATGCGGTGGTGGCTCGGTTGTAAGAATGCGTACCTTAAATCCTACAAAGGTCGGTTCAAACCCACCCGGCATGTACCAATGAGAAATACACTTTTCTTACGTACATTTGTCATAGATTTACAACACCACCGTTCTCGTGCCTCGGAGAGCACGTTAAGCCGTCGGTCCCGGTTCCACTAATGCCAACTTGTGGAATCGTTAATAGAATGTCATAAAAAAAAATTGACATCATATCCTCGCCAAGCCGTCTGGCCAGCGTGGCGAGTGTAGGCTAAATTCTCCAGTTCTGGAAGGCCCATCTCCAGCAGTGGAGGTCTAGAACGCTGTGTTCTAGGGGCTGTAATGAATGAATGTAATGAAGTATACCATACTCTTATATACCGGGACCATCAATGTAGGCATTGTAGCAATTTTTTTTTTAACTGAACACGTCTTTTAACGCCCGCCTACGTAATGGTAAGCAGTACAAGAGGTCTAAGAATGGGTGCAACTGGGAGAGAAGGGATAAGGTTGTGGAGCTCTATAGAATACTCACTGTAGTACTTATAGAAAACTCTCAGGGAGGCCACGTCTCGGCAAAGCTGCTGCTTTTCGACAGTTTTAGATACTGTGATATCATCCACTATCCGAATACCCGCGTCTGCAGGACATTAAAAGCACTTGCAAGGTACTCAACAGAACAAGCCAGAAGTATCTTCTTTGGAATCGCAATTTTAAACTTCCGACAAGATGCCGACTCGTCCGATGCTACATATTTTCATTCTCCTGTATGGTGTCAAATCATGGACCCTCACAAACAGAATGTCGAAGAAGTTAGAAGCTTTTGGATATACAAGACAATGTTAAAGATATCATGTAAGGACAGACGAAACCGTCTTGCAGAGGATAAACAAAGGCGTGGAACTACATAGTAAAGCGAAGGATGTTTGAGTACTTGGGACACATCATGAGCTAGTAGTCTGAGAAGTAAAGCTAAGACGCAAGTCCTGGCTTAAGGACCTCAGGGGGTGATTTGCGATGAGCACCTGTTCCTTGTTCCGGAAAGCGGCCAGCAAAACTATCCAAGAGATGAGAACAGTATTCCACGTATTTGTAAATAAAGCATAAGGCTGAGTGAGAGCTGATTAGCACTCATCGACAGTCTCCGTATTAATATCCATATATAATAATCCGCTCGAATCCTCGTACTTCATACATTTTTGAAAATGTTGGTTTGTGCGAGCGAGAGGTATGCGTTAAATCCTTTTAAAGTATTCCTTCATAACATTTGCTATTTAAAAAAAAGACTACGGCTGCTGGTCTGTATAAATAGCTAAGTTAATGCTTAAATCCTATTCTTCCATGGTCATTAGGTTAGTGGGTAATTCAAATGACCTTGGCAATTAAAGCTAACTGATCAACAAAGGTCTGCCTTCGAGTTATGGTTCCTTGGCATTTAGGCCAAAAGTTGTAGCCATAAATCTGCCCGTCGAAGTTGAAAGTTTACTTAGGAAAGCCTTGCGTAAACTAAGCATTATTTCTGGTTCACAAATTCTGACAAAAGATGCCTTGCGAAGGTAGTGGTAAATATTATATAGTCACGACTGTATTTTCTTGCGGGGTGGTCAAATACTAAGCTTTTTCTAGGAGTAGCTTCTTATTTAGCATACTTTACTGTAGTCTCTAGCTAGCGTATCATACAGTAACATTTTTTAAAATCATATATTTGTTTCAGTAAAAATACTTTTATTCGAAGTAATATACAAACAATATAAAAGAATTACAATATATTAAAATAAAATATTTATTCGAAGTAGGTACTTAGATACAAAAATAAAATTGATTAAAAAACTAATTATAAATAAAACTAAAACTAAAAATACCTATGAAATTAAAGCTATTCTACACAATAAACTAAGGGCTTACCACCAGGGAGGGTACCTATTACGCTCGCCGCATTTTCTCGTTGAATTATAATCGACATATTCTGTTTTAGGTAGTTATGGCATTTGGGATCGCCACACTCTTGGAAAATTCGTTTACCCAGCTTTTTTATGAATTTGTGGGTATCAAGAGAATATACCCCCATTGTTTCAACCCCAAATGCCACAAAGTTATAATTTTGTTTAATGCTATTCGAAGTTAATAAAATTAAAAGTACATTAAATATAAATTATAAACTACCTAAATAATAAAATTAAAAATAAACTAACCTATAAATAAAAAATGTCCTCTAGAGACGTCCCATCCGAGATAGTCCCAAGGAGACTGGCAACATTTCCCCTCTGTATAGCGAGGCTAATACGTTGGCAAAAATAATTGCCAGCCTTCCTGTCTCCAGACCTTTCTGTCAGCCGCCTTGACAACTCCTTGGCCAAGCGCCTCGCTGACGGTCCCCATGGGCCCATCGTCTCGACCCCAAACGGCACAAATTCGTAACCGATACCAAGGTTGGTGTATTTGCGCAATTTGAGGTTCTCCGCAGAAAACGCCGCTTTCCCCGCGCCTGACGAGGTCGCCTGGATGTGAGATGGAGCTAATGTGTCTACACACGTCGCATCCCACACCAGAGATTTGCCAAGTTTCCACGGCCCAACAGTCATTCCGTCGGGTCTCTTGCCATCGCTCCGCACAATCCCAGATGGTTCTAAGATTGCGGATACACCAGCAGTGACAAGAGCCCTTCGGATGATGTCGTTGAGAGCCGCGTGACGAGGAATGCGGCCAGCACTTCTAGCACAAGAAAGCCCGTGGTGTCCGAGATGATCGACTGGTTCTCCGCATCGACACTGGTGCGGGTGGACAGTCCGGGCTCCGAGACGAAGGCACACCGCCATGGTCAGTGTATTTCGGTCAAGGAGTGTTCCAACCGATGCTGAGGGAAAGGCCTGCAACCAAAGACCTGACTCTCTAGTGGAAACGGCCATGAGGCGAGCCCGCTCTTTCATATTACTGGCAGATAAAATATCTTCCTGTACCAGTTTGCAGAGCGGCTCGTCCCATAGTCGTTGGATTTTTGGTAAATTTGGAACCGAAACGTTTGGACATGCTACTGACCAGGCATCTCTGGCGTCTGACAAGTACGACGGCTCAACGGAACCCAAAGATGGGTTAGTGATTCTCCCGTATAGCTCGACAGTACTATGTACAGACGACAGAAAAGCTGGCAGTGCTACACTAGAAATTTTGAAATGCTATTGTATTTGATGTGCTTTCTAAATTCGGCTGTATGAGCAGCCGAACCGGCCTTTTTTGATGTAGAGGAAATGTGGCAAGCGGCAAACAAGACATCTTCCCTCACTCCATGGTACAAGAGACATACCATCCGGCCTTTTACCATCACTACGTGAAAGTCCTGATGGTTCAAGGACGGACGGGATTTTAGCAGACCATAAACTTCTCTTTATAAACTCATTTAAGGCTTGGTCTAGCGGTCATGCCCGTGGATTTAAGACTCGGAGGTACCAGGTTCGATTTCTGGTCGGGACATAATAATTTATTTGTAATATTTCTCGAGTTTCGTACGCTTCGACGAGCTTGCCAATCGTCATGATAAGCGCATAGTAAAGTTGGCTAAAGATGAACCTATATCTTGAAATGAAAGACGTGTTTTCTGAACACTTCGGAAGGGATACGGTCGTGATGATACTTTACTTTTTACCAAGCTTCAAGAAAGCCCATGCTAGCCGAGCTGAGCTAGACTTACGTGCAGCTACCTACAGCATATGTTTTAGCAATATACCACAAAAAGCCAAAAATAAGTGCAAAAGCATTCCTTTATATAAGCTCACTTAACCTTACCGTGAACCATTTTAAACTATTTATTATTTAACTAACGGGAGCATGATGAAGTGGCAGACCTCGTTTATTTACGCAAGCACTATAAGCTATTAAAATTAGCATGTATGTAAGTGGGTTAAAGTATTTTGTGCTATTCATGTATATGTAAAACTTCCTACGAGTACGTCTGCGACTGCTAGATAAGCGATCCTTATGAATAATAACTAGTGTTTTTCGTCGCAATACGACTATTTGTTGAAGCATAGCCGAAGTAATGTTTCAACCAATTTGATGTGGTAATAAAAACATATTATTATTGAAGGCAATTATGGTAATTTCCTACCAAAATATGTGTTGAAAGGAATACCTAATTACCTACAAGTATATATTATACTGAGCCGTGGTGGCTCGGTTGTAAGAACTCTTTTTTTTTATTCATAAAAAGGTGTAATAACTGGACGACACCCTCCACAAAATCTATTTGTGGGGTGTTCAAAATATTGTCCAGTTCAATGCCAACAAGACCCAGGCATGCGCGCTGACGGTCGAGAAGTCCCCCTTCTCTCCTCCCCCTACTCTTCAGAGTACCACGCTGGACCTACAACCCAGCTTCAATATTCTCGGGGTGGAAATACGCTCAGACCTTAGCCACCGGAACTACATTGAGAGCATCACCAAAACAGCGTCAAGAAAGCTCGGAATACTGAACAAGGTGAAGCGGTTTTTTCCGCCTTCAATTAGACTGTTGCTGTACAAAGCACAGATCAGATCATGTATAGAATACTGTTCTCACCTTTGGGATGGTTCCGCCAAGTACCTCACAGATGCTCTCAATGTCCTGCAGAGGCGAGCTGTTCGAATTGTGGACGATGCCACTATATCTGGAACTCTCGAATCCCAGCAGCTTCGCCGAGATGTGGCTTCTCTGAGCGTGTTCTACCGGCTATATTATGGTGAGTGTTCCGAAGAACTCTATAACCTAATCCCTCCCTCTCCATTCCGCAACCGAACCACACGCACAGGTCAGAATATGCACCCACATACCGTAGTCACCATCCCTTCGCGTACATATAAATTTGGGGACTCATACATCTGTCGTACGATAAAGATGTGGAATGCTCTTTCAGCCTCTGTGTTTCCACTTTCCTATAACTTGGAGTCCTTCAAGCGAAGTGTGAAAAAGCATCTAGTCAAGCCGGCATAGTGTTAGGGACTGATGGCATGATGATAAGCACTGATGAGTGTCTGACTTCAGTTGCTAACAATCATGGATCTTGCGCACTTGCTAGTATAAAAAAAGTCGGTTTGAACACAGGTAACTCAATGAGAAATAAATACACTTTTCTTACGTACAATTGTCATTGATGTATGACACCAACAACAACTTGTGGAATCGGTAATAATTTATCGTAGGACCCTCGCCAACCTATCTAGCCAGCGTGGCGAGTATAGGCCATATTGTCCAAAATTTCTGGAAGGCCCATCTCCAACAGTTGAGATCCAGAACTCTGTGTTCTAGGAACTGTGATGATGATGATGATGATTTATTATGCTTTCGCTAAGTTCTCCGGCCGTGACGAGAGAGGCCATCATATATTCCCCAGAAACATTCTGGAAACTTATCTTTCGGTTGTGATGACGCTTTATGAAGCAGGCGTTACAGACGTCCTTCTTACGTCGTATTTCCTCATTACCATGGATCGTGACCTTCCGATGAATTGGTGTGCGTCTTGATGATAGTACATTACCCGTTCCTGTCTTCGGATCTGTTTTCGTGGGAACAGCTTATTAATAACTATTAACGCTAGAGACATGGATGAGTTTGCCACTTGTCATGTTAGGCCTATAGTAAACTTGGCAAAATGTGAACTCGCTTCTTACAAAAGTGTGGTTTCTTTCCCCGCATGGGATACCAAAGTATTACTTTTTTTTAGGCGAGATTAAAAGACAATTTAGATATAAATAGAGGAAGATAATATAATTATAAATATTTAATTATGCAACAAAAGAAATTTTTCACTTTACTATGCAAAGGGTATCTTAGTATATTCGGAATTTTGTAAGCACTGCTTTTAATATTCTTAGCGGGTTCAGGTCTAAAAAAACTTCGAGGGACGTGCTTTGGCACATTTCGCCAAATGCGGTACAAAGTGTGCTGTACTATGGTTTTTATGTTTACCCACAAAACAAAGCTTTTTTGGGGTTTGGTATAAGATAATAATAATATAATTCTTTATTGCATACAGTAAAAGTAAAGTATCATTACGACCGTTTCCCTTTCGGGGTGGTTAGAAACCACGCTTATAAATAAGCGGATTCACATTTAGCCAACTTATAGGCCAATCATGACAAGTGGCAAGCTCGTCGATGTCTCCAGCGTACCAAACTCGAGAAATATCACAAATAAATAAAATAAAATTAATTGTATTTATTTATATTAATAAATATTTTTGTGTCCCGACCAGGAATCGAACACAGTAACTCCAAGTCTAAATCCACGGGCTTAGCCGCTAAACCACGGAGGCAGTTGCATACAAACTATAAAATAATTTATAGGCAAGCATAATATCGTATGGTATTCTCTACCAGCTGACCTTTGGGAGAGTAAGAAATTATTATAAAGGGTGACAGAGTACGAATTAAGAATAATAATAATAATTTAAATCAATTATAAATGTACCATTGTAAGTATAAATAACATACCAATAGATGTCGCGGGAAAATACCTACTAATCATAGTAGAAGAAGAAACCTACTACTATGTTTTGATTGATGACAATTATGTACATACGAGTACCTACTCGAAAAACCTTCGACTTAAGCTCGACAGGCGCCATCTAGTTCAAACATAGCTAAATATAGCCAATCATAAATCTATAGTCAATAAAGTATTTATCACTCAAAAGAAGTGTGTTCGGGCTATCTGTGGAGTTGGACCATTTGACTCGTAGACCCTTATTTAAAAAGCTAAAATTATTAACATTGTTTTCATTGTATATCCTTTAAATAGGAATATTTGTCAATAAACATTCTAATCTCTTTAAAAAATATAATATTTGTAACAAATTTGTACCTAGAGATTATACCCGACTAATCTACCCAAGATTTGTAAGTGAATAAAATACAGCGGAAACTGCCACATAATGTGCATTAGAGTATATAATAAAATTCCTAGAGAGATACGAGAGTTACATATAAAACGTTTTACTATTTAGTTAAAGAAAATGTTATATTGACAACTATTTTTACTCAATAAAAGATTTTTATGCATGCAAATTTTTGACAAGAACAATATTAAATGTTAACTATATATAAATAAATATTGTAAATTAACATCTATTGACATAAGCATATTGTATGCCCATAATATGGGCAGATTGTATCATCATGAACTATAATTAGAATAAGCAATCTACAATAAATAATTTTGAATTTGACACTCACCATCCACTATTTTGATCCTCTCCCTACCCAACCAAATACTGTATGATGTCCTTAATGCAGTCTTGCATGGAAGCTCGTGCCATAAATATGTTGTTTTTAATACTTGCTAATTTTGTTGGAATTCTCGCACCAACTTCCACTGCCTAAAGCTGAGTCTAGAATCCGTTTCTGATCATTTATTTTATTCTAAAATTTCTTTTTAAGTTAAACCAATAGTACCAAAGTCTGCTCCAGATACACGGTAGTTAGTTTGGAGAGGTTCGATACGTATTCAATTTAAATTTGGCATTCAGGTAGGCTCGCTGTTGCAACGCTATGCATCTCAATACAGGATCAAGGTGCAGCCAAAACTGGAGGACTATTCGTAAATTAAACATTTGGATTTGGATTTAATTTTAATAAATATATACCTACATATTTTTAATAGGTGGTAGGCGGACTGATGGTGGTAATTTGCCCAATCTGCCGGGGCGGGGAAGTATCCACCGTTCTTGCTGATAAACCCAGTAAAGTGAATCCACACGTTTCGAGATCAAGCTCGAATTGCCGTCATGCCTGGTCAAGCCGACATAGTATTAGAGACTATAAAGGGGCTGTAACTGCTTTACCTTGGTCAGACTATCCAACTAGACTTAGCCAACATCAGCAAGGAAACTGACAGGTGCATTCAACTAGGATGTTTACAAGTGTTATAAAACGATAGTTTTCAACCAAGGAGCAGAAACGTGGACACTGACTGTGGGTCTCGTCCGCAAGTTTACAGTCGCTCGGTAAGCTATGGGAAGAGCTATACTCTGTATTTATCTGACGGATAGAGTCCAAAATGTTGACATCCGTCAAAAAACCAAAGTTACCGACATAGCCTTCAAAATTTGTAATTTAATTATTTATTATTAGGTGTGCAAACAGATTCCAGTCGGTTGCAAATTTGGGTTCAGTTAATTAATACATGGACTAGACTGGAATCCAAGCAACACACACAACATGCAAATTATAATAATTATTATACAAATTGTAAGACAAATTACACAAATTAAATTCAAACATAATCAAAATTCAATAATAACAATTAAATAATTCCTTACATAAATACAAATACAATTTTGAACAAAATACATACACAACATAGATACAGGTAACATAACAATGATTTAACAAAAGATTGAAGACAATATGAGTCAAATAAGGCAGAGCAGATCTGTGGTAATGGACTTTTTATCCTGTCAAACCTTAACCACTGTCAAAATCATCAATATCAGGCCGCAAGCTAACCACTCTATTGTAGGTGCGACATATTCTTACCAACAACGGGTTTAAGAAAGATGTGTTGTTAATATAGGTACATAGAGAGAATGTATTCGGGCATATTGTTCTGTACCGAATATTAATGTTAATCGACGACAGCAAATATTTTGCGGAAATAGAAGAGTGCTGGATTTTGTGTTAGCACAAAAGGTCATATCTTATGCGACGGTTCTCAAGAGATAGAACCACAAACTTGGATAATCGAGCGGAGTAGTCTCCTATGTCAGCGACAGTGTCCTAAGGCACCGTCTCTAAACCCGTTACAAAAAACGGAGCCCAGATAGGACAGCAATATTTTAATACACTGCGGACGAGGCTGTTAAAGAGAAGGATAGCTGTGTTATGGTTTTTAAATTCCCTAGTTGTTGTTGTTGAAGTTGCAATGGGCTGGACATGTTTGTCGCAAAACCGATGACCAAAGAATGGAAACCACGATCAGAACAGGATCCCCCGCCAGATTGATAGACGATCAGTAAATTTCGGTTGTGTGTGGGGTTTGATTAGGGTGGCAGAAGATCTTTTAAAATTGCGAGCCTTGAGGGAGGCCTACATCCAACACGAGAGACATAGGCTGATGATAATTCATTCCTCCAAAAGGTACAAAAACCTTTTTACTGACGCCTTAATAGAAAACAGTAGGTAAAAAAGTAAAGTAAAGTATCATCACGACCGTTTCCCTTTCGGGGTGGTCAGAAACCACGCTTATAAATAAGCGGATTCACATTTAGCCAACTTTACTATAGGCCAATCATGACAAGTGGCAAGCTCGTCGATGTCTCCGCTGGAGACATACCAAACTCGAGAAATAACACAAATAAATTAAATATTATTTAAATGTGTTTATTTACAATAATATTTTTGTGTCCCGACCAGGAATCGAATCCGGTACCTCCGAGTCTAAATCCACGGACTTAACCGCTAGACCACGGAGGCAGTTTAGTAAACAGTAGGTATTTGCGGTAAATTTTCAACAAAGTTTATTTAAACCAATTAAATTTCAAAGTGAGCAATAAATATTTTTATTTGCAACCTTAGAGGGAATTATACAAAAACCTTATATTTAGACATCGTTTGTTGGGGGACTGTGGAGAGCTATTCAATGGCCATTTTCCTTTCCAAAATTCATAATATAAATGAAAATTTATTCTCTTTGGTAAATAAAAGGGGACGTTTGAAATCAATTTGAGTACTTTTTATTGAGGGCCACATTGTTTTCGTTTGATTATGTAATTACTAGCTGTGTAACCCAGCTTTTCTTGTGTAGTAAAGATTAAAAGTAAAAAAACTAACATTTGGGTTGAAAATGTCTAGATTCACAGTATCGCTGGAAAGGTCATTAAATAGTCGACACATACGGATAATAGGGTTATTATAAGATGATTTTATGGGTACCAATAATAATTTTCCGGTTATAGACGAAATAATAGAAAAACAAAAAAAAAAGATAATGTTAATACCTATATGTTTTCATTTCAGAGTTCAGTTGTGTTATTTCCAATTAATTTCGGTTATAACAATTACTTAAATACAAATTATTGTTTTCTTTTTTCCTGTTAACAATATTATACAATATTTTGTCCACAATCCCAACAGCAAGTTTATAGAATGACGAATGATCGTGATGTATGTGTGCGTGCGCAGCCGCAACGATTGGTCGCCTACGGAGATGACGCGAGTTGGAGGTGTGTACAAGTGCATATGTAGGGCGCGCCCTACTTGGGAGGCGTAGAAAGATCCAGGAAGTCGTGGCATGATTGTTTTTTTAACGCCGCAGCGCTGTTGGATACAAAAAAGGGCTACAAGTTGAAAACGATCGCAGTTGTGCACTTACTATTATGCAGCCAAGGATTCATAAATTGGTTAATAAAGTTCAGTCATGATAATTGGTGATTTTCTTTGAATATAAATAAACTTATAATATCCTTCCATAATTCAAATTGTTTATTTAATCGAAGTTTTTCTTACAAGAACTTATGAATAACGTTGCTGTGCCAATGTCAGTGCGACAGCAATTGTTAGCTCTCAGGGGAATATAATAAAACATGCAACTGTACCATGTCCTTAAATAAATATATAAAAAAAAAACATGCAGACAAATTTGTCTTTTATGTTGTAAAATATATGTTGAATAATTTATGAAAATAACAAACCTAAATCTAATATATATAAAGTATAGACAATTACGAAATAAACTAGGTCATATACTACATACTTATTTAGAGTTTATTGGGTCTTTGTGTTAGTGAATTAATGTGATGTGAGTGAGTGTGTGTGTATGTATGTGTAGTATGTAAGTGTATGGGGATATGTTCGCGTATATTAGGCTGTGTGTGCATGTGTGTATGCATGTAACCGTCCATTATCATTGTACTGTATTGTACATTAGATTTTGTTACCAATCTCTTACCACTATTTTACATTTACCTGAAGTAATGGGATATATGTTGAGGTTGCATTAACGGTATTGTATAGTGTGGAGCATAGTATGTAGTAAGCGGAACTCGCCAGCGGACGATTCGTTGTTGCATACTTTGTTCTTTCTTCGTCTTTCATTTGCGATGGAAGGTACGAAAGAGAGAGAGCATGCTTGATTTCCAACACGAAAAGCTGTCTTATAGTTAAACATTGGATTCGTTAAATAGAAGTACAGTTGGGTACCGAATGGCTTTTGCATAATAACTTTTAGGTTCTTTGTGCTCGCTCAAGACGCAATATAGCGGTGATGCTAGCGACTATACAATATGAAAGAATCGATTGCGCGAGGGCATAGTAGACTAACTTAATATATCTACTGAACAACACACTATACTTATATATCGTCAATGGATATTCCAACCCTAAATTGAAATTGTTGTTTCGAAATTACATTGTTTTTATTTAGGAAGTTTAATAATCTAAAGTTTAGGATTTTTTGAAGTCGTTACTGTCTTTATTAATGTTTATGTTTAAATCACCTATGATTGCAATAGTTGAAAAACTTGAAACGGTGAAAACTGTATCTAAGCTGTTTGTAAAAATTTGTATCCTGTCAAATGACGGCGACCGGTAAATGCCTATGATAGCAAAATCATTGTTACATTTAACAACCAGGCAATTCGCGCCCTTTAATTCCGGCTCATGGATAGTATGCTTTATTTCTACGAATATAAATAACGAGGCCATCGTTTTGATTTGAGTGTGTTGTTTTATATGATTTATAGCCATCTGGAACTGGTATATTAGGGACTTTTGACATCCAGCACAAAACTATAATGTGATATTTTACTATTAACAATAATAGGTCGTCATAATTACGTTGCAAATTACGGATGTTGACATGAAAAAATTTCAAAGAGTGTTTTTACATATCCACGTGACTATTACAGTCTACAGGAGAGCAGTGAAAAGACTGTGGTATACTGATGGATTCAATATCTTTAGAGACTTTATACATTATCGTTTGGTATAAAATAATATTGAACTGCGTGCAGGTTCAGCAGGCTATATACCTATGTAGATATGTTTTATCAAGGTTTGTAATATTTTTGTTGTTTAAGTTTACATAATTTAACAGAAAGGGTCCTATGGTAATTATAAAGTGTATTTTTTATATGTTGGGTAGTGTGGATTTCAAAATACAAGTATATGGTAATAATTCGAATAATGGTAATTAAGTGTATGTTGTGCATGATTTTGTAATGAGTATATTTTGTAGACGTCCAGAAAAATGTAATTGTGTGTTTAGTTTATAATCTCCTGGAATAGTCAAAAGTAGAAAAAGGAAAAGTCAGGTGTGTATACAAGGGCTGTGGTTTATTGAATAGGCATGTATGACAATAATGTATTTTTTAAATTTTGTTTGTGGTAGGTACAGATGTTTTGTTAAATAGTGTTTGATTATATTTGTAGTTGTGTGGGAGATCCAAAGAAACCTAATACTAGTATAGATTAAAATAATTAAACTAAGAATTAACAGAGAAAGCTTTATTACTAAGTATAAAGTATATAATAACTACAAGTGCTCTTAAGTAGGATTAAGAAAAACCGTGCGTGTCCTACTGTGAGCCATTCTGATTCCTGGGACTTTAATTTATTCAGATCAATTTCACTTTCTATGCTAGTATGGTGCTCCTTCTTTCTTGCGGAGATATATTTTACCATGGGATGTCCAGCAGTACGCGAAGCTGAATGTCTTTGCTACATCGCGAGATAAAAAGAAAATTCTTTTCATTTTAAAAGTGAGGTTTTCTGACATAAAGATTGGTGTGTTCGACCCGCTGATTTTTGAAATTATTTGTACCTAGCTTGTTGGATCTGTTCGTTTTATTATATTGCTTATAGTTTTGGAGTATTTTTTCTTTAGTTAGGACTGAGGAAAAATCCACTATAATAGGTTTATATTTTCGTTTTTTTGTGTTTGCCTGTACATGTCCCGGACTTCGTGTGCCTGAATTGGAGTTTGTAGTGTTACTGAGGTTGTTTATTAGCTGCAGTAGTTCAGTTTTGGATTCGCACTTATTGTAAGGAATATTTCTGATTTCGACGCTGAAAGATTTGTTGCTCTTTTCCAAGTATTCAAGTTTATCCTCCAAGATCTGGTTATATTCCATGTGTTTCTTTCTCTCTGTATCGAGTTGGTTCATTTTATCCTTTGCATTCCATCGACAATTATGTGTCAGTATTTTGTTGTTTGATTTCTTTAATGGTAGACAGAAACACATTGTAATTCGATTGCTGTTTTAATATACTCGTACTTTACGAGCATATTTTTCATGTCGGACATAAAATTATTCAATTCATCATCCTGGTAATGTCTTTTCCTATAACGAGATTTGGGGTTGCTACGTCCTAATTTCACTTCGGTATCTGTGAGAGGAGCAGTACTGAGATTTGGGTCGGATCCGGTGACTGATGACTTTACAGATGTAGGTGGTGTTCTTCTTAAATGCATTAATTTTTAAAATTGTAGTACGCAAATAGATTAAATTTTTGGGCAAACACGTATAATAGAAAAGTTGGTATTTCGCTTGAAATTCTCACGCGCAGCGGCCGGTGTCGATGATAGGACGGCAGCACAGGGGCAAGCGTTGTCCTGCTTATACGTGCGTTGCGAGCACGTTTGCCATCTCATACGCAGTGCCACTAGGTGTCGACGATGCGACGACGTTGAAACAATATTACTTACGCCACACTAAGGCGGATATAATCGAGCCTCCGCTTGCTTTATGATCGCCCAGTAATCGCTGTGATTATTTCGTGAAGATTTTTTAAATTGAGTTATTACATTTCCAAATAAATAGATACGTCCACTTCGTGCCGAGGTCCGTGGGGGAGAGGGAGAATATGTTTCCGAAGAGTTTGGCCTACGTTGCAACCAACGAGGTCAAATATAAGATTTGGACAGACAGTAGGGTCGTCCAGCCCTAGATAGCTAATAGGCCTGGGTTATATACATGTTATACACATTCCCCGTTTTCTCTGACAGGATCTTAGCGGGCAACCATTCCTGGTAATTCATGTACTTTTGGTGCATTGATGGGTTGGTGTAACTACTGGGCTCTTTAGCTCTTCCCCAGGAGCTCTTTCCCAGGAGCACTTCTCTAGAAAGTGGTATCCCATTGGGGGGGCCTTGCGCAAGATGAGATACATATATTCTGCAGATGCTTGAAGTGTCCGTTGCCGGCCCGATAAGACACACGTCTAATCAGGTCGACGACAAACTCTTCAATAGTAGGCATCGCCAGATCTCGAGGTATGACGTTATTACGTACGAACCACGGCGCTCGGTAGACCACTCTGAGCGATATGTTCTGCTGACTGTTCTTCGCCAAAAGGTGACGCCAGGCTGGCGCAGCGTACGGATGAACATTTTGTAACTGCTGACCTTTAACCTAAACCGCAAGCTGGAAAAGTTTTTTTTCGTTTATTATACTTGCACAATTCGTGACCCTGGTAAGTGGTGCGAAAGGTCCATGAATGTTAGTTAGCAACTGGAATCAGAAACTCATGACTGAATCACCCGCCTCTGTAGGACAACAAACAGTGTTCCACGCATGATCTGAGATGTGCTTTGAAGAGCAACAGCTTGATTAAAGGCGGAAAAAACCGCTTCACCTTGTTCAGTATTCTGAGCTTTATTGACGCTGTTTTGGTGATGCTCTCAATGTAGTTTCGGTGGTTATGGACTGGGAACCGATTCTCGTGCCTTTAAAATGAATGTCCGCTCGATTTGCTCGAATGAAACTGACAGTTTTCTATAGAGTTCTGTCACTTTTCATTCGAATATTTCGAACCGACACGCAACTCGAAAGCGCCAGAATTAGGCCCCTGAGCGTACCTCTACCCCGAGAATGTTGAAGCTGGGCTGTAAATCCAGCAAGGTGGCCTGAATAGTGGTTAAGGTTTAATTAAAAGGCGTATTTCCACCAAAAGAATGTTAAAGCTGAAAAAAGAGGACGTAAGATAGCTCGGGTCGCCTTTGCCTGAATGACCGCTTTGCATGCCATTTCACCCATTGTTAACGTCCTGTTAATGATGCAGGTCAGATGAAATATTATTTAAAAACATTTATAAATAAAAGTTAAAAAAAAAACAATCCAGTGCTTTATAGATTTATTTAGGTATTAAACGTATTTAACAAAAATCTTAACTTCAATAGAAAATGTAATTTTCATGCTAATAAAGCTTAATCCAAATTTTGAACGACTACGCAACCTTTTTCGATTTTGAAAAGATTTAAACATTGTATAAGAGGTGAACATCGGTTAACTTTTGTTGAAAAGGTGAAGGCGTAAAAATGTAATTCTTTTGATTAAGCACAAAAGAGTTAATCCATTAGCCTTCTAGAAGAATTGAATCCGTTTTCTTTAACCGACTAACAATAGAATCTTTTTCACGAGTTTAACATTTTAACCACAATTTAGTGTAGACAATTTAAATATTTCATTTTTTTTACATTAATGATGTAACTTCGACTTTACGAACAGCATCCCTATTCTGTTATTAGGCGCAAACGTTATTTAAGTGGGGTTAACGTATTTGCATCCCACTTGCTCGCTCGCACAATCGAATATTTTCAAAGATTTATCATGTCTGTGTGAACTTTTGAGAAATGTAGTCTATCAACTTATTATACTATTACCTATATTATTATTAGTATATAATGCGAAAGATGTGGGTAAAAGAGGCCCTGGCAGACCGAGACTCACATATCACGATCAAATAAATAAAATACTAGCTGAAGGTAAATTAAAAAGCATTCGTAACAAAGGGCATGTATGAAGAGGTTGATGAATGTCGATGAAGCGAAAGAGGCATGTCGTGATCGTATCAAATGGCGCTCGATTGTCTCTGCCTACCCCGCAAGGGATTTGGCGTGAAGATATGTATGTGTGTGTATGTATGTATATTATTATTATTTTTGGGTTTATATATATATATATATATATATAATTTTAGTTATAAGATATGTATGCCAATTGTTATTTTTATGTTTAACTTTATATATTTATGTTTTTCTGTATTTTATTCTTGATATTGTTTACTGCATGCTGTGTACAAATGTTAGGTTGGCTAACTTACTACTTATTTATATCACTGTATTATGTTAAATGTTTTGGCTGTTAACTGTTTTTTGTATCTTAATAAGTAAATAAATAAAAACTAATTAGAAAAACTAAAAAAAAAAGAAAAAAAAATATGGTTAATGATCCGATTACGAGATGAAACCGGCAAAAAAGTATGGTATCGTCACGACATGCGCGGTGGTCAGAAACCACGCTTATAATAACACTTTTACACTAGCCAACTTTACTAGCCTATCATGATAACTGGCAAGCTCGTCGATGTCTCTAGCGTACCAAACTCAAGAAATATCACAAATAAATAAAATAAATCGAATAAAGCATCTAACCCCACGGACTTAACCACTAGACTACGGAGACAGATGAATAATCATGTAAGGTCCCAGAAGACCAGGAAGAAGACGCTAGAGAAACTTAAGAAGTGGTTCAAATTAAGCAGCCGATCCTTGTTCAAAATGTACATGATTGTGACCAACCCTTACATGTGCATAGAGCATGGCACATTAGAAAGTAGAAGAAGGCATTAAACTTACGGGTATATATAGATGTCTAAATCCACGGCTTTGACCGCTAGACCATCGAGTCACCCTCTGTTGTAATTAATAATTTTCACTTGTCTTCGCTCAGGAGAAGTTTGAGATCACAGCAGTTCACAAAGCAATATGTTTGAGAACTAACATACAATGGATGTGCCACAATAGCTTATAGCTAAACAGTCCATAAACCCTCTGATGTATTAGAATTTGCTAAGAAAGTTTAGCAATTAGTCAGTGCATTCATGTTGGTACTAATTTTGATAGTTAAGGTCAGACGAGCCAATTTCCACAGAGATAAGCAAGACTACCCCATATTTCTGAATATTATCATTATTTTAGATTGTGTTGAGTAGATAAATATTCATCATAAGAAAGAGACAGACATATCGTCGTATAAGTTCCGTATGTTGTTCGATAGAAAATCTATAACAAGGATTTTATACAACCGATGAGTCATTATTGCTTAAATAATAAAAAAAAAACATTGTGATATTCCTCGAGTTTGGTCGGTACGTCTTTAACAGTCGGATCCATTAAGAACCGAGACCTACTCAAATCTTCCCAACTATGTAAAATATACAAAGAGACGATTTTTTTGCGTGGATGATGGATTCGAGTTACATTGTGATAGAACTTAAGCGACGATATTGTGTTCTCTTCTCCCGATGGATGATGAATGAGGTGATAGGGAAGGCAAAGGGTCTAGCCCATACAGCCAAGTCTGACGTAATATATCTTTCTTTTTCATGAGTTAATGAGGTCATCATCAAATTCCAGATGCTGCGGAACATTTGTCATAGATTTACAACACCATCGTTCCCTTGCCTCGAAGAGCATGTTAAGCCGTCGGTCCCGGTTCTACTTATACCAACTTGTGGAATCGTTAATAAATTGTCATTAAAATTGACATCAGATCCTGGCCAACCCGTCAGGCCAGCGTGGCAAGTGTTGGCCTAATTCTCCCGATATATGTTCTGGAAGGCCCATCTCCAACAGTGGGGTCTAGTACGCTGTGTTCTAGGAGCTGTAATGAATGAGGTATATATTACATCAAAAAGTAAAGTATCATCACGACCGTTTTCCTTCCAAGGTGGTCAGAAACCAAGCTTATAAATTATAAATATAAAAGTTATAAGAAGCAGATTCACATTTAGCCAACTTTACTATAAGCCAATCATGACAAATGGCAAGCTCGTCGATGTCTCTAGCATACCAATTTCGTAAAATATCACAATTAAATTAAATTATTATTTATTTAAATTAATAAATATTATTGTGTCTCGACACAGGAATCGAACCCGGTACCTCCGAGTATAAATCCACTGACTATACTATTTAATCTTGGAAATTATACTGTATAACCCAGTAATTAAATCCACGGTACGGCGTAGGTCTTCATAGTATTTGTACATACATTGTAAGTAGATTATCCTATAATAACGACCTATTAAGTTACTGGCATAGAATATTACTATTTTGTTTGTAAAAATTCGTATATATTTTGATTTTTTTTCGCTCGCACAATTTTCAAAACTTGAATTACATATTTTTACATACTTACTGATACCCAATTTTAGACAATGAAATACAGCAAATATATATTCCATAGATTTGTGGCAGTGACTACGAAAGAGTTGGAGACAAATGCAGAATGATTTGAGGAGACAGAAGAAGACAAATTTCTAAACATTTTTTTTGTTATTTATTTATATCTTTATTGCAGTATCTACAAAGGGCCGCTAGGCATTCTCCAGCAGCCAACCTATTTCAATTCCATGGATTCACCGTGCGGGTGCCGAATCCATCGTGTGTGGGTAAGAGATGAAAAAAATGGTGACTCGGGCTTGCGATCAACAATAGGCTGGTTTAAAAAGAAAGCCTCCTTTTTTATTTTATTTAAAATCGTTATTGCACTATGTACAAAAGGCGGGCTTATTGCGGTAATAGGTGCAATACATAATACAGTTATGTTAAATATTGAATTAATTAGGTTCTAGATAAAAGGATATTTAATAGGATTAAGGATACTTAATGTATTACATACTAAACTACATTTAAAATACATATACTACATACAATATACACACCTACATATACTTACTACATACAATGAGTACCTACTTCAATTTAATTTAATTTGATGTTAGGTTCGGCTCAATTTTAATTTAAGTGCTGTCTATAAAATAAAAATCATTTTGGCTAATGTATAACAAAATTCCTATCGTCAAATATGTATTAATTTAATGCTGTGATTTTGTAAAACCAATAAATATAAAAATAAACTACTTTTGTAGGGAGCTGTTGTAGTAATGCAAGTAGAGCATTATTTTTAGGATATTGTAACCTAATGACTAATATGAGTATATCGTTGCTTAGGGTAGGTATATTAATTTTTATCTTTATTTTTATTTATTTTTTTATTTAAAAACTTTATTGCACATAAATTACAAAGGCGTGACATAATGTCGCTTGACATTCTCTGCCTGTCAGACCTTCGGGACAACGAGAACATTTATGTGAGGTAGGTGCAACATATCAATTAAAATTAAATATATTAAAAATATACGTCTATAAAATATTATTTATTGCTTATAATAAATATTTATTAATAAAATTACATACGAATTCATACACACATACATATATAAACTACATAAATTAGGTACTACATACTTAATGATAACCGATGATGTAGGATAATAATAAGCAACAATCAATGAAAATTTTATGAAAATTATGAACCCAAAAAGTGTCTGTAAACTAATCTTTTAAATATAGCTCTGTTTGGAGCATCTTTAACCTCCGTCGGTAGGTCATTCCATAGCCTTGCAGCCACAACTGCAAACGACTTGGACATAAAAGCGGAGTGGTGAGAGGGGATAGCAAAAGTAGTATTAAAGGAAGAGCGAAGAATTCTGTCATGATGCGAACCAAGCAAAGTGAAGCTGTCTTTAAGGTATTTGGGGGTCACAGGATCGTATAATATGGAGTATAGTAAGCAGAGCACTCTGCTATTTCTCCTACTGCGAATATTTAACCACTTCAGCTTTTCGCGAAATGGAGAAACGTGATCGTATTTACCTACTAATTACTATTTAATGTGATTTTTGAACAATATTTTGAGCTGCATCTAAATCTCATCTTAACCGGTAGACCACGGAGGCAATTACTACGTAATGTAACTCTATTTTTAAGGTTTTCTCTATCAAAGCTGTTAATGTGTAATAATTTACGGTTATAAATTACTTTCTTTTTCTAAAGAGAGGTTCGCCCCTTTTCCAAATTCCTCTCCGTCTTAGACTTTGACGCGATAAAGCCTTTGGCAAGATCAAAGTATTTTGAATGTTCTTTTAAAAAAGGATAAATTCTCCCAGCCTGGTCTAGCGGTTGAGACCGTACATTTAGACGCAGAGGTACCGGGTTCGATTTCTGTTCGAGACCATAGAAATATATTTAATTTTGTAACATATTTTTAGTATAGTACACTAGACATTGACGAGATTAACTTGTCATGGTGGGACTATAGTAAAGTTGGATAAAATGGAACCGTTTCTTAAAAATAAAGTGTAGATTACGGTCGTGATGATACATTATTTCCATAAAAAATGGTAAGGCATTAAAATGTAATTCAAACCTTTAATTTAACCAATTAATTTAACGATAGCTTTTAGCGTTCTCGTACTGCCGGCGATTAAATAAATTACTTTCACAGTTAAAAAAAACAATTTTGTATTATTTTGTAACAGGTGTATTTGCGTTATATTAATTTGAAGGGCACTTAATTACTTTACAAAATTACCGGAAAGTTTTCGTGAAGTTACCAATAATTATTTTCCGTAATAGATATTGTTATAGAATTCCGAAATATTCGGTTAATATAGGGAATTCTAATTATATTATATACTTATTAATATACTGTATATATGTATATTTTTATGACTTAATAAACGATATTAATAAATATTAACAAAATTACTAATAGTAATATTAAACAAAGGATTAAAAAAGTTAATTATTATTATTATTTAGAATACTAATAATATTATATACTTATTGATATACTAACATACTGTATATATATTTTTATGACTTTTTAATAAACAATGTATTAATAACTTTTTTTTTTAAATATAAATAAATTTTACTAAATATTCATTCCTTTTTTTTCCAACAAAATAAAAAGCGAAGAAGAATAAAATAATAATAAACCATGAGGTCCTTGGTGTTTAAAATCAAACATCTCATTGAGACAACTAGGAAAATAATAGAAAAAGTTACTGGAGTTACTGGTCTTAAAATTATTTAAAAAAAAAATGTAAAGCTGTGCAAAAAGTGTTCTAGGTACTTTTAATCCAGAAATTTTCGTGGGTAGAGATTTTTTTATGTGTGATCAATATTTTGTACTATATTTTAATAATATTTTATTTTTCTTTTCTAAATCTATTAAAATAAACTACGTGAAAAAAAAAACATCTGTCAAACCAATTTCGATAAGAATAACACTTTTGACAATGGGCACTTACCCGCACTGTAAACACTAAAGGAGGCTCCGCAGGCCTTTATCAATTCACCGGAGTTTTCATTCCAAACACTTGAAAATATTTACTTTTCCCGCCCACGACCGAGTCGAAGGGCGCGCGTCCGCCCTAGCTGATGTTGAGAACGCTACTGACTGAAGCCAACTAGAAGCCTGACTAGCGCCCGACCCCGTAAGCCACATTTATACGCATGCAACTTTAAGCATAGGTATTCTATTATTTTCAGTGAAAACTTTCAATAAATGAGTTTGATTTCAACTTGAAAATTATTAAAAACCAGTTGTTTATTTAGTACACACAGCAATACCTACATATATGTACGAGTATTATAATACAAAATGTAAGTAATTAAAACTACTTAAAAATTAAATTTAAATAAAATATAAACTAAACGTAATTTAAAAAAAAAATACTCTCTTCAGGGATTGTCCCATGGTGACTGGCAACATTTCCCCTCTTTATAACGAGGCTTATACGTTCGCAAAATTGCCAGCTTTCCTGTCTTCAGACTTTAATTTATTTTTTATTCGAAAAAATATTGCACCATAGTACAAAAGGTGAGGCTTAATGCCGTTAGTCATTCTCTGACAGTCGACCTAAACGACCTAAATCTAGGAGTAGGTGCAAAAATTATTTCATTTTTTTTTCCGTTAGCCATTTGGACAACTCCTTGGCCAGACGTTTAGCTGAGAAACCTGTACCAAGGTTGTTGTATGAGGTTCTCAGCAGACACCGGATAATGTGTCTACACATATCGCATCCCACGCCAGGGACCTACGGTCACCGTTCGGGTCTCTTGCCATCGCAATCCAGAGAAGCCCTTTGGATGATGTCGTTGAGAGCAGCGTGACGAGGAATGCGGCCAGCACTTTTAGCGCAAGAAACAAACAAGTTAAATTAGGATATCTAATTAGAAAACTAAGTGCCGGCAACTGAATGCTAGAGAAAGGCAAATATTAGATAATTTTGGACGCTAGATAATGTTTAATTGAAATATATTTTTAAAGAGTGTGGCACAGTCACCATACTAAAAATAGCTTACTCCAAATCGTTACCTATTCGGAAATAATACGCAAATTTGAGGTGATCCAACTGGTTAAGAGGCCGGACGCTCAATGTCAAACTCAATGTCGCGTAAAGAGCCGTTAAAATTATAAAAACTATGCAATATATATAAAAATGATGCAATTAAAAATCGTCGGTTAATGACATCGATGTATATAGATAAGCCTATTCAATACAAAACGCACTCTTAAAAACGTGCCGCTTGCTTTGTGTACCTACCAACTTTGGGGGGCAATTCTCAAGCAAGGATAATGCCACATGCTTTATTCATCGGAAATTATATCACAATGCATACAAAAAGACTAGTTTTACTCGATATAAATATTAATATTAGGCGCTCTCGACGCTTGCTATCTCGCGACTGTTGGTGCAGCTACATGACTTCGATTGGTTTTACGGGAACGTTTTTATATCAGTGAGGGCCTATCTATATACATCGATGGTTAATGATTAAATTTTAAGTTGTACATCGAAAAGATCAGTCTTTAGCAACACAATGTCATTGAACTATACTACTATCACGATGAGATATTAGCAGTAATATAAACTTCTCATTACCTAGAAAGTAATTTTTAGTTGCTTACGGCAGTAATGTTTTGTCTAACATAAATATGGATTATTACCTGTTACGGTCCAACCATTATTACCAATTTGTTTAGCATATATATTTTTTTATTGATTGTATTGATTTTATTACTATTGACTATATCCAGATTAGACAGTGGGGTCGTCCAGATCGTCGTGGACATCTAATAGGCCTGGGTTGAGGCTGGAGACATTCCTTAGTTCTCCCTGGCAGGATCACAGGGATCACAGCGGGTAATCAGGGTCATTCATGCACTTTTAGTGCTGGACACTGTTACTGGTATAACAGCGCCCGTGTGGCTCACGAACCCAGGTGGTGTGGGTTTCTGGATCAGTAGTTTAAGCGCAAACATAGATAGACACACATACATACAGACAAAGTATTTTCACATATATAATATTAGTTTGACAGACAGACAGATGAACAATGGGGTCGTCAAGGCCCGGATGCCTAATGGGCCTGGGATGGGGATGGGGACATTACCCCCGTTACTTGTATAACAGCACCCGTGTGGCTCACGAACCCAGGGGGCTAGGTTCGACTGCGTTAGCTTTCCTTCGGGAGTACTTCTCTAGGAAGTAGTCTCCCGTTGGGGAGCCGTGCGCAAGACGGAGATATTCTGGAGATGCTTGAACTGTAAGCTGTTAGTCCGATAGAACATACGTCAGGCCAACGACAAACTCCTCAATAGTAGACATCTCCAAATCTCAAATATACAATATTAAGTACCTACGTTACGTTAGCAAATATTCAGATGTGACACCTTGTAGAAACCGCTCACGTTTGCCCCGTGCTAGCCCGTAGCCCATTACGTCGTCATTAGGCCGACATAAAAATATAAAAACGTGACAGGATTCAACAAATTGTTACATTAAAAATATTTTAACTTTCATTGTAATTTTAGATTTTGATCTTATTAAGTCTTGCCAAAGAGTAAAGGCTTCGCCATCTTTGCCGGATTTTTGCCATACTTAGACCGAATATCCGATTTTAATGAAATGACTTATTAACTGCCTCCGTGGTCTAGCGGTTAAGTCCGTGGATTTAGACTCAGAGGTACCGGGTTCGATTGCTAGTCGGGACACAAAAATATTTATTAATGTAAATAAATACAATTAATTACTATTTAATTTATTTGTGATATTTCCCGAGTTTGGTACGCTAGAGACATCGAGGAGCTTGCCACTTGTTATGATTGGCCTATAGTAAAGTTTGCTAAATGTGAATCCGCTTATTTATAAGCGTGGTTTCTGACCACCCCGAAAGGGAAACGGTTGTGGTGATACTTTAGTTTAGGTACCTAAGTATGTATTATCATTATATTATCTAATTAAGCCTATAATTGCAACTACCTTTCATTGTTTGATTGCTTTTGTTGTCCCGAAGGTTTGACTGTCATTGAATGCCTAGCATTAAGTCCGCCTTTGTACTTTGTGCAATAAAGATTTAAATACATAAATAAAAAGGGTTAATGGTTTTGAATTCCTCTTGCATCCAATACAATCAAAGATTTATCTAGTCTGAGTTTACTTTTTAGAAATGTACTCTATTTCTTTATTTATTAAAACATAATTGCACAATATATACAAGGGGCGGACTTAATGTCGCCAGACATTCTCTGACAGTCAACCTTAGGGACACTAGAACATTAAAGACGTAAGGTAGGTGCAATTAAAGAAATATAATTAAGGGCATGTTGAACATATTTTCACTTTTATGATATAATTCATAATAATAATAATAAATATTTCCAGACAAGTCACACAGCGCTATCTAGTTTCCGTGGTAAGCTACGAGGCTTGTGTTACGGAAACTAGATGGTTGATAAACTACATATTATACTTTTTGTTTTTTTGTAAATATATACATATTATACATATAAACACCCAGACCGAGACAAATTATACAATGTACAACTTGCCCCCGGTGGGAATCGAACCCACGACCTCCCGAGTTCACGGCAACGTTTGTTACCACTAGACCACGGAGGAGGATAATTAATAATGCACTTTTCCTCTGTGCTGTGAGTCGTGCCTATCTTTTACAATCTATTAAGAAGTACTACCAGTAGTTCGAATGGATATCCGCTGAAGACGCGTCCGTCGACTCTATTATTAATACCTACATGTGATAAGTAGGTACCTATTACAACTTAAATAATGTACAATAAAGAATTTAAATCATCAAATTACTCACACTCAGGTACTTTGTAATCGTTCTATAGTTAAAATTATTATTTCTAACAGATGATTGTTCATTCTAAAACATAAATAGTTTATGGCTGCCACAAGTGTTAGAGCAATTCTTTTAGGTTAATATTTCTAATACTTGAACGCAGCAGGGATGTGAACAATACAATATGAATGAAATAATAAACAGTTGTGTAATTTTCCATTTATTTATTAAAGTGTCACCAAAACAGTTGAACATTAATTCTATGAGTAATACATAATGCTCTCCTCGTTCCGAATCAAGCTCAGAGCGTTTAGAATGAATATGATACTAACAGTCGTTCCGAATCAAATATCACGATTTGCATGCTCAGAGCGTGATACCAATTCGGAACGGTCTAAATCATATTTTCATTCATAACATGATAGTTTTTTTTTAAATGTATGGAAAATAAATTGCGGATTCCACATCTTTGAGTATGAATACTAACAAAAATATATCTCTCGGTTTATTCATCTTTATATGTGTAAAGTTTAATATTATTAACTTAATTTGGTCTTTTAAAATAACTTGCCGTGTTACAGACATTTTTTTTACTTCCTACTTAAATATTAATAATAGATTTGTTTTAGAAGTAATATACAAACAGTATAAACAAAATACAATATTAAATAATTTTAAAGAAAACCTAATATTAAATAAATTTGAAAATGGCGCGCGACATGACAAAAAACTGACAGCGCTCAGAGCGATCTACCTCGATATCGTGAGCAATCTAACCCCGAGGAATAACGTCATTTGTGACGTCACATAGCTTTGGCAAAACAGTTTATACACGTCTCGGAACACCTTTAAGCGTGCTAAGGTTACTATTATCGTGTCTTGGAACGAGGGGACTACATGATGCATATATATATAACGATAACGACGAAGGCTGTTCTTTGCAGATATTCATTCGCTATCATGATTAGTAAAATAATTAATTTGTTATCTGACGAAACCGAGTGTACCAAATGTATGAAATGGTGAATAAATAAATGAAATGAAATAAAGAATAATACAAAAATGAAATATATAGGCCGACGCCTTAACGTGCTCTCCAGTGCACGGGAACTGTGGTGTAGGTAATCTATGAAAAATGTACGTAAGAAAAGTATTTCTTATTGGTACATGCCGGGGATCGAACCGCCAACCTTTTTTTTTTGGATTGGTAGGTAAGCGTTCTTACAACCGAGCCACCACCGCTCATGTCACATTTAATTTATTCAATGAAATATATATATTTTTTTAAATATACAACATATCTTGCCATAAATGTTTTTACAAGGAAAACATCGTTTTTATTTATTCTATTATAAAACATGTATTACTGCAGTGTGCGTATGCAGTATATAAATTATTAGATTAACATTTTCAAAATTATCTCCATTGGCCTCAAAATTCGTCACTGATAATCTAATCGAATTTTTTAGAGACTCCGGAATAATCATGGCGTTCTGAAAGAGACCATAAGTGGATTAAGATCGGGACTAGATGACGGCCAGTCTTCACCTCTGATGAAGTCAGAAAAGTTCAATTCAAGCTACAGTTTTTTTTTATACTAGCACGACATGTGACCTTGCGCCCACCTGATAGTAATTGGCGCGCAAGGTCCATACATGTAAGCAACTGGAAACACCTTTAAAAAAAAAACTATGCCGGCTTGACTAGGCATGAGGGCAATTCGAGCCTGAACCCCAAACGTGTGGATACATTTTGCTAGGTATATCGGCACGAACGGTGGATACTTCCCCGCCCCGGCGGACTGGGCAAATTACCACCATCAGTCCTGTATTTGTTGTTCTTGTTGAAAGTATGTGCCATTTGCAATGAATAATTTCAATCATCTTTAATCAATTTGCAAAAAATAATATTGATATTTTTAATGTAACCGTATTTATGGCCAGACTATGTACGTGTTTACCTTCATATGTATTATTATGTATAATGTTAAAATTTCAAATAGTTATATGCAAGTCGGAGAGGGTATTTGGCGTATAAATATTTTTAAAGCCATTGAGAAATGTTCATATATGAAAATACAAACTAGTAGATACAGTTTAAAAAGAAGATTATAAAATTAAATAAAAAATACGAGTAGGTATCTAGTATACTAAGTAAAAATAAAAAAAAACACATTAGAACTAAAAAAACAAGAAAAACATGCAACAACAACAATAAGATCATGCGGTTTCGAAACAGGAAATATAATAAACATGAATTATGATATGCAGTAAAATGACATTTTGTTTTTTTTTTATCATCTAATTGTTAATTTTCCTCACCAAGCTGTAATCCGAGATTGTTTTTTTATTGTAATTATAATATTGAGACAGACAATTTGAGCTTTTGGCAAAATGTAAAGCTTTATACGCTTACAAACATCTACAAGCTCCAAGACTCTACAAACATTAGGCTGGCATTTGGAAGCGATTTACATGCTTGTGAGTGTATTCCGGACAGACAAGAATGCCGGACATCGAACTTGTTTCACGGTAATCACGCATGGTTTAACTTATTTTTATTTTAAATGCAAGAGTCAAAATAGAATAAAAGTGGTGGATGTCGGATTCCAGATACATTGTTCATTATGGTAACATTCTAAAAAGGATATAATGTCCTCGCTCGACCAGTCACCAATTTTGAAATTTACGAGACAAACTATACAAACACCACCATGTAATGCGTCGCAAGGGCCCTTTGATTTGTGTTCAAAACCCTGACAGGATCGGTGACAAGCGTCTCGAAGCTCACGCAAGACAAGCCAGACATCCTGTTACACATTTGTGCTTGTGGATGCTTGCCGAGGCTTAACAAGCGCGTAAAGCTAGCATTAAGTTCATATTTTTATTACATCATTTTTGACCACAGTTCTCCTAGTCTTATTTCAGGCCTCAGTTCTACAATAATCATTACATTACAGCCCCTAGAACACACCGTCCTAGACCTCCACTGTTGGAGATGGGCCTTCCAGAACATATGTATATCTGGAAAATTTGGCCTACACTCGGTACGCTGACCAAGACGGGTTGGCGAGGAATATGAGTACGTTTATTATTAATCATTAAATAAGGTAATATAGAATCATTTGTATTTCATTTTTATAAGTACTTACAATTTATTATATTACATGTAACTTAATTAAATACAAAATAATTGAGCTTGTTATATAATAGATATACAAATTGTCACTTTAATGGCAAGAACAAATTTTAGAGCTAAAACACACTTGAATTTAATTTGTTCTGCGATAATTATAATTATTATTAAAATTAGTATTGCACTTTATCTAAAAATATGTACAAAGGCGAACCTACAGCCATTTCGGCTTTTTCTACCAGCTAGAGAGAGAGTGAGACAGTATATGTGGGGTGCAATTCTAACTAATAAACTACTTAAATAGATAATGCAAATGTGTGGGTGGACACTCCGAACTTCATAGTAGAATCCGTCTAAAGACTACCGGCCTAAGAACTAAAAGCACGTCTATTTTCATATAAAAAAACTATGTGCTTTACCAACTACAGACAAAGTCACGGAGGTCATGTAGCTGTTCAGATATTTAGCGTAAAGCCATCGATTGCAACTTCACAAGCAGCCCTATTCTGTTAATTAGTCGCAAACGTTATTAGTGGATTTAGTTATTACTTCAGAGCTTGCGTCATAATTACAAAATATTATTCAATTCTCAACTCTATAAGCGCCCTTGGCCTTGACAGCGGCCGTGAAATATGAACTTTAATAGCCTGATATACATATATATATAGTTAACGGATTCCATTTTATAACGTTTACGCTTAAGTAACAGAATAGGGCTGCTGATCTTTCTGTACTGAATTGTATTTGTTTGTAGGCACTCGTTTTAATAACCCCTCCAGTTTTATATTTGTTTATTTTTTACGATTACTTTAACTTTAGTTTAATTATTTTTGTATTTCATTTGTGGTAACTTTTAATTGGCTTTTGTGTTTCCATTACTATCATCATTATTATCTTTACGTTTTTATTAGTCAAATACAAATTCAAAATTTAAAATTCTTTATTGTATAGATTGCTTATTCTAATTACAGTTGTATGTACATGTCATGATGATGCAATCTGCCCGTATTATGGGATGTATATAGATATTTATTTACAATATTGATTTGTATATAGTTTATATTTAATATTGTTCTTGTCAATTTATTGGAAAACAATGTTAATGTCAAAATTTGCATACTAAAAAATATTTTATTGAGTAAAAATAGTTGTCAATAAGATTTTTTTTTAACTCAATAGTAAAACGTTTTATAGGTAACTCTCGCATCTCTCTAGGAATTTTATTATATACTCTAATGCATATTATGTGGCAGTTTCTGCTGTAATATTCACTTACACATCTTGGTTACACATCGTTAGTTATCCTGTAATAAATAAATAAATAATCGCGGTATCGTGCAACTATTACACATCTCGTACACTATCCCAATTCTACTAATAGTTTCAATTCCATTTAATTTATTTTATTCTAACGTTAAATGCTGTCAAAACATGTTTTGGTATTTACCTACTGATTCAATTTCCATAAGTGGAAATAAAATAAAACTATTAACTAATCTGTATTTTACTATTCGCTGCAGTTTAGTTATTATTTCAAACCCGTATTTTTGTAATAGTTTTAAAATAAAACGAAAGTACTACACACATCAAAAAAGTCTAGGGATCAAGCATGTTTATGAGGATTTCTTGTGATTGAGATGTGGCTTTGTAATAAATTTATGATTTTATAAATTTATATGGATCCTTTTTGGTGCATTTCATAATTTAAAACAGGAACTGTCAATCAAATTCGAGTAAAAGATGAAAATCAGCTGTCAATATTTTCCCTATAAAAACATAAGACGCATTGAAGACATTATTAGTGCTACTGTTTCCCTACTACTGATTAAAACCAACGTTATTATGGAGCGGCGACGTCATTTAAGCAGGGAAGAAATGATCAGAGCCGTGGGAATGATAGAAGCTGGTTCCCGGCAACGTACTGTGGCTTTAGCTCTGAATACAAGTCAGAGTGTTATCAGTCGACTTTGGACACGTTACCGAACCACTGGTACCGTGGCTGAGCGCCATGGAGGACGGTATCGCTGCACCACACGGAGACAAGACCGATACATTCAAATCACAGCTCGAAGAACTCCAACAATAACCGCCATGATGTTAGCCGTGAGCCTTCATCGCTCTTCAGGGAACTTAATTAGCGACCAAACAGTCAGAAACCGCTTGCATGAAGTGAACCTTCATTCCCGAAGACCGCTACGGGTACCACCTATCTATAGCAATGCACAATCGTAGGACTCGATATCAATGGGCTCTTGAACACAGAAATTGGACAGAAGAACAATGGCGTTTCGTGTGCTTTTCTGATGAGTCTCGTTTTGGTATGAGGCCGGATACAAGACGTATACGACACTGGAGAACCCCTGGACGCCAACAGCGATTAAAATCCTGCCAGGAAGTCCATCCTTATAGTGGTGGAACCATCATGGTATGGGCGGGTATTTCGATCGGCGGAAGAACTGAGTTGATTTGGATCAGAGGCAACCTCAACGCTCAAATTTATGCTGAGACGGTTGTATCAGACGTCATCGATCCTCTACAAGTGCATATCGGTCCCTTATTTCAGTTAATGCATGATAATGCACGACCGCACACCGCAAGAGTTGTAAGACAGACTCTCGCCGCAGCTAACATCAATGTCCTGCCCTGGCCTGCTCAGTCGCCAGACTTGAACCCGATTGAGCATGCATGGGATATTCTTCAGAGAAGAGCTCTGCCGAATATGGAGGGTATCCAGTCGCAAGAAGACCTTTTTTTGTTGTTGCAACGAACATGGGCGGCCATTCCACAGCGTGATTTGGATGAACTCATTTTGAGTATGCCAAACCGATGTTCTTGTGTTGTTAGTGTTCGCGGTAGAAACACGGATTATTAATTGTTTAAGTTACCCAATAAAATTAAAAAAAAAACTGTTATTTCAGTCTTTTTTTCGAACTTTAATGTTAGTGGTTCAAATGTCAAAAATCCCTTTATTAGGAAAATGGCAATTTTTTTTACTAATGCAAAGGTGACTTGGTTTATCGTTACTGTAGACAAACGAAAACATTTTATTTGATCAATCCTTAAAGAAAATTTTAATGAATATCAATCAGGAGAAAAGTTATTGCAAAAATATATGTTGATCCCTAGACACTTTTGATGTGTGTATTTACAATAATATTTATTTTTGAAAATCACTTTTAGAACTAAACATAATTAGATACTTGTACTAAATTTATTATTATATAAACAGTTATAAGCTATTTGCTGTTTTTAAAATAGTTCTGGCTTTAAAATAATTTGTAACACATTCCATTCAATTTGTTTTGCGATCCGACTTTAGTTCCACTTTGTAGATAAGTAAAATACCGTACGGGGACAAAAACTAAAGTGGTATCAGGAAAGAATGTAACTTAAGTTTGATCGACACAAAATTAGCAGAATTGGGGTGCAGAACCAAGAAAGTGGTCAATCAGTTTTGAGAAACCTTTCTTACTGTTTAAAATATTGCTAAGGTCGAATGACCGTACTATTTTTAAGTGAAAATTAACCTTATTGTTAGATAAAGTATAAATAAATCTCAACCGTAAGGTGGTAGACCACTTACTTGGCTGACTGTACTTAACACATTAAGCCGGGCGCCCACAGCCAACTTTTGTCTCCTCAACTAATTTATCTGTCACAAAGAGGCACGTAGAGAATTTTAAAAAAGAAGTGACAAAGGCAAAACATTTGCTGAGCAACTTAGTAGCTTTTAGGCGATTGCAATTTCTATTTTAGATATGGATTTTGTAGGTGCTGCTTGTGGACTGATTATGTTGTGCAACTATCGCTTAATGTGCGCTTTATGATAGTATCATATAGACGACTCCTAGGCAACTATCGCGTTGAATTTAAACGTGCCGGGCCATGGAAATTTAAAAGTTGAAAACACCTATAATATCCATATTGTTTAAGGCCCGAACAACTTTACGACACCAAATAATTACAAGTGTGTTCTAGCTCTTATATTTCTATCCCCGCGTTCGTTTCATAGCATTACCAACATTTCGTAGCAACTTCATAAACCAGCGCGAAATGTCGTTTTTGTTAAGTTATAACACTTTTTTTAACAATGCTAACATTTCTTAAATAAAACGAGCGGTAAGGCTACTTTTTGACAAGTATTTTCGTTCATGTTTTATCATACCATGGCATCCAACGCACATGATATTATTACGGTTTGAATTTATTACATAAAATCGTTTAAAATATCTTGTAAACAAATATAATAGAAAACTATAAAGTATATAAAAATGGTAAAGAAACCATTTTATAGTTAATGACATCTGTTAAAAAGTACTGACATACGAAATTAGCATCAAATGTTAGAATTTTCATTAAACGAACGACTTCTGCTAAAAAAGTGGTATTTTCATGCTAACATTTCTTAAAACGAACGCGGCCTAAAGCTCTACGAGTATTCATAATCTTTGTCATGATAGCTTTGGCATGTATGTCGAATGTATGGCAAGTTTATTTTATCATTAATCTAGTTTTAATAATAATTATCAATTAAGTTAATATGTCACTATAACATTGGTCCTAGGTGACAAAGCAAATGGTTTTCTGGTAGGCCGAGGATAGTTTAGCCAATTGCACAATCTTACTTAGGTATAAATAAATGAATAAATTTAGTAAGTGTATTTGGATTGTATTATTATGGAATGATACTCTGTTTAATCAATTCTTCCAGTACATGATTAATAATTCTTAAATCATTTTCATTATATAATTAATAATAAATGTTATCTTTAAAATGTTAATTACTTAACACGTTGTTTTTTTAATAATTAAATAATCCTTATTCGATATATTCTAAAATTACTGCTAATCAATTCACTTAATTCCTTGCTTCATGATAAATAAATTACAAATATTTTAAATGTAGCTGGCAGCGTTTCTGTCGCTGTACATAGTAATGTTAAGCACTACGGGAGTATCACAAACCTATCTTTGGGTTCCGTGGAGCTGCCGTACTTGTCAGATGCCAAAAATACCTGGTCGCAAAACATTGGGACATCCTACCGGTTTCAAATTTATCAAAATTTCCACAACTATGTGTCGAGCCACTCTGCAAATTGAAAAACATGAAAGAGTGGGCTCGCCTAATGGGCGTCTTCACTAGGGAGTCGGATTTAGGTTAACAGGTTGATCTTTACTTAAGTAATAAATAAGTACTAAAAATACGTTCGAGAAACTGGCTGTACATATCAGTACAAATTTGATAAAATAAATTAATAGACGACAAACCCCAAGTGCAGTTTCTTTTATTGACAAGAATGATAGAAACATTGGGACTTACATGATACTCAGGTAGGTTGTTAAAATATGTTTTTATGTATATTATGGGATGTAGTTAGAAATACGGAAATTCTCATAACTTAACATAAAATTTAAAACAAAATAAGTCACTACAGATTCCTTTGACTTATCTTCATCTTGTTGTGTTTAATATATTCCGTTGAAGATCAGATGGTCTGTAATTTGGCGATGACGCTGGGCAAGTCAGGCTGATCTTGAGATACTGAGATATTTCTGAAACAATATTAAAATATTTTATTATACTCTCTCAGTGGGCTAGCGGTTGACACCTCTATTCTAAGACGTTTTCCTTAACGGCTTCCCTTCAACCATTCCTTCTAGCTGTCAAAACGAGTTCCCAGAAGGGATCCTTAAATCGGCTAAATCTCCAAACCTCGAATAGCATAAATGTTACCATTTTAAATATGTCCAGTAATACAAGTTATATATAATTTACTCTATAAATTAATAATATAATTGGTTAACACTACGGCCAGTCAAGTGGCATTTTACCGGCGAAATCACAACAAAAAAACCGTGCGCGTTATTGCGCAGAATTCTCTCCATTATTATTGAGCAGATTGAAGAATTGTTTTATGCTTTTTTTTTAGATTTTTAATTCTATACAACGGGCTTTTGCGGTTCCATAGAATTATATACTCATTCACAAACTGCATTGTTATGACATCGGACCACTTTCCCGCCATATTATTGAACACGGAGTACTACGAACGAACATAACACATCTTGGATCAGCTCACTTATGCATTACGTTAAATTTTACTGTTTATACCACGCCAAGTGGCGAGTGGAGTGTCACGGGGGGATGAAGGAGTGACGGTCACTTGCACAAAAAAAAGGACGTTCTATTTGAATTCACTTGAAAGTCAACTTAAAGGCCAAATTGATTCGTCACTGTCCGATCGGTTCACACCACTGTCCTTGCCAACTTTGCTAAAAGCTTGACCAATGTAAACCGAGCATGAGGCCTCTAGCGTATCAAACTCGAGAAATATCATAATATAAATTATTGTGTCCAGACCAGGAATCGAATCCAGGTCTAAATTAACCGTCTAGATTACGTAGGCAAGGGATTTTTAATAGTTTTTAATTAGTTTTAATACTTATACATTTATTGATATAAAAAATACATACCTGAGAAAACATTTATTTCCTACACGTATAAATTCCACAGGACACTTATTTGAAAATAAAATAAATCTTTTATATCTTAGCACCACTTCAGGCCTGTTCGCAACAGGCAACACTGGTTTGCAGTTATGATTTATAATTAAATACAATAAAATATAACTAATTAATAATATGGATAAATGTTTTAGCATTTTGTACGAGAATACACACACGACTTCCTTCGTTCACGCCAAATGCCTCACTACTCTTCATAGTCTGTGTGCCTCACTGACTCATATGTGTTGACGTCAATTTTTGTAGGAGAATCCGCCGCATGCGCCTACGATTGCCAGACGATTACGGCAGATCTATATTGTCAACAATTTTACATTTAAGGACATAATATCTGTCGTGACAATATTTTGTAAATTTATTTTAAGTCGTAAGAATTCGTTTTATAATTATTACGTATAGATAACATGGTTTTTGGCGCAAATTATTCCTACGTCTTTTAAGCTGTTTAACAGTTATAATAAAGGTATCTGCACGACCGTTTCCCTTCTGGGAAAGCAGAAACCACGCGTTTTATACAAAGCGGATTCTCATTTAGCCAACATAACTATAGGCCAATCATGACAAGTGGCAAGTTCGCCGAGAGAGGCGACGGCAAAAACTCGAGAAATATCACAAATAAATTAAATATTATGGCGCGGTGGTGGCTCGGTTGTAAGAACGCGTTCCTTGAATCCTACAAAGGTCGGTTCAAACCCACCCGGCATATACCAATGAGAAATGCACTTTTCTTACGTACATTTGTCATAGATTAACAACACCACCGTTCCCGTGCCTCGGAGAGCACGTTGAGCCGTCGGTCCCGTTTCCACTAATACCAACTTGTGGAATCGTTAATAAATTGTCATTAAAAATTGACATCATTTCCTCGCCAAGCCGTCTGGCCAGCGTGGCGAGTGTAGGCCAAATTCTCCAGACATATGTTCTGGAAGGCCCGTCTCCAGCAGTGGAGGTCTAGGACGCTGTGTTCTAGGGTCTGTAATGATAAATGATGAATATCTTTTATTTAATCTCCAATTCAGATTGACTATAATTCCACTGACAATAGTTCAGTTTCAATTATCTAACTATTTTACGGCGTAGAAAACGTGTGCTCTGTATTCTGCAAGATGAACAATAAATACCATATCTGCACTGCCGCCAAAAAGAGTGTTGCGGCTTTTTGCAACCTCTTTGGACGGACTTTGACCTCCTTTCTCACTGACAACTTTAGAGGACATTATTTTATGACAGAATGACTTTGAATTTAGAACTAGTTGGGAAAAGAGTGGCTACTTATTCTCGCAAAAAAGTAGGCCTTACCCTTGTGTCATCCGTATACTAACGCCGCCAAATAGTAGGATCCTAAAATTGCCTTACAATATAGATATAGCTTCTACATACTTTTAACGAAAACAAGAAATAGGTAGGGTAGTAGGCTGACTGATGGTGGTAGTTCGTCCAGTCTACCAGGGCGGGGAAGTATCCACCGTTCGTGCAGATAAACCCAGTAAGTAAAGTATATCCACGCGTTTCGGGATCAGGCTCGAATTGCTTTCATGCCCAGTTAAGCCGACATAGTGTTAGGGACTGATGTCAGTCATGAGTGTCTGATTCCATGAACCTTGCGCGCGACTTACAATCTATTCCTGCAGTTCCCTTAATGTTGACATTACTTCCCAAAATTTGACATGTAGGTTTTATTTATTCGATCAAAATAAAAAAAATAGTCTTGAATATATTTCGTTGGGGAACCAATTGCTATTGAATTTTGCTAGCGTATTTTATTATTTTAAAAATGAATTTTATTGGAATAACAGATCGGTGAAGGTCGCTCTTCTACGTATCTTAGACTATCAGCCAGATTCTCAAACGTATTTTTGGTACTTAATTATTCCTTAAGTAAAAATAAACCTGTTAATTATTACCTAATTATTCCTTAAGTATAAATAAACCTGTTAATTTTTACTTAAGTAATAATTAAGTAAATATTAACAGGTAATATCCTCGCCAAGCCGTCTGGCCAGCGTGGCGAGTGTAGGCCAAATTCTCCAGATATACATATGTTCAGGAAGGTGGATCAGTGGCTGTCTAGGACGCTGTGTTCTAGGGGCTGTAATGAATGAATGAAATAATTAAGTACCAAAACTACGTTCGAGAAACTGGCTGTATGACAGATATTGATTCTAATAAATAGATAGCTAATGGCTGTCACAAGTGCTAGAGAGATTCCTTTTGTTTTTATTATAGCACGTCATGCAACTTTTTGCCTATATATATAATGTAATGTAAGTTGCGTGCAACGTTCATGAATGTTAGCCACTGAAATCAGACACTCTGAATTTTAGTCACTAAAATTATTTGAGGATGATATTTTTAATAGTGGAAGGCTAATCTGAATATTAAGCTAAATTAAGCAGCAGGATGTGCATATTAGGTACCTATATTAATATGAAGTAAAATAATAAACGGTTTTGTAGATTTTTTATTTATTTATTTATTAAATTATGAATTCAAAAAATTCCTCGCCAAGCCGTCTGGCCCGCGTGACTAGTGTAGGCCAAATTCTCCAGATATATATTCTGGAAGGCTCATCTCCAGCAGTAGATGTCTAGGACGCTGTGTTCTAGGGGATGTAATGAAATCATGAATAATACAATTATTTTAATATATAAATGCAGATACAATTGGTCTATAAAAAAAAACATCAGTCCTCGTCTAATTGTCTACTCTGGGGATAAGAGGGCTGGTTCTTTACTCGTCCAGAGAATCAGCATAGCGATTCAGCGAGGAAATGCGGCCAACGTTCTTGCCACCATGCCTCGTGGATACGATTTATAAAATTATTTATTAAATTAGGTTTTGTAAGTTTTTTTTGTTTTGGTTTATTTTTCTATTGGTCTATGTGGTGGATATTTTTTTTAAACACAAAGAAGAATGGTCACCGAGGACCCATCCCAAAAGCTCACGTTCACGATTAACGATAGGCTCACTTATTAATAGATAATGTAAGCATTATTTTCCAGTATATAAAATATTTTTAGAAATTTGGAAAAAAAAATGCCTTTTTTGTATTTTCGACCCCATTATGCGAAAAACAAATGCTTAAGTATACATTAAACAATATTGTTTAAGATTATCTGGATTAAGGTTTAATAAAATAAAAGAAATCCTTGCCATTTCACATTATTTTGAAAGGTAGCGTTTTCGTTGAAAGCTCCCAGACGGATATTTTTTTTCCGACACTTCTATTAAATAACATTTATGTATACAAACACTTAACAAATTATATACCAAATAGTATAATAAATTTAATAATATTAAATTAATACTTCTTCGAGAACCAGTATACCCATTGTTGGAAACAGCATGAAAAAACGCTGTTTCCCTGGCGTTGCCCATGTAGTCATGATATTATTGATATATTAATATAAATTTCTTTTTGTGTTCTGTATTATTTTTATTGTTAAGACATGGACCAACAAAATTTACTCCACTGGAATTCGGTAACAAAAACCTTAATTACTTCCAAAGTATTGGCTAAATACTCGTAAAGACCAATCCGACCAACCAACTCAAAATATCGACAAGCCTATCCACCTTCGTAGGATACTCCAGTACTTGGGACACAATGCCAGAAAGGGAGGAGATATCCTAGAAAAAACCCGACCAAATTCGCTCCACTATCATCACTAGCGTCCATGATGCGTTGTATGCTGCCGAAAATAGGAACGGGTGGCGCAATATCATCAAGAAGCACACCAATTCATTGAGAGGTCACAACAACCCTCAGTTATAAGGAAATACGATGCAAGGAGGGAGGGCCCATGTATAGAGTTTAGCAATGCCTTCACTATGATTCAGACTTAGCTGTAAAAACAGCGGAGGAGACATTTGTAGGATTTTACTACCTAGGTGCTATGGGGTCTACTTCACGAGGTCTATAGAGGAAAACGAAAGTGATGATCGTAGACCGAGCCAACAATAACTGGCCAGAAATTACAAGGATAGCAAAGTGCGATGTGGTCCGATCATAAATTTATCTGGGAGCACTAATATCTAATAACGGTGGATGCGAAGATGAAATCAAGCGTCGAATGGCAGTTACAAGATCTGCTATGGACAAGCTGAAGAAGATATGGAGAAACCGAAACGTTACTAAAGCCTAAAATCCGGCTGGTTAGAGCTCTTGTGTTCCCTATTTTTCTGTATGCTGCGGAGACGTGGACCCTACGCGAAACAGAAAAAAAAACGAATTAATGCTCTAGAGATGTGGTGTTGGCGAAGAATGCTGGGCATATCATGGACGGAGTTCCGAACAAACAAATCCATACTGGAGGAACTGGGGATCAGACAGCGCCTTTCCTCGACTGTACAATTACGCATTCTCATTTTCTTCGGACACGTGTCACGGCCTGGAGAAACATCAATCGAGCGCTTGGTAGTCCAGGGAAAAGTTGATGGCAAGAGGATGCGTGGTAGGTCTCCGATGAGATGGACCGATCAGGTGAAGGTTGCAATGGATCATCCCCTACATGAGTGCACTAGGAAAGCCGGGGTCCGAGAGGAGTGGCGACGGCTTGTTAAGCGTGCCACTTGCACTCCAATGGCGCCCACGACCACTCTGCCAAGAGTGTAGCGACTAAGAAGAAGAATAGAGGATCGGGCTCGCATCTCGTGAGTTGTATCATTGATAATTATGTGATTCCACATACGAGTATAAACAAAAGAAAACAATTTTTTTACTTACGTAAAATACTGGAGTCCAAGCGAAGTGTGAGAAAACATCTTGATAGGCCGGTATATTGGTAGGGACTGATGTCGGTAGTCAGTTACTTCCATTCGTGGATCTCGCGTACCGCTTTACCATCAGGTGGGCGCGATATGTACTGACAATAAAAAATAATATAAATACATTATTTTTTTAAGAAATAGATCCAAGATGGCTATTTCTCGTAAATTTGCATTATATAGATCTACGCATAGAAATTGTCACCCTGTATGAAAAAAAATCTCAAATCGTAAAATCTGCTTTGAACGATAACAGTTGAACAAAACCATTTGAGTCCAAGCCTGTATTTTATGGGCTTCCGAGAAAACATAAAAGTCATCTTTGACAATCTTTTTGCGTGAGCAGGTTTGATTCAAACCCAAATGTCTGTACTCGTATCAATTGTCAATATATTTTAGAAAGTCACAAACTTGAGCAGTAACTGAGAAAGTGTTCTTATGTTTGCTTAACTCTTTTTTCTCGATTTTTTCCTGTAAAATTGACTATAATTGCATAGAGTTAAAAATTGGTTCAGATCTTGGTGACAATTATCACAGCCCTTAGAAAACAGAGTTCTAGAACTGTTGGAGAATTTGACCTAAACTCGCTACGCTGGACAGACGGATTAGCGAGGGCTTGGAGACATTATTAGAAATAAAGATTCCACCGATCCCACATCTGCAAAAAAAAGTAAATCAAGGTCATAGGTAAAAATAAGGTTATTTCATTTTTTTCGGTAAACGCTAAGTTTTATTATGAAAATAGATTAGCCAAAGTTGTAGATCATGAAATTATCTACCACCATTTCCGATGTCATATCTACCAAAGGCAAGGTCCAATAATGATTTCCAACCAGTCTATTTCCTAAAACGCAAACTAATGCAAATGCAAACGCAAATGTCAAAATAAAAATATAAAAAATATTTTTATGTAAACTTGTTACATAAAAATAATATTATATTATACTAATATTAACTCTAGCAGCAATTGACAGTGTCAATATAGCTGTAGCATAGGAGTACCTGTATCATAAAAACTTGTCTGAAATCGTTTTAGTATGTACTATGAGTCATTAATTGTAGAATATACACACACACAGTATCGATTATTCATAAAAATAATGCAATGAATAATAATATAGTTTGTGATAACAGGTGAGGAGAAACCATTGAGATATAAGGACGAGTACGTATAGAAAGGCTAACTCAAACAAAAAACGTAACGCAACTTGATGGCAGCACGCTAAAACATTACCAGCCAGTTTAAATAACGTATTATTAGTACTTAATTAATTCCTAAGTAAAAATTAAATAGGTTGTGCATTATTTTAGGAAATCATTGAGAAATAATTAAGAATGGAACTGTCATTTACACAATTAGGTAAAACTTCGAAAAACCGACTGTATGTCGTCTAACCAAACTATTAAATCATGAAGCGCAGTTGTTTGATTTTAACATGTTTTTTAACAAAAAGACTTGCCATTTTTCAATTGATGTTTGCAAGTAGGTAACAATTTCTGCACGCGGTCGCAGTGCGCGTCGTCGCCTTAATGCTGCGGCATCAAAACATGACTCAAACATCTGGTTCGCGGTATCGGTTCTAGTAATATTAATTCACTGGGAGAAACTAATTATTTTTTACTATGTCCGCTGTGACACACGTTTAATCATAAATAGGTAGATAACATACAAATAGTTTCAGAGAAATGACGTACCATGGCATTCTATCGCAAAAGTCATTAGTGTAATAAATGCCGTTATTTACCACAGAGCTTGCATTTAAATTGCAAAATTTCAAAATTTGCATCCTGGCAACCTCATCCAGCGCGGGAAGTGCGGCTGTTTCTGCTGAGAACCTCAAGCTGCGCAAATACGCCAACCTCGGTATAGGTTACGAGTTTGCACCGTTTGGGGTCGAGACGATGGGACCATGGGGACCCTCAGCCAAGCGTGTGGCGTAGAAGTTGTCCAAGCGGCTGACGAATAAAACTGGAGACAGGAAGGCTTACAATTATTTCTGCCAACTTATTAGCCTCGCTATACAAAAGGGGAATGTTGCCAGTCTTTTTGGGACTATATCTTTAATAGGTCGTCTGTTGAGGATATGTTTTTTTATTAGATTTAATTTATAGTTATTTAATTTGATTGTTTTTATTAAAGTAGGCTATATTATTTTATATTTTTCCAATATATATTTTTTGCTGATTTTGAGATTGATTTTTTAAATTGATTTTATTTTGTTATGGTATTAATAAACAATTAACGTTTATTGGAATACCCGTCTGGCCAGTGTGGCGAGTGTAGACCAAATTCTCCAGATATATGTTCTGGAAGGCCCATTTTCAACAGACGTCTCCAACGTCTAAAACGCTGTGTTCTAGCTGCTGTAATGATGAATTATTGGAAAAGTAATATTTACGAAATATAAAATAATATAACCTACTTAAATAACTATAAACTATATATACATATATTACTTATACTATAGGCTTATAATTATTTCTGCCAACGTATTAGCGTTGCTATACAGAAGGGAAATATATATGCCAGTAGATACATATAAGAAACTATACCTTCCTTGATCAATACCTGGTATCTGTGCTTCGACAGAATTATCTAGTGTAAAACCGACCATTTTAGGATTTTAATGAAAGCATTCTTATAACCGAGCCACCACGGCTATATATATATAAAGAGATATGGTTTCTTCACCCTAGTTTTGCAACACTGGTATGTGGTTATTAATCCTATTTTTTTACATGTCGTGATCAGTATAAAAAAGTGCATTTATTTACTTAATTTGACTACTTATTTTATTTATACTGTGATTGAGTTTAGTCTTATTTATTGTAGGTACTATTTGTGTTTTTCATACACACAAACAGACAAAGATTCTTCTCTATTTATAATATCAGTATGAATGTAAAAAATGATTGTATTTGCTACTTCTCTTATATCATGAATCAGAGACAACACCGGCGATTACCAATTGTGTCTCGTACGCTATCTTTGAGTCATAGATATTACCAGCTGTTCTTATGCAATACGACTGGCCAAGACTTGGCCTTGCTTTGGGCAACACTATACGTCTTCTGCGAACAGGTTACGCTTTGCTGCTTAGAATCATTCAAAATAGTTTAAATAATGACGTGTCATGCATGCTGTGAAAGAAAGAAAACTTTTATTTATCAAAAACAGCTTAGACATAACAATGACAAAAGAGAAAAAATAAGTAGGTCAAATAGGTGGTAGGCAGACTGATAGTGGTAATTTGTCCAGTCTGCCGGGCGAGGAAGTAACCACCGTTCGTGCTGATAAACCCAGTAAAATGTATCCACACATTTTGGGATCAGGCTCGAATTGCCGTCATGTCCAGTCAAGCCGGCTAGGGACTGATGTCAGTCATGAGTGTCTGATTTCAGTTGCTAACATTCATTCATACTTACGCAAGCCAAACACATAGCGACGACTTGACCTTCAAAATAATACTTAAACTTAATCGTTACAATTACGGTGACTTCTTGGAGCAACTCAGCCCTAGTTAGTTACTCCATAAATTAGTAGCATGTAGAAATTTGGCTTTGCTCTCATAACTTTCAAGCGTAAAGCGTGTCAACGCGTAAACACATTGTCTTTTCACGCTATTTGCGACTTTGTTGATTAAAATATAGGGTTCATTCATTGCAAGTATAATAAACAACCGGAAGTATGGCAGCCTAAGGTCAAACAAAGTTATGTTACGTTACAAGAATTTCTTGCCTACGTGAATGAAGTTGTACTCAGAGACTACTTTTTTCAGAAGTCTAATATTAAAACACAATAATAATATCATTATACAACTTGAACCAGTATATTTACGGACTATTACAAAAAGCATTTGTTAATGCGAGATGAATACCAGCAAAATCAATGCACCACTTACTAAGAGGTAATACATTGTTATTTTAATATAATCACATTATTATTATTATTAGTATTTATTTTTTAAATTAGTTTACACACTCTTACATTAACAAATAGCATTATTTTGATATCCACTGATATTCAATTTAAATTCATATAAACAATAAAATTAATGATTAAATTAAACATTAATAACCCAAAAAATATTTGTTTAAAAAAACAACATACATGTTTTTATGTACACCTTACAAATGTACTATTTGTTTGTGTTTTTTTTTACATTAGTTTCTGTGTAATGTTTTCGTATTGTACTTCCTCTTGTGTATTAATCTAAGACAAGAGCAGTAAAAAATCTACAATATATACAATGCAAGTATAAAAATGTTGATGAATGTCGGCAAAGCAAAGGTATGCGGTGAAGTCACAATATGTTGACAGTTCGAAACATGACCTACGATATTGGTTATTACTTTTTTGTTAGTGTATTTTAATTTGGGGCCTCTTGGTGTGTGTAAAGGATTCTGGGCACGCGTTCGAACAAACGCCTACCTACCAGGAAAATCGACAAGCGAATGATAAGAAGCTTTTTTACATATTTCCTATACTACTGTTTCTTATACACGTAGTTCTTTCATAAGATTATTATTGGAATATCACACTTATCACTACAGGTCCTAGGACACATTCTATTCCCACTCACAATGGCTACTGACAATAGACTATTATAAAACTGAAAATATTTTAAATATTATGATTTAGGCAAGCTTAAATAAAAATAAAATCACAATATTGATACCATTTATTTATTGTAATTTAAATCTTATTTATTATTTATTTTATTGTAACTTATTATTTATTTTATTGTAATTTATTATTTATTTAATATTTTTTTTGCTTTTGCATGCATTAACAATAGATTAGAATAGTTTTAGCTTAAAGTTTTATCAAAATTATTATTATTAATTTTAAATGTAATGTTATGTAGAATACTAGGGTAGCTAGTGCAGCTGGAGCCCAAGACACAAGACGAAAATACAATTGAAAATATGTAGCGTCAATATTGTTCACATCGTGTAATTTATTATATAAATATTTCACTATTGTATTTATTATTGTAACTAATGTCTACTGTATAAATAAAGAATTATTATTATATTATATATATTATTTTGTCTCCCACTTCTTTGCAGTTGTAGCTGTAAACCTCTGGAATCAGTTGGCCCTAAAAATACGTCAGACGCCGAGCAGGGCTATATTTAAAAAAACTTGGATGTGCTCATTGCATGAAGTCATTGAACTTAATTTGTTTCTGGCGTTATAGATGATAGTACCAATTTTGTATCTGATATTATTATCGTATTCTATTGTATTATATGTTCTTATTGCTTGTATATGTATGTATTTGTATTATGTATTTATTAATAAAATTTAAAATAGCAATACAATTAAAAATTTACATGCCTAAACAAAGGATTTTAACGTTTGCATAAAATTAATAATCTGATTCACAAAAAAAAAAATTAAATACAAACAGAAATAAAATTTACGTCCAAAAAAATTTATAAGTAATAATAGTAAATAATCAAATCAAATAACAATCAAAAGGTCACAAATTGCCCTAAACACATCAACTGTTGGTTGTTAGAAAATGCTTAGTCATTAAGCCCTATGCCTTAGTCTAAGTACATTTTTTTTTTTAGTGCCATAAATAATTTTTGAATTGAATTGAACTATATGTGAATAAAACTGTGTAAAGTGTATAGTGTGTGAATAGAAATGTTATTATATTATAATTATGTATTTATCAATAATATATAATATTATTGATAATATATTATAAGATTTAATAGGGAATAATAATAAATTAAAGAAGGAAGTATGATACCATTTGTCTTATTGAAGTTCCCTTATTAGTATGTAGATATTTCCTGGGCATAGTGGCATAATTGGAAATGAAATAGCCGATGAACTGGCCAGGAAAGGAGCTGAGTCTGCACTGATGGGTCCAGAACCCTTCTATGGACTATCGAAAAGCACTTTCCGCGCAGAATAAAAAAAAATGGAAACACGCACAATGTGTATCTGCTTGGCAGGCAACTCCAGGGCAGAGGCACTCGAACGAGTGGGCTACTCAGGAAAGTACACGATCAAAGCCCTTCAGCTCTGCAAACCTAAATTAAGAACTCTCACTAGAGCCCTAACTGGTCACTGTAAATTAAACAAGCACATGTTTACCAAACAGATAAGTGCAGATTCTGTCGCGAGGTGTCTGAGACACCTGTCCATCTCCTTTACGACTGTTATGCCCTGCATCACAAGCGTAGCACCATCTTGGGTGCTCACAGTTTAAGCCCCGAGGAGGTGCGACGCCTCGCTCCTAAGCCCATACTAAGGTTCCTTGAAGCCGTAGGGCTAGCGAACGAACTATAATCTAGGGAGGTCACAATAGATCACTACTGGTCGCAGTGACTTGGTGACGAATAGTCCCACCCTATTTCACAAAAAAAAAAAAAATGTAGATATTTAAATACTGATATACATATAAGTAGGTATATATTATTTTATAATTCATTATATTTTCTAATTTAAGCCTAAATTGCACCTACCTTTAATTGTTTCATTGCTTTTGTTGTCCTGGAGGTTTGACTGTTATAGAATGTCTAGCGGCATTAGGTCTGCATTTATACTTTGTGTAATATAGATTTAAATATAAACAAAACAATTTATAATATGTGTATGGATGTAGATTATATATTATTATAAATGCGAAAGAATATTTTCTGTATGTATATTTATTTGTACGTCTTTCACGACTAAACCCCTTTTTTACCCTACGCTAATTGCCTTCGTGGTCTAGCGGTTAAGCCTGTGGATTTAGACGTGGATGTACTATTAGAGTATATTAAAATTTCTGAACGGAACTACCGTCTATTTGCTGAGGAAAGTGCTCATACGCGAAGTGCCTCCATTACCCGTGCAATCGTTTATTGAACAAGCTCGCACAATCTAGTGAAAGCTTTGACGTTTTCATCATCAGAAGCAGGAAGTAAACAGGTTGTCTTAAAGTAATTGAGCCATTAAAATGAATCTTAAAAAAATACGTTTAAAAAAAAGTATTATTGGAACATAAATCTGTTATAAAAGTATTATGTATCTATTAAATAAATTAATATTATATTACTGGACCAATTTTGATGAAATTGGAAGAAAATAAACACAGGCTTTAATTTACCTTCACGCTTTATATTTCTAAATCGATCTTGATAAAATTTGGTAGAAATTATCTTAGAAATTTAGGAATGGATATGAGTTATAAGAAGTTAAAATCTAAAAATGACATGTGACCTGATGCTAATTACATATTTACAAATTAAGTATCAAGGTAAAATATATTTCCCTATAGCGCTATAACAATATAAAGTCGGTCAGTGGAGTCGTTCAGGCCCGGATGGCTAATGGGCCTGGGTTGGGGATGGGGACATTCCCCCGTTTTCCCCGGCAGGATCTCAGCGGGTAACCACACGCTGGTAATTCATACACTTTTGGTGCTAGGTGCCGTTACTGGTGTAACAGAGCCCGTGTGGCTCACATACCCAGGTACCATAGGTTCGACTATTTCAGCTCTCCTCCATGAGCACTTTTCTAGGAAGCGGTCTCTCGTTGGGGGGTTGAACGCAAGACGGAGATGCTTGAAGTGTCCGCTGTCGGCCCGATAGAACATACGTCTAGTCAGGCCGACGACAAACTCCTCAATAGTTGGCATTTCCAGATCTCGAGCTATGACGGAGTTACGCACGAACCACGGCGCTCGGAAGACCACTCTGGACAATATAAAGCGGCGATCATCTAAACCTATTTTCTCGATTAACGACAATCTATCAAAATCAGTTAGTTAACTTCGCCATACTATCCCTCCATTAGTCTGAGGCCGTAGACAAATTACCTCCCCAATATATCACGGAGAGATGAAATATATCTACTTGTCACCCAGTCCTATACCTTCTAACAATTGACCTTTCACGCAACGCGACATACTGTATAACAACTAAGTAAAGCCTTTCGATACTGCAAAATAAATTATATTGTTATATGGAACGTTTCTATCCTGTGACCCATTGTACCGGATGAATTCGAGTGTGGACATGGAGTCTTGGTCATTTTTTATAGGAACTGTTTGCTGTGATTAATTCGTCCCAGATGTTAGTTTCACGAGAAACACCGCTTTGTTTTGTTAGTTTGTGCATTAAATACAAAGTTATGTTTTGTTTTTTTTTCTACAGTTTTGGCTAGATGGTCCTTAGTAATAATATTTCCCCTAAACTTCAAAAAGACGTGTGCCTTAGTTACATAGTTATTCAAATGAATATATATATTTTAATCAATTCATTATTAATTTAATATAATAATTTTAATGAAATCCATAAGCAAATGTTATTTTATTCGAAAAACATACACAAAATATAAAATAAAAAAGGCAACATTTCCCTTCTGTATAGCGAAGCTAATACGTAGGCAGAAATAATTACTTTTTAATAATGACTTTTTTTCCGTCAGCCGCTTTGTCAACTCTTTGGCCAGGTGCCTTGCTGAAGGTCCCCATGGGCCCATCGTCTCGACGGCGCAAATTTGTAACCAGTACCAAGGTTGGCGTATTTGCGCAACTTGGGGTTCTCCGCCATCGCTCCACACAATCCCAGAGGGTTTTATGATTGCAGGAACACCAGCAGGGACAAGAGAGAATTATGTATATTATATTATAATATAATACTACTATATAATATATACTCTGGCCATCATGGCGAGTGTAGGCCAAATTCTTCAGTGTTCTAAAAGGCCCATTTTCAACAGTGGAGGTCTAGGACGCTGTGTTCTAGGGGCTGTAATGATGAATGATGATATAATATAGTATCATCACGACCGTTTCCTTTTTGGGGTGGTCAGAAACCACGCTTATACTCGTAAATACACTGATTCAAATTTAGCCAAATTTACTAAAGGCCAATCATGACAAGTGGCAAGCTCGTCGATGTCTCCAGCGTACCAAACTGGAGAAATATCACAAATAAATTAAATAATAATTAAATGTATTTATATACATTAATACATATTTTCGTGTTCCGACCAGAAAGCGAACCCGGTACCATAAATATGTTGAGGTTATTCTAATTATTTTTCATTTGGAGTGACTATTTAGAATCATTTAAAGTTGGTTACCCACACACATTTTTGGGAACATTCGAACCTGTTTTGATTTTTAATGGGTCCTGACTGTTAAAGTCGCTATGTAGTAAAATGTTATCAAACTTTTTGGCGACGGAATCAATGGGCTTGTTTTTTTTATTTGTAGTTTTTATTTATTTATTTTCAGATTTTCATTCTCGATTATTTTTATGCAGGCGGGTTTTGTTTTATTAAAATAAACTTTATTTTTATTTTAAAGCTAACTGCACGTCTTTCTTCATCAGCGGTGTAGAGATACTCTAGTCGGGCCTATAGCGCTCTGCGCGTCCATTACAATAATATCTTCAGCATGCTGATGAGACTGCCTCGACGCAGCAATGAGGATTTCCGGCTATAATTAAGATCTGTATATTATTTTGTTTTAGGATAGATGTTTTTTTTATATATAAACTATACTTTAATTAATCGTTAAATTTTAAGTACTACTACTAAACGACAAATCAATCACTTTGCGGTTGTTAGTTTAAAATGTGTTATGTAAATATTTACACTTGGGTACCCACAAATACGAGTATTTTTGTGTTTATAACAGTAGACTAATACTAATATAATAAAATATAATAATAATCATTTTTCAAAGTATAAATGGTGTAGGTTTACTATTTAGATTACTTTTTTTTAAGGCGTTGTTAAAACAGCTCTTTAACATCTCAGGTGACAAGAGGGCTGGGCAATATTTGGGCCAAAGTTTCATTGTCATTCAATACAGAAATGTAGCCAGTATTCTTGACACTTTAGTAGAAAAAAGAGAAAAAACGTATTTATTGAATCAATAAATCTTTAACATTTTGTGTGTTACTATCATCGATGTATATAGTTAGGCCCTCACTGATATAAAAACGTTCCCGTAAAACCAATCGAAGTCATGTAGCTGCACCAACCGTCGCGAGATAGCAAGCGTCGAGAGCGCCTAATATTAATATTTATATCGAGTAAAACTAGTTTTTTTGTATGCATTGAGATATAATTTCCGATGAATAAAGCATGTGGCATTATCCTTGCTTGAGAATTGGTAGGTACACAAAGCAAGCGGCACGTTTTTAAGAGTGCGTTTTGTATTGAATAGGCTTATCGATATATATCGATGGTTACTATAAACAATGACTGCTTGAGGTGGTGCTAGTATACGACGGTCATATCTAATTTGACTTTTAACTTTGGAGTTAATATCCAAACCGCGCAGTGGCCCCGGTACACTAACCCACTTCCCTTAACTCATATGACCTCCTCCTTAAATTCTGTCGCCTACATGAAGTTTACTGAACTATAGGAGACAGCTGTTCTGCCCTCATTATTGATACCAGAGTAGGCAATCCTCTCGTTCCGAGACACGATAATAGTAACCTAAGCACGCTTAAAGCCATTCCGAGACGTGCATAAACTGTATTGCCAAAGTTTTGTGACGTCACAAATGACATCATTCCTTGTGCTCAGACTAATTACGATATCGAGATATAACACTCTGAGCACTGACAGTTATTTGTCATTAATGAAATTATGTCGCGCGCCATTTTCATGTAGGAAGTAATAAATAACTTTAAGTTATTTTAGAAGACCAAAATAAATTAATAATATTAATAAATAAAAAAATACGTTACACATATAAACCTGAAAAAGCCGAGAGAGGTGTTTATTATTAGTGCTCAAAGATGTGGAATCCGCAATTTATCTTCTATACATTTAAAAACGCTATTATGGTATGAATAAAAATGAAATTTAGTCCGTTCCGAATTGATATCAGGCTCGTGATATTTGATTCGGAACGACTGCGACTGTCAGTATCATATTCATTCTAAGCGCTCTGAGCACGATTCTAAACGAGGAATGTGTGCAGTATGAATCGACCAATCAGGTGCGACTACGAACTACTACATAAATATGGTATTAGGGGTACTCAACTTGGACTATTTAGGAGTTACCTTGAGGGTCGTACCCAGCAGGTCAGGGTGGGTTCTACGCTCAGTAGCGTGACGTCAGTGGATTATGGAGTTCCTCAAGGTAGTGTCTTGGGACCTACTCTGTTTTTACTGTATATCAACGACCTTTGTCAACTTCGCCTTGGGGGCTGTAATATTTATGCCTATGCTGATGACACTGCGTTGGTATTCAGTGGACATACGTGGCATCAGACCTATCTCACTGCTGAGAGTAACCTACGATTGGTTGCTGAATGGTTGCGGTTAAATCTGTTAACACTTAATGTCTCTAAGACTAAGTGTCTGACATTCTCGATCAGAAAATCATCTATTCCACCATTAGCTATGGTTTTAAAAGTCCATTCATGCAAGGAGGACGACACTGGTAATGATTGCAGCTGCCCTGCCATTGAAAGGGTGGAGAGTGTCAAATACTTGGGAGTTCATGTGGACCGGAATTTAAACTGGTATAGTCACATTGATAGCCTATCAGCACGAGTCCGTAAACTAATCTGGATTTTTAAGAGACTCCGAGATGTTGCATCCCCGGATATCCTAAAATCAACCTACCTGGCATTGGCGCAGTCAGTGATTTCCTACTGTATTCCTGTCTGGAAGGGCTCATGCTCAAGTAAAATGTTAACATTGGAAAGGGCCCAGCGATGCTTGTTGAAAGTGATTTTTAAGAAACGTTGTAGATTCCGCACACATCCACTATACTCAATGTATGAACTGCTTACCGTCAGACAATTGTATGTTCTTCTCACAGTACTCAGAATTCACAAGACTTTACCTATAATTCCTCAGCTATACACCATACGTTATATTTGCAGACCTCATAGTACTAAAACAGTATTTGCGAGAAGACAATACCCTAAGCGTTCCGGATATCTTTACAACAAAATAAACCAATCATTGAATATATACCCTAATGTGCACTCAGAAGCTAAAGTTAAGATAACAGATTGGTTTAAGGCATTTGACTATAAAGCTACAGAACAGCTACTTGATGTGCTTACATGAAAATATATATGATATAAATACGAGTATACTATTTATAAATACGAGTACATATTGTTATATTATTGTTATTATTATATTTTATTATTAATTATAAGTATATTATATAATTGTGTTATGTATATGTATTAATAATATATTATTATATTGATAGTATATATATTTAATTTTCTTTTTATTATTTAACCATAGTTATAAGTTTTTAAGTCGAATTAATTATTATTTATTTTCTTTTCATTATATAAACTCTGGAAGTAGGAGCGGGGCTGCCTGTAGCACGGGTCCTAACCGGCCTTGTACGGGAGCCTCGGTGTCAATTTTGTGAAAAACTATTTTAAAAGAAATAAATACATTTTTGATTTTGATTGATTTGAATAAAAATGAAATTTAGTCCGTTCCGAATTGATATCAGGCTCGTGATATTTGATTCGGAACGACTGCGACTGTCAGTATCATATTCATTCTAAGCGCTCTGAGCACGATTCGAAACGTGTGCAGTATGAATCGACCAATCAGGTGCGACTACGAACTACTACGACTTTTGCAATTTCGATTAGTTTCGTGGGAACGTTTTTATTAAGGCCTATCTATATATCAATGGGTTATGATAATAATGATGATAGCGTAATCATTGTGCTAGGCAAAGCAGGCACGGTTGATAAATCTCGCCTCAGTACTAGATATTGTCTCATCGTACTAGATATTGATTACGCACGCATACTATTTGAAATTGAATTCATTGAACCGTCACGTGTTCAGTATATTATAAAATAAGGACCCACTGCAAACGACGGACAGTTTGCTAGTAAGGCTGGGATTCGAATTTTTGACAGCCAACCTTAGGGACAGATAAAACATTTAAAGTGAACGGTTATTTTATAAGGTTTAGTTTATAATTATATAAATTGTTACTTTTAAGTAGTTTTAATTATTTAAGTGAACAGTAGGTGCAAGTAAAAATTAAATATATTATAACCAAATGATTACATTGTAAGCAATAAACAATATATAAATCATATATACAGCTAAACACATACATGCACACAATAATACACACTCCAATATATATACATACACACATGATGATGATATTGATGAGTATTTATGTTGTGTATTGGTTAGAATTGCATCCGAAATATTTATACGGTCTCACTCTCCCAAAGGTTAGCTGGTAAATAAACCCGAAATGGCTTTTATTTCGCCTTTATACATACATTTAAGTAAACTGCAATAAAGTATTTAATAATAATAATAGGAAACGGTATTTTTATCGGAATCGTTTTTAATATTAAAAATAACATTCTAAAGAGCTAATTGGCATTCATAATTCAATTTCCGAAAAATTGTGTATTGATTTAGACAGACAGACAATGGGGTCGTCCAGGCCCGGATAGCTAATGGGCAGGATCTCAGCGGGTAACCACCTGGTAAGCTGGTAATTTAGCACTTTTGGTGCTGGGCGCCATTACTGGTGCAAAAGGGCCCTTGTGGCTGGATTGGATCCTTTATGCGTAAGTGCGTCTAATTATTATATATTATGTAATTGATTTTAAACTAACTTCCCTATGACTTAGAGACCTGAAATTTGAACCATAGATCAGATGCGGATGTCAATAGATGAAAATGTGAATATTTAAATAAAATAATATACAAATACTAATCATTTATTAGCACAAAAAAATATTGATTCGTTATGGTGAACCCTGTCTCCTGCATGAGTTGTGCTGTACAACAGGAGAGTTACGAGTAAATATTTGGTTTCAGTTTGTCTGCGTCGGGCCCAATGTTAAAACATTGGTACCTTATCTGCAATGGCTAGTCTAGGCAGGGTGGCGTGAACAGATGTCGGATGGGTAAATATCATACATTGATACTGTTGTTTCTGCTCCAAAAACGATAAACCTTCCTATAATGAACATTATTGTACATTTTATGTACATGGATATTTCCAGAACATATCTATGGAGAATTCGGCTGTCATGACCACTGCATGAAACTGATAAGATAATCGAACTAATAATGTTTAACAAAATAGTTTTGCTCTGCCTAATGTAAAAAACATTTCTCCAAATATAAAATTAACTGGTGAGCAATTAGAAATTATGGAAAGTACAGTATTCTAACATACGAGAATCTATAACAATAGATTCCAAAATAAATAAAAATAAAATAATAATTTATTTATTTATTATTATACACTTTACATGGTATTACAAGTATACACCATGCAAGGAGGAGTCAGAAACACTTAATATTATTTACAAACATTCATAAAAATAAAAGAAAAAGCCACAAACTACGTATATTAGGAATCAATTAAATACATTTCAATGTTGTCATCCTTAATTAAATCTATAATTTGTTGCCAAACAAATGTAGTATACAAAGTTAAATTTAGAATTAATAAAAAATATATGTTATTTTATCGATTCTTACAGAAGTACCAAAATGCTTTGCTGATCTTGCAAAGATCGTCTGCGAAATCTGTGGTGCCGATTCGATCAGATTCTAAAGTGCATACAACGCTCTGGGCAATGGAGAATAACGGTGCGCCAATGTGCGTGAGGTGGCAGGGGTCAGCAGTTTGTGGGCACACGCGCGGAGGTACTTGTCCGGAACATACAAGCGAACCAACTGTGACGCCAACTCGGGACAGTCCGACTCTCCGCGTAGAGCACGACATGATTGCATTAATGAGCCATAATCGCGCCTGGTTTCTAGAGAATTAAATCCAAGGACGCCCAATAGAAATTTAGTCGGGTGCATAATGTGTGTGATTCTTGCGCTAGAAGTGCTGGCCGCATTCCTCGTCACGCTGCTCTGAACGACATCATCCGAAGGGCTTTTGTCACAGCTCAAGTACCCGTGATCCTAGAACTCTCTTGGATTGCGCGGAGCGATGGTAAGAGACCCGACGGCATTACTGTTGGGCCGTAGAAACTTGGCAGGTCCCTGCCATCCCAGAATGCGATGTGTAGACACATTAGCCCCATCACACATCCAGGAGACCTCGTCAAGAAGTGCGGCAGTTTCTGCTGAGAACCGTGCCAACAGGTTACGAATTTGCGCTGTCTGGCCAACGAAAACAGCTAATGAAAAAGTCTGGAGACAGGAAAGCTGGAAATTATTTCTCCCAACGTATTAGACTCGCTATACAGAGGGTAAATGTTGCCAGTCTTCTAAAGACTATCCCTGAAGGGACATTTTTTACTTAGTTTATTTTTTATTAGGTTTAGTTTGTATTTATTTATATTTTACTTTTGTGTAGTTTTAACTGCCTCCGTGGTCTAGCGGTTAAGTCCGTGGATTTAGACTCGGAGGTACCGGGTTCGATTCCTGGTCGGTACATAATAATATTTATTAATTTAAATAAATAAATTTGATTGATACTTATTTGTGATATTTCTCGAGTTTGGTACGCTAGAGACATCAACGAGCTTGCCACTTGTCATGATTGACCTATAGTAACCTCGGCTAAATGTGAATCCGCTTCTATATAAGCGTGGTTTCTGACTGGATATGGTCGTGATGACACTTTACTTTTTTTTTAAAGTAGTTTTATTTATATAAAACTATGAAATGAAATCGTTTATTTGCTAGGATACATGGTACATAGTATGTTATATAAATAAAATCAAAATAGTTTCTCATGATCCCATGATGATAATAATAATAGCATAACATACAATTTGTCATTTCTTAAATTATGTAACATTTGTATTCACAAAATTCCTTAAGACTATAGAAACATTTAGCAGACAGCCAGCGAGATAAAGTTTTTTTTTAAATATTTATAAGTAATAATTTAATGTCCGAAGGTATATAATTATAAACTTTATAGCCATATAAAAGCAATTAGAACTACATAGTGAACTCTTACATATTGGCATTAATAGCTTAGCTCTTTGACGGAGTCTTGGATTTACCAAAAGTTTTTGGAAAAAGTCAGAGTTGTTTACAACAAATACACATGTCAAGTATATACGAGTACATGCATGTCAATGAACTAAACGTTCAGTCTTTAAAAAAATATGTAATGTGACAATAGAAAAGAGCCCGGGAAGGCCAAAGTGTAATAAATGATTTGACTTTGAAACTCCAGAAGATAGGGTACCCTATTTTTGAAAGTAATGTTTTAAAATACTCATGAAAGCGATTGCATAAAAAAATATGCGTTTATTTCGGAATCGGGTTCGAATTCTATATTAGTAAAAAAATACTTTTTGATTCAGCTATTGGTTGAACTTACCCAAATTCTTCTTGGGATAGAATTGTCCTTATTTTTTTTTCATATTACCTGTAATAGCAAAAAACTTGTGTCTTATTGTTATACGCGTAAGATCTAACTCACAAAATTTTAAGACAATCGGATATTACCTTCTGCCTCCGGATTGGCATTGAAATATTGAAAATATAAATAAAAATCATGTCTCGCAAAACTTTCTTAACTTTTTTTTAATAGGTGGTAGGCGGACTGATAGTGGTAATTTCTCCAGTCTGCCGAGGCGGGGAAGTATCCACCGTTCGTGCCGATAAACCCAGTAAAGTGTATCCACATATTTCGGGATCAGGCTCGAATTGCCGTCATGTCCAGTCAAGCCGGCATAGTGTTAGGGACTGATGTCAGTCATGAGTGTCTGATTACAGTTGCTAACATTCATGGATCTCGCTGCCCACTTACCATCAGGTGGGGGCAAGGTCAAATGTCGTGCTAGTATAAAAAAAAAACTTATTATTTTATTACATTATAGATGTAATTAATAAAAAAATATATAAGAATACATTTTTTTCTTGTTAAGTTAATATAAATAATAAAATTTAAAAAAATATATATATAATTAAATAATTTATTGTTAAGTTATAATTACTGCTACTACTAAACGACTAAATCAATCACTTTGCAGTTGTTAGTTTAATAAAATATTCAGAAAAATACTCACAAATATTTTGTGTAATTTTTTTTATATTGTCTGTAACAGTAGACGTTATTCTTATTAGTGTAAATTTATTATTCAGATTACTTAGATAAATTAGCTAATTCATTGAAAACACTGAAATTTTAAACCTAATCCGGAGGCAGTTATAAATAAATTAAATATTATATAACATATATAACAGGTCACAAAGCGCCATCTAGTTTCCGTGGTAAGCTACGAGGCTTGTGTTACGGAAACTAGATGATTGATAAACTACATATTATACTTTTACCCAGACCGAGACAAATTTTACAATGTACAACTTGCCCCCGGTGGGAATCGAACCCACGACCTCCCGAGTTCACGGCAACGTTTGTTACCACTAGACCACGGAGGCAGTCATAATAGTTATACTATACCAATTTGCAATATTTTTTTTATACACGTCATAATAGTCTCAAATGACAACATATTATTGCAATAAGAATGCATAAGTAAAAAAAAAATGTTTGTTTCCTTGTTCTGTCTTGTTATTTAATGTCTCTATTTGCCACCCTCATTCAACCCCCAATAATTTAATATGTTTGTCCAACATAATATTAAAGAGATACTGTGTTCAATAGCTAAATAGTCGGAGGGATTAGTTAGCTGTCAATCTGTCTACACGGTTGACAAGCTCGTCCATTTTCCGAATGATCGCGCCCAATCGATTTGGACGGCGAATCCGACGGGTTGTGATAAAAAATGCTGCATTTTACTTACTTCACTTACGTTTAAATGTAACATTGAATCAAGTGTTCCGTCATATTATTGGGCTAAAATATTACCATATTGTATTGTTGAAGATCGGTTTTAGTAGCACCACGTGATACTCCAATAAAATACTCTATAATCCATGTACTTTAAATTAAAAAAAAAAATTGGACCTCATAATCCATATTTTATAGCCGGAAGTAGAAAGGATGATTAAAATAATGTATTTATCAATTCTTTAATATACACCACACGACTGCGGTAGTAAGCTTGTTAATTTGGTTACATCAGCCCCATAGGCAATATCAGAAGGAGATACTAAATAAATAAAAAATAGAACGATTGCTCGTTTTCCAACGAAATAAAACTATCTACTTTTCATAACACTTATTTGACGGTGCAATGCAAATGTTCGTTGGAACAGACTATACTATCTACTAAGCTTTACAACGATTACTCGTTTTCTAGGAAAATAAAACTATCTACTTTTCATAACACTTATTCGACGGTGCAATGTAAATGTTCGTTGGAACAGACTATACTATCTACTAAACTTTACAACGAATACTCGTTTTCTAGAAAAATAAAACTATCTACTTTTTGTAGCGTTACGACTTAGGAATCGTGTTGCTAATGGGAAAATAAACTATTGTCTAAAGCGTTTGTATTAAAATAAATAAATAATACCTAAAATAAATTACCGACTTACTAAGTTAAATAATAATAAATTAATTAAATACAATTCTAAATATAATATTACGACGCCTGCCAAAAAGAATTGTCTATGAATTGTCATGCGCCTGCGCAGGGTTTTGAACAGTACCGAAAAGGCAGGTGAGCTGTCAAATCGCTGCGGTATAAGAAATAACATCGTGAGTCGTCTAATTAATTCAAAATCTTTATAGAAGGTCCCGCTGGGGTGAGTTGCCATAATCTGGTAGTAATATTGTAACCTGTGCTCTGTGCGTCGGCTGCACTGGCGGGGGTTCCGGGTTACTGGACCTTCGCCGTTTTAGCTAGCTTCCACGTCTTGCTGGGCTAAAACCTTAGGTGTTCTCCAATCCAGGACCCCACTTCTACCCTAATCGTACAATCTGCAGAGGAGGAAACGCTCCAGAGACCGCTCGCAGTAACCCACGACTCCACGCCAAAGAAGTTCGGTGGAGAGGTGCAAGGCGAGGCTGGAGAAGCCGAAGACTACCAGGCTAGTCGTTTCCCTAAACCCATCAGGTCAATAAATATATTCCGGGCTGTGCAATAATAGGCTAATTACAGATATCAGTTCTAACTGATGATAAGTGACGCGCATGGTCCATGAATGTTAGCAACTGGAATCAGACACTTATGTCCGACATCAGTCCCTAACACTATGCCGGCTTGACTAGGTTATAGAAAAGTGGAAACACAGAGGCTAGAAGAGCATTCCATATCTTTATTGTGCGACAGATGTATGAGTAACCAAATTTATAAGTACGCGAAGGGATAGTGACTGCGGTATGTGGGTGTATATTCTGACCTGTGCGTGTGGTTCGGTTGCAGAATGCAGAGGAAGGAATTAGGTTATAGAGCTCTTCAGAGCACTCACCATAGTATAGATAGCCTCAAAAATAGAGGAACTGTATTGCCATATTAGCCTCCGTGGTCTAGCGGTTAAGTCTGTTGATTTAGATTCGGAGGTACCGGGTTCGATTCTTGGTCGGGACACAATAATTTATTTGTATTATTTCTCGAGTTTGGTATGCTAGAGACATTAACGACCTTGCCACTTGTCATGATGGACGTATAGTAAAGTTGGCTGAATGTGAACCTGCCCCAAAAGGATACGGTAGCGATGATACTTTACTTTTGCGGTTAGCAGTGGGAAACTGTGTTGCGATATTAGTTTTTTTTTTTTTTGTCTAGTGTAGTAAATTGTTTTTATAGAATAATATAAGTTATTGTGGAACTAAAATCGATGCAATTATATACCCATTTTACTAGCAAATATGTTTAAAATTGTATAGCAAAGTTCTAAGTACAAAGTGTATAGCTGAACAATCTTTCAAGGCTTAGAATAAATCCTTTAACATCTGACTTGGATTTTGGCTTAACGAAGCGACTTTACCTTTCCATTCCAAGAGCTTAGGCGAAGATTATTCTTTGAATGGAATTGTAACCAATTTATTAATCTTATATATTTTTAATCTTTAACTGCCTTGCGGCGAATTTCTTTTACTTAGGCTGGGTTGGGATAAAACTTTATATTTTACTTAGAATAGGTGGTAGGCGGACTGATGGTGGTAATTTGCCCAGTCTGCCGGGGCAGGGAAGTTGTGACCTTGCGCCCACCTGATGGTAAGTGGCGCCCATGGTCTATGAATCTGGAATCAGACACTTATGTCCGACATCAGTCCCTAACACTATGCCGGCTTGACTAGAACCCTTTTCACACATCGCTCGAAGGACTCCAGGTTATAGGAAAGTGGAAACACAGAGGCTGGAAGAGCATTCCACATCTTTATTGTGCGACAGATGTATGAGTCACCAAATTAATAGGTACGCGAAGGGATGGTGACTACGGTATGTGGGTGCATATTCTGACCTGTGCGTGTGGTTCGGTTGCGGAATGGAGAGGAAGAAGATTAGGTTATAGAGCTCTTCAGAGCATTCACCATAGTATAGCCGGTAGAACACGATCAGAGAAGCTGCAGGGATTCGAGAGTTCCAGATATAGTGGCAGATAAACCCAGTAAAGTGTATCAACATGTTTAGGTATTAGAATTGCCGTCATAATGTTAGGGACTGATGTCAGTCATGAGTGTCTGGTTCCAGTTGCCAACATTCATACACCTTGTGCACCACTTAACATCAGGTGGGCGCAAGGTCACACGTCGTGCTAGTATATATAAAAAAAAGTTTCTGTAATTGTGATCGTTACAAATTAAAGTAAAATTGGCATCGTTTGTACCGGGGGACCTTTAAAATAAAACTGATATACGAATACATAAATTTATAAATAAATTGATATCCAAAATGCCGAAAAACCTTGATTTTTTATTTTATTTTTATATATTTAGGTTCACAAATAGTAACCCACATACCTATATTTATATATTTATTTATTAAGGTACAAAAAACAGTTAACAGACAAAACATTTGACAAAATACAGTGATATAAATAAGTAGTAAGTTTGCCAACCTAATATTTGTACACAGCATGCAGTAAACAATATTAAGAATAAAATACAGACAGACATTAGTATCTAAATTTAAACATATAAATAACAATTTGGCATCATTGTAACGACGACACATACGTAGCAGTGGGCTGTTAAACGAGACATTGTTGGTAGCCCGTGGTAAGAGGAAAAGACTGGGTATATATATATATATATAATAACATTTAAATAAACAAATTGTTAGGTATGTTACCCACGACGTAAACCACAGATTATATAAATAGGTAACGTCAGATAGTGACGAACCAGATATATAATGCGAAAGTTGTGGGTAAAAGAGGCCCTGGCAGACCGAGACTCACATATCACGATCAAATAAATAAAACACTGACTGAAGGTACATTAAAAAGTCTTCGTAACCAAAGGGCATGTATGAAGAGGTTAATGAATGTCGACGAAGCGAAAGAAGTATGTCGTGATCGTGTCAAATGGCGCTCAATTGTCTCTGCCTACCCCGCAAGGGATCTGGCGTGAAGATATGTATGTATGTAAACAACAATTAGTAAAAAAAGAAAACTTTGACGTGAGAGATACATTTTGTTGCTCAATAAATAATGTGGTTTATAATACATTGACACTCATGGTAGATTATTCTACTGACGAAAAGCAGAATTCAAATTTTGACAAGAAAATATATAAAGAGTATAAATCAGGTATCCGTCTACGGTCTACCGAAGGCTATGTGATTTGTAGCTTATCCCTTGGTAAAGCTGTAAATAAAGAAATGAACAACCCTCGTATACACTATTTTAAACCTCGATAATGTACACTATTTTAAGTCCTAGACCTCCACTGTTGTAGATTGGCCTTCCAGAAACTTATGGAGAATTCGGCCTACACGCCATGCTCGCCAGACGGGTTGGCGAGGTTCAGAAGTCAATTATTTAACGATTCCACATGTTGGTATTAGTGGAACCGGGACCTATAGCATTCCGCAACCTAACCACAAGCACTGGTCAGAATATGCACCCACATACCGTAGTCACCATCTCTTCGCGTACCTATAAATTTGGTGACTCATACATCTGTCGCACAATAAAGATGTGGAATACTCTTCCAGCCTCTGTGTTTCCACTTTCCTATAACCTGAAGTCCTTTAAGCGAAGCGTGAAAAGGCATCTAGTCAAGCCGGCATAGTGTTAGGGACTGATGTCGGACATAAGTGTCTGATTCCAGTTGCTAACATTCATGGAACATGCGCGCCACTTACCATCAGGTGGGCGCAAGGTCACATGTCGTGCTAATATATATATACAAAAAAAAATTGTACCTAAGTAAAGTGTATTTCTCATTGGTACATGCCGGGGTTCGAACCCACCTTTTTAGGATGAAGGAAAGCGTTCTTACAACCGAACCACCACCGCATAATACACGAGTATATAATACTGTACACAAGGTTAATGAGAAAATAGCTGTTTGACCGTGATAGTGGTTTTCGAAAATAACCTACAGATGGCCGTAAGGACACATGTTATGTTTAGATGGTGACGTCATATCCAACCCTAGGTTCCAACAAAAAATATCTGTTAAATTTTATCAAAATCGGATAAACAGTCAATAACAGACAGTTATATAGCCGAGGGTCCACACGTCGTGGTCACATGATATCGCCATCATCTCATATAGCACATACACATACATCCGTTCAGTATTATGGTGAAGGCAAGAAAAACATACAGACTGACTGAAAGGCACATTAAATATCTGCTTTATCAAATCTTTTGATGTACACTGAGACAGAGCATTCTTTCTGGCGAAGATTCTATTAAATATACTAGAATGCTCGCATGCTTGCACAAATAAATTAAATACATCATGTTGTCCCGAACAGGAATCAAACCTTGTACCGCCGAGTCTAAATCCACATTGATAATATCATTAACCTTGGTTTAGTGCTTACATATTTGTAAAATAATAAAAAAATCGTTAATACTTTTGCCAATATATATATGTACAGGTAGCCTAATGTTTTTTCTTGGTTGTCGCATCTAGAAGTTGGAGAAATGGGTACAACCAGCTCCCGTCTGCCATTTATCAGTGTAATTGCCTTCGCGGCCCAAATGTACTGCCGCGACGCTTCTTACTAAATTTCGTCACATTTATTATAGAAGAAAAATCCACTTAAATTTAAGCTAATGTTTTGTTAAAAAAAACCGTAATTATTATGACCGTAATTCTTTGCAGGGGCAATTATATAATTCTTTTTTTAAAGCGGTTTCATATTTAGCCAATTTTACTATTATAAGAAGTGGTAAGCTTGTTGATGTCTCTAGCGTGTCAGACTCGAGAAATATCATAATAAATTTCAAAAGAGAAATATTTAAAAAAATGTTGGAGACGGAGTATTATGTATAAATTTTATTTATAAACACCATCACAGTATTCCCTAGAACACTGAGTACCTACTATCTCTACTGGTAAATATAGTTCTTCCAGAACATATTTTTTGATAATTTGTCCTAATCTCACCATGCTGCAGGGACTTATTTTTAGGCAATATCATAAGATTAAACAAGTTATTAGTGAAACCAGGACCAACGGCTTCTCTAATAATAATATAATTCGTTATTGCGCACAAAATATACAATAATGTACACAGGCGAGCATAGTACCGTATGGTATTCTCTACCAGCTAACCTTTGGGAGAGTGAGAAATTATTATAATGGGTGCAGAGTACGAAATAAGAATAATAGTATAGTTAAAAGCAATCATAAATATACCATAGTAAGTACATATAAATAGCATACCAATATATAAATATGTCATACGATAAAATAAATACTTAAATTGAATAAATACCAATATAGTAATTATGTATGTCAAGATGTAAAAATTAGATAATTAGATGTCATTTTGTTTTTTGAGAAAGTATGTAAATATGTAATTAATAAATGTTTGAATATAATTAAAGACTGAGCCTGTCTAATAGACAAAGGTAGCCTACGAGGAATAAATACTCCAAAGGGCTCTTGTAACTGCTGGTGTACCCGCAATCTTAGAACGCTCTGGGACTGTGCGGAGCGATGGCAAGAGACCCGTCGGAATGACTGTTGAGCCGTGGAAACTTGCCAGGTCTCTGTTGTGGGATGCACATTAGCTCCATCTCACATCCAGGCGACCTCGTCATGCGCGGGAAGTGCAGCGTCTTCTGCTGAGAACATCAAGTTGCGCAAATACGCCAAACTTACCAAGGTTACGAATTTGCGACGTTTGCGGTTGAGACGATGGGCCCATGGGGACCTATAGCAAGGCGTTTTTTATTTACCATCATAGATAAGACGGAAGAAAGTATGTATTTATTCCTACCCATCAGCCACATATACCAAAGCTACCCAACCGTGCTACTGCAATTAAAACATAAATAAAGATAATAAATAAAAAATACTAATAACTAAGGTCAGAATATGCACCCACATACCGTAGTCACCATCCCTTCGCGTACATATAAATTTTGGGACTCATACATCTGTCGTACGATAAAGATGTGGAATGCTCTTCCAGCCTCTATGTTTCCACTTTCCTATAACTTGGAGTCCTTCAAGCGAAGTGTGAAAAAGCATCTAGTCAAGCCGGCATAGTGTTAAGGACTGATGGCAGTTATGAGTGTCTGACTTCAGTTGCTTACATTTATGGACCTTGCGCGCCACTTAACATCAGGTGGGCCCAAGGTCACATGTCGTGCTAGTATAAAAAAAAAGCAGTAGTTAATTGGTTGAAGGACTATAAATTAAGTGTGTGTCAGCGTGTATGTGTGTGCGCGCGTGTGTGTGTATATGTGCATGGCTGTGTGTACCTATGGGTGCCCTATGCGTATAGGGAACACGCTCAGGTAGGCCACATCTCGGTGAAGCTGCAGCGATTCGACAGTATGGACACTAGTGTAATCCACTATACGAATCGCCCGGCTCTCCAGGACATTAAGAGCATCTGTAAGCTACTTAGCGGAAACATTGTTTTACCTCGACGATAAAAAAGCAATGTTAAAGGACCTATTCCATCATTGTTTCCAAAACATATTGAAACCTTTTAAAAGTACAGTTGAACAAAAGTGTACAAGAAGGGTCAGAGCTGCTCAACCATTACAATAAATTTCCTTCTAACTTTGTCTCTACAGTCTACACTGTCCGGAGCAAAGTAAACATGGAGTCCACTTGGTCCCGCTCTCGCGACTAATGAAATTCCACAGTTCAATTGTTAAATAAACAGAACCTCTTTTCCAGAATTCCTGGTTGACTAGTCTAGTTGAAATGTTGATTGTAGTGCAAAATTACATGTGTAGGATATAGGAACAGATGTAATAAATTATCTGGTTGTGACGCGCTCGGTGAATATTTTGGTTGTTCTTCAATTGTTTTTTTTTGTTTTAAGAGCCTCTGTCTATTTCAGACTTTTTTTCTCGTGCAATTAATTCTCGTAAGTTGATTAAACCACATTTTAAAGTTTCAAGTTAAAATACACGAAACGTTCTAAAAGTTGTCATTAAGAAATAGTTTCGCTACTTGATCATACATCATCATCATCATCATCATCGGCCTGTGTCTCTCCACTGCTGGATGTAGGCTTCCACCGAGGCTTGCCACTGCACGCGATCTTTTACAACCCCCACCAGCGACCTTCCTTATGTCATCCGTTTATCTGGCGGGGGGTCGTCGCACTCTCGATCATAGATGGTACTATTATAGTTGTACACAATTATAGTCTGAGTATGAGTGGCAATATTTTCAGAAAAACTTAGCCGTAACTTGAGATTTTAGGATATATATAAAATAAAATAAATGTAGTTCTTAAATTTCATTATACTCGTATAAGTAAATATTTGCACTTTAATAAATTCCACGCGGTATATCTATTTTGGAATTTTGAATTCTATTTCCACCACTGTAGCTCTCTTATCGCTAGCACAAAGGTTAGCTGTTAGAAAATCTCGCCGTGTTGTACAATACTTTTGTAAACAATGTACCTACAATAAATAATTTTATTATAACTAAGCGCCCTCCAAATGTCAATAGGTATCTCATTTCAAAAACGAGCTGCTTGCACAGCAAATGAGCACCAGAGTGATGCTCTGGTATCGCCAAAGGCAAATTACTTGTCGACTATATCTAACTATTGTTTGACTGACTCTGTGGCCTAGTGGTTACGACCGCATTTTTAGACGCAAAGGTACCAGGTTAGATTCCTTATCGGGAAACAATAATTTATTTTATTTATTTTTGATATTCGAGTCCGGTACGCTATCGACGTGTTTGCCACTTTTTATGATGGGCCTATAGTAAAGTTGATTAAATATGAATAATTATTAAAACATATTTTTACTACTATACCATATTTACGCTGAGCCTAGATGGCAATTTACCATTGATACGACATTGATATTATAAATCAACAATAATTAAAATGTTATAAAACCCAATTAGTAAATTAATTGGAATGATCCGACTGGGAATTCGTTTGTAATTTGTTTTGTAAAGTATGGATGCTTATCCACCTGGTGAACGATGAGCGAGGAAAATGAGCACCAAAAGTTTAACTTCATTTTCCTAGCTCAACGTAGCTCTGGTGGAAGAAAATATTCAGAAGCCATTGAGTTATAAGTAGTATAGTCTATTCGTCAAGAGTTGATAAAATATATTAAAATCAGGGGTTCTTAACTTGTGACCATCAATCACAGCTGCAGGGGTCCAGCTTGGGTAACTTTTCATAATAGTGTATATTTATATTATATATATTTTAGTTTTTAAGGTATATATCTATGGGCCTTTTGTATATTCATTTTGTTGCCTGAAAATAAAGATTATTATTATTATAATAGACACGCGCCGCCTAATTGAAACTAGTTTCGCTACTCACCGCGTCGTGGCGTGTACTCCTAACACCAGGCGGCGGGAAGACGCGACGATCGAGTGCCTTCACTTGTTGCCACGACTCAGACTCAGCTGTAAAAGCACACAGGGTCAACAGTGAAGTGAGACGGCTATATGGGTTTAGTCCGTAGGCGCCTTGAGGTTTCCTCAACGGTGAATCGGGCAACCCCATAATCCGGGGTGGGCACTTTAGGCGTATCATTGATCATTTCTCGATGCCAAATAAAATAAACAAAAAAAAAAGACTATTCTTAGATTTACGTATTAATTAGCTACATATAGAGAAGAGACCAAACAAAAAACATGTCGCAACTTGATAACAGCGAGGGTCTGGCCGAGTGAGCCGAAGACAGGATTGAGTTATACCAGGCGCGAGATATGCGAGGTAGCGTTAAAACAATTATGTCGTTTAACCAAACTATTAAAACATGCAGCGCTAAATACGTGTGGTCTTCCCGCAATTAAAACATCGTAAAATACAGAAAATTTAAAGCTCTTACGCGTTGCATTCAAGATAGTATAATAACATGTCCTCACTTTCATATAAAATAATGTTTTATATTTATATATATATTTTTATTCTAACACGACATGTGACCTTGCGCCCATGAATATTAGCAACTGAAATCAGACACTCATGGCTAACATCAGTCCCTAACACTATGCCGGCTTGACTGGGTATGACGGCAATTCGAGCCTGATCCCGAAGCGTGTGGATACACTTTACTGGGTGTATCGCCCCGGTAGACTGGGTATATTGCCACCATCAGTCCGCCTACCACCTATTTGTTGTTCTAGTTGAAAATATGTGCTATTTGCCATGATGTAAAATGCCGATATTAACTTTTAAGGAGAACTAATATTGTAAGCTTGCCATGGTGATATTTATATAAAAATAACATCGCTTGAAACAAGACTTACCACAGATAAAATCGTTTTTATGTCGCCTATTATAATACAATGTAAAAATGACATTTAAATAAACAAAACGGTGTCTTGGTACCTGTCAGTGTTAGGCATGCGTCGCAAACAATTGATTTTGATCATTCTGTATCAGATATTTATTATGGTTAGGCTATTAGTTGTTTCCTTTTTGTAATTTTTATATACGTAGTAATTGTACATCCAATAAATTATCATTTTAACCATCCTTTCTGCAACTGGTCGTAAGTATACGAGTATAGTATGGTAAGATTAAATAACAAACAAATTGTAAACCAAAATACGGCAAATTTAATATATTATTTAAGGAGAAGGCTCTGGCTTCCACGTGTAACTCCCAACTAAATCCAATCAAGTATTAATTTCACAAGAGATTATAGTTTCAAATACCATTATGTAAAGTTTCACTAAAGCATATCGTAGACTTTGATACTTGTAAGTCGACTAATTTTAACTCGTTATCAAACTTTTAAAAGGTTGCAAATTATCATGGTTGTGACTATAACAAGCGGTGGTACAGCAAAAAAATGCTGTCTTATTAAGCGCAAACGTGATACTCATACGAAAGAATCCTCCAATAAAAAAAATCGGAAAGTTACGCCTTCTGTAATCAAACATATCACAACGAATGTTTGTAACCAATGTGTTCTTCCAGTACCTGTTATCGTACGGAGCTCATTTTAGCAGTGGCGAGACAATTAATGCCAAGTGCTATAAATAATTTTGTAATTTGAACAAATTCGCATGACACACGATTTTAACATCAACTATTATTATAAACTATTGTTTATATATATATTGGAGGAGCGAGTGGACTGTAATCCTTGGATATATTTTAAGTGGAAGGGGCTGATGACAAAGGATGTAAGAAAAGATATGCACGCCTTACCTTGGGTCTTCTTTAAGCACTTCACCTTGCTGTAGCTGCAGGTCTTGACTCCAGGGCACCGGCCGGTACTTGTCACAATCTAAAATAGAACTGGACGCATTATCACTATGGTTGGCGCAAGATTATGGTTTGGTTTCAAAGTTTGGATCAAGTTTTGGTCCAAAACACCAGTCGTGCTCTCGGGATGGGAACGAGAGGAGAACCACTACGAGTGCCACACGTAAAAATATTGTTTGTTTTTAAATATATATAATCGTACTTAGCCTAAATCGATTGCCATATTGTGATAATCTAAAGTTTGCGCTTAAAAAAATAGACTACGGCGCAGTTCATTTGAAAGCTATCTAAAAGCTCCTTCACTCAATTATTCTTTCCAGCTGTCAGACGCACAGATTATATAGGATATGGATGACAATGTTCATAGGCATATTTTTGACCGTAATGTCAGTTCAATTTTGTAAATTAGAAAGAAAGAAAGAAAGAAAAAAGTTTATTTGTCACAAAAAAAACACAAACAGAAAAATAATAATAATACTCGTACAACAAAACAAGATAGTGCGGTGACAAATAGGGAATCAGCTCAGCAATAAGCTGCAACACTCGGTCACAGCGCTGATTTTCAGCTGATCCCTCACAATGATATACCTAAATTTAAATAACATAATGAATAAATATAAAACTATCAAAAATATTCTACAAGGAATATAATAATGATTATTGTATCAACACAAATTAATTACGTGAAAATTAAAAAAAGAAGGAATTTAATGAAAACTTGTCCTTAAAATAAATAATAATTATGGCTATATAATTTGATTATTTTTAAAATGAATAAATAATGTTCACATAGTATTATAACCTAGTTTTCTTGGTTAGGCGAGTTGCTGCAATGATTGTTGAGATGTGAACAAATATATTTTAAGTTTGTTTTTAAAAGCGACCACCGACTGCACCAGTGGTGGTGGCAAGTTGTTCCGTTCCATATCTTTGCAGCAGCATACCTGAAACTCCCGCAGAACCCGGAGGTCTTACATCGGGGAAAACATAGCAGTCTGAGCCTAAATCGCGATATTTTTTTATATGTACAATTGTCTCGTTATTGCAATCTTTACCGATTTTGAAGATCCGTTGGGGGAACCCGTCCGACAGCTGGAAGTGGGGGAACCGTTGATGAAACGTCATAGAGTATCTATAAATTGAGTTAAATTTATGCTGTTTTACTTTTAGGTACACTCAAAACAATGGCTGGACTGTAACGATTCCTTGCTTTTTTTTTTTAAGACAGAATCTGGCTGTATGAGCTTGGCCTTTTGCCTTCCAATAACGGAAAAAATATTCAAACGTCTGTTTCTAATTTTGAACTGACACTACTGTCAAAAATCTACCTATGAACGGAGATTTTGCGCGGAGAATTCAAGTGCAAGTTTTTGTTTTATAAATTAATTTGCTGTGGATATTGTTGGTCAAAAGTGGTGTTGTTTTGTTTAATAATGTGCTACAATGTGATTAGTTATGGAAAACGATAAATTGGATTTTGAATATGGGGCACAAGTTGCAGTTTATTTTATGCGGTTTTCCCGCGCTGTCAACTCCCATGTTTTACCCGACGTGTTTGAGCTATGGTGCCGCGAGTGACTCCAAGAAAAGCATCAAATTCTGCAGCATCTGGAATTTGATGATGACCTCATTAACTCATAATAAAGAAAGATATATTTCGACAGACTTGGCTGTATGGGCTAGACCTTTTGCCTTCCCTATCACCTCATTCATCAACCATCGGGAAAAGAGAACCAAAAACAAAAAAAAAACACTACTACAAAAATCTACCTATGAACACTATCATCTATATAGATGAATTCAATTCGTCTTAAAATACGGGTGTTAGTCTATTATAATAAATTGCATTCTTCGTTGTTATCTTTCCATACCTTTCAACCTTAGGGTGCTTGTAAGAAAATGCTTGTATGTACAATTTTTTAGTGCTATAAATAATTATGTATTTGAAGAAAATAAAGATTTTGTAATTTGACACTTATTTGCCGAAAAGCGGTATAATGATATCAGACTAGAATTTTGTAATACAATTTCCACAGTGCAGTCAGCAATTTAAAGTTGGGTACAGAGTAAATAAATTAGCGGTCGGGTAGTGTCTGCCGTCCGTTACCTGTCCGAAACTACCAGCGAAGTGACGTCACTACCCCCAACTTTAAACGCGGGCCAATGTTTAATTGTCCCGTTTTATTTGTTCCGGTTTACTTTCAAAGACTGTTGACAGAGCACTGAAGCGTTTAAAAAAGTTTCTCCAAGTTTTGTCGCTCTACGATAAGTACATAGAAGTAAACTATCATCACGACCGTTTCCCTTCCGGGGTGGTCAGAAACCACGCTTATAAAGAAGCGGATTCACATTTAGCCACTTTTAATCATGACAAGTTGCAAGCTCGTCGATGTCTCTAGCATACCAAACTCGAGAAATATCACAAATAAATCAAATATTAATTAAATTATTAAATATTATTGTCCCGACCAGGAATCGAACCCGGTACCTCCGAGTCTAAAGCAGCTCGGACTGCTGGCGATCTACCTCAAAATTGTTAGATCATAAGGAATAATAAAATATTGTCGGTTAAGTAATACATATGGATCATTCTACCGCCAGTTCGAGACGCTATAGTTTCAATTTTTACCCACTTTCCATAAAAGGCTGCTTGTAAAGCAAGCTGGGGTAGCTTCCGTCTAGGTTCCTGCTTTAATTTATTTATTTTTTAATTTGTTGTATTTTTTTCGTTTTATTTTAATTTGATGTTTAATGAATATTATTTATTTAGTTTTACTTTTATTTTTATTACTGTTATTTAAATGTCGGCTGTTGAGAGGCTGTTGGAAGTAGGGCAAGATTTTGTCATATATTATTGTTTTATTTTTAACATTATTTTACATTTTTATTAACCTTAATTTTTTGACATGTAACTCTAGTTTTTTTTGTTTTTAAATTTTAGGCTTTACGCAGATGTATTTTAAAATACAATGCCGTTAAATCCACTCAATTCACGATACTTAAATTTTATTTTATTTAAAAAAAAAACAACTCATTATCAAGGAAGGACGACGGATGAATTATTGGTTTGGATGTCGAGAAGTAGTTGAACCTTGACCCTATGGGTTTGTGAGCCACACGGGCGCGCTGGTCTGTGGTTATATATAGTAGCGACGCGGTGCCCAGCCCCAAAAGCGTATGAATTACTAGCACGCGGGTGGATGCTAGGAACTAACTATTTATTTTTGAAAAGCGGATTCATACATTAGCCAAATTTACTATAGATCTATTATAACAAGTGGCAAACTTGTCGACGTGATGAAATATCACAAATATTATTTTTTTTGTCCCGACGAGGAATCGAACGTGGTTGTTCCGTGTTTAAATATGCTGTTGTAACCACTAGACGACGCCAGATTCTATATAGTCTTCATTTGTTTCATAATATTTATATATTTTGAGATACAGTGTATTAAATTCATACGTTCAATCGTGTTCTCGTATATCGTCAGTGGCTTTCAATCACACTGTCAAAGTTGTTTTGAAAACTTCTTAACACTTGAATGAAAAGTCCCGGAACCAACAAAACAAGTTAGGGAAAGCAAAATCAAAAAGTTATTACAATAATTTTGCCAAATTTGTTATTAAATTTTATAAAACCTCCGAGAAATAATGTAATTTTAACTTCACAATTGTGGCTGAATAAATGTAAGTAACTTAGTTAAAAAGTAAAGTATCATCACGACCGTATCCCTTCCGGGGTGGTCAGAAACCACGCTGTAAAGAAGCACGTTTACAAGTAGCAAGCTCGTCGATGTCTCTAGCGTACTAGACTAGGTGTAGCAGACTCGAAAAATGTCACAAATTTAACATAATTGTTTTCTCTCCCTGGGATCGAACAAACACCTGTTCTTCTTTTGACCTTTTCGTTTGACCGCCTTCGTGGTCTAGTGGTAACAAACGTTGCTGTGAACTCGGGAGGTCGTGGGTTCAAACCGGGAACCGGGGGCAAGTTGTACATTGTATAATTTGTCTCGGTCTGGGTGTTTATTAAATATGTATAATATGTATATATTTACAAAAAAAAAAAAAGTATAATATGTTTTATCAACCATCTAGTTTACGTAACACAAGCCTCGTAGCTTACCACGGAAATTATATGGCGCTGTGTGACCTGTCTGGAAATATTTATTTATTTATTTATTCTAAATCTACGGTCATAACTGCTAGACAACGGTGTCCAGCAACTAGTGTACAGCAAAAAGTGATATATTCAACATTGAGATATAAATGTATTGAGAGGCTTAAACCCCACACTTAGTATTACAAGTTCTAATTAAAAATATGTTCTGTCTGTTAATAAAATATATGTATTGGAAAGTAAATAAATGAATGTATTTTATTATTTTATTTAACCTTGTTAACTGTTAAACCAACGCATCAATAAGTAGTACGTACCTTTCCATACAAAATTCATAGTTGAAAGTTTTGTCATTACTTGTGTGAACTTTGACGAGGAAGGAAGCTCGGCTAAATGAGTCCCTGGTGACGCTCAACTTTCACAAAGAAGCCAAACACACTTGAGAATATTTTACACTGTAGTTAACGGTCATTTTAAATGTTTCTTTGTTACCTCCTCCGTGGTGCTACAGTTAAACGAATTTAGACGCATTCGGTTTCAAGTAATAACAATAATTATATAATGAAAAAAAAAAACTGTCAGCAACAGTGTTTACGCTCCTCAACATTTAAGTTTTCTAATTGTTTTTAACGAGTTTTCGGTGTATTGCTAGTGTTAATATTGTTACCAAAACTGTAAGGAACATCAATTACATGCGATATAACAAGAAAGTACCGTAGATTAATGTAAAAGACACAATTAGGCCGGCAAACCGCCCAATACTATGTGTGATCAAGTGGGTACCAAATCTTGACCGATAAATTGGTTGCTGCCTTATTGGAAGTGAACTGGGAAAAGGTGCTGTTAAGTAAATTGATAATTCTGAGAGAAAACGTAATTATTTAACATAAATTGCCATTTGCCTAATTATTCTAAATAAGACGGACAGACAGACAGTGGTCGTCCAGGCCCGGATGGCTAATGGGCCTGGGTTGGGGATGGGGACATTCCCCCGTTTTCCCCGGCAGGATCTCAGCGGGTAACCACCCGCTGGTACCTAATTCATGTACTTTTGGTGCTGGGCGCTGTAACTGGTATAACAACGCCCGTGTGGCTCACGAACCCAGGGGGTCTAGGTTCGAGTACTTCAGCTCCCCTCCAAGAGCACTTCTCTAGAATAAATAGATTTACTAGCGCCATCTATCGAAAAACCGTACAATTAATAGCTTTTGCTGACAACTCAAGCGCACCTTACTTCTGCCATCCACTAATAGAGAACGCCGCACATTAAACAGTTTTACTACTTGACACTCGCAAGGACGGCGCCAAGGTTCGGCTTTTCGCTATTAAAAGGCGATACTTTATTTACCCCATGATGGATTGCAATATGTGTAATAAGCAAATCGTGCTACATGATTACATAAAAAGAAATTGTCCCCAAAACCCTAAAATAAAGGTCAGCTCGTTGCAAAACAACAAATGGGTTACAAGACGTTTTTATATCATCTTTACTTCATCTCCATTTAATATATTGACGGATATTTGTCAACGCAGTGTCCTCAATGAGGGACAATATTAAAGGGCCTAAATAGACCCGAATCTTGGTATTAGATGGAACGGCCTTTGTTGGAAAATTGAAACTATTTCTCATATGGACGAGATCATCAAGTTGACATAAAGTCTTCAGAAATAGGGTTATTCTTATACATCAGTAAAATTTAATAGTGATAACTAACCTATTTATTTATTTATTATTAGATATGTCTTGTTTTAGGTAAGTCTTGTTTCAAGCGGTGTTATTTATATATATATATATATATATATATATATATATATATATATATCATCATTTCATTACAGCCCCTAGAACACAGCGTTCTAGACCTCCACTGCTGGAGATGGGCCTTCCAGAACTAGAGAATTTAGCCTACACTCGCCACGCTGGCCAGACGGCTTAGCGAGGATATGATGTAAATTTTTTATGACATTCTATTAACGATTCCACAAGTTGGCATTAGTGGAACCGGGACCGACGGCTTAACGTGCTCTCCGAGGCACGAGAACGGTGGGGTTGTAAATCTATGACAAATGTACGTAATAAAAGTGTATTTCTTATTGGTACATGCCGGGTGGGTTTGAACCGACCTTTGTAGGATTTAAGGTACGTATTCTTACAACCGAGCCACCACCGCGCACGCATATATATATATATATATATATATATATATATATATATATATATATTAAATATTGTAACCTTGCTATATATATAGCAAGGTTACAATATTTAATTCCCCTTGAAAGTAAAAATTGGCATTTGACATCTTCGCAAATAGCACATAATTACAATGAGAACAACAAATAGGTGGTAGGTGGACTAATGGTGGTAATTTGCCCAGTCTGCCGGGGCCCCGTATCCACCGTTCGTGCCGAAAAACCCAGTAAAGTGTATCCTTCGGGATCAGGTTCGAATTGCCGTCATGCCCAGTTAAGCCGGCATAGTGTTGGGGACTAATGTCAGTCATGAGTGTCTGATTCCAGTTGCTAACATTCATGGACCCGCGGGCCACTTACCATCAGGTGGGCGCAAGCTCACATGTCGTGCTAGTAATGAAAAAAAAAATGCAAGGTACAATGAATTATATATGGCATTGTGCCTAGAAAACTTGCAGCATGAACCCGCTGCACAGCTATGCTGATTTACTGCGCGAAAAACTGCCAGCCCTCTTGTCACATACCTACAGAATTAACCAGCCGCTTAGACAGTTTTTTAATTTGACATTTAGCCAACTACTACATATATCCCCGTCACGACAAGTGGCAAGCTCATCGATATCTCTAGCTACAAATAAATTCAATAAACTAGTTCGTATTGTTCGATTTGTATTGTATATTTTAATAACTATAGGTACCTAATTAACAAATGTTGATTGTTGACATCAAACAAGATATATGAGTTTTATCACGCAGCGAATGGGTACAAGTTACATAAGGGTAATTTGGAGCAAACGGGGAAAAGAGCAACTCTTTTAAGAGGTTCCAAATTAAGGGACTCCCACTAAAGAGTTGTTAATGGACATGACCCTAAACATGTCGGCAGATTGAGTTAACGAAGGTCCGCTCTGATGGAATTTGTACGCATTTGTGTTTGCAATCTGCCCTACTTTATCGTTATTGTAACTAGAAGTAGAACGTTCCTAGACGTGCATCTAGGCCAGGGAAAAATCCTTTTGTCTTTGCTTCTAAAAGATGGCCCTAAATGTATTTTTTATTATTTTTCATTTATTTTTATTTTATTTAAAACTTTATTGCACTATGTACAAGGGGCGGGCTCCATGCCGCTAGGCATTCTCTAGCAGCCAACCTTTGGGACAATGCAGAGAATTTTGATTATGAGGTAGGTGCAAAGGGCTTAAATATAAAACTTATTAAAAATATTAAATAAACTTAATCTAAGATAAAACAATACATATTAATATACACACCAATACATACAAATATGTACGCAATAATACATATACAACACACTATATATATTATACTACATACAATATATCTTACATACACTGTTGAAGGCTGTTTAAGTAATGTGAATATACCAATTATTGTACCAAAACTTAAAATAAGGTTCATTGGAGTGTAATGCCCGTTAAGCATTTTCTGACAACTAAACGTTGGGATGGTGAGAAATTATTGGCAGGGTGCAATGGTCTAATATATACCACATTTTTTTTAAGAACCGGATTTATATTTACTATATGCCCATCATTTTAAGTGGCAAGCTCGTCGATGTTTCTAGTATACCAAACTCGAGAAATAATAAATTGAATTATTTTGTCCCGACCAGGAATCAAACCCGGTACCTCCGAGTCTAAATCAACGGACTTAATCGCTAGACCAGGGAGGAATTTCCGTCATGCCTAGTCAAGCCTGCATAGTGTTAGGGACTGATGTGCGAGTGTGCGACATTTATGAAGAACTGAGTGAAGTGACCTGCACAAAAGTCATTGGAGAAATTTAAGTAGTCATTCTGATGTAACGCTCTATGTCTCATTCTACTAGTTGCTAACATTCATGGACCTCGCGTGCCACTACCATCAGGTAGGCGCAAGGTCACATGTCGTGCTAGTATAAAAAAAGTTAGTAATATTATCAGATACTCATATATACGAGTACGTCTATGAAAACGACATTCTGTTAATGGCTTATTAATTAAGGGATAATAGATGTCACAAAGTTTGGAAGTCACAATTTGTGGCTAAAACTTTTAACTTGTGACGTCACGAATTTTGTACAATGAATAGAAAAATATCATTATTGTAAGAGCTCGACCCATTAAAAACCGACACCCCCTCAATTTTTTCCAAAAATGGGTACTTGTATTTGTTTTATGTGTGTATTTATCATAAAATGATTTCAATGGTAGCGGTTCTTAAACTTTTGAGCATGATTGGGCTATAGTAAAGTTGGCTAAATGTGAATCCGCTTATTTATAAGCATGGTTTCTGAGAAGCCCGAAAGGGAAACGGTCGTGAAGATACTTTATTATATAATATATATATATATATTATATATATATATATAATAATATATATATTATTATTATTATTATATATGTATATATTATTATTATTATTATTCTTGGGACAATCCCTGAAGGGTCGTCTCTAGAGGGCATGTTTTACTTATAGTTTTTTTTTTTATTAGGTTTAGTTTATGTTTATTTATTTTTTTACTTTTAATTATTGGTTATTAAATTATTTTTGAAATATTATTTACTAAATATATATTTTTCAGCTTAAACCTCAACGTAGGTGTCGTTAAAGCACCCTGTTTTATATCTATTGCAAATACCTTGGAAATTTTCTCTGAATAGCCTCGATGCCATCAATATAAATGTTACAGTTCGGATTCCATGCTTGAGACGCATACTCTAGGACACTGCGCACCAAGGAGCAGTACAAGATTTTAATTTGATTATATATAAAGTGGATCTTATAATATTACACTGTAAATATATTTTCATCCTTATGCACAATTGATGGTTATTTCTTACAATATAAAAAACGATAGAAAAACTTATACGTATTAACACATATTGAGGAAATGTAGCGTGTTCCGAGTCCATCAGCCTTGCATCAATGTAGTGCAAACATAATATACAAGTCATCATTGTCATTAAAACTAGATTAACTAAATCACACACAACCTTCAATGGATAATGTAATTAGTTTAACAAGCTACTCGCTCTATCTATATATAAAAAAACCTTGTCCTGACTGAATAAATCATCTGAACGAAATGGCAGATTACTTAATACTAGGTCTAAGTAACGACCCATACTATTGGGAATAACATTATACTGAGCCAATTTACAGTGTAGTAAAGTACTCGTAACCATTATTCACATCACGCGATGCAAAATACAAATTTAAATCTTCTAACATTATAATTTTACAATTATACATACTTAAAACACTATCAATGTAGTCGTAAAAAGCAAAATAAATAGTGTCATTTAGACGCGGTGGTAATTATACCGCACAACAAATAACTTTGGTAAATTTATAAGTAAGTATAGCACACAGGATTTCAATCTTTTTGAAGTCCTTCACTTTAATGTTCATATTAAGTGGGCGCATACTTACTCGTCGCGGTGCAGCACATTGTAGTAACAACTCCCTGTCACATACTGTTGCGTCGAGCCACGTTTCTGTTAAGGCTATGACATCAGATCCCAGACATCCAATTCACAACTCAGCTTCCCGAATCTTCAACTTTATGCCACCAACATTTTGATAAAATATGCTTAAATAAATACTATTGATACATTTATTCTCCCCGTTATATGTACTCGTATACTTGAATGTTGAATGTTGAAATTTCGCGCACAAATTTCCCGCAGTGATTTTTTAATAAACTTGGATTGTGTCTTCACCAGTTCAGTAATTGCGTTGATCTTCAATTCCAGGTTAAGGATCGTACTAAGAACTTTCGCCTCAAACACTTTATTCTTGTTATCCGTCATTTTTAACATCAAAAAATAAAAAAACACGGGAGTTATTTGACTCGTGTCGCGTCGACCTTGCGAAAAAATAAATAAATAATTAAGTGGCAAGCTCGTCAATGTCTTGTACCAAACTCGAGAAATATCACTAATAAATTATTGTGTCCCGGCCAGGAATTGAACCCTCCAAGTCCTAATCCACGGGCTTTACCGCTAGACCACAGGGGCAGTGTTATAAATGATTCTGAAATTTTATTAGAGTTCGGGAACCCGCTGGATCCGCGCGGGGGTGTAATCCATTGTAAATACACTCATAACGATTATAGGAGAAGCCAGGTCACATAACCCTAGTCTAGTATAGTTGTAAATACACATAGTTTAGGTGATAATCGTAAGTAATGAAGTTATCGCGCGTAGGGTTCACAATAGCAAACTTTGGGGCCCTTCTGATCATGATTAATGGTAAAACTTTAAACCTTTGCTTTTATAACTTCCTTCTATGAGTTGCCGAGGTCGCTGTGTTTTCCACTTTTCAAATAGCACATTGTTTAATTGTAAAAGTATCTTCGCGACTGTTGGCGACGTAATTATGTAAGTTTTTGTAGTTCTTTTACTTAAATTTTAATAAAACTATTCACATTGTTGACTGTCCAGTGTCCACCCACAAAAGTGTGGGGAACTAGTGGAACATCTTGGACATCACGGGCTTATGATATTTAGGATATTTTGTATTCGAAGATAGTTTTTTTTATTAGTTGTTTTTTTTATTGTTTATATATTTAGAGAGAAAAACAGTTACTACAAGAGATGTAGTAAGGAAAAGAATTTAAAAAAATCAATTAAATAGTAAAAAAACAATCAGTCAGTTGGTGGCGCACAGCAAGATATTTTCCACTGTGAACAATATTAATAAAGTATTAAAAGTTGTTTTAAGTAAAAAAAAATATACGGATTAATTATCAGGCAGATATGGCCCATCGATAAAAGCATTAGGTACATACCTAACGAAAAACTATTGTATTTATTTGTTTAGAATTTCGTCAATTCGCTGAATTATGTAAGAGATCGAAGGCCAATAGAAATAAACATTAGATTTGAGACACGTGTCATTCGAAGCGTTGTAATAATCTTAATATTTTTTTTGATGATGGAGACTTTCTTCATATATGGAGGGTAAACCCAAAATTTTTGTAAATGGAAAACGATTAATTGGACTTTAAATATGGGGCACAACTTGCAGTTTAATTTTTGCGGTTTTCTCGCGCTGTAAACTACCATATTATACCCGACGTCTTTGGGCTATAATGCCGCGAGTCACTCCAAGAAAAGCATCAAATTATGCAACTTCTGGAATTTGATAATGACCTCATGAGAGAGATGGAGATAAGTTAATCATTCAAAGAAAGATATATTACGTCAGGCTTGGCTGTATAGTCACAAGACACACAAGAGAACACACACACACACAGAAAAGTTAATGTCATACACACTTCAACGTTTTTTAAAAAGAACTTGTCGATTATTATGTTGATTGTTAAAAAGAAGTGTGGGGTTTATGGCCATCGCTATGAAAGAAAAGTTATTGTCATACACACTTCAACGTTTGTCAAAAAGAACTTGTCGATTATTATGTTGGCTGTCAAATAGAAGTGTGGGGCCTTTGACAATGTGACAATCATAATTAAAGAAAAGTTATTGTCATACACACTTCAACGTTTGTCAAAAAGAACTTGTCGATTATTATGTTGGCTGTCAAATAGAAGTGTGGGGCCTTTGACAATGTGACAATCATAATTAAAGAAAAGTTATTGTCATACACACTTCAACATTTGTCAAAAAGAACTTGTCGATTATTATGTTGGCTGTCAAATAGAAGTGTGGGGCCTTTGACAGTCTGACAATCGCAATTTAAGAAAAGTTATTGCCATACATACTTCAACGTTTGTCAAATGAAATTGTTGGTTGTCAAAAAGAAGTGTGGGGCCTTTGCCAATCACAATTAAAGAAAATTTATTGTCATGTGTATGACAATTTCAACATTTGTCAAAAAGGACTTGTTAATTGTTATTTCGTTGTAAAAAGCGGTGTTAAAAAAAGGTTATTGTCATACACACTTCAACGTTTGTCAAGAAGAACTTGTTAATTATTTTGGTTGTCATACAATATAAAAAATAAAAAAAGGCCTTTGTCTTTGTGTAATAAATAAATACAAATATTAACAATCAACTCGAACACTATTTTAAAACTAAAGTATATATATGTATTATGTATCCATTCCGGGGTAGAAACCACGCTTTTTAATAAAGCGGATCATTAACCCAACTTTACTAAAGGCCCACCATGAGAAGTGGCAAGCTCGTCCATGTCTCTTGCGTACCTAGTCAAGAAACAATACATTAAATAATTTATTGTGTTGACAAGGAAACGAACTCGTTACATACATCACGACAAATCCTTTGCGGGGTAGGCAGAGAGAAATGAGCTCCACTTGTCACGATCGACATACCTATGCTTGTTCGATATTCAACAACCTCTTATACATGACCTTTTCATCCACCTTCAGCTATTGACTTGGTCTCACTTTTACCCACGACTTTCGCATTATATATCTCGTTCGTAAATCTCTCTTCACTCATCCTTTCAACATGTCCCACCACCGGAGCATGCCTTTTCTTATTTATGATCCTAGTTGAAAAAAAAACAATTTTATTGCATGAATATAGAAAATAATTTCCAAATGAAAGAAAGCATAGGGACATAAATAAGGAAAGGCATACTCCGATGGTTCGGGCATGTTGAAAGGATGAGCGAAGAGAGATTGACGAACCAGATATATAATGCGAAAGTTGTGGGTAAAAGAGTCCCTCGCAGACCGAGACGATATCACGATGAGATAAATAAAACAATAGCTGAAGGTGCATTAAAAAGCCATCGAAACAAAAGAGTATGTATGAAGAGGTTGATGAATATTGAAGAAGCGAAAGAGGTATGTCGTGATCTTGACAAGTGGCGCTCAATTGTCTCTGCCTACCCCGCAAGGGATTTTGCGTGAAGATATGTATATATGTATGTAATTTCCAAATAGTCTTTAGAAATTAATTATATTAGAGGTATAAAGCCACGCTGTATAATATAGTAGTTTATGAAACTGTTGCATAATGTGTGTGATTTTATTTTTAAATTTCAGCAGTATGTTTATAAAGTATGTCAATATAAATTCGTTTTGAAGTTTGTAATTCGCATTTTACGATAAGAGAGTAGATAAACGTACTTTACGGGTTATATTTGGAGCATTATCTTCCTCGGTTGGTAATTTACTATGCTTTAAGAGCCTATGTGTTTCCACTTATCTCGCGATCTAGGACGGTTAAACCGGAGCTTGAAATGCACCTTTATAAGCCAGCATCGCCTGGAAGCGACTTACACAGTGTTTCGTTATTTAAGATCTGGTACCATGGGTCATTTCTCCTCAAAAATATTTAACGTGGCAATGTTGGCAGTAGGTATACTAGCACTATGCCTATTGGTAGATACTTATTTTATTGAACAAAATCGTGCAGTCCGATGAGAATTTTGATGTATTCGCATCAACGGATGTGGAAAGTAAAACCACTGTCCTAAAGTAAGCCATATTAATTCGCACATCTAATCACTTATCCTTGTGTTTGAATTTTGTTATGAAATATGTATTGTTTAGACGTATAATCTGTAATGTAAATTTTCATGGAAATAAATAAATAAATAAACTTAAAGCAAGTTGTTAATTGTTTTTTTTTCCTATTTTCTAGTTTTTAACCGATTTAAAAAAGGAGGAGGTTATTTATTTATTTATTTATTTCAAAACTTTAATGCACAAAGTACAAAAGGCGGACTTAATGCCCGTAGACATTCTCTGACAGCCAAACCTTTGGGACTAATTAGAACAACTGTAGGTGCAAGGAAAGTATAAGTGACACATCAATTAGATATAAATACTTAGATAATAAACTTACTTATATATAATCTACTTATAAATATACTAAATACTAATACATACACAATAATAAACATACATATAAAACTTAGAGGTTATCAATTCTATGAACTGAATTTGATGTTTTTTTTCGTTTGGTAGGTCATATACCGACCGGATAGATATACGGTGTGACTTTGTATGGCTTTACGTTAGACTAATATGTGATTCTATTGATAGAAACAAAAATTTTTTTCTAAGAAACCATATATTCAAAAAAAATTGGCAATTTTTCATTTAATGCCGACATTTGGTTTCCTAGAAAAAGTAAATTATTATATTATTATTATGTAAATTCTAGTAAATTTGGGCTTCTTACCACGCTGGAATGGTGTTTAAATGCATATGTTAGAAATACTATCAAACTGCCTCCGTCTAGCGGTTAAGTCCGTGGACCTAGACTCGGAGGTACCGGGTTCGATTCCTGGTCGGGACACAAAAATATTTATTAATGTAAATAAAGACATTTAATGAATAATTTATTTGATATTTCTCAAGTTTGGTACGCTGGAGACATCGACGAGCTTGCCACTTGTCATGATTGGCCCATAGTAAAGTTGGCTAAATGTGAATCCGCTTATGTATAAGCGTGGTTTCTGACCACCCCGAAAGGGAAACGGTCGTGATGATACTTTACTTTACTTTACTATCAAAGGTTGACATTAAAATTTTGTATTATAAGTACCTCGAAAATACTTTGAAAACGTGATCCATGGTACCGGCTCTTTATACTTAATCTTATACCGTAGCGTGGATTTAAGCCAGTGCGGGAAAGAAATATGGCTACCCTAATAGCTAAAGTAATGTGAATTATTTTATTAAATAATAATAATAAACTTTGCTGAGCTTTGCTTTAAGAGGGTTTAACGGTTTTGCATCCCTCTCCCTCGCACAATCCAATATGTTCAACGATTTTTTTGTATATACTTTTAAGAAATATAGCAATATACTTTTATAACGATTTACCTGTATTTTACTAAAACAAAATATGAATAAAATAATAATAAAATAAAAATAAATGTCCGTAATTTTATTTCCTAGAAAGTTAGTAGATCTTTCAAATTTCTGAATGGTAACCCTAGGTACTTTAAAGAAATCGACGAGCTTGCCAGTTGGATGGGCTTAGTACCTAAAGTTAGTTAGTGTAAATCGGCTTCTTAATTGTGGTTCTGACCACCCCACCAGGGATACGGTCGTCTGTTACTTTTCTTTTTTTTTCTTTACAAGGACACCATGTTATATGAAAGGGGGTTCACCCCACACATACCGGCCTAGGATCTCACCCCCTCCCCCCTTCTTATGTAAGAAAAAGTATGATTAGGCCGACCCCCCCTTTCCTGTTTAATATTTATTACGTAAGAATCTTAAGAAAAATAGAGTACATTATTAACTATTATTTATTCTTATTTTTTTCTTTAGTATTATAATTAACCTTGCATATTATGTAATGTATGTAATCTAAAAGATCTCGAAAAGTGAATTTGCCCCTGAAATAATCTTAACTTTGCGATTCTTTCCTTTGCCCCTCTCACCCCCTTGTATAAATAATATAATATGGTCGATACTAGTTTATTTTATTTTATACTAGCACGACATGTGACCTAGCGCCCACCTGAAGATAAGTGGCGCGTAATGTTAGCAACTGGAATGACAAAAGTTAGCTGAAGTAAACTCCCAAAGGTTAGCTGGTGGAAAATGCCTTACGGCATAAAGCTCGCCTGTGCACATTACTTTTAAGTTAATTTAGTTTTTTTGCAATAAAGATTTTTTTAATTATTTATTTTATTTATTTATCAGTCCCAACACTATGTGGGCTTGACTGGATGCTTTTTCATACTATGCTTGAGGCACTCCAGGTTTTTGGAAAGTGGAAACACAGAGGCTGGAAGAGCATTCCACATCTTTATTGTGCGACAAATGTATGAGTCAGCAAATTACACACACATATATACACTTATTATCATTGTTCGAAACTATTTAGAAGGTGTAAACAGACGAGATTTCGAACGAATTAATAGGGTAGAACAGAAAAAAGGAGACAGAGAACTATTATATTTCTGCGACAACAAATTGGTAGCCATTTCAAATTATATTCTTTGCTCTAAAAGTAGCCTTACTCCACAACGCATTATATTTGAGCTGACCCTTTTGAGTAAGCCTGTAAGATACGTGTTTTGAAATAGTAAGGAGTTTGCAAGAGGCTTCTTGTTAAGGGTTCCGTTATTAGGAAGTTTTTAATTAAAAACTTCGTAAGGGGTTGTAATAATTAAAATGAGTAGGCTTCTCAAAAGTTATTTCATTCGAATACGGATAGAACAATCATACGAACTTTTAAGGCATTTTTACGGACTGGCTCTCAAATCAAATCATTTATTGCCTTTAGGGTAGCACAACACTAGGTTATTGTTAATACATTTTTTATATTGTACAATAATTTAGACAAAATAACTCAACAATACCAGCAGCTACTATGGGGGGGGGGGGGGGATCCATCATATCAGCTATACTACTAACTTTTTAGTCACACCTATTTCTCGAATATTCAAAAGTAGATATTTACAAAATATAAATTAATAATTACAAACTACTTGAAGCTTGGCCAAGGAGTTGTCAAAGCAGCTGACAGAAACGTATTGAGACAGGAAGGCTTGCAATTATACAAATATCTTGACAAGATATTTATTATATTAGTTTTTATTTAATTTAATATTTATTATATCATATGACATGTTTATATATTGGTATGTTGTTTATATTTACCCATACGGTATTATGTTCGCCTATGTACATTATTTTATATGTTGTGTGCAATAAAGAATTATATTATACATACATACATATCTTTACGCCAAATCCCTTGCGGGGTAGGCAGAGACAATTGAGCGCCACTTGTCACGATCACGACATACCTCTTTCGCTTCTTCGACATTCATCAACCTCTTCATACATGCCCTATTGTTTCGATGGCTTTTTAATTCACCTTCAGCTAATGTTTTATTTATTTGATCATGATAGGCAAGTCTTGGTCTGCCAGGGCCTCTTTTACCCACAACTTTCGCATTATATATCTGGTTCGTCAATCTCTCTTCGCTCATCCTTTCGACATGCCCGAACCATCGGAGCATGCCTTTCTTTATTTTTGTACCTATGCTTTCTTTTATACCTACCCTTTTGCGTATTTCGTTATTACGTATACGGTCCATCAAAGTTACGCCGCATATCCGACGTAAAGACCTCATTTCTACTGCATTAACTCTACTCTCATGCGTATTCTGACATATCCACGTCTCGCTTCCATACATAAGTGTTGGTATTAGCATGGCATTGTGTATGGCGAGTCGAGCTTTATCACTGACATTTCGACTGGCGATCAGTGATCCCAGGGCCCCATTAACACTATTTCCCGCGTTCACTCTTCTTTCTTTTCTCGCATTTAAACGGAGTCCTTTTTCTGCACATCCCTCTTTCATTTTATTTCATTATATTATATAGATAGATTTCTTCGTCAGACGCTTGGCTAAGGGTCCCCGTGGTCTTATCGTCTCGACTCCAAACGGGGCGCAAACTTGTAACCTGTACCGAGGTTGGCGTATTTGCGCAGCTCGAGGTTCTTAGCAGAAACCGTCGCACTCCCCGATCTAGACTAGGTTGCTGGATGTGAGATAAGGCTAATGTGTCGCATCCCACACCAGAGACCGCACAAGTTTCCACGGCCCAACGGTCATGCCGTCGGGTTTCTTGCCATCGCTCCACGCAATCCTAGAGGGTTCTAGGATAGCGGTTACTCCAATAGTAACCGCTATAGTAGAATACAATAGCCCTACAAATGATGTCGTTGATAGCCCCGTGACAAGGAATAAATTATACTATATTATTTTACTAAAATTACTGTTGCCATAAACAAGTTGTTGTTATGACGAGTGGTTATTACATCCTTAATTTAACAAACAATAAAAAAATATATATACTTAGTAAAATTTTAATTCATAAGAAAAATAACAATAATAAAATTTAAGAATACTGTTGTCAAATGTTTTAACTTTACGAATTTAATAAATAATTTTAAGGTTTCGTATTTTCGCAAGATGTAAATTGGGCTTTCGGATTGACGATGTTTTGAACACAATTTAGGTATTAATGGACGCTGGCAGCGCACCAGATCCTCAACAATAACCATAAAACGCCTTTCTATTCAGTTTACTAGCGTTAAAGTTTGGAGCTAGAGGAACTTTTTAAATTCTTTAACACTTATTGACTTTTAAATCCGCCATTTTCTAATATAAGCAAACAAACGAGTACTACAAACTTGTATTTTTATTCTGTGGAAATAGCATTATTACAGTTCCTAGAACCTAGTCCTAGACCTTCACTGTTGGAGATGGACCTTTCAAATTTTCTGGAGAATTTAGTCCTCATACGACAAGCTGGCCAGGCGGGTTGACGTGGATCTGATGACACTTTATTAACGATTCCACAAGTTAATATAGTGGTCCGGAAGAAAGGTGTTGTTGTAAATCTATAAAAAAAGGTACGTAAGAAAAGTGTATTCCTCATTGGTACATACCGGAGTACGAATTGACCTTTTAAGGATTTTTAAGGTAAATGTTCTTTAAACCGAGCCACCACCTAGGCTTGTATAGTTCGCGAACGACCTAGTTCCAAGGAGCGCTCCCACATAGGAACTGCCGGAACTCTATAAACTTCGAGAGCGGCAAACGGGAGCGGAGAACGAGAATGCGTGCAGTAACAGTAATAAAGTGAACGACTGGCTTAATATGAGCTGCTCTTTTGTTACGTACATTTGTCATAGATTTACAACACCACTGTTCCCGTGCCTCGGAGAACAAGTTAAGATGTTGGGTCCACGAATACAAACTGAAATCGTTAATAAATTGTAAATCAGAACTTTCCAACCCTTCTGGCCAGAGCGTGGCTAGTGTAGGCTAAATTCTCCAGATATGTTCTGAAAGACCTCATGCAGTGGAAGTCTAGGACTTCGTGTTCCAGGGGCTGTAATGATGAAGACGGTATAGTGGTATGAACTAATGCAAGTTGATCTTAAATTTGGTCATATTGACACACCATCATTTTTAAACATAGACCAACGCGGTCATATGTTGCTCTAAGGTAGATTTTTTTATTTTTTTACATAATCTTTTTTCATACATTTTTTATTTTCATAATACTTTAGTTTTTAATTAATTATTTATAAACAAAACTTACTTCAAAAAAAATTAAGACAAAATAAATATGAAGAAATAAAAAATATAAATAACTATACTACATTAAAAAAAGTCCGTGGATTTAGACTCGGAGGTACCGAGTTCGATTCCTGGTCGGGACACAATAATATTTATTAAATTTAATTTAAAAAAATATATATATATTTAATTTATTTGTGATATTTTCGAGTTTGCCACTTGTCATGTTTGGCCTATAGTATAAGTTGGCTAAATGTTAATCCGCTTCTATATAAGCCTGGTTTCTGACCACCTCGCAAGGGATATGGTCGTGATGATATTATATTATTATTATTATACTTACTAAAAAATAGCTACATCAAATCGCTGTCCTGTGGCATGGTGCCCAATCCCTCCTGAATTAAAATACTAAATTTTTGAGGAAATAAAAACTGCCCTATTGTTACCAGAGATGTCGAGACGTCGTGAGCCTTGGAATAATTAATTTGTAAAAAGCTTTCAAATAGGTATATGTCTTGGAAGGTCATCATGAGAAGGACTGTATTAGGGGTAGTAATAAATTGAAATACGCAGTATAATATTAGATACAACTATATTTATACGATTATTATTTATATTAATATGTATGTATTAGTATTTAGTGTATCGATATTATAATATTTATTCCATATATATTGTAAGTAAGAATATATTAAATTGCTGTTAATTTAAATAGTTATTTATTTCTCTTATTATCTTTATGATTGCACCTACATTTGATCAAATTTGTCCCCAAGGTTTGGCTGTCAGAGAATGTCTTCGGGCATTAAGTCCGCCTTTTGTACTTTGTGCATTAAAGTTTTGAAATAAATAAATAAATAAATTATTTACAGCTTCTTCGGCAGCTATCGATCACCGGGACAACAGTTTAATTTCGCCGAGCACCATTTTTCCCTGCTTAATGAATATGTAAATTTGTCAAATAAACCAGTCTAAAGCCATTATTATTCCGGAGTTTATCCGGCTTTGATTTGATAACGATTCGCCCTCCGAAGGTTTCGCTATCTGCATGAAATTTACCAACGGTATGTAAATGCGTTAAATCTTGTTTCTGTTAGGCCAAGGGCGCACTATCGTTTTACATCTAGTGTTGCCCAAATTTGGTCTTTGTTAATGTTGGCCAAAGCAAAAGCAAGACCAAAACTGCACAAGGCTTGGTCTTGGTCTTGCACTCCTAAACTTGGGTTGGTCTCTGACTGAAGATATTTTGTTCTTTCTAATTGTAGTAAGGAGACTTAAGTGTCTGTCAGAAAACTACTGGTTTGATCTACTTGGAATGATTATAGACCATTATGTATCCAAAAAAGTTTTCAGAGATTGTAACAAAAAAAAATGGGTGCGTCGCGGGACGTACCGCAAAAGTGAGAACTAAACTTGCAAGTTATTGATTTCGTAGTTGGTAGGAGATAAATTCAATGCGCGTAGCTGCGGCGCACGCATAGTTGTAGACGCGCAAAGGAAGAAAGAGAAAGAAGGATCGGGAGAAAGCGAGAGGTGCATCGTAGCGCGCGCCAATCCGCCCCTCTTCCCCTTCCCCAATGCGCTGTTTCGAGAGGAAGAAAGAAAGAGAAAGAAGGAGCGGGAGAGAGCGAGAGAGGCAGAGGCTATACGCACGCGCCTATCCGTCCCTCTTCCTCTTCCCCGTCGCGCTGTTTCCCCTTGAGCGCTATTCTGACGTACGGACGTACGTTAAATGAAATAGGTCCCCAACCAAGCGCGCACAATAAAGTTCTCAATTTAAAACTCTGTATGTATACTAAATATAACGCTTAACATGATGACATAGTCAGAGGTCCACATCGGAACAGTAGCTGGTTTTGGACATATTTAGTCATCTACTATAAGGGTTCGATATTTTTACCTCTGAACCTTAAAAATTACATACACCAAAAAATTACCAATTGAAAAAAAAAATAAGCCAAAAAAATATATAACAATTTTTTGCAAAATTAGGAAAAAAATACTATGCAAGAGTCTCGCAAGACTAGGGTTAGTCTTGGTATTGGTCTTACCTACATATCGGTGGTCATGGGCAAGATTGGGCAATACTAGTCTTGGTTTTTCAGCCTTGGTCTTGGTCTTGCTTTTTTGCAAGAGCTTCTTTTTGCAAGTGGTTCTCGTGTTCGAATATTCGTGGTCGCCATTTCAGCGGTCGCAAGCTTTCTTTTTCCCTCGCTTCCCACACTCGATGGGGTGCAAGGTGAAATGACATCATTAATTTTGAGCTATTTAAATTTAGAACATGTAAATAGTAGTTTCTATATTTTTATTGATAAAACTTAAATAATTTGGAAAATAAAATATATAGTTTTCATATCAATTAAGCCCTTTAGTAATAGAGCTGTCGTGATATTTTAAACATTTTGCGCACCTATAACCATATAAAATATAGAGTTTTGTCTTCTTAAATTGTTTAAGTAATTTATCCAATAATGCATATATAAGTGTTAATACAATTTATCCCAAAACCCCATACAAGAAGAACCTTTGTATTTTAATGCAATCAGCATTGTCAATAGCTTAAGGATGGGAGTGCATAATTATTATAACTTAATGAATAATTATTTATAAAAATCCAGGTATAGGTAACCTTTAATTCCTGGTTATCAAATTTGGAGATGGCAACCCTAATGTAGAGTAATATTTTTTTGCGAAGAAAGCAAACGTAACTGTAGCAGGCAGGTGTCAAATAACAGAAAAACTTGTGAATAAGGAAAAGGCGTTTTGTCTCATGTTCCAACAGTTTTTTGTTTACGACGTGTAACAAAAAGGATAACGTTTAAGGACGTGAGAATACTAGCAAGGCTTTTAATAAATTTATTACGGGTGTTCGTAGCGAAATTTAAATATTTAGCTCTATTATATTCTTATTTTAATATCAAATGTTTTTGACAGATTCTTCTTTCCTTTGTAAAGTAAAGTTACTCTGCATTACACAATTTCTTTGGCCGTTCTTTCAAAGGTTAGCTTTTAGAGAATAGCTATGAAGTCCTCCTATATACTTAATACTAGCTGTGCCCGCGACTTCGTCCACGTGGAATAGTGACTTTCGGCAGCATTTTTATTTTGGCTAATTATTTTGCAAATAAAACACATACGTACATTAAAATAAGCAAATAGCTTATCTAAGTACATTTTTATATGCGACGTTTTTAGTTTTTTTACCTTTTGCCAAAATATAAAGATACGGGTTTTATAAAAAAAAAATTCAAGCTTCTAGGTTTAAAATATACCTAATTTCCATACAAACTTTCATTCCCTATTTCAATCTCTTACATCCCTTCTTTCGCATTAGAAAGTAGCCTATATCCTTTTACAGGCTCTAGACTATCTCTGTACTAAATTCAATTTAAATTAGTTTAGAAGTTTAGGCGTAATTGCGGAACACACGACAGACAGAGCTACAATCGCATTTTTAGTATTAGTAAGGATTATTTTAGTTATTTATTGTGCGATAAATGTTTTTTTAACTTTTGTACATCATCATCATCACGACCGTATCCTATGCGGGATAGTCATAAACCACCCTTTTAAAGAGAAGCGGATTCACGTTTAGACAACTTTACTATAGGCCCATCATGACAAGTGGCAAGCGCGATATATCTAGAAATATCACAAATACATTTAATAAATTATTGTGTACCCGACCAAGAATCGAACTCGGTACCTTCGCGTCTAAATTCACTAGACGGACTTGTTTTTAATAAAAGTATCGTTATCATGACCGTTTCCCTTTTACCACGCTTATTAAGAAGCGGATTCACATTTAGCCAACTTTACTATTTTAGGACAATAGATAATGTTTATTAATAAAACATAACTTGTTGAATTAAGTAATATTACAAAAATCATAACATGTCATTTATGACAACCGATCAAATATTAAAAAAAAAAAATTATATTTTTAAAGGGTGTGGTACAGTCACCACACTATCATGACAAGGGGCAAGCTAAATAGACTACATTTCTTAAAAGTACACTAGGACTTGAAATATCTTTGAAAATATTGTATTGTGCGAGCGAGAAAGATGCAAAAGCGTTAAACCCTCTTAAGTATGTTAACAAAACAAACTTTTTGAATTAGTAACATTATTCGTGGAAATGCCTCGCTCAATTAATATTGGGAGAAAACTTACATCGTTCTATATTCATTGGTACAAAAAGGTATTAACGATACGAAAGTTGGTAACACCTACTCGGTCATACCGTTGGTATGTAATTAATCTAACAGTCTTTCAGCCGCCCAACAATCTCGACCTAAACCCTTAATTGCTTGATGTAATAAAACTCGCGTTTATTTCGTTGGGTACTTTACGGCAATCGAGAATAAATATGTAGACGCTTATTAGCGAAAGTAAGATATCCATAATCCATGGGTTCAATAGTAGTAGTTATAACCTCCAAAGTTTTATTTACAAATTACAGCAAGTATAGATACAATGGGATTGTAGTGGCTTGGTTATAGAACGCTTTCCTTATACTCGTAATCCAATAAAGGTTGGTTTGGACTGCGGCATGTATCAATGTGACACATTTCTAAATTAATAATAAATAAATAAATTTTCGACAAATGTATGTAACATACATTTGCTAGCAGACAACTCGCGGTCTAAGCGCCGTCAACTAACTAGCAGACAATACACGATTTATACGCCGACAGCTAGCAGACAACTCGCGGTCTAAAACGCCGCCCGTCAACTAACTAGCAGACAATACACGATTTATACGCCGACAGCTAGCAGACAACTCGCGGTCTAAAACGCCGCCCGTCAACTAACTAGCAGACAATACACGATTTATACGCCGACAGCTAGCAGACAACTCGCGGTCTAAAACGCCGCCCGTCAACTAACTAGCAGACAATACACGATTTATACGCCGACAGCTAGCAGACAACTCGCGGTCTAAAACGCCGCCCGTCAACTAACTAGCAGACAATACACGATTTATACGCCGACAGCTAGCAGACAACTCGCGGTCTAAAACGCCGCCCGTCAACTAACTAGCAGACAATACACGATTTATACGCCGACAGCTAGCAGACAACTCGCGGTCTAAAACGCCGCCCGTCAACTAACTAGCAGACAATACACGATTTATAGGTCGACAGCTAGCAGACAACTAGTGGGCCAGGCGCATACAGCTAGCAGTCAACTCGCGGTCCACGCGCCAACAGCTAGCAGACAACTCACGGTCTAAGCGCCGCCATCTAGCTAGCAGATAACTCGCGATTCATACGCCAACAGCTAGCAGACAACTCGCGATTCATACGTCGGCAGCTAGCAGATAAGCCGCCGTTCACGCGCCAATAGCCAGCTGACAACTCACGGTCCATGCGCCGACAGCTAGAAGATAACTCGCTGTTCACGCGCCGATAGCTACGAGTACCAGACAACTTGCGGTCTAAACACTGAAAGCCAGCTAGCAGAAAATTCGCTATCCATGCACATTAAATTTATATTAAATTTAACTAATTTATGTCTTTAGAGAGGAATAAGCGATTGTTTTTACTGATCGTGTTTTACAGGCTATACTATGGTGAGTGCTCTGAAGAGCTCTATAACCTAATCCCTCCCTCTCCATTCCGCAACCGAACCACACGCACAGGTCAGAATATGCACCCATATACCGTAGTCACCATCCCTTCGCGTACATATAAATTTGGTGACATCATCATCTGTCGCACAATAAAGATGTGGAATACTCTTCCAGCCTCTGTGTTTCCACTTTCCTATAATCTTCAAGCGAAGTGTGAAAAGGCATCTAGTCAAGCCGGCATAGTGTTAGGGAGTGATGTCGGACATGAGTGTCTGATTCCAGTTGCTAACATTCATGGACCATGTGCGACACTAACCATCAGGTGGGCGCAAGGCCACATGTCTAGTATAAAAAAATAAACGATCGACGACGGTGTAGTGTTTGTTTGGAATTTTAAAAATATTTATTTTCAGGCGTTTGCGGTCCATAGATAAACGTGCGATTTTCTTTCCCAATGTGGAGAGTACCTAATTACCTACTCGCCACAACAAAGAATAATGGTTGGAGTTGTTACCACTTGAATGGAAGTCTCGAGGTTTATTGTTCGCAACAATTTTCCACCGTACCAACCCACAAAGGTGAAGGTTTTATACCTTCTTGTTTAAAATTGGTGATTATTGCCCATTGTTTCATAAAACCTGATTTAGATTAGATTATTATGAGCCAGTAAACACAATGACCAACTTATAACAATATATTAAACGTTTAAAACTCCATAGTAGTGTTGCCCAATCTTCAAAGGCAAAACAAGATCCAGAACACCGAAGACTTGGTAATAAGTTCTTATTATATTTTTTTATTTGATTTTTTTTTCAATGGGGTGTATCACTAACTTTTGTTCACGGTAGGTGGCGCATGATAGATGGTACCTAATAGAACTGTCAGTTGCATAGAAAACTTGTATTTTTATTACGAATTTTATTATTTTCTGGATATATTGCGGAAGTGAGCAGCTTTTAAGTGTACAAATCGAGATTTCCAAGCGAAAGCAAAGAAATGGTGATCTCAAAATTTCCGTTCTACTAATTAAACCTTTTTTCTCTTTAAAGACGGTGTTCCTTAATTCGTCTTTTAAGGTAGGTAATGTTAAGTTAAAATTATTTTTTTTGTTATAAAAATAAAAAAAAACTACAAAAACATTTAAAAAATGATCCGTCATAGCTGTAAACAAGGTACCAGCGCCGCTGGCGACATCTACAAAAAGCTTTTCCTGATACACCCCATTGTAACTGAGACTTGTATAGTCTCCAAAACTGTTTTGATGTGGAACTAACGTTTTTTTGATCTTTGACTGAGTTGTTCGTATAAAGTAAAGTATCATCACGACCGTTTCTCTTTCGGAGTGGTCAGAAACCACGCTTATAAATAAGCAGATTCAAATTTAGCCAACTTTACTATGGGCCAATCATAGTCTCCAGCGTACCAAAACTCGAGAAATATCACAAATAAATTAAATATTAATTAAATGTGTTAATTTACATGAGTAACTATTTTTATGTATCGACCAGGAATCGAAACTGGTACCTCTGAGTCTAAATCCACGGACTGATGATGATTGAAATGATTGGCCTATAGTAAAGTTGGCTAAATGTGAATCCGCTTATTTATAAGTGTGGTTTCTGACCACCCCGAAAGGAAAACGGTCGTGATGATACTTTTTACTAAAAATACGAATATTAACTCTGATAGCGGTGGAGATTGACATTGCAGTGAGCGGTTATAAGAACACTTCCCCTAATAGCCAAAAAGTTCGCGTTCTGATTCCTGGCATTATTTACCAATGAGTAAATAGTAAATAGTGCTACGACTACGAGTGTTTATGTTTCGTAGCACAGGAACATTCCGTAGCTACCATAGCTAAGATTTATTGCAACAGCTCTGAGCGAAATGGAAGCGAGTTGTGAATATGTAAATATGTCATCCAAGAGACATCGACGAGCTTGCCACTTGTCATGATCGGCCTATAGTAAAGTTGGCTCGCTCCTTACAAAAGTCGTGATGATACTTTTTACCATGTCTTTCCATTTTGTTTTTTCATTTTTCATTCATTACAGGCCCTAGAACAGAGCGTGCTACACCTCCACTGCTGGAGATGAGCCTTCCAGAACGGGAGAAGGCCTACACACGCCACGCTGGCCAGACGGCTAGGCGAGGATACTATGTCATTTTTTATGACAATTTATTAACGATTCCACAAGTTGGTATTAGTGGAACCGGGACCGACGGCTTAACGTGCTCTCCGAGGCACGGGAACGGTGGTGTTGTAAACCTATGACAAATGTACGTAAGAAAAGTGTATTTCTCATTGGTACATGCCGGGTGGGTTTCTCAACTCTATAAGCGCTCGACCTTGACAGCGTCCGTGCAAATATCAACTTTACTAGCGTGATAAATATATAGTTACAGGATTCTATTATATAACGTTTGCGCTTAAGTAACAAAATAGAGCGGCTGCTAGCTATATTTTGTTGAAAGGCTAATAGTTTAGCTAGCAGGGCCACATTTGCCTGATAGTACTAGTTCTGATATTATTTGTAAAAGTGCCTACTACTATCTTATGTAGGATTATTTTATTGTGAAATTGTAGTAATAAGTATTTTTGATAATTAAATTAGGTATATGAATTTAAACTGGACGGAGTTCCGAACAAACAAATCCATACTGGAGGAACTGGGGATCAGACAGCGCCTTTCCTCGACTGTACAATTACGCATTCTCACTTTCTTCGGACACGTGTCACGGCGTGGAGAAACATCAATCGAGCGCTTGGTAGTCCAGGGGAAAGTCGATGGCAAGAGGATGCGTGGTAGGTCTCCGATGAGATGGACCGATCAGGTGAAGGTTGTAATGGATCATCCCCTACATGAGTTCACTAGGAAAGCCAGGGTCCGAGAGGAGTGGCGACGGCTTGTTAAGCGTGCCACTAGCACTCCTATGGCGATACACCAGTTGTCAGCAGCAGAAATACAAATATTATAAAAATAAGCAAAAATTATAAAAGCAAAAATATAATACGTGTGGTTCATCAAAACATTCAGGGATTTAAATCTAAGGAGTTAGAGATAGCTCTTTTTTTAGATACATATAATGTACATATATTATGTATCACTGAGCATTGGCTTAAAGAACATGAGTTGATCGCAAATTTTCCTTCTCACCGTATTGTAAGTTCGTTCACCAGAAAGAAGTCTAGATGTGGCGGTAGTTTAATAATTATTAAAAATGATATTAAAAGTAAGGAACGAAAGGATGTGGTATGTCTTTCTATTGAACGAATTATTGAACTATCATGTGTAGAACTGGAGCAGTACATTGTGATTAATATCTATAGACCACCATCTGCAAACTACGATTCATTTGAAAAAGCGATGGAAGACGTTCTGGAAAGGATTTCTAAATGTAAAAAAAACATTATTATCTGTGGTGATTTTAATGTTGACCTGTTAGTAAACTCTCCGACTTCAACTAGGTTAATTTGTTTATTTAAATCGGCTAATATGAATAACGTATTCCTAGCGCCTACGAGAATAACAACCAGTACAGCAACCTGTATTGATAATATTTTCAGTGATTGTGAACCAATCGAAAGCAACATATTTAATAAATTAAGCTCCGATCATTTTGGTATTGACGCTAGTTTTAATGGTACTTTAAGTAAGGAATGTACACCAATATTAGTAAGACCTTTTACTATAAAACGCCTAAATAAATTTAGAAGTAACATAGTAGCTAAAATGTCACTCTTGCTATTTCCAAATAATGACCCTAATAATCTATATACAACATTATTTAATTTTATAAGAGCAGAATTTGACAATGTTTTTACAACTTTAGTCTGCAAAAATGACGGTAAAAGAAAATTTTGCGATTGGGCCACACCAGGTCTACATGTGAGTAGAAGAAAACTTTACGAACTTTATGACATAAAAAAATGTTTATTTAACCCAGATTTTCTAAATTATGTAAAAAAATATTCAAAAATATTTAAAAAAGTATGTTCTATAGCTAAAATAAATTTTCTAAGTAACAAAATTAAAAATTCACGAAATGTAATTAAAACTACTTGGAAAATCATAAATAGCGAAACTGGAAAATTAAGGCAAACATGTCAGGACTATAAATTAAACATTGATAACAAATTAGTTCAATCAGATTTCGAAGTGGCAGAAGCCTTTGAACATTTTTTTGCGAAAGTTCCAATTGAAACAACAAAAAATCTAAATTCATCACCAGCCTTAGCTTTTTCCCTTTTAAAATCAAATGTTAATCAGTGCGCTAATCATTTTGAGTTTAGCTATGTGGATGGAGCTACAATATGCACAACATTTAAATCTATTAATCTTAAGAAGACAGAAGATCTATGGGGTATTTCTGTAGTTTTATTAAATTCAATAATTAGTATTATTGCACCTTACCTCGCTCAAATTTTTAATCTCTGTATTGACAACGGTGCGTTTCCTGATTTGTTGAAATACAGTAAAATCATACCTCTTTTTAAATCAGGTAACAGTAGTGAACCCAATAATTATAGGCCGATATCAATATTACCAGCATGTAGTAAAATTTTCGAAAAATTAATTTTAAGTCAAATGTCAGAACACTTTTTAAAACATAATTTATTACACCCTAAACAATTTGGGTTTACTAAAGGTCGCTCTACATGTGATGCTGGTAATAGTCTGGTGCGACATATCTTCGAGGCTTGGGAGGGTTCGCAGAATGCTATTGGAGTATTTTGCGACCTATCAAAGGCTTTTGATTGTGTTTCACATAGTATATTGCTACGGAAGCTGGAGCACTATGGCTTAAAAAACAAAGCTGTCAAGCTAATACAGTCCTATCTTAGTGACAGAGTTCAAAGGGTCATGATTAACAAGAGGACCTCTTGCGGAGCTCCTGTAGTTATGGGAGTCCCGCAAGGATCAATACTAGGTCCTTTCTTGTTTCTTGTGTACGTTAATGACTTACCTCACATTGTACAAAATAAAAGTGAGATAGTTTTATTTGCTGATGATACATCACTAATTTTTAGAGTTGACAGAAATAAAAAATGTTATGACGATATTAATAGTATTCTATCTGAGGTCTCGAATTGGTTTACAGCTAACAACTTGCTTCTTAATGCGAAAAAAACCAAGTGCATTAAGTTTTGTTTACCAAATGTAAAACAAGTTCATACAGAACTCATTTTAAATAATGAAGTTTTAGAACTTACAGATTCTTCTGTTTTTCTAGGAATTACTGTAGATTCTAAGTTGCAATGGGGTCCACATATATTGAAACTTTCAAAAAAATTGAGTTCTGCAACATACGCAGTTAAAAAGATTCGACAGTTAACTGATGTGGAGACGGCTAGAACTGTATATTTTAGTTACTTTCATAGCCTGCTTTCTTATGGAATACTTCTTTGGGGTAATGCCGCGGATATTAAGTCCATTTTCGTGATCCAGAAAAGGGCAGTTCGTGCAATATATAATTTAAATTGTCGTACATCTCTGCGCAAAAAGTTTAAAGAAATTAACATACTCACTGTAGCCTTACAATATATTTATGAAAACATTTTATATGTCCGTAAAAATTTGCATCTATTTCCTAAAAATAGCGACCTACATACACGCAATACAAGGAACAAAAACAAATTATTTACATCAGCTTCCAGGCTTAGCAAAGTGAATCGTTCGTTTGTAATACAATGTAAAATGTATTTTAATAAACTACCAGACAGTGTTATGGTTTTGCCCATTAACACATTTAAAAATCACATTAAAAATAAATTAATGCAAAAAGGCTATTATACTGTTAATGACTATATGAACGATAAAAAAGCTTGGGTATAAAATTATAGCATTTTAATACGTCTCGTAGTTTGACAATGCCTCTGTACGGCAGCTAATAAGTATTATAATTCATTTATTACACAATTTGTATTTGGTTATAGTCTAGTTTAGTATGACAATGCCTTTATACAGCAGCTATAATTTTAAGTTATCTTCTTTTTTTTTTTTTTTCTTAATAATTGTTTGTTCTAGCTTATAGTATGACAATGCCTCTGTACAGCAGCTATTATCTTAACTGACATTTACATTTATATTTTTATTTTTATAATTGTGTCTGTCTTAGCTTATAGTATGACAATGCCTATATACAGCAGCTATTATCTTAACTGACATTGACATTTATATTCTTATAATTGTGTCTGTCTTAGCTTATAGTGTGACAATGCCTATTTACAGCAGCTATAATGTTAAGCGTTATTCTTTATTTATAATTGTGTTATTTTATTGTTTCTCTTTCCAAATGATGGTTATCATGTACTGCTCCAGATTCACCAATATGTACTATAGAATTATATCGTTTTATATATATCAATATTGTAAAAATTGACGTGTAAAAGTGCAGAATACATATCTTTTTGTCCTATGCCTACTTGCAAAAATAAACGAATTGAATTGAATTGAATTGACCACGACCACTTATAGCGTTTCACTATCCCTACTTTATAAATACCTTGGATTCCTCGTCTTTTGGCTTCATAATACATCATATCTCATTAAAATTCATATTTTTCATAATTCAGCTTCCATTGTTCACAACATTTCTTCCTCATACTTTACTTATATCTCTACACCACTTTTTTATTCATTTCTATAAACTTTATTTTACTCATATTTGTTCAATTTTACTTTTTGCAATATTTTTATTCTTTGACAACTCTGTTTTTCGTTCGTTGCTAAGGCAACATTGTCAAATATTTATTTAATTCATATGCAAAATTATTTATAACGTCCTTCATCCATTCCTTTCGGCAATAATTTTTACTAAAACACACATTTTTATACATTTTTGGAAACATATTTGATTTACAAACTTCACAATTTTAAATTTTCTCAATTCATTTTTTCGAACTCAAAAAAAGATATAAAAGACATACCACACCCCATTTCATGCATTCATTCGGCTGGAGTAGCCAAAAGAAGAACTCAACCTAAAGGCCTAATCCCGGGGCCACTGCCCCGGGACTCAAGAAAGGCTATCTTCGATTTTGGACTCGAAAGAAGCTCTCTCTAAATCTACAACTTCGGAACTCTTTTACTGAAGAATTCATCACTGCACTCAGCACCGTTCAAGTTTCGGACTCAGAAGACTACTATTGCTTCACCCGTCTCTTGAACTCTTCTCTTCACCGAAGACTTGCTGCACTCTTCACCGATCCTTGAAGACGCTCGACCATCGCTGATTCATCCCTACAGTTAGTTCTTCACTATCGCTGCCTCATCTCTACGTGCTACTCTCAATCAACGCTACTTCAACTCTACGCTCCAACAACTGCTCAACCCGGGAGTCTACGAAGTCGGCAACGCTAAACTTCATCACCGACTTCGCCTCCGGAACGCCGTCGACCTTCATCAACGACCCGAATCTTAATCTCCGTGCTCTCCGATCTCACCTCTCCACTTCACTCATCTAATTATTTGTAAATAAACTTATATTGTACATAACTTATACCTTCTTTTAATTTAAATTTCTTAGACAGGCTCCTTCTCTAAAAATCTTTTTCTTCTCAACTATCGCTTCACGATAGTTTGGCGCCCAACTCTATTCTCTCTCTTTAGCTTATTTATTTTTATTTTTATCTCTTTTACACATTTTCCCTAAATTCTAAAAAAACACTTCTTCTAGTGCAAATCCTTTGAAATTCTTTGGCCAATATTATTTATATACACATATTCCTGTCATACATCTCAAAACATCTCATAAACTTCATTTATTCATTTTAATCTTAATCTAATAATCACTTATCTTAATCTAAACATTTTCATTCTATCATCAAAAGGAAACAAGGTATTTGGACTTTATTTTTAATTCACTTTATTTTAATTAATCCTAATTTCATTTCAATTTAATTTACTTTACTTTAATTTATTTTAAACTTAATTACTTTTATCTTTTTATCTCATTATTTACTTTAATTTCTTTAAACTTAATTACTCTTTTTATTTTAATTCTCAATATGTCTAAAATAATTAAATTTGATTTACTTAATAAACCAGAACTTGAATATGAAATAAAAATTAGATTAGAGGAACCAGTTGATACTGTACTACGTCTAAAAAAACAAATTCTTCAACTTTCTGCTAATACTCCATCTGAGGAAATTTTCACTTCTTCACTTTCCATTGATGAAGAACTTCCACAACTTGACTTTACTCTGAACTATCTACAAGCAAAAATTAATAAATTACTACAAGGTGATTCTAAATATACTCGTTTAATAGAAACATATCTTAATCATTTATATTTCAGATTCGAACGTATCGATATTGATATAAATCCAGAATTAAAAGAAATATTTGATAACCTAAAAGCCAAATTCGATATTTTAACCAACAAATTTAAACCTTTTATTTCCCAAGTAACTGAAACAATTACCCCTATCGCTGTTTCAGCTACATCTCAAAATTTAACAGAACCTTCCCCTTATATTATTCCTTCTTCACAGCTAATACTTCCTCAACAACTTAACTCTTTAAATCCTCTACAACAGTCTGCTAATCTTAACATTTTTAAAGACCTCAAACGACACACCTACAACGGAAAAACATGTCCTAGATCTTTTCTACAAAATATTGACGAATACTGTATATCTCGGAATCTAAACAAAGATCTTTTAATTAATCAAGCTTATGAAATCTTTACTGATAATGCACTTCACTGGTTCAGATTTCAAATAAATCGTAATCCAAATTTAACATGGATCGAAATTTCTCAACTACTAATTAATGATTTTGGTACCTTCGATTTTGATTATAAATTACTTCAAGCCATCAGGAATCGAACTCAAGGACTAGATGAACCAATAACAATCTACATATCTATAATGTCTGGAATGTTTTCTCGTCTTTCTACAAAGCTTGCTGACTCTGAACAACTGGATATTTTATTAAGAAATATTCGACCGTGCTACTCAGTTTTTGTTGCACTAAAAGAATGTACTACTATTGACAGTCTTCTTAGTGTCTGCCAAAACTATGAAAAAATCTTAGACAGAGATAAACAATTCAAAGAACCAACTATTGAAAAACATGATCTTGCAGCTGAATTTAGTTACAAACCTAATACTCCTAATATCTCACCTACTAATCAAAAATCATTTCCCTTCATTAATCATTATACTCAACCCTACAAATCTTCATCAAAACAAGTTAACACTCTTAATCATCCTGAACCTCTTTACCAGAATCTATTCTGTGTTCGTTGCCGTGTACACGGTCACTCACTTTCTACTTGTTCTCAACCTCACTTCATCATTTGCTTTAAATGTGGTCTTAAAGACTTCAGGACTGCAGATTGTCCAAAATGCAATCCTAAACCTAGTACTAGCTCAAAAAACTAATAAATGACTTGAAAAGTAATTTGAATTTTGATCTTAACGATTGGAACAATTGGCTCTTAACTCTTAAAAATTTCCTTTCGTGTTACAAAATTTCTTCAACATATTATTCTAATGAAAATGATTTTAAACGTCCCTTTATTAATGTGAGAATAAATAATTTAAACATTTCTGGATTACTTGATTCTGGTAGTTCAATTACTATTCTTGGTAACAATTCTCACTTAGAAATTCTCAAATTGGGTTACAAACTTTTCAAGTCAGACTATATTACAATTTCTACTGCTAGTAACCATAAAATTAAATCTTTAGGCTACTTCGAATTGCCTATATTCTTTAACAATCAGACTCATTTGCTTACGGTTTATATATTTCCTGAATTATTTCCTTCTTTAATTCTCGGCATTGATTTTTGTAAAAAATTCAATCTTCTTCCTAGTATTCTGTCACCGACTACTCTGTCAAACTTAGAATGCTCAACTATACAAGATGTTACTAAACAAGTCTTAACCTATGAACATCTTACTACAAATCAAAAGGATATTGCTGATAATATTATCCAACGCTTTAAAAGTATCTCTTTTGAAGAAAAAGGAATACTAGGACGTACTGACTTAATTACTCATAAAATTGACACAGGTAACTCTCTTCCTATTAAACAAAGATGTTACAGATTATCTCCTGAAAGACAAAAAGCACTAATTAACGAAGTGGATAAAATGCTGGAATGGAATGTCATTGAACAATGTGAAAGTCCATGGCTATCTCCAGTGCTAATTACACCTAAAAAGAACGGCGAATGGCGTTTCTGCGTCGATAGCAGAAAACTTAACTCTATAACTCGTCGTGACGCCTACAATCTTCCACTTATAAGTGAAATTCTTGACAATCTTAAGAATGCAAAATACCTTACAAGCATTGACATTGCAAAAGCATTTTGGGAAATTCCTCTTAACCCTGAAGACAAAGACAAGACTGCCTTCTATGTACCTGGAAGAGGTATGTACAGATTTAAAGTAATGCCTTTTGGTTTAACTAACTCTCCTGCTACTCAACAGAGACTCATGGATAAATTATTTACTCCAGATTTTGATAACAAAGTCTTTTGTTATTTAGATGATATCGTCATTATCAGCGAAACCTTCGATGAACACATCTCTCTTCTTCTGAAAGTTTATGAAAAAATATCTTTTGCTAAATTAACTATAAACTATGAAAAATCTCAATTCTTTAAAAATGAACTAAAATATCTTGGTTTCGTCGTCGACGAACATGGTCTGCGTGCTGATACTGAAAAAATTCGAGCTATCCTTGAATATCCTACACCTACCTCTAGAAAAGATGTACGAAGATTCATTGGAACTTGTAGTTGGTTCCGAAGATTCATTCCAAACTTCAGCACAATAGCTTCTCCACTCAACAAATTAACTTCTTCTGGAAAGAATGCACCTAAATTTATCTGGAACTCTGAAGCTGCTTCAGCATTTGCTAAACTTAAAGAAGCTCTTGTTACTACTCCTGTTCTTGCTTGCCCAGATTTTGATTTGACTTTTTCAGTACATTGTGATGCGTCAAATTTTGGTACAGGAGCAATGTTAACTCAACATCAGAACGACAAAGAAGTTGTTATTGCCTACATGAGTAAATCGCTTAACAAAAATCAACAAAATTACTCAACTACAGAAAGAGAAACTTTAGCTGTTATAACTGCTCTTGAACATTGGCGTTGTTACCTGGATAATGGTAAACAATTTATTATATACACGGACCACGCTGCACTCAAATGGTTCCAAAATCTTACTAATCCTTCAGGAAGACTTGCTCGCTGGACGCTACGCCTTTCTTGCTTTAACTTCATTCTAAAACATAAAAGGGGCAAAGATAATGTTGTCCCAGATCTATTATCCAGAGCTAGAATTCAGGACTCTGAAAAACCTTCACTTCAAGGAGTACATGTTATTTCTACGGACGAACACTCTAATCGTGAGCTTGATCACTACAACAAGATTTTACTTGGCTGTCAAAATAATCCTGATTCTTATCCAAACTACACTATTCAAAACAACAAACTTTATCGTTGCATCCATTCTTCTCATTGTCTAAACGATGACTTTATCTGGAAAGAAGTTCCACTACCAAACGAAAGACATGCTTTGATTCAAACAAACCATGGCTCCTCTCAAGAACCTCATCTTGGAATCTTCAAAACCTACAAAAAACTTTCATTATGCTACTACTGGACTGGGATGTTTAAAGACATCTCCAAAATTATTTCAAACTGCGACACTTGCCTTGCCTATAAACATCCTAATCATTCACCTTATGGCCCTATGGGTAAACCTAAAATTTGTTCTCGACCTTTTCAATCTATATCTCTTGATCTTATGGGACCACTCCCCATGACTAGAAAGCGTAATCAACATATCTTAGTTGTTAATTGTACTTTTACTAAATATACTTTAATCTTTCCTTTAAAACGTGCTACTGCACCTAATATAATTACTATTCTAGAAAATTTTGTCTTTCTCGTACATGGTGTTCCTCAATCAATTATTATGGATAACGGTCCTCAATTTCAATCTCGCGAATTCAACTCATTCTTAAATAAATATAAAATACCTTTTAAATCCTACTCTCCATTATACTGTCCTCAGGTTAATCCTACAGAAAGATATAACAGGACAATTGGTACCGCTTTAGCTGCTTTAGTGGATGAAGATCATCGATCCTGGGATATTTATCTCCCTAAAATTCAATTTGCAATGAATAGTTGTGTTAATGCTACAACTGGTTTTACTCCATCATTTTTAGTATTTGGTAGGGAAACTATTCCCAGTGGCTCATTCTATACTCCAACTGAAAACATTGAAGAATATACTTTTCTACCTCGTGATATCTACGCTGAAAATTCTGGTTTCCTCTCTTCTATTTTTGACAAAGTACAGACTACCTTATACCTAGCTCACTCTAAAAATCGCGATCGCTACGACCTACGTCGTACCTTCAAAGAATTTAATGTCGGTGATACAGTTTGGCGTAAGAATTATATACAAAGCAACGCTGGTTCTTACTTCAGTGCTAAACTTGCCCCTAAATTTTTAAAAAGCAAAGTCTTTAAAAAGCTTTCACCTTTAGTGTACATTCTAGAAGACACTAATGGCAATAAAGGAAAATGGCACATCAAGGACATTAAAATCTAATTTCATCCTCTATTGTATCATTCTTAAATCATCTTATCCATTATCATTTCATGTCTCATTACTTCTAAATTATTTTTTTATTTTAGTTATTTTTTAATTCGAGCTCTTAAGCTCACTCTTCAACGTCTTAAGACGTTTGCTTAAAACTCTAAATACGTTCTACAAACGTAATCAGAATACTACTTCTGATATCTTAACTTTGAGCCCTACCGCTCTTAGCTAACTACCTTTACTATAGGTTCTTGGAGCGGTTGATTACTCCTTAAATAAGCCTTAAATCATTATAAATTTCTTAACCTTTGAGCGGTTGACTACTCGTTAAATAAGCCTTAAGTCAAAACTTTTATTTTCCATATATGGAGCGGTTGACAACTCCCTAAATATGCCTTGTCGTCATTATGGAACATTCTTTTAGAGTGATAGTCATTGAATGTGAACTTTCACCCTTACCTTAATGTAGATGATAGTATGTTAGAAGAAGAATGAATGTGTTTGTTTGGTGAGGCCTGAATTTGTAAAGTAATGTTCCTCTGGTTCTTTCGATCTTAACTTCAAAATTTTCTCCAAGTCGAAAATTTTCTGGGGTTGTGGGGGAAAATATAGCGTTTCACTATCCCTACTTTATAAATACCTTGGATTCCTCGTCTTTTGGCTTCATAATACATCATATCTCATTAAAATTCATATTTTTCATAATTCAGCTTCCATTGTTCACAACATTTCTTCCTCATACTTTACTTATATCTCTACACCACTTTTTTATTCATTTCTATAAACTTTATTTTACTCATATTTGTTCAATTTTACTTTTTGCAATATTTTTATTCTTTGACAACTCTGTTTTTCGTTCGTTGCTAAGGCAACATTGTCAAATATTTATTTAATTCATATGCAAAATTATTTATAACGTCCTTCATCCATTCCTTTCGGCAATAATTTTTACTAAAACACACATTTTTATACATTTTTGGAAACATATTTGATTTACAAACTTCACAATTTTAAATTTTCTCAATTCATTTTTTCGAACTCAAAAAAAGATATAAAAGACATACCACACCCCATTTCATGCATTCATTCGGCTGGAGTAGCCAAAAGAAGAACTCAACCTAAAGGCCTAATCCCGGGGCCACTGCCCCGGGACTCAAGAAAGGCTATCTTCGATTTTGGACTCGAAAGAAGCTCTCTCTAAATCTACAACTTCGGAACTCTTTTACTGAAGAATTCATCACTGCACTCAGCACCGTTCAAGTTTCGGACTCAGAAGACTACTATTGCTTCACCCGTCTCTTGAACTCTTCTCTTCACCGAAGACTTGCTGCACTCTTCACCGATCCTTGAAGACGCTCGACCATCGCTGATTCATCCCTACAGTTAGTTCTTCACTATCGCTGCCTCATCTCTACGTGCTACTCTCAATCAACGCTACTTCAACTCTACGCTCCAACAACTGCTCAACCCGGGAGTCTACGAAGTCGGCAACGCTAAACTTCATCACCGACTTCGCCTCCGGAACGCCGTCGACCTTCATCAACGACCCGAATCTTAATCTCCGTGCTCTCCGATCTCACCTCTCCACTTCACTCATCTAATTATTTGTAAATAAACTTATATTGTACATAACTTATACCTTCTTTTAATTTAAATTTCTTAGACAGGCTCCTTCTCTAAAAATCTTTTTCTTCTCAACTATCGCTTCACGATACACTCTGCCAAGAGTGTAACGACTAAGAAGAAGAATGAATTTAAAAAATTGATAATAACTTACATTCAGGTGTGTCACATGCCAACGTGTATCGTGTTCATTATAATTCAATTCTGCCAAATCGGACGGCCAACCTTAGGGTTAATAAAAAACATTATATATGTATTGTAAATTAAATTATAATTTAATTGCAACAACCTTTTCAATGTTTATTGGAAATATAATAAACTATGTAATGCCGATCTGCAATCGAATATACCGGACTGGTTTCATGAAATGAGATTTGTGAAGCTCTCGGCGACAGTTCGACAACATGCCGCTGTATGACAAAACAATTTAATGCTATTTTAAATTCAGTAAATTACGTGTATCATTTCCATTATTACATACCTACAGCCTTCACAATTCTAAGGTCACAGTTACATAGGAAATGACATCATCCATTTTGGGCTACTTGTGCTGTGTATGCGTTTGAGATATGGTCCTGGCGTCGTTTGCTTAGAATCCAAACACTAACGTTTCGGTGCTCGAAGAGCTCAAACTTGCCAAGGGACAAAGACTTTCTGCCGTCTGTTTGACCCGAATTTTGGCCACATTGTTAGAAGAGGTGCCGACAATATGGAAAATTTAGTAACGAGGAAAGTAGATAGTAAAACAACAAGAGGTGACCTTAACATGTACACCAAGTTATTTTTACTATATATTACTGTGCAATTATAATTTGAAAAATATAATATGAATTTTAGTAATTGACAGCTCAATTGATAATGATAGGTATTATGATAATTTTGCACTGTACACCTGAACTTTATATTTTTTTTTTACTTAAATTGTAATCATGTTAGAATTATGTTTTTCATTACAACCCCTAGAATCCGCTGGGTTCCTAGACCTCCACTGCTGGAGATGGGCCTTCCAGAACATATATCTAGAGAATTTGGCCTACACTCGCCACGCTGGCCAGAAGAAGCTTGGCGAGGATATAATGTATTTTTTATGACAATTTATTAACGATTCCACAAGTTGGTATTAGTGGAACCGGGACCGACGGCTTAACGTACTCTGCGAGGCACGGGAACGGTGGTGTTGTAAATCTATGACAAATGTACGTTAGAAAAGTGTATTTTAGAATTGTTAGAATAATTGATCTAAAAATGCTTATACAACGGTGAATGCAATTTAGTCCAAATTCCTATACTTATTTATTTAAGTACAACAAAAAGGTATTAGAGAGAGTGAGAGGGTATCATCACGACCGTTTCCCTTTTGGGATGCTCAGAAACCACGCTTATAAAGAAGCGGATTCACCTTTAGCCAATCATGACAATTGGCAAGCTCGTCGATGTCTCCAGCGTACCAAACTCGAGAAATATCACAAATAAATTAAATATTATTTAAATGTATTTATTTACATTAATAAATATTATTGTGTTCCGACCACAAATCAAACCTGGTACCTCCGAGTCTAAATCCATGGACTTAACCGCTAGACCACGGAGGCAGTGCAGTTATTACACTACAACAATACAAAAAATTAAGTACACGGTATGCATGAACTAAAAATTAAATTGATGGAATGTCCGTAATTTCATTTATTTCCCCAGAGTACAAAATATTGGGTTGTGTGAGCGAGACGGATGAAATACGTTAAACCCTTAAAGATTAACTTTCTAACAATCGGACCATCAGTGCAACCAAATCTTTACTTTGTTTTGTATACCCATTTTTTTCCGAATCCATAATTTTGTCATACGACAGCTCAAAGTTTATTGATTGAACCAGAACGTAATTCGATTGCATAAAACACGAAAACCAAACCAATGGACTTAAAATTGCAATTATTACAAATAAAGGCCTCATTACTCGATTAAGTATCGGATTTATAGGCGCATGGTGTTTGTTCGCATAAATCAGTTCTTTGAAAATAATAAAGCGCAGAGAATTGGTTCGCAATTTTCGGGTAAACTACGTGGTAAATACAGGGTGAAGTGTACGTGGACAGATCCGAAAGTGGTTACTACTTAATTTTTTTGTACTAACATTAGTTGTAAGGATTTTGTAACTAACAAGTGAGCCTAGTTGCTTTAACGAGCTTGCCATTTGTCATGATTGGCCTATAGTAAAGTTGGCTAAATGTGAATTCGCTTATTTATAAGCGTGGTTTCTGACCACCCCGAAAGGGAAACGGTCGTGATGATACTTTACTTCCACTCCTGGAAGCTCAACCACTCTGTCTATAAGGCATTCATCGATACCTGAGATAAAATGAATTTCCTTACAAGGGAATAAGTTGCCGAGTTTTTTTTTCCTGTGGGGCTACTTATTAAGTCGAGTCTACAACCCTTTGCTTTGGATGTTTTAAAGCAAAAAATCACTGACGAAATTAAAGCTATTCCTAGGTCGATGCTCCAGCGTGTGATTGAGAACTTTAGTTCTAGGTTAAACGAGTGTAAAGAAGTTAACTGTGCATTTGCAAATTTGACTTTCATAAATAAATTTAAAAAATTGATCCCTTATTTAATATCAAAAACGAAAAACATTCTTAGACTCCCTTTACTTCCCAGAGATCGAAAAACTCCTACATTAAATGTAACAAGAAAAATTGAGTATAAAAAGGCAATGATACGCAAAAAATTAAGGTACTAAATGGAGCGAATAACGCATAAATCAAAGGTGAAAGGAATGTGATGACATCGGGTGACACGTTGTTATATTCGAGTTATAAGAACATTTTTTTGTCAAAAGAGGAAAACGAACGAATGAATTTGTAACTAGATTTTTTTTATAGTTTTGGCGGCAACTTTTGACTGCAATCCTAGCCATACTATTGCAATAACGTTAACACAAGTACGTTATTTAGATAGAATCGTTTTAAATAAATAATAAAAATAAATATTATATGGAATTAAAAAAAACTAAAATACATTTATTCGAAAAAAATATTTACAACATATAAAATTAATATTAATATTAATTAAATTATTATTAATTAAATTAGGCCGTCCGCGTGGAATAGTGGCAAGAACGCTGGCTGCATTTCCCCGCTGAATTGCAATACTGATTCTCTGGGCGACGAAAGAGCCAGCCCTCTTGTCACCGGAGGAGACGACAAGACGCGGTGTTATGTCTTTTAAAAACTTTTTTTGCGCTTGGACTCCATGGGCCCAGAGTTTCTACAGCAAACGGCACAAATATGTAATCTTTTAACATACTTACGCCGCTTGCTGGACTCCGCATTTTCCGCCATTATATTAACTTTTGTAAACTGTACCGATACTCAAAGCTCCGCCCACAGCTATCTTTTTATCTGCCGGTGCCTATACCTAGAATCTGGCTCGACTAAATTAAATTTTCGAGAACGTGATCCTAATGCTGATTTAACTTTAATCACGAAGTTATTTGGTCCTTTGAATTTTGTTTCCAACTTAATGTAGCGTGACCTCGGCTTTGTTCAAAACTTTGATAACCATTAGTTACATTTTGGCTTCTAATAAGCAACAAAATCGAGAATATGATTTTAAAAGAATTGAATAGGGAAAGAGAGTAAGAGAGAGAGAGAAAGAAAAATACAGCATGTTATCGATAGCAAACAATTTTATGTAAAACAGACATCACATTGAAAATAGATTCCTTTAAGAAAGGGTCAATAATGTGCCGTTACGTTTTGAATATTTTAATACGTTCAATATTTGGTCTTGGGGGTCCTGGGAATTTTCAAAGCATACCAACAAATTGTTCCGTAAATTTGACCCTCCAAGATGTTTATACCGGTACATTAACAAGTTCCCAACAGAACGCGTATTAACAAACTCTAAGTCAGGCATACCGAATACAGAATTGTGGTGTCACATTTGTGTCGCACCACATTTATTGTTTCCATACGTATATTTAAATGCAAGTACGCCCGTACATGTTTTGGACGCAACCTTCTAACCACGCGTTTGGTTCGTTTTTAGTGACGCGCATAAAAAATAATTGTGGCTTGTACTTTTGGTGTGCTGCAGGCCTAAGTCCTTGAATACTTAGGAGACCACTTTCTAGCGAAGTGCTCTCACGTTGGGGGACCATGAGCAAGACGGAGTCAAGCACCTCCAGAATGTCGATCTCCTGGGTACGTGAGCCATACGGGCACTATTCTACCAGCAACGGCGCCCAGCATTAAAAGTGCATAAATTCCTGGCGGATATCCCTATCCTTAACCCAGGCCCATTACTTTCATTAGCCATCTGATCCTGGATGACCACTACTAAAAACATCACCCCTCGTCTAATTGTCTGCTCTTAGGACTAGAGGGCTGGTTCTTTCCTCGCCCAGAGAATTAGCATAGGGATTCAGCGAGGAAATGCGGTCAGCGTTTTTGCCACCATGCCACGCGTGTGCGATTTATATTTAAATTAGAATTTATAAGTGGTTTTTTTTTGATTTTTTTTTTATTTAGTTTATTTCTTAACAGGTGATTTAAAACTTTAATCGTCACAATTACAGAAACATCGGTTTGGTACAACTGACCCTAAATATCCTACCCCTACTTGAATAAGCATATCGAACCAGGACCAGGAGTCCTGCATCTTCACTGCTAAAGAAGATTCTAAAGATTTTTTAGTTTATGTATTTCCAGAGTGTAAAACTTTATTGCACGCATTTTCTGACAGCCAAACCTTGGGTACAAAATAGAACAATTATAGATGCATTAAAGTATGATCTGAATAAATTCAAAAGCAATAACATCTGCGAACGTATTAGCCTTGCTATACAGAGGGGAAAAAAGCTTCTTGGGACTATCTCTGATAAGACGTCTCTTGAGGACATTTATTAATTAATGTTTTTTTATTTATTAGGCTTAGTTTATAGGTATTTAATTGAATTTAAGTAGTTTGTAATAATTATTTTATATTTTGTAAATAAATTTTTTGGAATTGTTCATTAATAACTGCCTCCGTGGTCTAGCGGTTAAGTCCGTGGATTTAAATCGGAGGTACCGGGTTCTATTCCCGGTCGGGACACAAAAATATGTATTAATGTAAATAAATACATTTAATTAATATTTAATTTATTTGTGATATTTCTCGAGTTTGGTACGCTGGAGACATCGACAAGCTTGCCACGTGTCATGATTGGCCTATAGTAAAGTTGGCTAAATATGAATCCGCTTCTATATAAGCGTGGTTTCTGACCACCCCGAAAGGGAAACGGTCGTAATGATGAATATTTTAATACGTTCAATATTTGGTTAATAAAGGATAAACAGCAATTATTTATTTATTCATTACATGATAACTGAAAATCCCATCCCACTCCACTAGCAGATATTCAGATTTGTTTACTATGTCTGCAGCCCACCATTGGAACAAACTGCCACTGGCTATTAGACACGCACCGTCAGTCCACGTCTTCAAAAGCTTGGTTACTGCATTATTTTTAGACAAGATAATTTTTATACAAATACAAAACTAGGTAAGTATATAGTACTGTTTACACACAATAAAAATAGTATGATAGATATAGGTACTAAGAAGAGCTATGTTGTTTGTTTAGAAAGTGAGCGATAAGTAGATTATTAAATATATTAATAAACGGGCGTCCGTCTGATAACCAGAGGAAGTTTGTTCCACTCACGAGCAGCGGAAACTGTAAAAGAATCTGAGTTTCTGCTGGAAGAATGGGTAGGGATTTTGAGCTGATTGTTATTAGCAGAGCGAAGATGAAGATTATGACTGTCTCAAAGGAATTGGAAACGAGTCTTAAGGTATAAATGAGTTTGGGGATTGTATAGAATGCCGTAAAGTGAAGTCAAGGGATGTGCAGAATTGCGGAAGCAGATATTGAGCCACTTTAATTGAATACTATATTGGGAAACATGGTCATACTTACCTAAGCCGAACACGAAACGAATAATAATACAGCTGTAAGTATCTTTAGATACACAGAGAGAGATTTTTCGGGAGATAAAGATCAAAACAAATGTCAATTTTTATTTGTAAAACATTAATTATTACTTGTATATTTAAAATAATAATAATAAAATTCTTTATTGCACACAAATTATAAACTATAAAAACATGTACACAGGCGAGCATAATACCATAAAAGTATTATCTACCAGCTAACCTTTCGGAGAGTGAGAGAAAAATATTATGGGTGCAGAGTAAGAAAAATTAACACAAAAATATCAAAATATTATAATAAGTAAAATCAATAAATATATGGGTACGTAGGTAAGTATATATGGGTACGTAGGTAAGTATATATGGGTACGTAGGTAAGTATATATGGGTACGTAGGTAAGTATATGGTTTAAACATCCAAGATGATAATAAATATATCATCATCATCATCATCAGCCTGTGTCTCTCCACTGCTGGATATAGGCCTCCCCCAAGGCTCGCCACTTCACACGATCTCCTGCCACCCTCATCCAACCCCCACCAGCGACCTTCCTCAGGTCATCCGTCCATCTAGCGGGGGGTCGACCCACTCTGCGTCCTCCCGTACGTGGTCTCCACTCTAGAACTCGTCTACTCCATCGTTCATCGGTTCTACGACAGACATGTCCAGCCCATTGCCACTTCAGCTTACTAATTTTGAAGGCTATATCAGTAACTTTGGTTCTCCGACGGATTTCCTCGTTACGGACTTTATCCATCAGAGAAATACTGAGCATAGCTCTCTCCATAGCCCGCCGATAAATATATACTGTGTATAAATAATAAATAAAATACATGCATATTTAAAATAAATAAATAATAATACCTATATGTCAAAGAAAAGAGATTAAGATGCATTTTGTTTTTTAAGAAGGTGAGAAATTAAGAGTCTTTTAAATATATTTAGAGACGGTGCCTGTCGGATAAATAAAGGCAGCCTGTTCTATTGACGAGCTGCAGAAACAGTTAGTGAATCTGAATATCTGCTGGAAAATTGTGTATATAATGATTTTCTCTACAAGGTAGGTAATTTATTTTAGTAAGTGCAATATCCTAAATATTCGAAAGATGCTACGTACGTTTATGTTATTTCATTCGCATTTTCCTTTCAGTTCAACTAAATTATTTACAAAGTTTGTCGACCTATTGAGGAGGTATTTGTCATATCATACAAGAAAAAATCTTTTTCGGCTTGAAAATATTCTCGTATTTGCTTCTGTCGTCAAATATTCGCGATTTGTCCTCATTTCGTATCCCACGATCATAGACAGGTCCATAATAGAGGGACTTGTTTAATGTTTTAGTCGTTTTTTCAAAAAAAAATTGAGCCGATATTAAATCTCTATAAAAGTTTGACATTTCTATTAAATAATATACTGGAGTCAATATTAAGCGAAAACTTTATTTCCCACTGTTAACACACTTTCGGGTTTACACACGTAAACTAAAAAAATATTTTGGTAAGCAATTTTAACACACTTACGGATTTATACGCGTTTTATTTGGTAAAATAATATTTCAGTGAATTCGATTATTTATTAGCGTGGTTTCTGACCACCCCAAAAGGGAAACGGTCGTGATGATACTTTACTTTTATAATATTTCAGTAACGGAGCACTTTGTGAATACTACGAGTATTACAATTTTAACACACACTTTCAGATTTTCACGCGTTTTATTTAGCAAAATAATATTTCGGTAACAGAGCACTTTGTGAATACTATTACAATTTTAACACTCTTTCGGATTTACACACGTTTTATTTATTTAGATAATATTTCGGTAAGCGATCACTTTGTGAATACATGAAAACTATCACAAATGCAACCATAAGTTGTTACTAAAAAAATAAAATTAACTTTTGCTCAATTTTAGAGTAATTTCACCAGCGCTTATTCGTTTCCCGTTCACTTTATCACGATCACGGTTACCACATACCTTTTTTCTTCGTCAACATCCATCAACCTCGTGCCCTTTTGTTGTGTATTCTTTACTTCACCTTCAGCTAGTTTATATTTTTATGTATAATCATGTCTATCTAAAACACGTCTATGCCTACCACGTTACAAGTCTTGCAGCATATGGTCGACTATAGATAAATCTGTAGCTCTTATGTCATCGTTATGAAGTTCATATTGGAACCAAAATGTGGATTTTCATATGTAGAATATTACGACAAGACATGTTTACAGAAGTTTGTTCGGAAATATATTTTAAATTTACGTTGTTACTGCACCTCACGTTTGACATAGATACTTCTTCCAATACTTTTAAGGGGTTTAATTCATTGCTCAAAAAAAATGTATTCGCGCAATTTGTGGGGTTCCACCATTTGAATCATGTATACCAGCTAAAATTATTAAACCTCTCTGGTTTATATATTTATGAAACAGTATTATATGTTAAACAACACCCTGAACTATTTATTAAAAGCTCAACAATATTTAATAAGTATAACACTAGGTACGCTAACAGTCTAATCTCTGAAATCATACCGAAGCGAAGAGCAGAGTGTTTGACAACAACTCGTACAATATGGCAATAAAATTGTACAATAAAATACATTTCAAGAATTGCCTACAATTAAATTTAATATTTATTAATATTTGCTAATAAGACTAATTGTTTGTGTGTATGTGTATAGTTGGTATTTATGCATATGTGTGGGTGTGTGTGTTTTGGTATGGGTGTGTGTGTGTATATGAGTAAGTATGCATGTGTAAGCAACGACCTTTTTTTAATAATATTGTTTTATGATTTGTATAACAACAGATATAGTATAACAATATATTTGTTTCAATAAAATAGAGGAAAATTGTTATAAATGATTTTGCAATTTTCAATGATTTTAAAATTATGTATACGAAAGTGTAAATATGTCCCTATATGTCCGTAATTTGATTTCCTAGAAGGACTACATACAATTCTTAGAAGTACCCTCAGACTTGAAAAATCTTTTAAAATATTGGATTGTGCAAGTGAGAGGGATACAAAAGTGTTAAATCCTCTTAACGTTTCAACCTATATTGTATTACAAGTGGCGTTAAACAGTGATTGAATAGTGAAGTGGGTTTAGGTAAGTCGCAATCCCCAATATCTTCCTTAATTGAATTCCTTACATGGCCTGTGGACCTATTACAGAGGTATCCGTGATTAAGACGTACCCAACGTCCCAAACAACAAGATCCGGGACATTTTGTTAGGAAAACGAGTCTGGTATAATTGCCACATACAAAGGCATATCCTCACCAGTAGCCAATTTCTGATTATTTTAGCGCCTAAGATTTTTTAAACGAACGGATACTGTCTATGTGAACCGTTATTTTATGATGTCCGTATGGAAACGTTCCAAAAGTATATTATCATCACGACCTTATAAATAAGCGGGTTCACATTTAGCCAACTTAATATAGGCCAATCATGACAAGTGGCAAGCTCGTCGATGTCGTCCAGCTTACCAAACTCGAGAAATATCTTTAATTTATTTTATATAATATATAAAATTGCTCTTCTGGAGCCTGCTGGAGTTATCTGAGATTACAGCAAGAGACCCAATGGTACGACGTTGGTTTCCTGGAAACGAGGATGTGCTCTTGTGTGGGACGCCACCTGCGTCGACACCATCGCCGCGTCTCACTTCAGGGGGAATGCGCAAAAAGCGGAGTCCGCGGCGGAAAATGCGGAGTCCGGCATACGCAATCTTTAAGATTACATATATGTGCCGTTTGCTGTAGAAACTCTGGGAGCATGGCGTCCAAACTCAAAAAAGTTTTTAAAAGACATAACACCGTGTCTTGTCGTCTCCTCCGGTGAAAAGAGGGCTGGCTCTTTCTTCGCCCAAAGAATCAGTATTACAAATTTACAATTAAATGCAGCCAGAGTTTTTGCCACCACGCGGAGGGGACTTATATCCCTATCCGTAGTATTAATATTAAATTTGTTTTTATTATTATTGTATCTAAGAAAATAAAAAAATATGCGTAATCATATTACAGGCATTTGTGACAAGTGATTATTTAAATTATTTTCAATGATTGAACTGCTGCTAGTGGAAGGTTCAACAGCAAAGCGGTGCAAAGAGCTGTTAGCAGAAGACCAGCAGCTTATCAGATTCCAATGACCGGTATTATTAACCGGTATTAAACATTAGTTTAATCTAGAAAAGTATCTGCAAGGAAATCTCAGTTATATCAGATTTACAATACCCGTCTGGCCAGCGTGTGGGGCGAATTCTCCAGAAATGTATCCTGAACTCCAAGAGTGGAGGTAAGGACTCTGTGGTCTAGAAGTTGTGATGATGATGATGAAGGTCGATAGTCTACGGATTTGTTTTTTTTTTTTTTTTTGACGGTGAATCGATAAATCATCAATGATACGCCCCCTACCTGAAGGGCCAACGCGGGTGTTGGTCGCATGCCCGACTCACCGTGAGGCCTCCTAAGGAGACCCCAAGGCGCCTACGGACTAAAACCCTATAAACAGGCACTCATTCGCCGCGTGAATCTGGTACTATTTATAAGTTGTCCGTAGTATAGTAGTTTGTGACTACTTTCATATACTTTGGCAATAATCAAGTGAGACCATTTAACCCTTTATTCCTTGTTTGAAAACTTAGTTAGTTAAGTTTTGTATGATATAAACATGATATTTAGGCCTTTAACAAATTTATACGAAAACAATTTCTTTGATCTAAAAGGTTGAGTTTGGTTGAGTTTACAAGTTTGACAAATATTAGGTAGTCCCAAGTTTTACCTAAGTTGTTTAGTAAAATGTTAGCTCATGAATATTTTATTTAATTAACTAGGTACTTTATCAATAAATCTAGATTTTTTTTTTGACACATTTAATCATCATGTTTTCTTAACCAAGAAAAAAGTCGAGAGGCGAGTAAATGACAACGGTTAACTTCCCAGGGAATTGAAAATCTTTTCGTTGTCCATTGTACTTTGTGGTTTTTTTTTAAATAAATCACACACGTATAAACATTTTTGCGCACAAAATTGACAGTTACATCTGTCGCACGTTGAAGATGACAAATGCTCCGCCAGTTAGTGTGTTTCCTAGTTCCTATAACATCCAAGTGTGAAAAAGCATCTTGTTAGGTCGGCATAGTCATAGAGACTAATGTCGGCCGATAGCGGTTAGCGTCAGTTGCTCCCATTATTCAATTCAATTCAATATCGTTTATTTCATGCATTACCCATATAAAATACAATTTACAATAAATTAAATACTCACATTTTAAGCCTAAAACTACAATTAATTTATATACTTAACCTATACTGAATCTTAACCCAATGATCTTGGATCGGGCAGTCATGGCGAGATGCAATCATGCTCAGGATACTGTTGCTACTGTTCCGCACGCGTTGGAAAAAAGAAGCTACTTTCTTGCGAATAATCGCAGGAAAGCCATCAGTACGGGCTTCAGCGAACATTCCAGACGCTCTGCAGAATCTCGGCAGCCGCAGTAGCATCTGTACACGTTGTTATACTGCACGCGCACGTTATTGAACCTCGCGTTCTACTTAACATCAAATGGGAGCGATGTCACATGTCGTATTCTGTATAATAAAAACAAAAGCTTTTTTGTATAAAACTATCTATATATGCGTTCTATCATACTCATATATTGTAGGCAAAACTATATACAGAATGTGGCGTAACGTTAAGGCGGCTATAGTACTTTCACCTATCACGTAAAAAAAACATGAATTAGTTACCTTTTTTAACCATAGGTTTTGGAATTATATATTTATTTTAAATATTAGTAAAAATCGACTGCCTGCAACTGCATCCGTGGTCTAGCGCTTAAGTCCGTGGATTTAGACTCGGAGGTACCGGGTTCGATTCCTGGTCGGGACACAAAAATATTTATTAATGTAAATAAATACAATTAATTAATATTTAATTTATTTGTGATATTTCTCGAGTTTGGTACGCTGGCTTGCCACTTGTCATGATTGGCCTATAGTAAAGTTGGCTAAATGTGCATCCGCTTATTTATAAGCGTGGTTTCTGACCACCCCGAAAGGGAAACAGTCGTGATGACACTTTACTTTTACTAGTTAAAATCGAAAAACTAAAATGTTTTTAATGTGACTGTAACGTCGACAAATGACATTATTATTTAGGATGTTTTACTAATAACAATAAAAATATATAAAAAAAACTATAATTAAAAAAGTATATTTTTTTACGTTATTTATGAATACTATAGCCGCCTTAAAGCTGGAGCACTATTAAGGCCACACCCTGTATATAAATCAATACAACTTAAAAATTGCAACTTCAAGAAAATATGTTGTAATTAGGCGATGAAAAGATAACTTGAACGGCGTGATGGGGGGCAATTCTTGACGCATACTCGTAGCAGTGGTGGCTCGGTTGTTAACGCTTTTCTTAACATCCTAAAAAGGTGGATTCAAAAATGAGAAATACACCACCGTTCCCGTGCCTCGGAGAACGCGTTAAGCCGTTGGTGCCGGTTCCACTAATACCAACTTGTGGAATCATTAATAAATTGTCAATAAAAAAATATCATCATATATGTCCTCCAGCAGCTTCAGACTGTAATGACAATGATTTTCTATTAAAAACCGGGGCATATTTTTCTCAATGGACAGCGGTATCTCCGAAATAAAAATTTATATGTTGTGATATTTTTGTTTTAAATTGTTAATCTGATATAGCTGAGGTTTCCTTGCAGATTCCTTTCTCACTCAGATTAAACATTAACAGGTCCTTGGATTTTTATTCACTTACTTACTCTTTGGACTGCTTTCCTGTTTAGTCTTTCACCAACAGGAGTAGAATCATTCAAAATAATTTAAATAATGACGTGTCACAGCCTAAAATAGGTTTACGTGAATAAAGATATTTTGTTTTGACTAATATCAATAATTGAAAAAAAAAAACAATAATCTAGCAGCATGCCAACTGCACTTTGTCTATAGTTGATTTTTTTTTAGACGTTCTGCTAATTTTCGTTTGTTCTCATATCACTTCCGAGAATTACGCGCTCCTGGCAAGTTCTGAGACCGCAGTTATCGGCGAGTTTCATAATCTCGTTGTGGCAACCAGCCAAACTTACTTCGCGCCTCCATGGAACACCTCCTAGCCGAGACTTCCAAGTCGCAATTAACAATACTGCTCTAACACCTACAAAACTTTACCCATCAACCTACGAGTAATTAGGCATGGTTCCATTTCATAAACCTTTATTTGTTAATTTTTTGTTTTCAGCTTCATATAATTACTGCTATCCTTACAAACTGCTACGGGTATTTGAATTTAGACGCTCTACTCTTACGACAAAATACTTTTATTATTAGAACTAGTTGTTGTATCAATGAGATGATTGGTGATGACAATATTGACATTGTATTTTCGCTATGAAGCCTTCAATATTAACGGAATTGCACGGCAACATTTGGGTACTTAGGAAGTAATTGTCATGTTTATGCTTGTGTGTGTCTCGAAAGTAATTCTTAGTGTTCAGGTTCTCATGGTGTGGCGTGTCCGGTGGTCGCCCCTTCCTTAGAAGGCCATTGCAGTGGTGGCACGTGTGTTGGGTCCCGGTCCGCACCCTAAGGGACTGGTTGAGCGGGGGGATGGCTGGCACATGCGTTATGTCCGTGATCGGGTGCTGCTGTGGGAGCCTGGGAGCTCTGCCGAACACGTTCAATTTATTGTTCTTAAATTAACAGAGGTTTTTGCGTTTTGTCGACTTTCGGGTTGCACATAGGCATGTAGTCTACCTTAATTCTGACTTGCCTGGTGGGTTACTGCTGTACCAGGTATTGTATTCTCATAGATACTGATAACTAAATTTAAAAGGTTATTAATTGATCGTTGTGGTGCAGTTTTGTATATGTTTTATTTTGTAAATCTGATATAGCTGAGTTTTCCTTGCAGATTCCTTTCTCAGTCAGATTAAACATTAACAGGTCACTGGAATTTGCTAAGCTGCTGGTCTTCTGCTAACAGCTTACTTATTGGACCACTTTGCTGCTTAGTCTTCTACTAGCAGGAGTAGAATCATTCAAAATAATTAAATTAATGACGTTTCATAAATGCCTGTAATAGGTTTACGTGAATAAAGATATTTTGACTTTGACTTTGAAGGCGTCTACTTTCTTCTAAATTCTTTAACCCTCCGGCTTCTGTACATTTTTAGGATTTGTTATTTTTGTTTCTTTTGTATTTTTTTATATTTTTGTCAGTGTATTATTGTATTTAGTTGCTATAGGCGAAAACTTTTAATTGGCTCATTTTTTATTATATTATTAATCTATATTGTTATCTAGCTGTAAGTTTTCCTGTAATAAATAAATAAATAAATCTTACATCTGTCGCAAGCAAATGATGCGGAATGCATTTCTAAGCTATATATTTTCTCTTCCTGTAATCTGAAGTGCTTTAAGCGACCGCGGAAGAACTGATTTTAGTGGAAGTCGGTTTCTCCTATTCCTGGAGTTTAATGGAATCTTCGTTTGCCATTAGATGCTATTATATAAAAACAAGCTGTTCGATCCACGTGGAATAGAGTGGTCAGCGACAAAAAAACTTTAGGTGGCCGTAGACATGTTTTGTTTAGATGTTGACGTCATGTCTAACCCTGGGTTCAAAATTAGTTCAGTAATATATTTGTAGTTAAGTTTAAATAAATATTTATCTTTTACTAACACGACTAGTGACCTTGCGCCCACCTTATGGTAAATGGCGCGCTAGGTCCATGAATGTTAGGAACTGGTATCAGACACTATGCGGGCTTGACTAGATGCTTTTTTCACTTCATTTAAAGAACTTCAGGTTATAGGAAAGTGGAAACACAGAGGCTGAAGATTTCACATCTTTATCTTGCGATATATGTATGAGTCCTAAATGTATACGTACGCGTAGGAATTGTTACTATTAGCAGAACCATCCCAAAGGTGAGAACAGTATTCCACACATGATCTGATGATTATAATGATTATATTTGATTCTGATGATGATTATTATGATGATTATAAAAAGTATTAAGTAAGATATTAGGCGAGATAATCATACAGATGAAGCTTCTTTCAGAATTATAATTTAGTAAGGATGAATGATTTAAAACCCAGGCTTAATGTTTTAGTGTATCGTAGAACTTAATACATGCTAATCACGCGGGATCTACACTGAGTCTAGAAAATGACCTGGCAAATGAAGAGAGCTGGAACAGAGGACGTGCTCAAATTACGGAATATCTTATTTCGAAATCACTACTCGTAATTTACTTAAATTCTTTATTTAGGTACCTAGCAGTTGGTACAATCATAGCTGGAAACAAAGGGATCAATTATTAGATGGAGCGGTTGTTATGTTCATATAAAATGCCTCCGTATCCTAGCGGTTAAGTCTGTGGATTTAGACGCGAATTTACCGGGTCCGATTTCTGGTCTACACACAATAATTTATTTAATTTATTTGTCATATTTGTCTAGTTTGATATGCTATAGACAGCGACAAGTTTGTCACTTGTCATGATATATTTTTTTTATTGGGGTCGCCAACAGTGCCAGCAACAAAACATACATCGAGTTTCACTTACAACTAAGACATAAACTAGATGCTGCACCAATTATAGGCAACCACAATGCTATTACAGTATCCAATTTGGGCTTTTGAATAACCAAAATAAAAACACAATAGAATCATAACAATAATAATTAGGTAAATCTAAGTAAAAACTATAACAGAATACAACATGATCAAGTTTACAATCTCAGCCAGGATCTGCTGCAGCGACAATACATTGCGCTTAAAAACATGCAAAGAATTAAAAAAAATGTCTAGACTGTCTATCTATTTTTTTAGTAAAATTATTTTGTATTGACGACATGTAGGGTTTAGTGATGAGTGGTAACCCAAATTGGATTTGGATTGTCCAAGAACAAATAGATCATATTTGCCAACCTTTGGCAGCGTGGTCGGCACAAAGACACGAACACGGGCCTATAGTAAAGTTGGCTAAATATGAATTTGATTATTTAAAGGAAAAATGTGGTTTCTGACCAACCCGAAGGGGATACCAACTATTTGTTAACAATCAAGTCGAAATCCCGCACGGTTATTTCACGGTACGCGATTCTGAGAAACTAAAGATAACCGCTATATCAAGGACATAGTGATAAATTATAAATACATATTGTATTAGGTAATCAGAAACATAATATTCACAACTATTATTTCGAAACTTAATTGTATTTGTGCGGCTTTGTAATCAATAAACCCGCTCCATTATGAATTATGATATTCAGTGCGGGGCTGTTTTATGACCGTTTACTTATATTCTAGTTCAAACTTTAGTTTATTGTATTATGTTCGTCATCACAAACCCTAAAACACAGAGGTCTAGAACTCCACTGTTGGAGACGGGCCTTCCAGAAATCTCTGGAGAAGTTGGCCTACACTAGCCACGCTTGCTAGGGAGTTGGGGAGGGATATAAATTTTCAATGACAATTTATTAACCATTCCACAGTTTGTATTAGTGGAACTGTGGCTGACGGTTTAACGTGCTCCCCGAGGCACGAGGTGTTGTAAATCTATAATTGCAAATCTGTTCGTAAAAAAAACATATTTATCATTGGTACATGCCGGGGTTAGAACCGACTCTTAACCGTTCTTACAACCGAGCCACCACCGATTTATTGTTTATTATGTTAGCCATTCTTTAATTCATTATGCCCGCAATCCCTTGCATAGTGCCTAAAATCTTTTTATTTCGAAATGACAACTAGGCTACCTATTCTTTTTATTGAAAGCTTTTATTTAACTTCGAACGGTCATTAGTTCGACAGCAAAATTTGTTTAGAACCGAATTTTAGTTGAGATTATAATGCATTATAGAAAAAAAAGACTATGTTATGAAATCTATGAAATCAAATGAAAGTTTTTGTTGAAAGGAATACGGAAATTTGTTTCTCTAAACGCAATATGGCGGACTGGCAAAGATCTTGGAATATGTTTCTTATCTACGTCCAGTTCTTCCAGTATTGTCGGGGACATTGGGTTCACAAAAATGTCGTTCTTAGAGCTATGGAGAGATAGCCCGGTATTTCACTGGTGGATAAAGTCCGAAATGTGGACATCCGTCAGAGAAACAAAGTTACCGACATAGCCTACAAAATTAGTGCCTATATAAGCTAAAGTGGCAATGGGCACGTCTGTCGCAGAACCGATTACCGTGCAGAGTGCGCGGGCCTCGCGCCAGATAAATGACCTGAGAAGGAAGGGGGATGTATAAGGATGGCAATAGATCGTAGTTTATCACGAGCATTTAATATAAATCAAATCAAAATAGTTTATTTCCTTTGGTTCGCTTGAAACAACTTAGATACAGTCAGAACTAATAAAATCAATACAATTATTAAAACATATGTACTAAACAAAGTGGTAATAATGGTTGGACCATAAACATGATGATGAATAATGGAGGGAACGTGACCTCTATCACACATTATAGCGAGTAACATTGCAAATATGTTTTTTTAGGACTTCAAATTAAGTAATCTATAGGAAATGTTCATAGTAGCCAACTAATACTAAGGCAACATTTTTGACATAAAGCGAAAGAGCTTTTGTCCATATTATCACAGGGTCGCACTACAGCTTAAATGCAATTTACTGCCATAAAGCCAGTTCCCCTTTTATTTGTCAGAACTTTCCTCTGTTAAAAGAAGCTGGAGATATACGACTGGCATTTTTGAATAATTTTACATTCTTGTGTATTGTTTGTACTTACCTAAGTGTTTATTTATTTATTTAGAAATTCTTTATTGCACTTAAAAACTTAACAGTTGAGTACAGGGGCGAACTTAATGCCTCTCAGCATTTTATACTAGCTAACCTTTGAGAGTGTGGTAGACAATTGCGGGTGCATTACAAATAAAAACAAATACTTAAACATACATACTACTACACAAATACCAATAAAAATAAAAAAATATAATAATAATATATACATTTAATTAAATTTATGTAAGAATACATAACAAAATGAAGGATAAAAAACCTACGTATAATTTACACAACAAATAAAAAGAGACAGAAATAGATATCAGGTAGTAGCATTATCTTGTTTATTTAACAAATGTACTTCTATGACCACAAGAAGATAAAGATATGGAAGCTTTAGAACAATCATGTTAGATTATTAAGAAGATATTTGTTTATATGTATATTTGTTATAAGGTATTTATCTATGGGCTTTTATTTGCCGGAAAATAAACATTTAAATATTATTATTACTAACTAAAAACTTATGATTTATCTTCTCTCTCTTTTCTGAACACGACACCCACACGGTTAATTCTTAGCATTTCTAAGAATTAACCGTGCGGGCGCCGTATGATACATATAAGAAAGAAAGAAAGAAAATACTTTATTTATCGCAACAATTACAATGGTTACAAAAAAATATATGCAAGGAATAAATCTAAATGTATAATTTTTTCTATATACCTAAACATACATGCAGGTGTGGCGATAAATAGGTGGTCAGCTCAGCATATGCTACATCCGAGGCTGCAGCGCTGATTTTCAACTGATGCCTTATACATATCTCTTTTCTGTGCTAAATTCGCTTTGTCAATCTCTGACAAGCCTGTGGATCTTGTTTTAAATAATAAATTAAACACTCGACTTGCGTAAGAATGACCATGTATCCCAATACCGTATTCAATTTAAGTGGCTCAATATCCATTTCCGCAGATCTGCACATCTTCCCACATCGAGACGTGACCACTTTTCGATGAGTTGGTACTGCGGGAAAGGTTTGGGAAGGTAGCTAGGCTACGACGTGGTCGATCTCACCTCGGTCCTGTATGTGTTTGAGGACATCTTGGGATGATATGTCCTTGCGCAGCCGCGATACATAAACATAGGAAGTCGGTTAATTTAAAATGCATTAAGTTACTTAGTTCCTCTACGTTTTAAATCCACCGAGAGGATTAACAGAGTCCTGGACATGCAGTACTGGAGTTGGGCCTTCTTCATTACAGCCCCTAAAACACAGTGTCCTAGACCTCCACTGTTGAAGATGGGCTTTCAACAACATACTCGTATATCTGGAGAATTTGACCTACACTCGCCATGCTGGCCAGACGGGTTGGCGAGGATCTAATATCAATTATTAATAACAATTTATTAACGATTCCAGTTGGTATTTATGAAACCGGGACCGACGGCTTAAAGTGCTCTCCGAAGCACGGGAACCTACCGTGTGTTGTAAAACTATGATAAATTTAAAGAAGAAAATTTGATTTCTTATTAGTACATGTCGCGGGGGATTCGAACCGACCTTTGTAGGATTTTAAGGAAAGCGTTATTATAATTAGGCCACCACCGGCATTTTTATTAATTTGAAAGACAGATTTAAAATAAAAACGAAGCGCTATAAACCAAAGGCTGTAGTTTCATTCGACTATTTCTGGGTGAGATTTATAAATAAAGTTAGAAGAGCAGTCTGATCGACAATATCACTGTTCGAATCAAACTCAGAAATAGAATGCACAGATTTCAGAAATACTGTACTAAATGCATACAAAGTTATACATCAAAGTTTGTCTACACTTTTCACGACCTAAACCAGGTATTTTTATATATTACTAAGCATGTCATGGAACCTCGTGCCCACCTGATAATAAGCGCGCGCGAGGTTCCAGGTATGTTATTTTATTTTCTGAAGAGAATTCACATTTAGACAAATTTACTATAGGCCAATCATGACAAATGGGAAGCTCGTCGATGTCTCTAGCGTACCAAATTCACAAACAAATTATTGAAACCAGGAATCGAACCCGGTCTAAATCTACGTTGTTTTTTTTTAGGCGGAAACTTGCTGAATTGCCTGACTATACGCCTCCCAAGGCGACTAAAACCCTATAAACCTCTTTCACTGGCCCTGCGTGCCTTAACAGCTACTAAATAATATAATACATAATCTACATAGTAATATACCTGGCCATAAAGCTTGCCTATATATGCGGCGAGCTTGTTTCTTGCCGTTATGTACATTTGTATGGACTGGATTATGTCCAGTGTGCTCAGGCCTTAATATCTAATACATAGTCCAAGACATGTTAACAATGTTGCGTCTAATATGCCTTTATTGCCGAAAACGTCATTACGGTAAATGTAATAAACACCGACATCACGTTTGAGCCAGTTTATCATCTAATAGAATAAATGTTAGTGCCCATAAAGGAACTTATTCATGCAACAATGTTATTATTAGTAAAGGAATTTGTGCACGACTGTATCAGTGACAAATATAAATAAATACAGGACTTTCACGAGCATTCATACCCTGGGTTTGAGTTGAGCTATAAGCGTTTTTTTTCATTTTATTTTGCTTTGAGAGTCGTTCGACTTGGCGTTGCTCTACGGTTTTCTTACACTTCAAGCTAAATTCGGTAAAAAAGTGAGCTTTGCTCTGCTTTCAATTCGAACACAGCAATAATGTGAATAATATTACAAAAGTAATTTAATAACCAATAATTAAAACTATTTAAAAGTAAAAAAAAAATCCTCTAGAGACAAAGCTTTTTTTTATACTAGCACGACATATGACCTTGCGCCCACCTGATGTTAAGTGGAGCGCGAGGTCCATGAATGTTAGCAACTGAAATCAGACACTCATGACTGACATCCGTTACTAACACTATGCCGGCTTGACTGGGCATGACGGCAATTCGAGCCTGATCCCGAAACGTGTGGATACACTTTACTGGGTTTATCGGCACTAACAGTGGATACTTCCCCGCCCCGGCAGACTGGTAAATTACCACCATCAGTCCACCTACTACCTGTAAAAAAACCTTCAGGTATAGTCCCAAGAAGACTGGCTGGCAGAAATAATTGCCAGCTTTTCTGCCTCCAGACTTTAATAATGTTAGTTTTTATCTTTAATAATAATAATAATTTGTTAAAGTCAAAGTCAAAATATCTTTATTCACTTAAACCTATTACAGGCATTTATAAAACGTCATTAATTTAATTATTTTGAAGATTCTACTCCTGCTAGTAGAAGACTAAGCAGCAAAGTGGTCCAATAAGTAAGCTGTTAGCAGAAGACCAGCAGCTTAGCAAATTCCAGTGACCTGTTAATGTTTAATCTGGAAAGGTTAAGTAAAAAGGAATCTGCAAGAAAAACTCAGCTATATCAGATTTACAAAATAAAACATATACAAAACTGCACCACAACGATCAATTAATAACCTTTTAAATTAAGTTATCAGTACCTATGAGAATACAATACCTGGTACAGCAGTAACCCACCAGGCAAGTCAGAATTAAGGTAGACTACATGCCTATGTGCAACCCGAAAGTCGACAAAACGCAAAAACCTCTGTTAATTTAAGAACAATAAATTGAACGTGTTCGGCAGAGGTCCCAGGCCCCCACAGCAGCACCCGATCACGGACATAACGCATGTGCCAGCCATCCCCCCGCTCAACCAGGCCCTTAGGGTGCGGACCGGGACCCAACACACGTGCCACCACTGCAATGACCTTCTAAGGAAGGGGCGACCACCTTATGTTGTGTAATTGGCGCGGTGGTGGCCCAGAGTAAGAACGATTTCCTTAAAATCCTACAAAGGTTGGTTCAAACCCCCCCGGCATGTACGAATGAGAAATAAAATTTTCTTACGTACATTTGTCATAGATTTACAACACCACCGTTCCCGTGCCTCAAAGGGCACGTAAACCGTCGGTCCAGGTTACACTACTACCAACTTGCGGAATCGTTAATAAATTGTCATTAAAAATGACATTAGATTCTCGCCAGAGGGGGATGGCGCGAGTACGGCGTGTGTAGGCCAAAGTCTCCCGATATATTATTTATCAGCAGCCCTATTCTGTTACTTAGTCGCAAACGTTATTGGTGGATTTCGTTATTTGCGTCAAAGATTGCGTCATAATTACAAAATATTATTCAATTCTCAACTCTATAAGCGCTCGACCTTGACAGCGGCCGAGCAAATATCAATTTTAATAGCGTGATATATTTTTAGTAATGGGTTTCATTCAAATTCAAATTTAAATTCAAAATATTTATTTCTATATGGTTCACATGTAACACTCGGATATTGTCAATTTTTTACAATATTAATAAAATAATAAATAAAAAGATTAAATTAAATTATGGATAGACCGAAATAAGTAAGTGAGATTGCTGCCATAAGCAAGTACTGTAGCTTAACCTAAATTCGAGGCATTATAGCCAACTTATAATCTAAATAATTATAACATAATGTATAATTATAATAAATGTAAATTAATTTCGTGGCTGTATAAAGGCCGTGTCAACTTACAATCTAAATAATTATAATTTAATGTCAAAATAAAATAAAAAAAAAAACTAAATAATTTCGTGGCTGTATAAAGGCCGTGTCAACTTATAATCTAAAATAATTATAATATAATGTCAAATTATAATAAAATTTAATTCATTTCGTGGCTGTACAGTGGCCGAGTCAAATAAAAAAATAAAAATAAAAAATCGTAATAATATGAAATTAAATAAATGTCAATAATGTTAAATATCATAAAATATTATATATTTAACGTTTGCGACTAAGTAAGAGAATAGGGCCGCTGGAAAGCCTATCTTTAACAGTGGAGGTCTAGGACGCTGTGTTCTTGTGGCCGTAATGAAAAAAAAAATAATTGGCTTACATTAAGGATGACTGTACAACTGTATTAGAATAATTATTATTAGTGCCCATACAGCAAATCTTATTATTGAGTATAGTCGGTCTAAAAAATATTTAAAACATAAAAAGTAACGCGGAATTGCAGCCAGTGTTGTTGGTACTAATCTTTTTTTTTATTGGTGGAGATTTTAAAGAAGATTTTTATCTGTTATAAATTATTTTTTATTAATTAATTACCATGACTTTTGTCTTTTTATTCAAAACATTGTTGTTATTTAATAAAATTACCACTTTATTGGGTGTTATAAGCGATGTCTACACTTTTCGCATACCTATATGTACCCCAACTTACCTTACTAAGCTTTTATTTAGCACATAAACAGATAAATGCAGCTGTTTGCGAGTATACAAAGATTTTATATGACACTTTGAAGCTTTCAACTGAAATATCTAGTTACAATGTAAAAGCATCACAGTACTCTGATAGTGCAACAAAATTGTACCTAAGGCTGAATATCCACTGGGGCAGAGTAAAGCGAGTAATTGTAATATAAAAAAAATATATCCTTGAATTCACTTACCCATGAAACATCATTTTATCATTATTATGGTTCACATAACTTTCGGGGTGGTAAGTAAGCGGATTCACATTTAGCTAAAAGGTAATCATGACAAGTGGCAAGCTTGAGGATGTCTCGTGATAATACTTTAAAAAAGTAAAGTAAAGTATCATAACGACCGTTTCCCCTTCGGGGTGGTCAGAAACCACGCTTATAAAAAAGCGGATTCACATTTAGCCAACTTTACTATAGGCCAATCATGACAAGTGGCAAGCTCCAGCGTACTAAACTCGAGAAATATCACAAATAAATTAAATATTATTTTGTAATTATGATGCAAGCTCTGACGTAACAAAATCCACTAATAACGTTTGCGACTAAGGAACAGAATAGTCCACTGGTTCTATTAATACCAAATTTTGGAATCGTTATTAAATTGACATCAGACCCTCGCAACCTGTCTGGCCAGCAGCGTGGGGAGAATAGGCTGGATTATCCAGAAATATATTCTGGATGATGTTTATATGTACATAAGTCATGATCGTAGAAGAGTGTCGGATTTAAAAAAATACCCACAATTTTGCATATACACACATCAAAAAAGTCTAGGGATCAAGCATGTTTATGCGGATTTCTTGTGATTGAGATGTGGCTTTGTAATAAATTTATGATTTTATAAATTTATATGGATTCTTTTTGGTGCATTTCATAATTTAAAACAGGAACTGTCAATCAAATTCGAGTAAAAGATGAAAATCAGCTGTCAATATTTTCCCTATAAAAACATAAGACGCATTGAAGACATTATTAGTGCTACTGTTTCCCTACTACTGATTAAAACCAACGTTATTATGGAGCGGCGACGTCATTTAAGCAGGGAAGAAATGATCAGAGCCGTGGGAATGATAGAAGCTGGTTCCCGGCAACGTACTGTGGCTTTAGCTCTGAATACAAGTCAGAGTGTTATCAGTCGACTTTGGACACGTTACCGAACCACTGGTACCGTGGCTGAGCGCCATGGAGGACGGTATCGCTGCACCACACGGAGACAAGACCGATACATTCAAATCACAGCTCGAAGAACTCCAACAATAACCGCCATGATGTTAGCCGTGAGCCTTCATCGCTCTTCAGGGAACTTAATTAGCGACCAAACAGTCAGAAACCGCTTGCATGAAGTGAACCTTCATTCCCGAAGACCGCTACGGGTACCACCTATAGCAATGCACAATCGTAGGACTCGATATCAATGGGCTCTTGAACACAGAAATTTGACAGAAGAACAATGGCGTTTCGTGTGCTTTTCTGATGAGTCTCGTTTTGGTATGAGGCCGGATACAAGACGTATACGACACTGCAGAACCCCTGGACGCCAACAGCGATTAAAATCCTGCCAGGAAGTCCATCCTTATAGTGGTGGAACCATCATGGTATGGGCGGGTATTTCGATCGGCGGAAGAACTGAGTTGATTTGGATCAGAGGCAACCTCAACGCTCAAATTTATGCTGAGACGGTTGTATCAGACGTCATCGTTCCTCTACAAGTGCATATCGGTCCCTTATTTCAGTTAATGCATGATAATGCACGACCGCACACCGCAAGAGTTGTAAGACAGACTCTCGCCGCAGCTAACATCAATGTCCTGCCCTGGCCTGCTCAGTCGCCAGACTTGAACCCGATTGAGCATGCATGGGATATTCTTCAGAGAAGAGCTCTGCCGAATATGGAGGGTATCCAGTCGCAAGAAGACCTTTTTTTGTTGTTGCAACGAACATGGGCGGCCATTCCACAGCGTGATTTGGATGAACTCATTTTGAGTATGCCAAACCGATGTTCTTGTGTTGTTAGTGTTCGCGGTAGAAACACGGATTATTAATTGTTTAAGTTACCCAATAAAATTAAAAAAAAAACTGTTATTTCAGTCTTTTTTTCGAACTTTAATGTTAGTGGTTCAAATGTCAAAAATCCCTTTATTAGGAAAATGGCAATTTTTTTTACTAATGCAAAGGTGACTTGGTTTATCGTTACTGTAGACAAACGAAAACATTTTATTTGATCAATCCTTAAAGAAAATTTTAATGAATATCAATCAGGAGAAAAGTTATTGCAAAAATATATGTTGATCCCTAGACACTTTTGATGTGTGTATATTTATATATAGTTTTATATTGTTTGTGGTCTGTAATTTATAGTGCAAATATTAGAAAGGGTTCCAAAATGAATCTAGAAGGTTTGCACTTATTATGAGACTTAAAAAGTGACAAAAAAACAGTCGAAATGACAGTTGAATGGCCGCCATGAAAATTTTAAATATAGCAGATCCGTCACTGTTCTACGATCATGAAGATATGTCGTATGTCTTTTGGAAATGTAAGTAGGGTGAACACTTTATATCAATCATTATGCTAAAACTGTAATTCACGAAAATACAAACCGTAGGTAACATTGTTGTCGTAAAACGTGACTATTTTAAAGAAGACCCTCACGTAAAAGCACCGGCTGGCTATTGCCCACATTTGTAACTTTGTGTGCTATATATATACTTTATTGTAATTATAGCTTGGCTGGAAAAACTTGACCAACTCTTTATAAAGTTGTACGAGACTATTAGCTAGCGCCCTAGTTTTTCACTTCGGCACAGCGCATACCGCATCTTTCTCTTACCTTACCTTAATTTTAAATGAAATATATAGTTTATGGTATATTAAATGTTTGTTACTGCTTGCCCCGTAACAAAAAAAATCAAATGTTCAGATGTTGAACTCAAGTTCAACTCCGCTTTCCGAGGATCACCTCTATAAAATTTCGCAATTGGTGACGCAAAAGATGATTTTAAAAAATACGATATAAGAATGTAGGTTATTAATTATAATCATTAACAATGATAGCTTTTTCTGATAGCCGATGAATGCCGAGGTATTATAGAGGTCAATGCTATCTACTGTTTGCCACACAAATAGCACGTAACATTTCCGTTATTCACATTGATCTTGAAATTAAGTAGATATGGCATCAGTTTGTTAAAAGAGTTCCCACTAATAAATAACTAAAGCGCCTATAATCATCATGCCACGAACGCAGACGATGTCAAAGTGTATGAAAATCAACATCAATGTTATGTAGATAGTTCAATTCAATTCATTTATTCACCATAAGATACATGACGTACACTTGGTTTTGTCAGTTATACAATTAACAGTTTACATATCATGGAAGGATAACAAAAGATCGACCATTAGTGCAAAGAACAGCCAATGTCATTACCAAATTAAAACTATAGTCCATAACTGATATAAAAACGTTCCCACAAGAAACTAATTTAAACAGAAAAGTAGTCGCACCTGATTCGATTCGTACTGCACGCCCACCTAATAAGTCGATACGTTTTCGCCGCCAAAGTTGGTATAGCCAGCGGCACGTTTTTAGACTGCGTTTTGTATTGAATAGAATCTATAATACATCATTAGTTCATAACAGCATGAACTGCACTTTTGCTGTATTACTTTTACCCAAGTAATAGAGTAAAGGGGTAAAGACTACGTAGGGCAAACGCAGAGTGGCACAGCCGCCGACAGATAGAAGAATAACCTTAAGTCCTAAAGTAAGTCATTAGTGGATGAGAGTAGCAAAATATCGCGTGCAATGGCGAGCCTAAAGCTTATCAACCAATGGAAAGAGATAGGCTGATAATAATAATAGTGCATCAAAGCGCGAGGATTGGAATTTAATATTTTTATTAAATTTTATACTTAATGCATTATCTATGGTTGAAACATCTTTGGTTTGACAAGTCAAAGAGTGGCGCCGTCGTCAGGGTTGTTAAATTAGCATGGTAGCTCAAACAGGAGGAGCTTGTGAACATATTGGAAGTAGGAACTTAACTGACGCTGATTGGAACATCTTCAAACAAATTGGGGATCGTCAATTGTATAATTGAGTTTGAATTTTAATTGGCTTTACCAAATTTAGGTACTTACCTAATACAAAATAGTTTTTGGAAGTTATTTTTGGTGGAATATAATAATTTTAAAATAAATTAAACACATTTTAATTTCAATGCACTCGAAATTAGTATTATTGCTAAACGAATGTGATAATAATTGTATAATTATATGATTAAAATTTAATCACTTTAATATTTTTGCGGAATATTATAATGTTTAACAATCAGAGATGTAAATGTTTTCAATTTACACTTACTTCCGCTTCAGAATATAATTTAAACACCGAACTCGAACCGCAACAATACAGGCTTAAATTAAATACCAAAAACAAAGCATTTCAATGTGAAGTGAATGAACAAAATTGAATTAAATAGGTTTTAATTTCACATGCGACGTTCTTATTCAGTGAGCCGTTTACTCCTGGTGTTTGCATTATAGCCCCTAGATCATAGAAGCCGTATCGTTAGTGTTACCCTATGTTGATAGAAATACCAAGACTAACCCTAATTCCTTTGCGGTTGTTGCTACAAATCTGTGGAACAATCTACCTATTACCATAAGGCAGGCATCTACCAGATCATCATTTAAAAAACTGGTCTACTCACATTTTATAAATAACTCCAAACAATATTTGCAAGTTTATTTATTAGTATTTAGTATATTTATATTTATAAGTAGATTATATATATGTAAGTTTATTATATAAGTATTTATATCTAATTGTTGTGTCACTTATACTTTCATTGCACCTACAGTTGTTAGTCCCAAAGGTTTGGAGTTTCAAATTAAACTAAAATTATGCGAAGGGATCAAGAGAAGAGAGTTGTGAGAAGAACGAAGAGATTTATCATGGAACGAAGAGAGATAGGCAAAGCTGTTCTTGAGGTATTTCGGTGTCGCAGGTTCATTCAGAATAGAATATAGTAAGCAGAGTACTCTAAGATTCCTGCTACACCATATTAGTAATGGATAGTAGTTTGCAAATATACACTAGAGTCTCACTAGGTACAATTAGAAACAAATATATATTTTGAATCAGAGCATGAGTCTTGCAAGACCAAGGCTGTTCTGATGCAAGACTAAGACCAAAACTCGCCAAGTCTTGGTCTTCGCCTTATTTATTTATACGAAGAGAAACGACAGAGACAGGCAACATAAGAACATAAATGATAGCAACAGAGTAGAATCAATTAAAATTATACCCGCCACCAGAATATTTCTCACTGTGAACAATAGTGCACTCTTTGTGCGGTACAAAATTCGTAAAATATCACCTTGGAGAAAGAAAACAACTGCATTGTATGTGTTTGAATGCATTAAAACTGTCAGGCGAACTCCGAAGCAAACTGCCCACACTTTGCGAGCTAAACCGAAAGTAGCAGCTTCTTGATTTTGGCTTTGAAGGCGGCGCGGGAGTTACTGAATATATCCACGTCCGATACACATCGCACATCCGACGTACAGGTGCGCGAATGCCAGATATTGTAGGCACGCAGCAGACGTGGAAGAGATTGCTTTGGGCAACACTACGTATAGGACAAGATCCGAAGTTATCCGAATTTCTGGGGAATTTGGCCTTCTCTTGCCACGTTAATCTGACGGTCCAATGTATTATTTGTGTCCATTATAATAATTATACTAGTCGGTATTAGTAGAACGAATTAACATGGTGTTAGAGGCACAGAAACGGTGGTGTTCTAAATCTGTGACAAATGTATTTTTCTTATAAGTTTATGTCGAAGTTAAAATCGTGACCTTTAGTTTAAAGGTTTACCGAATAAAATTGAATTCTAATGAATGTATTTTACGTGCGAAGCGCCGTCCATATTCAGTGAGCCGTTTAGTGCAGATAAAGTCATCGCAAATCCCGAATACCCGTGGAATTATTTCTCGTTGACCCTTCTCAAAACTAACTCTTGCTAAAGCGAGCAAATTATTCAAAAGATATACTGGCCGTTCCTTTAATCATTGTTTGATCCTGGGTTCTGTATTTTCGTTGTACATTGCGTATTACGTGTATTTTAAAATACTAAAATTTTAAACCGACTCTTGTAGGATTTTTAAGGAAAGCGTTCTTGCAACCGATATTTATATATATAATAGTTGCATGTAGTTTATGTGATTGCTTGTAGTGTAATAATATATAAATTTGACTACTCGTATTATATCATTGCACCCTGCTCTTAATTTCTCACCATCCGAAAGGTTAGTTGTCAGAAAATGCCTAACAGGCAATACGTAATTTTTTTTTTCCTTGGTACATTACAACCAGAACACCACGACTCTTGTACCATTCTTGGTCTTAGTTTAACTATATCCCGCAATGTATAATGACAATAAAAGGTCCAGCGAAAAAGAACGCGGGCCTGCCCGTTTTTAAACGGTGCGGAAGATGGCCAATATTTAACACACTCCTCGCTGAATAACCCGACATTTATTTTTGGCTACTTTTGACGTCCATTTTTTGTTATGTCTGCGAATTTATTTTAGAATTTAATTCAGTTGATTTGTTCTATTGTTTTTTAGATATTACCCTTATTTATAACCCTAGGATAGATCATAAAGTTAGGCCCAGCCAAAATCAGCAAAAAAGCTGACAGATGCATTAAGCTAGGATGGGCGGCAGTTGGGAAACTCCGGCATATCCTTTCATCGTCCGTACCACAATGTCTGAAGACAAAAGTCTTCAACCAATGCGTTCTCCCCGTAATGTCGTATGGTGCAGTGCAGTGCATGTACGTGGACACTGACAGTGGGCCTGAACAAGTTCAAGGTCGCTCAGCGAGGTATTTCTCTAATGGATAAAATTCGAAGCGTTGATATTCCTCAGAAAACCAAAGTCACTGACATAGCATTTTTAATTAGCAAGCTGAAGTGGTAGTAGGCCAGACATCTGCCGCAGAACCGACGACCGTACGGGACGACGCGGAGGGGGACGACCCCCCGCCAAATGGACAGATGACCTAGAAGGTCGCTGGTGGGGATGAATGAGGGTTGCAAAAGACCGCGTGCAGTGGTGAGTCTTGGGATAGGCCTATATCCCGCAGTGGAGAGAGACAGGCTTATGATGATGATGATGAATAATATAGTTTGACTTTAAAATGGCATACGTTAAAAATGTCAAAGGCCTTCTGCAACCGGGTGTTACCTTCACAGATTATTGCTGATTGCCGAGAGTTTGTAATAATAATTGTGAAATGGTCTGACCTTAGGGCAACGATCAAACTTGTCACATTTGTCATCAAACTCAGGATGGAGTCTCAAGACATTCGACATTTTAAAGAGGGCCAGTTGTCGTTAATTGTCGAGATAATGGATCTTAATTGAACCAACTTTGTTCCTGTTAAAGACTTTGCTAAATCTGATCGTAAAAATCGTAATTTAATCTAATTTATTTTTATCAGTGACAGTATTTTTAATAAATATTATAAACGGTTCGTTTAAACATTGATAGTTAATTCATCGATCAGTTTAACCAATGAAATATGTCCAACAATGTATAGCTTCGTAGATAAGCCTATTTAATACAAAATTATATATTCCGCTAAAATCCGATAAAAATGTGCCGCTTACGACGTACCAAACTACCAAAATTGGAGGTGCAGTACTAATCGACCAATCAGGAGGCACGGAAGGTATCGACCAATTAGGTGCGACTACAAACTAATAGACTGTTGCAATTAAGTTTAGTTTTTTATCAGTCAACTCCTATCTACATATATTATATTGATGAAAAATCAACCTTCAAAGTTTAAAGAGAAATGTTGTGTTGACCAATACTAATTTATTTAAGAGGGTTAACGCTTTGCACCCCTCTCGCTCGCACAATACAACATTTTTAAAGATTATTTTTATTTATATTTATAGTTTACTTAACTGCCTCCGTGGTCTAGCGTTTAAGTTTGTGGATTCAGACGCGGAGGTACTGGGTTCGATTCCTGGTCGAGACACAATAATATTTAATTATTTAAATAAAGAAATTTGATTAATAAATATTTATATAATGAATATTTCTCGAGTTTGGTATGCTGGAGACATCGACGAGCTTGCCACTTGTGATGATTGTCCTATAGTAAAGTTGGCTAAATGTGAATCCGCTTCTTTATAAGTGTGGTTTCTGACTACTTCGAAATGGATATGGTCGTGATAATGATGATGATGATGATGAGTTTACTTTTGGGAAATGTGCTTTATTAACTTAATTATGAAAAGCAAAAATATTAATAGCGATATTCATCTATTATACTAAAACAAATCTCATCAGACTTAAATATTTCCAAAAATATTTTAAGTCTGATGAGATTTTGATGAGAAACATTTTTAAAAAACTTCACTAGCCAAAGACTAAGCAGCAAAGCAGTCTAATAAGTAATATGTTAGCAACTTACATACATACATATCTTCACCCCAGATCCCGTGCGGGGTAGGCAGAGACGCGCCAATGAGCGCCACTTGACACGATCACGACATACCTCTTTCGCTTCGTCGACATTCATCAACCTCTTCGTACATGCTCTTTTGTTGCGAAGGATTTTAAAGCACCTTCAGCCAGTGTTTTATTTATTTGATCGTAATATGTAAGTCTTGGTCTGCCAGGGCACCTTTTACCCACAACTTTTTCTTTGCTCATCCTTTTAACATGCCCGAACCATCGTAGCATGTCTTTCCTTTTTTTTGTCCCTATGCTTTCTTTTATACCAACCCTTTTTCGAATTTCGATGTTACGTATGCGGTCCGCCAAAGTATATCGTATATCCGACGCAACGACCTCATTTCTACTGCAATAACACTACTCTCATGTGTATTCTGACATATCCACGTCTCTCTTCCATACATCAGCGTTGGTTACAACATGGTATTGTGTATGGCGAGCCGAGCTTTGTCACTGACATTTCGACTGCCGATCAGTGACCGCAGGGTACCGTTAACACTATTTCCCGCGTTCACTCTTCTTTCAACGTCCCTATCATACTTCCCATCCTCAGTGAAAACACTGCCCAGATATATAATTTATTTAATTTACTTGTTCTATAGTTTCATCAGTTTTATCGTAACAGTTGCCATCCTTCCTCTCTCAAACACTAAACCTTCGTTTTTCTTGCATTGTTAGTAGAAGTTAAAATATTATTTATTTGTAGTTGTCAACATAAATTGTATTAAATGCCCAGTCTATGCTTTAGATCAATATCAATACTGAACAAGACAGAGTTCCGAGTCTGTTGACACCGGCCCATATTACAAGCAATTCGATCAAACAATGATAGTTAATTACATCGATCAGATTTGCCAATTGAACACGTCGGATTAATCAGCTAAGTCCCGTGTTACTACTAGCTGACAAATTACCGCAATAGATAAATCTGATGGCAACTAGATACGCGCTTAACGCGGGATTATAGGCAAGTGTACACTGGACGTGTAAGTAGATTGATATATACCGTGTGATTTTGTTTAGAGTAATGTTACTCTATTGATAGAAACAAACAACTTTTCCTAAAAAAACATATGTCGGAAGTGACACCACCATACAAACTGTTAATTCTAAAATATCCAATTCGTTGTCAATTTTAGTTGTCATTGGATTGTTTCTATTAATAGAATAATATATTAGTCTATAGTAAGAGCATACAAAGTCTCCCCGAATAATATACATATACTTATATATATATACAGTAAAAAAAGTATCAACTCATAACATTAAATTAATAGAATAAGGAATATAATTTACACAAAATGACCTATGTAGTAATTATTAAAGTAAAGTATCAACACGACTCTTGCAGGATGGAGAAAAGAAAATGTCTTTCTGTTGACTTGTAATAGCGAAAAAATTCTTAATGTAATAAAAAACAAACTCAGAATTTTTAAAGATAATCAGATCTTCTGCCTCCGGATTGACCTTGAAATTATGAAAATGAAAATTATTTTATAAACTTTTTCAACTGATTTAGGATAGACGTAATTAATATTACTTTATATAAGAATACTATGTTTTAATGAATTAAAAATATTATATATAAATTATTACTACTACTAAAGGATCATCAACATTTACCAAAGGAAATCAAATAAAAGTAAAAAAGTAAAATAGGGGTGGTCAGAAACCACGCTTATAAATAAGCGGATTAACATTTAGCCAACTTTACTATAGGTCAATCATAAATCAAATACTTTGCGGTTAAACAAAAAGTTTAATAAAATATTAACATTAACCCATAAATATTTTGTGTAAATATTTGGTATCGTTTGGTATTATATATTAAAAAGCATTTTTTTAAACTATAAATGGTGTTAATAAATAAATGTTAACTATTTAGATAACTTTGATAAATCAGTTAATTCTTTAAAAATACCCACATAAACCCAATCCAAAGGCAGTATAAGCAGCAGGCAACATTTGCTATAAGAATGCATAATTAAAAAAAAAGTTAATAATTAGCGAAATTTTAGTACACACTCTAAATTAAGCATTCGGTGTGCCCGGCCTTATGTGAAATAACGTGCTTTCGTACGAGCTTACTGTTCAATGAATCACAATAGATAATCTAATCGTCAACCCTTAACATCCGTTTTTAAAAGCCGCTAAGTCAGCGGAGTGAGGCGGAGTGTACAATCGTATTAAAACGTATCGTTTGAGATTGATTACATCTGTCAGACATGTCAAAAGCTAGTCGGAATCACTAAACAAATAGCTATGTAAGTTTTGACATTATTGACAGACGTAATCGACCTTAAACGATACGTTTTCGAACGATTGTGCACTCCGCCTCATCCCGCTGAATTAGCGACTTTTAGCTACGGATGTTAAGGTTTGATGATTAGACTATCTATTGTGATTCATTGAACAGTAACAGTCCCTATGGGAGTGCATGATTCTCTCCATTTTTTACTTTGCTGGTTACAGATATCAATTGTTAACTGTTTCTTCTATTTATATATTAGAATGCTGCATTTTTGTTAAAAGTCATTCTTATTTGTTTAAGACATTGAGTGAAACATGTAAGTTTAATACCAGGTATCCCAGTAGGCTAGTTCCACCAGTTAGTAAAAGTAGCTGGCACAGCAGAAGCTGCTGCCTTACTTCCATTAAATTGTTCAATAAACTACCACTGGATATTAGGGAACTACCTACGAAATTATTTAAAATTACGGTTAAAAATTTACTGGTCCAGAAATATTTTTACGCGACCAAGGACTACCTGAACTGCGACAAGCTCATATAAGAGCAAAATAGATTTGGTATTTTTTATTTGACATTATTTAGTTTAGAAAATTCTTTTTTATTTAAAACAGTAAATTTAAATAAAATATAAAGTTGGCAAACAATTACTCATTTATTTTCAGGGTTGTACGTATTCGTAACTACTAGATTTTTTAGTTTTGGAGTAAACGGATCCTGCAGTGGAGACCACGTACTGGAAGACGCAGTGTGGGACGACCCCCCGCCAGATGGAAAGGTCGCTGGTGGGGGATGGATGAAGGTGGCAGAAGATCGTGTAAAATGGCGAGCCTTGGGGGAGGCCTATATCCAGCAGTGGAGAGATACAGGCTGATGATGATGATGATGAGATTTTTTAGTGCAATAAAGTATTTAAATATCTAAATAAGTGAGGTAAATTTATTTTTTCCCTTTTAATATTTTGGAGTAACTAATGATGCAGAAGCAAATAAGTTAAAAAAAAAAAAATATTATTTATAGCACGGTATAACGAATGTGTAATGTATAAAAAATAAACAGGTAATTTCCTATTCAGTGAGACTCGCAACGGGTTTTCACCATTTTAACATAACGCATAAAATATACATAAAAAAAGTTACTGAAGAAATTACAAAGCTATAAACTACATATTGAACCCTTCCTTTACTGGATTTTGTGAAGGCTTCGACCGCAGGGTGCGAGCCGATAGGCCGGCACTCGCACTGACTCTTAAACAGTCCTGTTATTTATGTAGCCTGCAGGTCTACTCTTAACATACAAAATTGCTTAGTATAAGTACGCTACTATACTATACGCACCATAAAATGGAATGACCGTTGGGCCGTGGAAACTTGGCTGTGGATGTGTAGACACATTAGCCCCATCTCACATCCAAGCCACCTCGTCAAGCACAGGAATTGCGGCGGTTTCTGTTGAGAACCTCAAGCTGCGGAAATACGCCTTAGTACAGCCTACGAATTTGTGTTGTTTGGGGTAGATACGATGGGCCCATGGGGACCCCCATCCATGCGCCTGACCAATGTGTTATCCGTTTGGACAAAATCTGGAGACAGGGCGGCTGGGAATTATTACTACCAACGTATTAGCATCGCTATACAGAGGGGAAATGTTGCCAGTCTCCTTGGGTATATACCTGATGAGTTGTGTCTAGAAGATTTTTTTTATTAGAGGTTATTAGATTATTGTATTCCGTTAAATAACTTATGTCATGTCACGATACCACTTATGAGGTCCTGGCTGTGCTGCAGGATGGGTAAGAAGAAGACAAATTTCTAAGCATTCGATGGATTCACCGTGCGGGTGCCGGGTCCATCGTGTGTGGGTAGGAGATGAGAAGAATGGTGTCTCGGGCTAACGACCGACAATAGGCTGGTTTATGAAAAGGAGGCCTCCTTTTTTTATTTTTTATTGCGGGATAATACGCTCATCATCCACCATTCTACTTCTCTCCCTACCCAACCAAATACTGTATGATTCCGTTAATGCCGTCTTGGAAGCTCGTTCCATAAATGTATTGACGGCAGACCTGCTTAGGCGCAATTCTTTCAGTAAGTGATGCAAAGATTTTGCTGGAACTCCTCTCGCACCCACTTCCACTGCGTAAAGCTGAGTCTTGAACCCGTTCCTGATCATTTCTTCTGTGAGATCATAATATTTATTCGACTTCGTGTTGTGGTCTTTTGGAATATTTGATTCCCACGGAACGGTAAGTTCAATAAGGATAACTTATTATTTCCAATATTTCATCCGTATTTATTTCTTGGTAATTACTTTGTCATTCTGATGTGTTGATGGTTTTTCATCGTATTTTATTGAAAAAGTTCGTATTTATCGTGCTCTTTTAATTAGCTTCAATACCATTTGACACAAAATAATAAAGTTCTATATTAATGGATATGAAAATGTCACTGATTTAATACAATATACATATAATTGTTTGATATTTTCGGTGCCTTCGTATTCCGATTGAGACCCAAATTTCCCGATGTAAATACATTATGCACTATACGAGTATATGTATCGTGATATTAATGACGGCATTGTATTTGATACGTTTTCAATCATATACCACTTTTTCGTGTTTGTATACGTTCCACCAAAGCTGTAGCCTTCGTAGTTACACAGTAGACCGTTAGAACATACGCGTTTCTCTGAATTATTGCTCCGATTAACGTTGTTATTCTAAGTTAGGATTGGCAGGTCACGTCGCGCGAGTTTGACCCGGACAAATTGTTTTCGTAGATTTATTGTATCTTAACAATCGTTCTGGTTAACTACGAACTTAATTATCTGCACTAATATTATTATTGTAAAAGTGATGCGTGTTTGTTTGTTTAATAATCATGAACAGCATGTGTCTCTTCACTGCTGTAGATAAAGACCAAGGCTCGCCATTTCACAAGATTTCCTGCCACCCTCATCTATTCCCGACGGGCCGATGTATATAAAAAAAAGAGTAGGGATTTAAAAAAAATATGCATTTACAATTGTTTAGTTCACAACCACTTAGATGACAGTAGTATACTACACATTTTTTTTTACAAATACTATAAGTAGGAAACATTTATATATAGTTCAACCATGGCTATTATAATTACAACTAATTTTATTTAATATTTTGTAAGCTCGGATATGCTCGGCCAAACTCACTCTAAAACTGTCTGTAAATAACGGAATCAACTATTTTGACAATACTGTTACTTGTAACAGATTGCCGCCGCAGGTCTGACTCTGGCTATTAAGTTTTTAAATTATAATAAAATAAAAAGTTTAAGGAACGCACTTGTGGCATTATATTCATACCTCCCAGTTCTATATGTGCCAAAAATATTTGTATGCTAGTATTTTTCAAACGAGATACTTTTGTTACGTGGAAGGATGGCTCGGATCTTCCTATATCCCTAGAGAGCGATATTCCTAATGTAGTCCACGAAACTTTTTACATATCTGAATATGACGCTGTATTTTCATATTTTTATTTCGTTATATCAAATGTACTCGTAGTTTTGAATCTTCGCAAACTATTCAAAGCACAAGTCTAGATTCAGATACCAGAAGTAGTTTTGCAGTAAGTCTAGTTTCAAGCGATTATTATATTTTTACTAGCTTAGCCCTTAAACGTTGTTTTGCCATATAAATTATTTCTAGGGAATTTATAGTGTAGAAAAAAAACTTATTGTAAGTCTGTAAGGATGTGGTAGATGAGTGAAAGAGGCATGGAGCGCTGTGAGGGATGAGCGAATATAAAAATAACAAAACACCAAACATTTTTTATTTTATTTATTATATTTATTCCTTAAAATTATATATATTGTGAGAGAAACAGGAGACCGGCTTCGGTCTCATCCCTACTCCGTGCTGTTTACTGGGAAGTGACACCGGTATAGTCTGGCAAATGAGTGTTGACCCAGAAAAAGCGCGGAAAATCTTAAAAATCCAGCACTGGTAACACTAATTATAGCAGGAATAAACTGTCTTGATACTAATAACAAATAATAAATATTTCCAGACAGGTCACACAGCGCCATCTAGTTTCCGTGGTAAGCAACGAGGCTTGTGTTACGGAAACTAGATGGTTGATAAACTACATAATATACTTTTTTTTTGTAAATATATACATATTATACATACAAACACCCAGACCGAGACAAATTATACAATGTACATTTTGCCCCCGGTGGGAATCGAACCCACGACCTCCCGAGTTCACGGCAACGTTTGTTACCACTAGACCACGGAGGCGGTCAATCAAATGTTACCATGTAATAAGTTTTAATTAAATGTTAAGCTCAACTGGCAGGGATAACTTAGCAAGTGATAATTGATCAGTTATCGAGCGGGATGGAAAATGATTAATTTACTAAAATGACTATTAAAAAATAGGGCTTGGTGATAAAAAGGAAAAATTTAGGGTTGTATGTATTTTTAATGGCACATTATAAAAAAAAAATGTTGTCCAAAAAATAAAAATAAAATGTTAGGGGTGGACAACCCTTATCACTTAGGGGTATGAAAAATAGTAGCCGATTCTCAGCCTACTGAATATGCATATAAAATTTGATAAAAATCGGTCAAGCCGTTTGGAGGAGTATGGTAACTAACATTGTGACACGAGAATTATATATATATTTTTATATAAATATCATCATGGTTTACAATATTAGTTCTCCCTGAAGGAAAAAAAATGGCATTTGACATCATTGCAAACTTACTTTCAACGAGAACAACAAATAGGTGATAGGCGGACGGATGGTGGTAATTTGCCCAGTCTGCCGGGGCGGGGAGGTATCCACCATTCGTCCCGATAAACCCAGTAAAGTGTATCACACGTTGCGGGTTTAGACTCGAATTGCCGTCATGCTCAGCCAAGCCGGCATAGTGTTAGGGGCTGATGTCAGTCATGGGTGTCTGATTCCAGTTGCTTTTCATTCATGGACCTCGTGCTCCACTTACCATCAGCGTAAGGGCATATGTCGAGTTAGCATTTAAAAAAATATTTATTTATTTAAATATTATTTATTTTATATTTAACTGCCTCCGTGGTCTAGCGGTTAAGTCCGTTGATTTAGACTCGGAGGTACCGGGTTCGATTCCTGGTCGGGACACAAAAAAAATATAATTGTAAATAAATACAAGCGAAGTGTGAAAAGGCATCTAGTCAAGCCGGCATAGTGTTAGGGACTGATGTCGGACATAAGGGTCTGATTCCAGTTGCTAACATTCATGGACCCTGCGTGCCACTTACCATCAGGTGGGCGCAGGGTCACATGTCGTGCTAGTATTAAAAAAAAAAAAAAAAAAAAATAAAAAAAACATTTAAATAATATTTATTTATTTATTTGTGATATTTCTCGTTTGGTACGCTGACATCGACCCACTTGTCATGACTGGCCTATAGTAAAGTTGGCTAAATGTGAATCCGCTTATGTATAAGCGTGGTTTCTGACTACCCCGAAAGGGAAACGGTCGTGATTGATGATACTTTACTTTATTTTATATTTTATTTCCCCAGCAGAATATCAGCAACCACCTGCGTATTGTGTCTCAATTTCGCAAAGAGTTACAGTGGCTCAATATCCGAAATCGCAGGTCTGCACATACTCTTACCTTCCTTTATGGTGTTCTTTATAACCCAAATGCACCCCCTTACCTAAAAGATCGTTTCCAATTTCTATGCGACACACACAGTTGTGCGCTTCGTTCCTCTTCCAACGATCAATTAAAAATTCCGACACATTCTTCCAGCAGATGTTCAGATTCTTTTACAGTATCAGCAGCCCGCCAGTGGAACCGGCTTCCACTTAGCGTTCGAAAGGCACCCTCACTTAAGTGTTTTAAAAATTAACTTACCTTACACCTTCACAAAAAGCAAGACGAGTCGACATAACCTCTCAAAATTGGTATAATATTGTATGTATTTTATATATATTTATTATGTATTTATATGTACTTGTATTATTATATATTTATATATTAGTGTATAAGTATTTTAGCTTTAGTTGCTAGTAATAGTTTAAGATTTTTATTTTTTATTATTAATCTCGATTTTAAATTAATGATTTAATGCACCCACAATCATTGCTCACTATCCCAAAGGTTAGGTGGTAGAAAATGTCACTAGACATTAAGTTCGCCTATGTACATTTAAATGTGTTTTTGTTTATTGTGCAATAAATAATTTATATATCTATCTATCTATATATTATTGGTTTTAGTAAAATGGAGAAGAAACGATATAAAGGTTTATGCTATTTTTCTCTGTTTAAAATGAAGTAAGTATATAAGATTGATAAAATTGTCAAAAATGTCTATAATTTTATTTTCTAGAAAGTTGATGGTCTACATTTCTCAAAGTACACTCAGACTAAAAAAATCTTTGAAAATATTGGATTGTGCGAGCGAGAGAGATGCTAAAGCTATTAAGCGCCTAACAGAAAACTTTTTTAAAATAATGGTCTACTTGCATTACTACAACAGCTCCCTACAAAGTATATAAATACTTATTATATGTAGTATGTGTATATGTAGTATATATAGCCTAATTATTTCCATATTTATCACATCTATATTACGTGTTGCACCTACCTTACACCTTGATCTTTCTACATTATCCTAAAGGTTGGCTGTCAGAGAATGTCTAGCGGCTTTAAGCCCGCTGCTTGTACATAATGCAATAAAGATTTAAATAAATAACATTCTCCTATTGCATTGGCCTAGCTTTAATTCTCATACCGTTCAGCTTCTTGCTCCGTCTTGTAATTTATTTAAAGTCTGTATCAGACCTATAAAAACAATAGTATTGTTAACTCAATTATCACAATTAGGTTACGTTAAATAATTGTTATTACATGGAGAACAAAGAAATTCTCCTTGGCATAATAAATAATTCTCCAAACGTCTATCTTCGTTTCTACCAATTTCAGTCAGTTAGTTAAAAAATCAAAGTATCATTACGACCGTTTCACCCCTTGCGAAAGAGACAAAAAAAAATTGCCTTCTCCATACAAATTACAATTTTAAAATAGCCAATTTGTATGGAGGAGCCAAAAAATTGTCATTTCCGACATATGAAAAGTTGTATGTTTCTATCAATAGAATCACATATCAGTATAACGTAAGACCATAGAAAGTCACCCAGCATTTAGGAGTTTTTCAATACAAAACATTTCAATACAAAAGTCAAAAACCATGCCTTTTGCCACGTAGGTACCTACCAATATTGGAGGCGCAGTACGAGTTAACCAATCAGATGCTCCATCCAACTTTTTTGATGCTCGATTATGTCGATCGATATTGTATAAAAAAAATCTTCTTCTTCGACAGAGGTTAAAGAGAAATCTACAGAAAAATGATTAATTAACTTGAATATTCTTTGTTGCCTACATCCAACTTTTATTTTACTAATCAATACACATTTATTCGAAAAAAATATTTACAAAATATAAATTAAAATTAATATTAACACTAAGGATATAAGTCCCGTCCGCGTGGAATGGTGACAAGAACGCTGGCTGCATTTCCCCGCTGAATTGCAATACTGATTCTCTGGGCGAAGAAAGACCCAGCCCTATTGTCACCGGAGGAGACGACAAGACGCGGTGTTATGTCTTTTAAAATTTTTTTTGCACTTGGACTCCATGGGTCCAAAGTTTCTACAGCAAACGGCATAAATATGTAATCTTTTAATATACTTACATACTTGTGCCGCTTGCTGGACTCCGCATTTTCCGCCGCGGCTGCCGCTTTATGCGCTGTCCCCCTGAGATGCGACGCGGCGAGGGTGTCGACGCACGTGGCACACCAGAGCACGTCCCCATTCACAGGGGACCAACGTCATTACATCGGGTCTCTTGCCATCATCTCGGATAACTCCAACAGGTTCTAGAAGAGCTGGAACCTCGATGGTGGCTAGAGCCCTTTTAATAATATCGTTAAGGGAGGCGTGGCGGGAAAATCTGCCCGCACTTTTGGAACAGGAGAGCCCATGAACTCCAAGACAGTCGACCTCCTTTCCACACGGACATCTATGTAATACACATAATGGTGCCCCTAACCGAAAATAACATAACATCCTATTTTAATTGTTTTTATTATTAACATTTTACCAAAATCTGTGAATGCAGTTCAATATTAATCAAGAAGTTATGGATGTTCTCCTAGGAACGTTTTCCTGTAACTATAACGGTTAACGCTTACTGTCCCGTCTCAAAAAGCAACCTATTTCTAACAATAAAACTGATTTACTAGTTACATAATTTAACAGATGCAGTTAAAGAAACAGACTAGGGCCACAGGAATCGAATCCGGTACATCCGCGTCTAAATCTACGGCCTTAACCGCGAGACCGCGTAGGCAGAGTTAGTTAAGGGGACCATTAATTTGGGGAAATGTTTGTAAACTCTGTGTTAACGTGGAAGACTGATAAATTCATTAACAACGCTTTCTTACGCCAGAAGGGGCCCCTTTATGTCTTTGCGTCAAATAGGAATGTTAAACTAACTTTTGTTCTTAAAAGCTTTAGGGAATTAGGATTATTTATTTATCTAAATAATAAATAATAATCATAGGTACACTGTTGTAAAATCTTTAGTCCCTATTATGTGCTGCTAAACACGTAGGGATACTGCATATGGTTTATTATAGAAGTAGAAATTCCTGTTAATTACTTAAGTAAAAAAAGGCTATGAAAATTGTGAGAGAGGAAACGTGTGACCGCTAGGTGCGCGGAATGATTCCACTCTCATGGGCGCCGCTCGGAGCGCTGGCCACAGATCCACCGGTGGTATTGGCCGAGCGGCAATAATGTCGCTGTCATCGCGACTACTGTAAAAGGTAGTAATGTGTCGTTATAGGTTTTTGAAATAACACTTACCTACTCGTATCAACAACTTTGTGAGACTATCTATTTTTTATAATTATCTATTTCGAATAGGTCCCGTGATTAGCTTTATTGTTTCAGCAGCCCTATTCTGTTGCTTAAGCGCAAACGTTATATAATGGAATCCATTAACTATATATATCACGCTATTAAAGTTGATATTTGCACGGCCGCTATCAAGGTCGAGCGCTTATAGAGTTAAGAATTGAATAATATTTTATAATTATGACGTAACATCTGACGTGAGTGAACTTTCCTTGGTACTTTACCTTGCTTAGGACTAGCTGTAAATAAATAAAATAAAATAAATAGAGATGTACTTAAACGTACTAACCTTGCCGATTGTAAAGACAAAATCTTGGCTACATATAATCTTTTTAAGTAAATGCAACACAAGCATTAGGGTAACATGGGTAGAGGTAGATTATAAGAGGCCCACAAAATGAGCACTGGCATTTTACTAGACCTAACCACATCTGCGGGCGTGATCCGAATACCAAAATAACTAATATCGGTGTCAACTAATAACAATAAAAACAATAACAAACAAAATAATATTATTCTAATATTTTTTTTATATTAGTATGTTGCCAAAATCGTTGGTTCGAACCCCAGCATGTACCAATGAGAAATACACATACGTACATTTGTCATATATTTACATCACCTCCGTCCCCGTGCCCCGGAAAGCACGTTAAGCTGTAGCTTCCGGTTACACTAAACCAACTTGACTCGTTCATAAATTGTCATTAAAAATTGGCAACAGACCTTCTCCAATCCGTCTGGCCAGCGTGACAAGTGTAGGCTAAATTATCTTGATATTTCTAGAAGGTCCATATCCAACTGTGGGGGTCTAGGACTCTGTGTTTAAGGGGCTGTGAAAATGTTATTGTGTAATATTTGTTTCCTTTGTAAATCTGTTATAGCTCAGTTTTTATTTCTCAGTCAGATTAAACAATAATAGGTCACTGGAATTTGCTAATCTTCTGCTAACAGCTTACTTCTTGGACCACTTCGCTGCTTAGTGTTCCACTAACAGGAGTAGAACCATTAAAAATAATTTAAATCATGACGTGTCACAAATGCCTGTAATAGGTTTACTTGAATAAAAATATTTTGACTTTGACTTTGAAAACCATCTGGTCAGCTCGGCAAGTGTCAGCTTTTTTTTTTATATACTAGAATGACATGTGACCTTGCGCCCACCTGATGTTAAGTGGTGCGCGAGGTCCATGAATATTAGCAACTGGAATCTGACACCCATGATTGACATCAGTTCCTAATACTATGCCGGCTTGACTGGGCATGACGGCAATTCGAGCCTGATCCCGAAACGTGTGGATACACTTTACTGGGTTTATCGGCATGAACGGTGGATACTTCCCCGCCCCGGCAGACTGGGCAAATTACCATCATCAGTCCGCTTACCACCTCAAAAGAATTTCTCCAGAAATTTCTGCCGATCTCGAACAATGGCGGTTTAGAATTCTGTGTTCTTGTGTGTTAGGGGCTGTGATGGATAATAATATGGTAAATAAAAACATGTTTACATATTCTGAAAATTTAATTTTTCCAAACTGTAACTGTTGTGGTCAAGCTGAATTTAGAATGACGTATGTTATAGCGATTTGGGAGAGATGTTGAGGTTTCTTTTTTACAAACAAATGGACGTATGAAAATGTTTCAGATTTATTTTTGCGAATCTAAATGATCCTTAAGAAATAAGGGATTTATTGGTTTTTGAACTTGATCCATTGCAAGTATAATACAATTCAAGTTTATTCAAGAGTTTTTCGCGCCATTTTGCGTGGACATGTCAAGTGCAAGTTTTTGTTTTGTAAATTAATTTACTGTGGATATTATTGGTTAAAAGTGTGTTGTTTTGTTTAATAATGTGCTACAATGTGAATAATTATGGAAAACGATAAATTGTACTTTAAATATGGGACACAAGTTGCAGTTTATTTTTAGCGGTTTTCCCGCGCTGTCAACTCCCATATTTTACCCGACGTGTTTGAGCAGTGGATGGTTCCGCGAGTGACTCCAAGAAAAGCATCAAATTCTGCAGCATCTGGAATTTGATGATGACCTCATTAAATCATGAAAAAGAAAGATATATTACGTCAGACTTGGCTGTATGGGCTAGACCCTTTGCCTTCCCTATCATCTCATTCATCATCCATCGGGAGAAGAGAACCAAAAAAAAAAATCAAGTTTATTCATGTATTTACAAATGAAATGCAGGTTCTAGGTATTTGTTTTAGCTCAGCCTTTAGTTCACCACTGCTGAAAAATTGGCCTTCAAAGACATAATTAAAAAAAATACTAAGAGCTATACGCCTGGACAGAAAGGTTGGCGAAGTTAACGTGTAGGTATAAGGTTTTTTTAAAATTATTTTTTGTACTTCCTCTACCGGTTAAGTCCGTGGATTTAACGACCGCGATTGGACCACTGCGTACAGAGATGCGTAGATTCTTGCGGTCGGGACACAAGAATTTATTTGTGATATTTTTTGAGTTTGGTAGGTACGGTAGAGAATAGACGACCTTCTTTAAAGCGTAGTCGTTATGATACTTTATTTTATCAGGTATACCTGGAGAGACTGGACCTGGACCCCTCACTGTTGCATACAATATGAGTAGTTATCTCAGCCCCCCCCCTCACAAAAATAGCTTTTTCTGCACGTGAATACGGGGAGGGTGTGTGGAACCTTTCTTATAGGTAAAAACGGACCCCGCGGAATGCCTCACTGTTGGAGATGGGCCTTCCACAATATACCTATACTCGCCACGCTGGCCAGACGGGTTGGCGAGGATCTGACGTCATTTTTAATGACAATTTATTAACGATTCCACAAGTTGGTATTAGTAAAACCGGGTCCGACGGCTTAACGTGCTCTCCGAGGCACGGAAACGGTGTTGTTGTAAATTTATAACAAATGTACGTAAGAAAAGTGTATTTCTCATTGGTACATCCCGGCGGGGGGGGGTTTAAACCGACCTTTGTAGGATTTAAGGTAAGCGTTCTTACAACCGAACCACCCTCGAGCCTGAGAGAGAGACACATCGGTACAGCCCCTAGAACACAATGTCCTAAACCTTCACTGCTGGAGATGGGCCTTCCAGAACGAATATCTGGAGAATTTGGCCTACACTCGCCATGCTGGCCGACAGCTTGGCGAGGAGAGACACATACTGATTATGAATTGAAATACTATAAAATTACGAATTTCTATATGTTACAGCTTTTCCGAAGCAAAAGCGCACTGAAGGCTTAATACAAGCTTGACATTGACAAGAAGTGCGATACAATTTGAAAGGATTTGCGCAGAATCCACCAATCACAGAGTCGGATTATGGATTTATGATCTCGAATACTGCACGAATCGTGAAATCGTATTTGATTTTACATCGACATTCAATCTAGTATCAACACCCAACTAAATAAATGTCTGATTCCTAAAATAATACACAAAAAATATATATTTTATATTATAGCCCAAATAGAAAATAAATGTTATAATAACGTTTTTATTTTACGTTAGTCTTATAAGGATATCATTCCACATCTGTCGCACGCTAATAATATGGAAAGCTCTCCCTGGCTGGGAGAGCTTTGTTTCCTTATTCCTATAACCTGAAGTTATAGGCCAGCATAGTGGTAGGTGTCGGTCGTCTGTGCCTGGCGTCAGTTGCTTCCATTCTTGGATAACTCCTACCGCTTACCATCAGTTGGGCATATATCATATGTCATGCATAATATAAAAAAAAAATGTATTTTGGACTAAATTGTATTTACAGTTATATATAAATTATTCTAACAAGATTACAATGTAATAAAAAAAACTCTTTATTTTATATAGTATAGTTTAGGCGTGCATGATGTTAAAAAAATAATCATGACAGCTATAGTATTAAATATTTTATTTTTAAATAACTTAATTATAAAATAAATAAAAATTATACGATATTTGAGAAGTTCAGTTGTGCTGTAGTGACTGTTTTATTTGACTTGTTAGTTGTGACGACGTTTAATTATTTATTTATTTAAATACTTTATTGCACAAAACTTAAAATTAGTGTACATTGGCGAGTTTAATGCCAGTTAGGCATTTTCTAACAACTGACCTTTGGGAAAGTAAGAAATCATGGGCAGGGTGCAAATAAATATAATACACGATACTTACTTATTTTAGTACATACATATACTACATAAAAAACGAAATACATATACTACACACTTCAAATATGTAACTTATTATATACTACATACACAAAATATAATTATGCCAAAATATCTATAACTATATGATCAAATATTACAAAATATCATGCGACTAAAAGGTCGTAATTTAGGTCGTAATATACAACGTAATAATCGGTTATTTTCCACTATATAACCACTACATAACTTATGTCGTATAAGACTGGATTATGCGACGTTTTTGATTGTTCGAAAATTGATTTTTTTATATTCATATAGGTAGCAAAATTGTTATCTTAAATTATTTGTATAAAGACAAAGCCTAATTGAACGAGAAACGAATAGGCGTTGGTAAAAATACTCCGAAATTGTGCGTAAGAAATGAAATTAGATGCAACCGAATTCCTTGGTGATTTTGATTGGGTCGCGAATTCGATGGTGATGATGAAGATCACAGTCGAAATTACTGTAGGTACAGCAGCCCTATTCTGTGGCAGTCGCAATATATATAGCACGCTATCAAAGTTGATATTTGCACGGCCGCTGTGAGATCGAGCGCTTATAGAGTTGAGAATTGAATAATATTTTGTAATTTTGACGCAACTATGACGTAAATAACGAAATCCACTAATAACGTTTGCGACTAAGTAACAGAATAAGGCTGCAGGGCACAAACACAGTGAATAATTACGAAAGAATTTAGGTAGCAAGATAGATATGCTTCGACCGGCGGCGACCGCACTATGACTCTCTTCCAGACAGTGGGGTCGTTCAGAGCCGGATGTCTAATGGGCCTGGGTTGGGGATAGGGACATTCCCCCGTTCTCCACGGCAGGATCTCAGCGAGTAATCACCCGCTGGTAATTCATGCACCATTAGTGCTGGGCATCGTTACTGGTATAACAGCGCCCGTATGGCTCACGAACCCAGGGGGTCTGAGCGTTGTTTTCGGCGAAAACGTCATTATTAGGAAGCGAACCAAGTCACTACGAGAAGGTGTCGAGACGAAGGAACGTCATCAACGCGAAGTGCGCTGGGGCGCACAAAGGCGTTACCGCGAATATTCAAAAAAAAAAAACGACATATCGAAAAGTAATAAATAAAATACTAGCAGAAAAAAAACTTTACTCCAAAAATTCGCTTAGCCATCTAAAAATCTTTTCATCAAAAATATTAATTAAAATTACGATAGGAAATTGATTTCCAAGTATAAGACACAATTAAATGTTAATATGTCAATCGTAGTGGGAGGTATTTAATATTCCCGAGGGTGTGACGTCATCAGTCAGTGTCACCGCTCCCGTAATATGATCCTGGGCGTGATTGATGCGGATCTCCTGGCCCGCATTGTCTGAACTACTGTCACTGGTTCACACTGGACGACATTGACCACCATATAAACACCGGTCCATGCAGTATTTTTGTGTAAGACATCATCACACTGTCACTGCTGGAGTAATTGATGCAGTAATCCAATGACTGGTGTGTGACTATGGGCGATTTTTTTTTTAAACTGTTCCCTTCTTTCGTTACTATACCATAAGATTATTTAGATTTGATTTGACTGTTTCGATAAACTGTAACACATTATGTAATTATTTTGATAATGCTTATTTACAGCAGATATTACATATTTAATAATTTATAATTTTATTATATATATTTTTATAGTAACACGACCTTGCGCGAAACTAAGTGGCGCGCGAGGTCCATCAATATTACTAACTGGAATCGGACCCTCATGACTGACATCAGTCCCTAACACTATGCCGGCTTGACTGGGCATGACGGCAATTCGAGCCTGATCCCCAAACGTGTGGATACATTTTACTTGGGTTTATCGTCACGAACGGTGGATACTTCCCCGTCCCGGCAAATTACCACCACCAGTCCGCCTACCACCTCAAAATTATCAAAATGACATTTTAAATTAATTAGTTAAGTAGGTAAATAATTTTATTAAATTATATACCTAACAATAACTAGCATACTTTAATACTTAAGGTGGTGATTTACAATTATAACATTGGTGTATATTTTTTGTTATTGTGTTGATGTTTCTATGACACAGTTTCCAGTTCTGTTCGTTGTCTTCACATTGCACTCTCCAGGCACAAATTAAAATATCTTCAAATTTATATTGTGTACAATTTTGTATAAATTATTATTGACTATTTGACTATTGACCAAATTCCGTTGGCAAAGTACAGCGATTCACAAAGTTTTTTCATGGTGTTTACATCTACTGATCATTTCTTTGGTCATTGAAAATAATCTCAGTGGAAATGTTCACATGGAAAATTCTTAATCAATAATTTGGGTAATTACGACTTACGAATACATTAGCTTCAGCTGCTCTGGTCCGTTTCTGTATATACGAGTGAGTACTCGTATGTCAAAGTTTTGGAACTCTTTTGTCAGCTCTTTAATAGGACAAGGTTAAAACAGGGGTATTAATTTTAATAATTAAAAAATATTTTTTCACATATTATTTATTAAAATGTGCCAGGCCTGTTATTTACCAGTTCATATGTAACTTATTGTGGCCCTGATATCTATTTCTTCTAATTATTGTTATACTTATATTCTTTCCATCTTCGGCAAAGGCTTAGCCTAGGAGTTGTCAAAGCAGCTGACGGAAAGGTCTGGAGACAGGAAGGCTGCCAATTATTACTGCCAACATATTAGCCTCGCTATAGAGAGGAGAAATTTTGCCAGTCTCCTTGGGTCTATCGGATGGGACATCTCTAGATGTCATTTTTTATTTATAGTTTAGTTTATTTTTTATGTTATTATTTAAATTTAAACCTAAACTTTTTGACTTCTTAGATTCTTTGTTTTTTTTTAAGAAAGTGCAGAGGCCTAATTCTGGCGCTTTCGACTTGCGTTCGAAATATTCGAATGAAAAGTAACACATGGAAAACTGTCATTTTCATTCGAGCAAATCGAGCGGACATGCATGTCGAAGGCGCGAGAATCGGGGCCCAGATCTTAGATAATATTCAATGGAGGCCGATATTAAAAAAAACACAATGAATCACCCGGAGCTACTTGTGTGGGAAAGGCTTAAAGGGCAAATCACATAAAGAGCGGGCGCGGGTCAAGACAGGTCTATTAAGCGGGCGGCGGTTACTCCTATATCAAAGAAAGCATATTATGAACGAAACGCGGGCGTTAGTGTCTAACCCTTTGAGCCCTGCCATGTATCAATGAGAAATATCCGGAATGGTATTTTCTTAAGTACATTTGTGATAAAGACAACTGTTCTCATGCCTCGGAGAGCACGTTAAGCGATCGCTACCGGTCACACTAAAGCGTATTTTACACGGCTGTTCGATTTACGTTCGGTTCGAAACCATTTTATTAGTCATAATTGAGCATACAATGTCTTAAAATTACAAAGATAAGTAGAACAGTTTATATATATATATATATACCCACCTGATGGTAGTGGCGTGCAAGGCCAATAAATGTTAGCAACTGATCTGCAAATCAGACACTCATGACTAACATCAGTCCCTCACACTATGCCATCTTAGCTAGATGCTTTTTCACACTTCGCTTGGAGGACTTCAGGTTATAGAAAAGTGGAAACACGGGGGCTGGAAAAGCATTCCACATCTTTATTGTGCGACAGATGTATGAGTCCCCAAATTTATACGTATGCGAAGGGATGGTGACTACGGTATGTGGGTGCATATTCTGACCTGTGCGGCCTGTGTTCAGTTGCGGAATGGAGAGAATATATATACCTAGGTTATAGAGCATATAGTCTTCCGAGCACCCACCATAGCCAGTAGAACACGACCTCGCCTCTTTGCTGTGTCTTATACCTAAAATATATGTCAAATTCTGATTTACATATGTCATTAAAATATAAATTTTCATTTATTACATTAAACAATATCTAAAATTGTGTAGCACTAAAATATCATTTAAATCATAATAACAACTGTAGACTGTGGTTTGCAACCAAAATTCAAAAGCATAATGGACCGTTCCGACTAATTTCATCACTGTCGAACGCTTGTCAACAAATACGCTTTATACTAACTTGTGTAATCGTCGAAAATCGGCTAAATTCTTTAGCAATATATTTTGGGAAAATTATCTTCAGCATTGGAGATCCAGCAGCCTTATTGTGTTACTTAAGCGCAAACGTTATATAATGGAATCCGTTAACTATTATATATATATTCTATTACTTAGTATATATATTTACGTCAGATCTTTCGTCATAATTACAAAATATAATTCAATTATCAACTCTATAAGCGCTCGACCTTGACAGAGGCCAAATATCAACTTTATGCGTAATATATATGTATATAGTTAACGGAATCCATTATATAACGTTTGCGCTTAAATACCAAAATAGGGCTACAGAACTCTGTGTTCTAGAGGCTGTAGTTATATCTACAGCCGCGCTCGTCCCGCACTCGACGCCTGTGATTTTGCCTTAAATTAGAAACAGATTGTGAAGATTTTTAGACGATTTTCTGTGTAGGCGGCACTTTATTACTAAAGGGGGGTGAAAGTAATTAGCCAGTAATTGCTATTAACAAGTTATTAATAAAACATTCAAAAATAAATGAAGAATTCAAGAGTTTATAATGTAATTAGCATTTTTATTCTGTAATACTTTATTCAAATATTCTCCAGATATATATTCTGGAAGGCTTATCTCCAACAGTGGATGTCTAGGACGCTGTGTTCTAGGGACACTGATAAAAAAAAAACTTTATTATCGTAATTCAAAAACTTGAGATACGTCAGCCTTTATAGTCTAAGAGCGACCTTCACCGATTTGTTATCCGAATGAAATCCACTTTTTATTTCCTAAATATGGTTAAGGCTATATTTTTTATTTATTTATTTATTTAATATATACAACAAATGCACATTAAAACATGATAACACAATTAACGTGTGTCGGGTCCCGGTCCGCACCCTAAGGGCCTGGTTGAGAGGGCTTTTATTGTTCTTAAATTAGCAGAGGTTTTTGCGTTTTGTCGACTTTCGGGTTGCACATAGGCATGTAGTCTATCTTAATTCTGACTTGCCTGGTAGGTTACTGCTGTACCTGGTATTGTATTCTCATAGGTACTGATAACTAAATTTAAAAGGTTAATAATTGATCGTTGTTGCGCAGTTCTGTATATGTTTTATTTTGTAAATCTGATATAGCTGAGTTTTCCTTGCAGATTCCTTTCTCAGTCAGATTAAACAATAACAGGTGACTGGAATCTGCTAAGCTGCTAGTCTTCTGCTAACAGCTTACTTATTGGACCACTTTGCTGCGTAGTCTTCTACTAGCAGGAGTAGAATCATTCAAAATAATTAAATTAATGATGTTTTATAAATGCCTGTAATAGGTTTACGTGAATAAAGATATTTTTACTTTGACTTTGAATAAAAGAAGAAAATTCTCAGGCGACAGACTGAATGTGATCCTAAGCATAAGGTATTTTCATCAGATAATTATTTAAGTGCATGCAATAATTAAATTTACAAATTAAAAATACTTAAAACAAAGATATGATATAACTGCCTCGTGGTTTAGACTTGGAGGTAACTGGGTCGATTCCTGGTCGGGACACAATAATATTTATTATTATTATTATATACATATTAAATTAATATTTAATTATTTGTGATTTTTCCCGAGTTTGGTGCGTGGAGACATCGACGAGCTTGCCACTTGTCATGATTGACCTATAGTAAAGTTAGCGAGGTGGTGGCTCGGTTGTAAGAATGCGTACCTTAAATCCTACAAAGGTCGGTTCAAACCCATCCGGCATGTATCAATGAGAAATACACTTTTCTTACGTACATTTGTCATAGATTTACAACACCACCGTTCCCGTGCTCGGAGAGCACGTTAAGCCCTCGGTCCCGGTTCCACTAATGCCAACTTGTGGAATCGTTAATAGAATATCATAAAAAAAAATTGACATCTTATCCTCGCCAAGCCGTCTGGCCAGCGTGGCGAGTGTAGGCTAAATTCTCCAGTTCTGGAAGGCCCATCTCCAGCAGTGGAGGTCTAGAACGCTGTGTTCTAGGGGCTGTAATGATGATGAAAGTTAGCTAAATGTCAATCCGTTTTTTTATAAGCGTGGTTTCTGACCGCCCGATAAAGCAATACGGTCGTGATGATATTTAACTTTTACAAAATTTTAAAGTTTTTAAAGAATACGACAGTGACGACGCGTGTCTTGGGGGGAGGGGTGCGGTGATAAGCTAACAATAAAGAAAAACAAGTGGCTAAGAGATAGAAATGGTGCCTAATCCTAGTTAATCGATTCAGATCAATTTTGAAATGTTTTTCTTTTATATTTGCGTATAGAACTAAAAACAGCAGCTTTACATACAAAGAGCCGCATATGGCTCGCGAGCCCTAGGTTGCCGACCCCTGGCCTATGGTAAAGTAAATGGGACAAAAGTACTAATGTAAATTGTGCATTGTGTTTAAATTACGCTAAATTCTGAAAAATGTCACCATTAATAAAAAAAAAAACTCAGTGTACCAGCAACGAGTGGGTAAAGTAATAAATATTACTATAACAATGTTATCTGCAATGTATAAATCAATTAAGACCCTCATACAATATTGAATTTACATGATGATTCGTAATGCAGCCCACGTACGCAACCAAATTACTCATACAACCATATGCCGTTACAATTTGAAATATTTACATATGGTTTATATTGAATTTTCTTTGTTGTAAGATTCTATTGTAAATGCTAAAAAGTTTAAGCCAGCAATGTTGATTGTCTCACTAGAAACATTTTAAGAGATAAACTTGTGGCAACCTGCTTGGCCATTGTAAATCACAATGACAATATTTTGTTGAGAATGACAAAAGAGGGTATTTGATTGTTATAATTTCTCTTTGTTATTATTAATGCCTTTTTAACTTTACATGATATCAAGGAACATGCATGATATTGTTATGATAACAGATTCCGGTGAATTGCGTATGTTCAAATATTGCGTTGTAATATTTGTTTTTTAAATCGGTCGTGTATCTCTGCCATGCATACGCACGCTGTTTTTCAGTCCGAACTCTTTTTTTTTCTTGTTATAGAATTATTACTATAAAGTAGGTCTATTATAAATTATTATATTTAAAATTATTTTTCATAGTTCAGTCCTTATTCTCAAATATCAGATGAAAAATTACATAAAAATAAAAACTTGTTTATTGATTACATAATACATTTTGCTATCTTAATTAAATAAATATAGCCGATTATTGAAAATTCCCCGTATATCCACTAATAAATTATCTACATAAATAGTTGAACTAGGCGTGACATAATTAATCGACTGATACGGGATATGCAAGTATGCTCACTTTCAATGACTAATGAGCTGGCTCTATGAATGCAGCAAACAGCAGTAACGAGAACCTGATTAAAGCAGTACTGCTTACATATTTACCTACAAATTTAAACAACATTTTCAACCTTATACCATAAGCTGTAAGAAACAGTTTAGTTTACTATTGCAGGGTGTGTATAACTAAGTTTGAACTGAACGTGATCACGGCTAATAAGACACGTATTCTTGTTTTACGAATTTATAACTTTTTACAATCCGTCTTCAACTTCATATATTTGTTCAAGATCTTAAATTATCCTGACTTTAGGAAAAGTGACCCGCTCACGACGAGGCTCAATCTACCGCCAAGTCCTCTGACCGCCAACCTAAGGACCCCCCGACCCTACGAACCGCATACGTAATGACGAAATACGCAAAAGGGTATTGTTGCGAAACCCTGACCACTTTTATTTGTCATCGTTTGATTATATTGCGTAAACTAAAAACCTTCCGTTTTAGTATTATTTAAAGAACCTTTTCACAACAAAATAATGGCGACCGTTAGGAAAAATACTCTGACCAAGGAGCAAGGTTGTTTACGCAGGTTTTGCAGCATAAAAATCAAGGAACTTGAAGATATGCTGAAGGCCGATTCTATCGATGTTGAGGAGGTCGAGACCAGGGTAAAAATACTCACAGTCAAAATCGATCGTTTATACCTCATCGACGAACAAATTATTGAATCATTATTATTAATTGATGATTCCGAAGAGGAGATTCAAAAGGAATATGAATCGTCAGATACTTACCGTACTAAGTGGACAGAAATAACACGTGATGTCAAAAAATTGGTAAGGGATAGAGAACCAAGATCTGTAAGTAATGTCATTCTTAATCCAGTTGTAGAACATTCTGATGAACATATTAATAGGACGGTTAAAAGGAACTTTCAGCTTCCTAAACTTGAGTTAGTAAAGTTTAATGGGGATGTTAAGAATTGGATAAGATTTTGGGGTCAATTCCGTAAGATCGATGAAGATCCATCAATCGACAATCACGACAAATTTCAGTATTTACTGCAGGCCACCGAGGTAGGTTCAGACGCACGTACGTTGATTGAAAGCTTCCCACCATCTGGTGAAAATTATTATAAAGCTGTTCAACATTTAAAAGAACGTTTCGCACGTGACGATTTAATAATCGAAGTTTATATTAGAGAACTTTTAGGACTAGTTTTATCGCAAGTAAAACGTCAGCAATTGCTACCGTTAAACCTACTCTACGACAAATTGTCAACTCAATTGAGGTCTTTGGAGACAATGGGTGTAACTTGTGAGAAGAACGCAGCCATACTTTATCCGATGATCGAGTCAGCTCTACCAGAAGAAACTCTTTTGGCATTTGAGAGAGCTCATAAAGATCCATTAAACGATAAAGGTAATAAAGTTTCAAATCTATTATATTTCCTAAAAAATGAGGTTGAAAGCAACCAAAGAATAAATATTGCTAAAGCGGGTTTTTCAGGCTCTCAACAAGATATGTTTTCCGATAACCCTGGCATTCCTACCGCATCTACTCTTGTAAATACTAATATAAAAAAGTCTGAAAAGACATGTGTGTGGTGCGATAAGTCTACGCATTGTAGCGTAGAATGTTACAAACCTATTAAAATGACATTGGATGAACGTAAAATTTTTTTAATGAAGAAGAAAGCGTGTACTGTTTGTTTATTTATGGGACATAATAATAAAAGCTGCAAACGATTTATTAAATGTATTCTGTGTTCTAGACGTCATAGCGTCCTGATGTGTCCTGAAACTACAAAGGAGAAAGATTCTACAAAGGAGATGGTTTTAAAGACAGAGAAGGATAATACAAAGGAGGAACAAGAGAATCTCAATACCTCATTATCACACAGCAACCGTAATAATATAACACTTCTTCAAACACTGTTAGTACAAATCGTTCATTATAATAAAGTCATTACTGTCCGAGCGTTAATAGATAACGGAGCTCAACGTTCCTATATATCCAAGAAAGTCGCTCAAGAATTAGATCTACCAGTAGTTGGCCGAGAAATAATTGGTCATTGCGTATTTGGTGGAATCGAAACTAAAAAATGTACTCATAATATATATAGTGTAAATATTAAAAACATGCATGATATGTTCATGATAAATATGTCTGTTCTTGATGAAGCTCAAATATGTGGATTTTTACCACGGATCAAGCAGTCCGAGATTCGATCTGAGTTACAAAAATATAATATTACATTAACTGATGTTGGAGACATACCTACAGAGATTGGTTTGTTAATTGGAGCCGACTATTTAGGTTATGTAATGACAGGTACGATGATACATCTTAAAGATGGACTTGCGGCGATTAATACAAAATTGGGCTGGACATTACAAGGTCAGATGTCCTATGATGGCGTATGCAATAAAAGTAATGTTATGTCAATAATTCAGACTGAAAACATTTTAAAAACTAATATGTACAAAAATATAAATATAATTTTTTTCGTCGACTCGGAAGGGTTATTAAGAGCCAAAACAAAATTAGCTCTAAGCGAAGAATGTAACAATTATAAATTTCCTATAATATTACCCAGTTCTAATATAAATGTTTATCAACTTGTATATTTTTTACACATTAAACAAAATTTTGTTGGAACAAATAATTTATTTAAAGGATTGGTCTAAAGTTACATCTGAATCAAATATTAAGAAGATTAAGTGGATTTTTAATCCTTCTTCGGAACCTTGGTGTGGAGGTTGGTGGGAGCGTCTCGTACGTCTTGTTAAGGAGTTGCTACGTAGAGTTCTCGGTAGGTCCTCAGTAAATTTTATTGAACTACAAACTATAATTTGTGATTGTGAAGCAATAGTAAATGCTAGACCCCTCACATACGTCACAGAATGTGATGATTTAGTGCCTCTTACTCCAAATAATTTTCTTCATAGTCTACCAAAGAGTGAAGTCACAGATCTTGATGAAATTGATGCAAAGTCACTTAACAATAGAATAAAATATGTTCATCAGTTAAGAAATGATTTAAGACAGAGATTTCAAAACGAATACTTGTCACTTCTAGTTCACAAAGGTAAAGAAGGTAAATATAAACTAAAAGTTGGTGATGTGGTATTAGTAGAAAAGGAAACGAAACGTGTGACATGGCCTATGGGTGTCATAAAGGAAATATTTCCAGATATTGATGGAATTACTCGAAAGGCAAATGTGAAGACAAGTAGTGGAATTTTGCTAAGACCTATACAAAAACTATACCCTTTAGAAGTGACATCTGAGAATCTGGAAATGATGAAGTCTACTGAAGTAGATGAATGTGAAATATTACTGAAAGATGATATTGAAGATAAAGACAAAAATAAAGTTATTACAAGATCTGGTCGGATCATTAAACCTCCAGAAAGGTTAAACTTGTGACGAGTTATTTTTTAGTGTTTATTCTTTTCGCGTCTGGAGGATGTTGCGAAACCCTGACCACTTTTATTTACTATTTCAACTTTTGTCAAATTTCTATGAACTGTCTTTATTTGTCACTTTTTTATTATTCTATATATTTGTCATCGTTTGATTATATTGCGTAAACTAAAAACCTTCCGTTTTAGTATTATTTAAAGAACCTTTTCACAACAGGTATTATTATATTATTATATTAAAGAAAGCATAGGGACAAAAATAAGAAAAGGCATGCTCCGATGGTTCGGACATGTTGAAAGAATGAGTGAAGAGAGATTGACGAACCAGATATATAATGCGAAAGTTGTGGGTAAAAGAGGCCCTGGCAGACCAAGACTTACCTATCACGATCAAATAAATAAAACAATAGCTGAAGGTGCATTAAAAAGCCATCAAGATAAAAGGGCATGTATGAAGAGGTTGATGAATGTCGAAGAAGCGAAAGAGGTATGTCGTGATCGTGTCAAGTGGCGCTCAATCGTCTCTGCCTACCCCGCAAGGGATTTGGCGTGAAGATATGCATGTATGTATATTGTTACAAATGCTTAGGTTCATAATCTATTTATTTTACCTATTTATATATTTAGTCGAGCGACGTCTCGTTTCAAGAGTAAGCCTCCAGTGACGGCCTATACGTTGACAGACGGCTTGAACGTTCATTCGCTTTGGTGCAATAATGCACGTCGCTGAATCGCTTGTGAGTGGGATGGATTGACGTGACGTATGGTGTTGTATGAATAACAACTTTCTAATTATAGAAGTCAATCTAAATACATCAGTCAACATTTCGTTTCAAGAGTAAGCCTTCAGTGGCGGCCTATACGTTAACAGAAGGTTTAAACGTTGAATCGCTTTGGCTCAACCATGCACGTCGTCGGATCACTTCTGGGTGGAGTAGATTGACGTAACGTATGGTGTTGTATGAATAACAGCTCTCTAATCACGTTAATCTAAATCCATTACTTAACATTTAGTTCCAAGGGTAAGCCTCTAGTGGCGGCATAGACTTTTAAAATAATAGATAGTGAAAATATCCTTTAATAAAACCAAAATCAAAATATCTTTATTTTCCAGAATACTGTGTACAAAATAATAATGTGGTCTTATACGAAATTTCCGACGCATTCTACCGCTAGCGGCATGAAAATATTAAACATTTATGTTATAAACTTAATATTACATACACATACTTATACATTTATATACATGCATACATATATATATTACTATTATATATATATATTTAATTTATCTTTATTATAATGTCAATGTTTCAAATTAATTTAAGTCAATAGTTTTTTAATAATTTAATATTTGATGTCAAATAAATATAACTAACAATGAACAAATAGTTGCCAGGTCTATAATGTCAAATTATCATCGAAAAAATCCTTGTTTGAATAATATGCTTTTTGTACCAGAAGTTTAAATAACCTTCTTTGGAATTCATTGTTTCTTAACTGTTTGTTAACGTAACGGCTTGTTAATTATCTCTTCTGTTCCAATCATATTAATATTGTACAGTAAAGTAGACTGGCACGATCACACTGCGTTATCGAATCGGGAACATGAAGTAGACTTTAGTATGCGACTTTAGGCAGCGACATTAGGTGCGTCGTAACGGAAATAAAAATTGACAGCTCGGATGTATAATATATATTTTTAGTCGATCCAATAACAGAGTTTAATCGTGATAAGTGTCATAGGTCGTAATAGTCGACATATGATATTAGCTAATGCAAAGAAGAATAAATACGCGATAGAATAATAGTTGAAGTCACCGATACTAAACTATCCAATAGCTTACAGTTAGACCATAATATTACATTAGAAACAGTTATTATAAAAGTAAAACAGAGTGAAGAAGTGATAAGACAATAATCATGTATACGGCCAAGTTCTTAGGATTCGTATGACGAAGTCAACAGAGTGAGGCAAAATATAATTGACACATAGGACATTGACAATTAAGACGTATCAATATTAAAAGTATAAAGGCAATGACCACAACAATAAGATAAGATAAAAGTTCTTTATTTGTATAAATATTAGTCTTATTTACAGGTCTTATATTAATCTTCACGCCAGTTCCCTTGCGGGATAGGAGATATTCCAATATTTCTAAACATATAGCTGTTTTTTCTGACAAATAAGCAAAAATCCGAAATTTAAAGAGATGGAAGTTGCAATAAACCGAGCAATCTAAAAAGTGGTTTGCATGATTTGAAATGTGAGATTCCACAAGTGCAAGGGCTAGAGAAGTAGTTAAAATACAGTTTGATCCTGGTTTTGCCTGAGGTAAGTTTTGAGTAACATCTCGGAATAACTCCAATGCTGTTTATATTATGTGAGACAAATGGATAATTTTGGTCAATGGGCGGGTTTTTTGTGTTCTTTGTAAGATGAGATCAAAGGTGGTGCAAATTGAATCAGAAGAAGCCCTTAGGCGTAAATAATGGATTTTTATATTTTTTTATGAATACTAGGAATGTTTGTAATCCAATTTGAATTTCTCAAAAAGTTGCAGAAACCTTAATGTTTTGAAGCTGAACTGATTTCTTCTTTAACAAAATTATTTATTTAAATTGGTTATTGTACTTAAAAACCTAGTATAACGCCATAATGCATTTTTAACTAGATAACCTCAGGTATCATGAAAGAATGATGATGGATGATGGGCAGGATGAACAAACATATAAAAAATACTTAAATTACCAAAATAAACACAATTACTTATTTACCACACAAATATACTTTTTTTATACTCGTTCGACATATGACCTTGCGCCCACCTGATGGTAAAGGGCGTGCAAGGTCCATGAACGTTAGCAACTGGAACCAGACACTCAGGATTGACATCAGTCTCCAACACTATTGGCTTAACTGGGCATGACAGCAATTCAAGCCTGGTCTCGAATCGTGTGGATACATTTAACTGGGTTTATCAGTACGAACGGTGGGATGACTGGGCAAATTACCACCTTCAGTCCGCCTACCACCTATTTATTGTTCTCGTTGAAAGTATGTGCTTTTTTCAATAATGTCAAATGCCAATTATTACTTTAGAGGAGAACTAATATTGTAAGCTTGAAACAAGACTCACTGAATACATACACAATATGATTACAATACAAAATACCAATCAACTTTGTCACTTCGAAAGAGATACCTTATGTTTGTATGCGGTTAGAAAGTTTATATAGCCAGTATAGTCTGATAGCCAGGGTTCAATTTTAGGTTCTGAGGAATGTATCTGACAAATATTATTAAAAAAGGAAATATTATTAAAGACGTCATATAGCCTATGTCCATCCCTGGTTGCCAAGGAACATTATCCAAGGAAAATTTTATTAAAATTGGTCCAGTATTATAGGCGTGAAAGACGAAAAACATACATACATTCTTTCACATTTATAATAATAGTATAATTAGAAATTCACTGCAAAACCTCAAAAAGTGTTTATTTATTTATTTATTCATTTTGGAAAACCAACAGTTGACAATTTCAAATAGGTAAGTAACATTAAACATTCTAAGAACTAAAGGTTTTCACATATAGGATTAAAGGTTGTTTATTAAAAAACAAACTATATACCGATGCATTACAGAATCGCGTCAACAAAGACTGGTTGATAAGTCGTTCATCTTCAAAACTCCTCCACAATCGGTACATTATCCCACGAAATCAACTCCAAATCCCGGTTTATTTACATCCAACGGTTTCCCAATCCTTCCCTTATTGTTATTAAACCTTTTTCGTTTTTGGGTCGACATTGTATATTTTATAGGGCGGTGTGGTTAAACTCATTCAATATATTTCCATTTAGTTTTAGGCTCAATATTAGTATCCTATTTAGACGCGGAGGTACCGGGTGCGATTCCTGGTCGGGACACAAAAATATTTATTAATGTATATAAATACATTTTATAAATATGTAATTTATTTGTGATTATTCTCGAGGTTGGTACGCTGGAGACATCGACGAGCTTGCCACTTGTCATGATTGGCCTAATTAAATTAAATATTAATTATTGTGTCTCGACCAGAAATCGAACCCGGTACCTCGGAGTCTGAATCCACGGACCTAACCGCTAGACCACGGAGGCAGTTTTTAAGATGTATATTTCAACAAAAATGCATAAATTACAAATGTAAAAAATTGCCAATCATATCAAGTGGCAAGCTTGTCGATGTCTCCTGCGTACCAATGATTCTATATATTTATGCGGTTGTAATAATATATTTGACACATCACTAATTCTGTGTAACAAGGAAACGGGCAAGGAAAAAAAATATTTTTTTAGGTAAAGTTCGTATAAAAGCTTTCTTCAAATGTGCTCTTTTTGAATTATAATGCGAGTGACCTCAGCACTCTACGTACATTATAATTTTAGTTGTTAATATTTTAATATTTTTTAATATTTATTTTTAGTGTAGTTTATATATTTTTTGTTCAATCAAGCTATTCGATTTCTCCAGCGTACCAAACTCGAGAAATATCACAAATAAATTAAATATTAATTAAATGTATTTATTTACATTTACATTAATAAATATTTGTGTGTCCCAACCAGGAATCGAACCCGGTACCTCCGAGTCTAAATCCACGGACTTAACCGCTAGACCAAGGAGGCAGTTAATAATAATATTTTATTATTGTATGCCTATTGTGGGCAGACGTTTAAAATTTGCAACGTAATGTACATCATCTATTTACACTAATGTAGTAAGCAATGTTAACAATAAAGAATTTTGAATTTGAATTTAACTGTCATTACAACAATGAACCCGTCACCCGCACGGTAAATCCATGCATAACTAATAAACGTATCTTCTGCTATCTGTATTAGTTTTCTTTGTATATGTATTACATTTATATTGATGGTAAAATGGTATATTTTTTGTATGACTACACACGGGATGAGGGTCACAAAAGTTAAAGAGTCTATAAATCATGCGGCTTGGGCCGGAACCGAAACCACGCAAGTCCTCATAGTCCTTGGTCCCTATCCTTAGCCGAGGAAATATAAACTTTTATGATATATCGATTTTAGCCCGAGCTTCCAAAATATATTCTTCATAAAAAATGTTAACTATTGTGTGAGAACTTAAAGGTTACGGGTAAAGAATATTTATCCCTTTTTTCTCCTTCAAATATAATATAATTTGAATTTAAGCTGGCGTTTAATATAGGATATATTTTTTATCTGTTTAAATTGCTTTTACATTTTGAACGCCTCCGTGGTCTAGTGGTAACAAACGTTGCCGTGAACTCGGGAGGTCGTGGGTTTGATTTTCACCGGGGGCAAGTTGTACATCGTATAATTTGTCTCGGTCTGGGTGTTTATATGTATAATATGTATATATTTACAAAAAAAAAAAGTATAATATGTAGTTTATCAACCATCTAGTTTCCGTAACACAAGCCTCGTAGCTTACCACGGAAATAAGATGGCGCTGTGTGACCTGTAAAATATTTATTACTTATTATTATTTATTATATCTAAAAAGTTTTTTTTTTATACTAGTCTTGTTTCAAGCGGTGTTATTTTTATATAAATATCACCATGGTAAGCTTATTTATTTTATTTATAAACTCTTTATTGCACAAAAAACTTAAAAGTAATGTACAAGGGCGAACTTAATGCCTTTCGGCATTTTATAACAGCTAACCTTTGGGAGTGTGGTAGAGGATTTTGCGGGGTGCATTATTATAAATATACAATTTACATACAATACATAATAATCGTTACATACTACTACTTAAATACATAAATATATATATATATATATACACAAATACGAAACCAAGCAAGTATATAGTACTGTTTACACACAATAAAATAGTATGATAGATATAGGTACTAGGAAGATCTCTGCTTACAATATTAGTTCTCCTTGAAAGTAAAAATTAGCATTTGACATTATTGCAAATGGCACATACTTTCAATGAGAACAACAAATAGGTGGTAGGCGGACTGATGGTGGGAATTTGCTGAGTCTGCTGGGGCGGGGAAGTATCCACCGTTCGTGCCGATAAACCCAGTAAAGTGTATCCACACGTTTCAGGATCAGGCTCGAATTGTCGTCATGTTCAGTCATGAGTGTCTGATTCCAGTTGCTAACTTTCATGGATCTCGCGCGCCACTTACCATCAGGTGGGAGCAAGGTTACATGTCATGCTAGATTTTTTTAAAAAAAATTGCTAACTTTACTATCAGGAATCAAACCAGTACAACACAATTCTAAACCACAAACTTATTTTAATTTTAACTTTTTTTTGTCATAAAATCAATGTGCATAAAATATATCATTATAGTCGTGTATCAAAACATATTGAACAATAATATTCGGTAAATAAATTTCATGTTATTCACATGTAAACGCATTCTAATTTTCCAGTTAAAAAAACAGAAAAAGATGATAGCGATATGACCGAATCTATGTACATAAAATGTCAGATGGAGTAACACCAAAACACATTATTTTTATTTTTACGATATTTGATCTTGCGCCCACCTGATGGTAAGTGGCGCGCGAGGCCCATGAATGTTAGCAACTGGAATCAGACACTCATGACTGATATCAGTCCCTAACACTATGCTGGCTTGACTGGGCATAACAGCAATTAGTCTTACGTATCGATTCGATATATTCGAGTTAAATGATCCATAGAAAACGGTCAGTTTCATTCGAATAAATCGACATATCGAAGGCGCGAAATGAAAACTATTTTGCAAGTAGTGTTGCCCAATCTTGGTCTTGGTCTTGCAAAAAAGCAGAACAAGACTACTGATATGGTTGCAAGACCAAAACCATGACTACCCTAGTCTTGGACTTGCGCAAGAGTCTCGCAAGACTCTTGCGCTGATTATTTTTCCAAATTTTGCTAAAGTGTTTACTTTTTTTGGGGTTAGGTTTTTAGTTTCAATAAATTTTAATTGCGTCGTGTCCGTATATAATATTATTTTGTTCCTAAGGAAAAAAAAAAACGTTTAGGTATTTGAAACTTGGGAGAAATCTGGCTCGTTTGCAAATAATTTTATTTTAGTATATTTCTCAAGTTTGGTACCCTAAAGACATCGCGGAGAGATTTCCTTAGTACAATTGGAAAATAAAATTTATATTGAGTCAGAGTCTTGCAGAAGTCTTACGAGACTCTTGCGCAAGACCAAGATTAGGAGTGCAAGACCAAGACCACCTATTATGATGCTTTGGGCAACACTATTTGCAAGACTGGTGCTTCTGAGACATAATGTCTTCTTTAAAGCGCAGTTTCTGATAACCCAGCAAAAGAATTACAGTCGTTAAGTTAGGTACTTAACTATAGTAGTACAGTAAAAACAAAGTCTCTGGACAATTTAATAATACAATCGCATAGCACAGACGGTTGCTGTAAGAAAGGCCGATATAGAATAGGTATACTTTTTTGAACTGTACATTGTTTACATTACCAGAACAACCTTGCAAAAATTACCTCCCACAACAAATTTGGCAGTCAATGGTTTCGTAAGCGTTTTCATTATAGCCTAAGGAATTATATTATTATACGTAGAAATGCATTGACTACTATGTTTTGACCGAGCACTTTGTATAATAGTAGTTCTTCTTCGCCATTGGCGGAACGCTTCAGGGTTAACCCTATTTAGCGGGCATTAATCTCGGCGGGCGTCGACCCGCTGGTTTCTTGTTTTACCCTGGATGATGCGGGGAAGGGGCCACTGTAGGTATATGGCACCTGGGGGGAATTCATTATTGGTAGTGTATAGCACGCTGCGTGTTTATTATGACGACGACTGCGGGTTATGCCTCGGGCCCCAGGATCTCCCGGGGCAGGGGGCGTCCATCCGGTGGCCGTGCGTGGAGAGGTGCGATGCCCCGAAGATGGTTGAAACGACTGCGGTCGGCTCGATCGAACATGGACTTCGAGAGCCTGGCCACGAACCGCTCGATGGTCTCCATCTTCAGGTCATCGTGGAGTACGGTGTTGCGCACGAACCACGGAGCGCCGACGGTCGCGCGCAAGGAGATATTCTGTTGGGCCTGAATTGCGGCCGCTATGGATGACGACACCAGGTGGTGCCACGCTGGTGCGGCGTAGGTCAGGCGTGAGCGGACGAACACACGGGGTGGTAACGACGAATGCAGCAAGGGACTCAGCTGGGCCCGGGCTGCTTTCGCGCGGTTTATTGTGTGGCGTGCCATGGGGCCCATGCGGAGGCCGCGGTCGATCACGCACCCCAAGTAGGTAACAGTGTTCGTCCAGCTCACTTCCCTCCCACGGAACATCAGCGGGTCCGGCAGGTGGCGGCGAGACGTCAGGATGGCGGCGGTCTTGTCGACGTTTACCGACATCCGCCATCTATCTAGCCACGGCGGCAGGAGGTTCTGCATTTTCCTTGTAGCGTCGATGGCCTTTATGGCCGAGGTAAAGTATGCGCTGTCTTCGGCATATAGCGCGAAGACGACATTCTTTTCCCCCCTCTTCAGATGTCCAATAAGGGTGGGAATGTCATCAGTGAAAGTGGCGTAGAGCACGGGGGACAGGCAGCTATCTTGCGGGACGCCAGCTTGTATAATATCGACGTCAAAGTGCTGCTGTTGAAGAAGCTTATCGTCAGTAGGTATCACTAAGTGAGGGCAAAAGTTATTTAATATTGTATTTATTTAAAAAAATTATCTATTTAAAATTATAATTTTACTTTATTATATAAGTAATACTTTAGTAAGTCTTGTTTCAAGCGGTGTTATTTTTATATAAATATCACCATGGTAAGATTACAATATTAGTTCTCCTTGAAAGTAAATAAAGATGGTGGTAAATTGACTCGCAATTCGAGCCCAGTCATAAGTGTCTAATTGCAGTTGCTAACATTCATAGACCTCGTGCGCTTACGATCAGGTGGACGCAAGGTCACATGTCGTGCTAGTATTTAAAAAAATACTTTAAGATGCACTTCTAACAGTATGGGTCATATTCATCACTGTAGAATTTTGTGTTTAATTGCAGAAATATGCAATATGCATTATGCTATACAAAAACAGATCTAATAGTTTAAAATATAACCCGACCTTTTAAGTAATATGTTGAAGATTTAAATTCATCGTGCACAGGATAGGAGGAAGTGTCTTGGTCTTGTGTCCAAAACGGGTCTAGTGGTTAAAACCGTAGATTTGGATGCAGCAGTTCGAAAGACTTCGGTTCCTGTTCGGCACAATTTATTATTATTATTCTCGAGTTTGGTACGCTACAGACATCGACGGACTTGCCATTTGTCATGATGGGCCTACAGTAAAGTTGGCTAAATGGAAATCCGCTACTTTAACAGCGTGTTTTTGATTCGGATTTCAAGGGGTATTTTAATTCCTTAACTTTAAATATATTTAAATGCCCAGTCGTTATATGAGTCAAAGTAACCGTCTCGTTTGCCATCCCCTATATCTTAACTTAACAACCCATACAAGAATGAAGCGATAAAATAAATGAACGAGTAAACTCTTCGGCCATATGAGACACAAAAAATAGGCAGCCTATACACTGTGAGGTATTGTTTTACCGGAAATTTGTCTGCCCTTAAAGCTGTACACACACTGCAGCAGAGTAATGAATTCTTTAATAAAAAGCTTCTATTTAGATCCAAAATTAAAGAGAGCCTTTCTTGAGTCCCGAGGCAGGATTAGGCCTTTAAATTGAGTTCTTCTCTTGGCTACTCCAACCGAATGAATGAATCAAATTGGCTTTATTATATATTTTCTAGTTCCAAAAAAATATAATTAGGAAAATTTAAAATAATGAATTTTGTATGTCATTTATGTTTCCAAAAATATATAAAAATATGTTTAAGTAAAAATATTGCTGAAATAAATGGATGAAGAATGTAAAAATAAAATAAATATGTGACTATGATGCCTTAGAAAAACAGAATTGTCAAAGAATAAACATACATACATACATATCTTCACGCCAGATCCCTTGCGGGGTAGGCAGAGACAATTGAGCGCCATTTGACACGATCACGACATACCTCTTTCGCTTCGTCGACATTCATTAACCTCTTCATACATGCCCTTTGGTTACGAAGACTTTTTAATGCACCTTTAGTCAGTGTTTTATTTATTTGATCGTCATATGTGAGTCTCGGTCTGCCAGGGCCTCTTTTACCCACAACTTTCGCATTATATATCTGGTTCGTCAATCTTTCATCGCTCATCCTTTCAACATGCCCGAACCATCGTAGCATGCTTTTCCTTATTTTTGTCCCTATGCTTTTCTTAATACCAACCCTTTTCCGTATTTCGACGTTACGTATGCGGTCCGCCAAAGTGACGCCACATATCCGCCGCAACGACCGCATTTCTACTGCATTAACCCTACTCTCATGCGTATTCTGACATATCCACGTTTCGCTTCCATACATCAGTGTTGGTATCAACATGGCATTGTGTATGGCGAGCCGAGCTTTGTCACTGACATTTCGACTGCCGATCAGTGACCCCAGAGCACCGTTAACACTATTTCCCGCGTTCACTCTTCTTTCAACGTCCCTATCGTACTTCCCATCCGCAGTGAAAACACTGCCCAGATATATAATTTCATTTACTTGTTCTAGAGTTTCATCATCAATCTTTATCGTCACGGTTGTCATCCTTCTTCTTTCAATAATTATCATCAAGATTATCATTATTTATTAAGAATAAAGATATTGTAAAAAGTAAATTGGAACAAATATGAGTAAAATAAAGTTGATTAAGATGGATAAAAAAGTGGTGTAAAGATATAAAAGCAAGGTATGAGAAAGAAATGTTGTGAACAACGTAATCTGAATTATGAAAAAAAAAGAAGCCAAAAACGAGAAATTTAAGGTTATAAGTAGGGATAGTAAAACGCTATAATATCGACTATCTACAAGCTAAATATATTTTTTATTTACTGTGCAGTCAAAAATGATTAATCTAGTTTCATATTCTCAGAATGAACTCTTTATAGGTAATTTAAGTTTAATCCTTGGTCAAAGTTTGTGTTTTAAAAATAATATTTTATTTTCTAAATGAAACTATGAAGTCTTCATCATTCCAACTTTATGACATAAAGGATCAGTGCGCGCTATTTTGCCGGAAAAGTCTTTTCATTTTATTTAAGTGACTTTTCATGCTCTATTTTAAAAATAACTGTCAACAAAAATAACTTCAAGAATGAAGCTATACCACTTACACAATGTATGGATTCATTCTTGCGGCTAAAGGACCACGTCTACTGGAACCTTTTTTACACGTAACAGACATTACTGTAATTATATTCTTCCTGTATCTTTCAAATGCTGGATTTTGGCTTTTTTCAAGGGACTTAACGCGATCTCTTGACACCCTTAGCTAACTCTTACCAGCAACTTTCTTTAGGTCATCCGTCCACCTGGTTGGGGGTGGTCCCACTCTGCCTTTTCCTGAACTTGTCTTCCTGGCTGAGTAGCGAAGAGAAAATGCGAGCGGTATGCGGCGAACGGTAAGCATTCGCCTGATTGCCAGCACACATCTCAGCTCCGCTTTGGTGATAACAACCTGCCTGCCTGCCTCTGTTTTGGTGGTATTCGACCCTTACATACGTAGCTGCGTTTTTTCTAATCCGTAGCAAGCCGTCTAGGTCGTTTAATATTACTAAGATAAATATTTACGAAATCAAAATCTCAATATAAGAAACGTCGTTAGGCATATCAAAGCGAACTGGGTAATATCAACATTCACCCTTTCTAGAATAAACATTGGAAAATAATTCCACCCAATTCCAAGAGTAGGTAATATACTTTATATGGAAGCGCTACATTGAGTTATTGGATAGGACATTCCGAACTGTTTCTGTATACTCGTAGCAACGAGATCAAATAACAATGAGCAATTTTTATACAAATATATACGTATTTTTATTTTTTTTATTTTAATAAACTGAATCGAGGTTCTCTTGACAATCTTGTTTTACGCTTCCGGAGCGTGCATTTTGTGCGTCAAATAATAAAATAATATAATCAGTTTGTAAGTGCACGTCGAACACGAGCATAACCGAAAATGCTCTGTTATAGAGTGATTCCTTTTGTGACGATTGGCCTAGCTTTAATTCTCATATTGTTAGGCTTCTTGCCCTGTCTTGTTAAAGGTAAAAAGTATCATCACGACCGTTTCCCTTTCAGGGCGGTCAGAAACCACGCTTAAGTGGCAAGCCCGTCGATATCTCTGCGTCTAAAAATCGCGATATACATCTTGTTAAATACCAAAAGGCTGGGGAGTATTATTATCATTATTATCATTATTTAGAGAGAAAGAATTACGTAAGTCAACGTTCGCGCGATAGTCGACCTCCGATATGTTGTCGATTTGTTGCTCTTGATTAGAAGTAAGTATATATATAAATTAGAATTCAATAATATTTCGTAATTTAGACGCAGGCTCTGGCGTAAATAAAGAAATTCACTAATAACGTTTGCGACTAAGTAACAGAATAGGGCTAGGGCTGCTATAGCGAATGGAGAATTCATCTCACACCTCCGATTTGCGGATGACATAGTCATTATGGCCAGTTCACTTAAGGATCTTAGCGGAATGCTGAACGGCTTAAACGTAGCTTCCAAGCGGGTTGGTCTCGGAATGAACTTAGACAAGACGAAAGTCATGTTCAATGATCATGTCAAGCCGAGGCCAATCTGCATAGGAAACGCTACTCTCGAAGTTGTGCAAAATTACGTATACCTCGGGCAGACTATCCAATTAGGAGCAGCCAACTTCAGCAAAGAAGCCGACAGACGCATTCAGGTAGGATGGGCGGCATTCGGGAAACTCCGGCACATCCTCTCATCGTCTATACCACAATGTTTAAAGACTAAGGTCTTTAACCAGTGCGTCCTCCCTGTAATGTCGTACGGAGCAGAGACGTGGACACTAACAGTGGGTCTGGTCCATAAATTCAAGGTCGCTCAGCGAGCCATGGAGAGAGCTATGCTTGGTGTATCTCTGATGGATAGAATTCGAAACGTTGATATTCGTCAGAGAACGAAAGTTACTGACATAGCTTTTAAAATTAGCAAGCTGAAGTGGCAATGAGCCGGACACATCTGCCGCAGAACCGACTATCGATGGGGCAAACGGGTTCTAGAGTGGAGACCACGTACGGGAAGACGCAGAGTGGGACGACCCCCCGCCAGATGGACAGATGACCTAAAGAAGGTCGCTGGTGGGGGTTGGATGAGGGTAGCGAAAGATCGCGTTAAGTGGCGAGCCTTAGGGGAGGCCTACATCCAGCAGTGGAGAGATACAGGCTGATGATGATGATGATGATGATGCTATAGCTCAAATGGTTTTCACTGCTCCATTTGATTAATTGCGTCTTGCGAAACGAATTATAAAATGTCTAACACTTCCGCAAGGCGTAATGGATTTGGCGTTTGCGCGTGAGATACGTAATCACCACCAGTATTTGGCCCTTCCCAATCGTTATTAGCGATTTTCACACATGCCTAACATTTTTCACCATCGAACAATGTGGCTGAGTTTCTTTGATGTGGTTTATATGAACCCTTTTCTAATTTATAGGTAATTGTTTATTGGATATTAAATTTTATTCCACTCTGAAGATCTGCCATGTTATTGAACATGCCCAAACAAGTTATAAATATTGGATTTTGGTCCTTATCGTCACTGAATCCGATTGTATAACAAAAAAAAATAGCAAAATATATTGTAATTTAAATTGCGTTCCAAAATAAGAGACAGTGGCTATCAAAATTACTAGAGCGTGTAGAATTGTGATATGATGAATAAATTCCAATATTTGGAATGCTGGAATCTTAGGGGCCCACACTACAATTATATTACACAATACTGATGTATAGAGGTAGTATTGAAGGTTGCGCAATGGCTCAACACAAGTTTAAACAAGCTTAAGTCATATTGTGCAATACTTATTGTGCAATATTTCAAAACTTGCGTCGAAAATTACAAAATATTATACAATTCTCCATTGAACTTTTCATCAGACCCTTGCCAGGGTTATGCAGTGACTTACACAAGTTTGAACAAGCTTAAGTTATATTGCGCAATAATAATGATTGCACAATACTGATGTATAAAGGTAGTATTGAAGGTGAACTTTTCATCAGACCCTTGCCAAGGTTATGCAGTGACTTACACAAGTTTGGACAAGCCTAAGTCATATTGCGCAATACTTATTGTGCAATACGTCAGAGCTTCCGTGGGAAATTACAAGATATTATACAATGCTCCATTGAACTTTTTATCAGACCCTCGCAAAGGTGACTCACACAAGTGTGAACAAGCTTAAGTTTTATTGCGCAATAATAATGATTGCACAATACTGATGTATAGACGTAGTATTGAAAGGTTGCGCAATGACTCAACTCAAGTTTGGACAAGTTTAAGTCATATTGCGCAATACTTATTGTGCAATACGTCAGAGCTTGCGTCGAAAATTACAAGATATTATACAATTCTCCATTGATCTTTACATTAGACCCTCGCCAACATGTCTGGCGAGAGCGTAGCGAGTGTTGGGCAAATTATTTAGAAATATGTTTTGGAAGGCATTTGCTTCCAGCAGTGAAGCTCCAACACAGGCACAGTAAGATGTAAGATGAAACGATACAAACCGCTGTTTTGTCACGATTAAAATGTCAAAATGTGACAGTTTTAATGTCGGGTAACTAAATTTTGAGTAATAAAAAATTGACAAGAAAGTTTCTGCTACGGGAACTGAGTAAAGCTTGGACGATTAAAGATTTCCGCTTTATTTGAAACACTTGAAACACACACAAATCTTAGCAATCATTCGGTTGCCTGACTTGGTCTTCTTCTTCTTTGGTTTAAAAGGGGGCCTCTTTATATTCAGCAATAAGACGCTTCTCATCCACCATTCCTCCTCTCCCTACCCAACCAAATACTGTATTATTCCGAAACTCATTTCATTATGTCATCAAACCCCAATTCATTTAGTACTTACTCTTCAAATTATTGAGTCTGATCGTATATTAAACCAGCAGCAGCGGTAGTCTGTTTCTTTAAACGCCAACCTTAGATTGTTAAAACCATTTTGGAATTATTTAGTTAGTGTCAGTTTTAGTACGACTTTAGCAACCATAATCAAGCTAACGCAAAAATAACAAAGCGTAACATTTATTTATATAACGTTTCATCATCACCATTATTATCATCAGCGTGTGGTTGGAGACTGCTGGATATAGGCATACGCCAATGCTCGCCACTTTACACGTTACCCTGTCACCCTCATCCAGCACCCACCAGCGAACTTTTTCTGGTCATCCGTCCATCTGCGTTTTCGTACGTCCAGTGCGGCCACTCTAGAATGCGTCTACTCGATCGTTCATGGGTTCTGCGAAAGACGTGTCCGGATGATTGCCACTTTAGCTTACTAATTTTAAAAGCTATATAACTTTGGTTCTTTAACGGATTACCACGTTTCGGACGTTTTATATATTTATATATGCTATGCTATGCTCGGTAGTCTGAAACATAGACATCCGCCAAAGAACCAAAGTGACAATAAGAAAGCTCTATAGATTATTATTGTTATTATTATTATTATTTATTTTTTTAATTCGTTTATTCAGATAAAAACTTAAACTATTTACATTTTTAAAATTATACGGCAAACTGCATAACAGTTTGTTGGCGAATAGTACACTCTTTTTTTACAGTATTTTTTTTACACTATATTTTTAAAACACAAAGTTATTTAAGATTAAATCACATTACTGTTGTATTTACCTAGCAAAAGCAACTTTATTTTTCCTTTAAATTCTTTTTTTGTCATTTTTACACAGTCATCAATGGGCATAATATTATTAAATATAATGGGAGTTAAAAACTTTCTAGTTCTTTTACCATAATAGTTGTTATACCGGTATTCATTGTATCTTGTCTTTTGTGAAAATCTAGTATTATAACCACATCCAGTATATACATTATTATTTTATACGATTATGCTATATATATTGTTACCTATATACAAAAGTTAAATAAATATTATATAATATACACATATACTGTGTGTATATATCATTTTAGGAAAATTATTTAATATATATGATTGAACATAAACCACGAGGATAGGTGTTTTTAAAGATGGTCCCCGACTCCTAACCAAAATAACTTCTATAGGAATGTCCGTCGGTCATAAAGTCCTAGTCCTTCGGCTAAAGAACGAGAATCCGGCTGATGACCTTCGAACGACACTGTTTACGTTAAAGTTTGCCTGTCTACCAAACGTAAACTCGTAAACGTAGGTCGAATCTAATAATATGATTTAGTTGAACAATTTAAACTGTAATGCGAACTAATCAAAGCGGTTTCCAAATCACAAACTTTCCCGTAAACATTGATGAATTATTTATAGAGCATCATCTAGTTACCTATAATGTAACCGCACCTATTATCGTATCGATCCATTCCAAATGGTCATCTATTGCCGAGGCATACGAATATACAAAAATACGTGTTTTATAGAAAAGTAATTATTACAGTTGCTTTCTTTGTCTAGTTGTTATGTCCGTCGATTTAGACACTATTCGATTCCTATTCAAAAACACAAAGAAATACCTAAACTTGTACAATAAAGTTGTCTTCTGTGTTTAAATCTTCCTACACATTCGTAACAGCTAGATAATAGGTAAAAATTTCGTGGGGTCCGTAATAGGGACCGGTAGAGCTATGTTATAGGTATACTCGTAAATTGCCATAATTTCCTCCTCTCTGGTACACGTGTACGCGATTTATTTTATTTGGTAACCGCAAGTCCGCGTACAAATATAAAATACCTCGCTAAAAGGTGCCCATTTGACGAAGATCAATTTTGTTTCATTTTTTTCTTTATAACATTTATTTATATTACTGTTCCACTAAATTTTAATGTCGGCTATGGTATAATAACAGAGGTTGTTGGAACCTGCTTCAAACACCATTTTCTGAACCATAGACCCCTTTTGTCATAATATATTTGTTTTATTTTTTAACTATATTTTATATTTTTATTAACTGTTATTTTTGTGACATATAAAAACTAATTTTATTTTATTTTATTTATTTTAAGATCGATAATAGGTGCCGCCACATAATAGGTATAAATATAGGTAGGCTTTATTAAATTATATTTTTCACTAAAGTGCCTCCTCTATGGTAGATGTGTACACGATTTATTTTTTTTAGTAACCGTTAGAAACAAATATAAAATATCTCAATTAAGGTGCTCATTTTAAGAGGGTCGATACTACTATTATTAAAAGATATTATTATTAAATATTAAATGTATAAATATAGATATAGCTATAGTGCATAATGTATTTTCATAGGGAAAACCCGGATCTCAAACAGAATATGACGGCACCCAAAGTGCCAATCAATTATTGTATTAAATAGTGACATTCATAACCATTAATATTGAATTTAAATGTTTAGTGCCAAAAGTCAATACGAAAGAAAAAAGTATATAAGTAAATAAAAAATAAATATATATAAAAAAATTAATACATACTTTTCCAATAAAATACGATGGAAAACCATTATACCCTATATCTGTAGGCTATATTAAACGATTTTTTTTACTAAATTTCCACCTCCCTGGTAGACGTGTACACGACTTATTTTATTACATAAACAAATTTTTATTTAAATAAATTTCGAAGTAAGATACACAAATACAAACAATAAATATAAATTAAAAGCTACCTAAATAATAAAATGAAAAATAAACTAAACAAAACCTAAAATTAAATAAACTAAAAGAAAAAACATACATTTATTACAAGATCTCAGATAAATGTTAAATACGTTGATAATAGGTGCCCTTTATTAATCGGTCGATAAAAGGTGCCGCAACGTTATAGGTAGGCTTTATTAAATGATAATTTGCACTAAATTGCCTTCTCTCTGGTAGACGTGTACGCGATTTATTTTGTTTGAAGTTAACTCAATTTCACGGTGTGAACGTGTATGTAATAAGTTCCCAGTTATTCCTATTAAAGCTGATTTTTTTCATTACAAACGAGACGAGGGCGATGGCGGGGCTTTTGTTCGCTATTGTGTCGTGTTTTACATATTACATGCCAATAAAGATTAAATCATTGATTTATACAAGGACCGGTAGCCAATCCGTTGCTTGTGATGAATAGATAACACACACCACATTTTTTTTATACCCATTAAGCCTGGGTTGCACCAAAATGAAAATCCCTTTCGGGGTGGTCAGAAACCAGAAAGCAAGACAAGACATCGACGAGCTTGCTACTTGTCATGATTGGGTTAGGTAAATCATGGCTAAATGTGTATGCGTTAAAGCGTGGTTTCTGACCTTACGGTCGTAATTAACTTAACTTTTAGGTACAATTTAAGTGTAATTTTATGTTCATTCCAATTTTTTATTAATAAACTAAATTTCAGGGGTGAAAATAAATGTACGTGTCCGCGACTCAGCGTCCATTAAAACCGCATGGAAATCTCGGAAGCAGAACACACTTAGCGCGCTAAAATTTTCCGACGCGTCGCGTTATTATTTCAAGTTTGCGTCACATAATTATGCCCGAAAATGGAGTTAAATGGAAAAATGCATGAGACGGCCCACTAATTGAAGTGTTTCTCATACATTTTCGCATATGGTTTATTCATCTAGCGTAACCACTAAATAGGCCCGGAGGGAACTAAAATTTTAGTGCCAAGTAAAAATTTAAGCACCTCATTAATTCAAAGATTCTTTTTAAACATTTCGTCTGGGACTGGCGTAATTAAAATTACTGTAAGTGCTTCTTTTTATTTAGTTTCGCGGCTGCCAGTGGAGGCACGTGAGGATATTTTGTAAGATGCTTTTATACGAATGTGTTTAATTGTAGGTTTTGTTGCGAGCGCTGAATGTGGACGTAAATATACATTTTCATGTCGAATGTTTTTCGTAAACGTTGAGTTTTTAAAGTTTAAAATGAAGAAGGATTTTTAATGTCTGCAATTTACCACACCACTACGATCTTTCTTTGGTAACAATTATGTAGAGAAAGTATCATCACGAACGTATCCCTTCCGGCGTAGTCTCAAAACCACGCTTTTAAAGAAGCGGATTCACATTTAGCTAACTTCGCTATATGCCCATTATGACAAGTAGCAAGGTCGTCGATGTCTTTTGTATACTAAAATCACTTTTTGTTGTGTCCCGACCAGTAATCCTGCGTAGTACCTCCGCGTCCAGGTCCACGTACTTAACCGCTAGACCACGGAGACGTTTAATTTTATGAATTATTTAATTATATTAAATAATAATTATTAAATTTTATTTATACTCGTAAAAAAGGACCCCCTTTCTTACCCCCTAGGTAGCGCAAGATAGGGGATCTGTATCAGGCGTGATACAGTATACCTTTCTTCGCAATATTCGTAGATAAATGTTGCTTTATTATTTTCATCGTCCACGCCAGAACAGGAGCAATGTGCCAGCTTTCTTAAGAATCTAAATAAAGGCCACTACACTACATAAGCAATATTTGTCTTTATTGGATGATCTCTGTATTCGGAGCTGAGGTGCTTTTACGTTGAACCTAACTGAAATGTCTTTGCTGCTAACCTATACAACATACCATAACGATATCCACTGCTAAGTCACACGACATTTCATAACCCTTATCTGACTTAGCCATCTTTATGTCATCCGTCCATTTGGTAGGGAATCTTCCCGTATTGAGTCGTCCCGTACGCTGTCTTCACAATGCTGCAGTCTGATATTACGAGTAATTAAAAAAGTATAATATGTAGTTTATCAACCATATAGTTTCCGTAACACAAGCCTCGTAGCTTACCACGGAAACTAGATGGCGCTATGTGACCTGTCTGGAAATATTTATTATTTATTATTATTTATTTAATATAAGTTATAATATTTAGTTTTATTTACAATTTTACTTCGACTAATAAACAAAATTAATAATACCCATTAGGCCTTCTTCTCACTATGCCGGACTGGATGTTTTGCCAATGCTAGCGGCTAAATAACTTATATGAAGCTGTTTACATTATTTCCAGATCTGGCCAAACTAAGCCCCTTTATTTGGAAAACGGTTTACGGCAAAACTACCGGTATGGCAGTGTGACCGTTGGAGATAGGTCTTTTAGATCTTTTGTTCTTTTAATTCCCATTTAAATTAGATTTTTAATGCACCCACATTCCCTGCTCACTATCCCAAAGGTTAGCTGTTAGAAAATGTTAACAGACATTAAGTTCACCTATGTACATTTAAATGTGTTTTGTGTTTATTTTGCAATAAATAATTTATCTATCTAACATATTACATATTTGGCATTCTTTCGCCACGCTTGGCTAGTAGTTTGGCGAGGGTCTAATATCAATTATAAGGACAACTTATTAAGGATTTCACAAGTTGGTATTAGTGGAACTAGGACTGACGACGCCGACGCACGGAAACGATGGTGTTCTCATTATTACATGCAGCGAGCCGTCGATTCGATCGTTCGATCTTTTTTGGATTTAAAGGAATTTGTAAAATGTAGCAAACCTTTTTAGCAGGCAAATATACTTTCGCCTTTAGAAAAAACATGTTTTTTTATTAACCCACATGACACGTAAGCAGGCTCCGATCCATCACCGACAGGAAAGACTTTGCGAAGGGTGTCCCTAACAAGAACAAAATAAAGTTACTTCTGGTAATGAACCTTCACGTCACTCTGTAGACTTAAATCAAAAGACCGGGACAAAATACAATTTATTTTGATTGACAATTTTATGTAGTCTATCGTATGAATATGCCCTGGATTGTGGTGTCCGGTAAGGTGGCTTGAGTTCTCCGTTGCTCTTAACTTATACATTAACCAGCTGGTCGAGGAGATTAGCAGTACACATATCGGCTGGTACATAGACAGAATTTGTCTTAATAATACAAGCTAGGCTGATGATATGGTGCTGCTGAATCCCTCGATAAACAGACTCAGAAAACTACTGTCAACTTGTGAAATATTTGCAGGGGCACATGGTTTAAAATACAATTCAAATAAAAGTGCAATAATGGTATTTTAAAAAAACTGCCACCACTTATCTTCAGTATTCCTAGGCTACAGCTTGTTGATAGGTTTAGATATTAGCATTATAATTGCTCGCAGGCTTGCTCGATGTACAAAACCAGTCAAGGCAACACTATTTAAAGCCTTCTGCCAATATATGCGGATACTGCGCGTTCTGTACAACAACACCTTCAGAATGCTGCTGGAACTGCCGAAGTACTGCAAGCGTCGGGTATGTTAGCGGGGGCGCGGACAGATGATTTTAATGCAATCCCTCACTGCTGCAGCGCCTAAAAAGTAGTCACAGCAGCATTCTGAAAATCATTGCTGCACGATTTGACTGTCCCATCCAAAAACAGTGAAGACAGTCATTGGATCTAATAAAGAAAATAATAATATACTAAGGTACTAACACTACTAATAAGTTTATAAACTAAAAGTTTGAAAAACCGTTTTTATTATTCTTATTAATAATAATAATAAAGCATGGTTGCGTACGCGACGTGCAGATGGTTCGGGCTTTCTCCTCGTTCAGAGAAATTTTATGGCAACGATGTGTTTAGTTAAAATTACTGTATTCTTGATATGTTCAGTCCACTCGTAGTAGCTGCTGATAACTATCGGTCCCCAAATTATATTTTATTGAATTGTTAGTAAAGAAAAAACATGTATTTTAAGTGTAATTGAATTTTATTTCCATTATACCCAATGCACGATGGTGCGCTAGCTCACTAGAAAACGACAACGCAAGAATGGGTTTAATGAAATTCGCTAGGGAAGGATTTTTTTCACTATTTTTATGATATATTTTAGACCAGTTATCAAACTTTTCATATCCATATTTTTTGTTGTGCTGAAAGGGATAATATAATTTTTGTTAAATTAATTATTTAATATTCAATTCAATTCACATTTATAACATTAGTATGGTTTATTAGATAGTAAAGAAGTGGTAGAGCAATATGCTAGTCATTAATACGTACCTATTGAGTAACTTTGTATGCCTTGGACCGGTCACAATAATATTAGTCAATACATCCTCTTTTACTTCCTGCCTAATAATGAAGGAAATCCTGTTGACAAAATAATAGGTCAGCTCGTTTATTGTATATAGCGTAAATTTTAACTGAGAGGTACCCGGGTTCTATATGTAAACCAACTTAATAATAATAATAATATAAATATAATTTAAAAAAACAAAACCCGACTTCAAAAGTATACCTACGTACATGTACAAACTTAAACTAAAAAGTATAAATAAATACTTCAAAGGAAGAGCCTTGAAGGACAATTAACAATATTATTCATCTATTTATTATTTATAAACAGTCGGTGCCAGCGAAAAAAAAAGCTTAATACCTATTCAATTAATATATAAATGCGAAATCGAACAGAATGTTCGATAATTGCAAATAAGCATATATTTTTTAAATGCATTTTGGAATAACGATCAACGTATATATATCTATATATTTCTTTTAGTTATTAGTCGTTTTCTTAATAAAACTCATTGTCAAACATTAGAGGTCATGCACCCACAATCCCTGTTCACTTCTCCTAAAGGTTAGCTGTTAGATAATGTTTTTAGACATTAAGCTCTCCTATGTACAGTAAAATGTTTTATTTTCTGTGCAATAAAGAATTTATCTATCTATCTATCTAACGTCGTCGTCTAGCTTCACGCATCTAGTTTATACATTATAACGTATATAGTTGTTTAATTTACCTTCACGGCTATGCTACTGAACCGATTGTAATAAAATTTGGTAGATATGATCCTTAGAGCCCAGGGACGGAGACATGTAATCCCACAGCCACTTGAAGTAAAGTAAAGTATCATCACTACCCTTTCCCTTTTGGTGTGGTCAGAAACGACGCTTATAAACTCACATTTAGCCAACTTTACTATAAGCCAATCATGACAAGTGGCAAGCTCGTCGATGTCTCCAGCGTACCAAACTCGAGAAATATCAGAAACAAATTAAATATTATTTAAATATATTTATTTAAATTAATAAATATTGTTGTGTTCGAAATCGAACCCTTTTAAATCCACGGATTTCTAGACCACGGAGGCAGCCCCTTGAACTGAAACTTTTTTATTGCTGGCTGAAACAGCTAGTAAATAATTATATAAATTAAATAATGGTCTAAAGTTCGTATCTATTTCTCTCTGACGCATGTGAAAAGCATATAACGCATTTCAAAATAAATAAAAAGCTGTCTAAAAACACCAGGATGCAGGTCAACAAATCCATTCATTAGTACAAAAAAAGCTCTGCGAATGTAAAAAATAGGAGAAAATGCATTTTAATGTCGCCCCTTCACACCAGATAAATCACTCCGTGGATTCGCGAAAAAAGGCTCAACACTCTTCGCTACACACTTTGCTTAGTAACCCATATTAATTAACAAATAGGGTTTAATATTGTTTGAGAAATACATTAAATTTTGTATAGCCTATTTTGTCGCTTTGTTTACAAATTACACCGCTGAAAATATATGTATGCAATAAGGGACATACACTGCACACACCAAACGTAGTGTCGCAGACATATTGCACCGTTAGTAATACAAGGACATAGTATGAAAAGGTATGTTTTGGGAATGCGCTTAAAGATTCTGGTAAGAAATGGAGACTCGCGAGGAGCGTGCTAGAGAGACACAAATACAGTTACAGAGTCATTATTGTTCTTTGTCTCTCTCTATCAGCGCTACCTGGTACATAATTCCACCTTGTGCCCTTAGCATTTAAAATCACACTATACAAAATTTTAGACTAGAGCCCTAATATTATTAAGGGTGCAATACGTCTATTTTTCATTAAAATTAATAGCTGAGCTGGTAATTTAAGCCTTCTTTAGTTTTGTCCTTATAAACAAATGTAATAATATTGCGCAATATTAAACGATTGCACAATACTATTAAACGTATAAGAGTAGTATTGAAAGGTTGCACAATAAACCACAAATTTGACCAAGCTTTAATTGTAATACGTAATATTTATTATACTTGTAAACCCATACATTTTGATGCATTTGAGGCCTAATTGGGCCTAAGCAGGTCTGCAGTCAATACAGTTATGGAACGAGCTTTCAAGATGTCTTGTTGCACAATAAAAAATAGGCGGCGTCCTTTTAAATCAGCCTATAGTATAGTTCTTTCTTCTCCAGACATGATCGACCCGGCACTCGCACGGTAAATCCATGATTCCATTTGGCTTAGACATATTCAGCTCAAATCTTAATTATATTTTGGATTGAATTACCGGCCCTTATTAATTTTATCCACCAGTTTTTTATAATTTAATATTAAATATTAATAATATAATTGCGTGTTTCGTACACTTTTTACTTGGTAGTCCTAATCTAAATTAATATTTGTGCCATAGATTTTCAACACCACCGTTCCTATGCCTGGTAAAGCATGTTATGTCGTTGGACCACGTGTCACTAATACCAACTTGTGTAATCGTTTAAAAAACCGTAAAGTTTTAGGACTAATTGTAAAACTGGACCACTGTGTGTCAGGTCGAAAAAAATAGTTTTAACATATATGTCCATGAGTGTAGACATAACGTATGTTTATGAGATTTTATGTGACGTACCTTAAAATATTACCTACTGGGGGTAAAGAGTTTGGAGATAAAATCCGTTGGCCATTACACTTAATTTAAATCACGAAAACATATCGTAAATTAACTCGGTTCAGCAATGTTAGTACAAGGATTAGAGGAACGTGAAATCGAGTGAAATGGATGTAGCGATTATTATCGACAATGGCAAAGGATGATTTTTTTTTTTTTTTGTTTTCTTCTCCCGATGGATGACGAATGAGGTGATTGGGAAGGCAAAGGGTCTAGCCCATACAGCCAAGTCTGACGTAATATATCTTTGTTTTTCATGAATTAATGAGGTAATCATCAAATTCCAGATGCTGCAGAATTTGATGCTTTTCTTGGAGTCAATCGCGGAACCATCCACTGCTCAAACAAGTCGGGTAAAATATGGGAGTTGACAGCGCGGGAAAACCGCAAAAAATAAACTGAAACTTGTGCCCCATATTTAAAGTCCAATTTATCGTTTTCCATAATTATTCACATTGTAGCACATTATTAAACAAAACAACACCACTTTTGACCAATAATATCCACAGTAAATTAATTTACAAAACAAAAACTTGCACTTGACATGTCCACGCAAAATGGCGCGAAGAACTCTGGCCAAGGATGAACGTTTTCGGCTGCAAACGACATCCTTTGCCTCACACCATTTTAAGAAAACAACTGTCAGAGGGATTCTGTGGAGTTCTAGGACGCTGACTTGTAATGATGATATATATGTATTATATTAATTATATATTATCTTTAGGAACTTATAGAAACAATCTACGTCAAACTCTTTTTTTCTTATTTGATTTTTAATTAAATCATATACATAAAATTATTTTTTGTGCCTAGAATGTTGTTAATAAAGTCTGATAATAATGTAAAAAATATTTTTAAAAAATATTCTATAGGTGGAAATTAAAGTAAAGTGTATTGTCATTTATATCTAGACTAAATACATATACATAAAAATGCCTATACATACATATATAATGCTCTCTCTAACTCGCCTTTATATATAATTAAATATGCGTGCCTATTTTAAAAGGGTCGATAATAAGTTACGGACTGTAATTAAATATTTATAAACTGAACGAACTAGGTGCAAACTGCAAACTTGAAAAGGTTTTAAAATAGATAGAAAAGACGTGAGAGTTGTGAGAGCTGAACAAACGGTTTGCACATCTGGAGAATGGGGTAATCACGATATATCTCCCTCCTCACTAGTCTTTACCCTAGATATATAAAACAAAGATGTAACTTTATGTGGTTCTTCTTCGTCTGCTGATTGTGGGGATTTGAAGTATCACCGATACGATAGTATCTATAAGGGTCATCAAGTTAAGTATTATCACGCTCGTATGCCTTTCGGAATGGTCAGAAACCACATACACATTTAGCCAACTTTACTATCAAGACAATTGTCACGCTTTTAAAGAAGCGACTTTAAAAGCTTGGTTTCTGACCAAGCGTACCAAACTCGAGAAAACAAGTGAAATATTGTGTCCCGAACAGGAATCGAATCTGGTACCTCTGCATCTAATTCCACGGTCTCAACAGCTAGACCAAGGAAGTAGTATTTTCAAGAACTAAAAGAAAAACGTCAAAGTGAACTATCAAACATCTGTCTCCGTATTCTAGCGGTTTAGTACAAGATTCTTAGAAGAGATATTTTCACCGAATATATTCCGAATGAAATCTATTTTTTTTTATAATAAAATACTTTAACAAAGGTAGTGATAAGGTGCTCAAGGATTTTTGTTTTTTTATTACGAAATATGTTCAAGGATTTTTGTTTTTTTTCTTAAGTGTGCGTGGATGGCTAAACTACGAGGAATATCAAAAAATACTGACCGATTTTGATAATGAATAATACTGCATAATATATATTTTTAAAACTTTATACTAACCTGAAATCGGACGATTTCTGCAGTTTCCTTAAGCTTGACGATTGAAATTAATTCTCAAAATTTTACCTTTATAAACGACACTAACAGCTATTTATTTTAATATATAGTACAGAATGTTTTTATTTGATAAAGATTAACAATTATTAAAAAATAATCTAGAACATATTTCTTTAGGCAAACCCATCACCGTTGTTTTTGTAACCGTAATTTAAAAAAGTATAGTACAGAATGTTTTTATTTGATAAAGATTAACAATTATTAAAAAATAATCTAGAACATATTTCTTTAGGCAAACCCATCACCGTTGTTTTTGTAACCGTAATTTAAAAAAGTATCATCACGACCGTTTCCCTTTCTGGGTGGTCTGAAACCACGCTTATAAATAAGCGGATTTACATTTAGCCAACTTTACTATAGGCCAATCATGACAAGTGGGAAGCTGTCAATGTCTCCAGCGTACCTAACTCGAGAAATATCACATATAAATTAAAATATTAATTCAATGTATTTATGTACATTTATAAATATTTTTGTGTCCCGACCAGGAATCGAACCCGGTACCTCCGAGTCTAAATCCACGGACTTAACCGCTGGACCACGAAGGCAGTCAAAAAGTATAAAAAGTGAAGTTCGTTTTTCCAGAGCGCCGTGGTTCGTGCGAAATTCTGTAATTGCAAGAGATCTGGAGATGCCTACTATCGAGGCATTTGTTGTCGGCCTAGCCAAACGTATGTTTTACCGGGCTGACAACGGATCCTACAAGCATCTTCAGGATATCGCTCCTACTTTCGCACGGCCCCCGGAGGGGAGGTCACTACCTAGTGAGGCGTTCTTGGAGAAGAACTAAAGTAGACAAATCTAGGAGACTAGATTTGTGATCCACACGGGCGGTGTTGTAGTAGGAACAGCGCCCAGCACCAAAGGTGCGTTGAATCACTGGCGGGTTACCCGCATAGACCATGCCGGGGAAAACGAAAGATTATTCCATCCCGAACCCAGGCCCATTAAACATCCGGGCCTGGATGACTCCGCTGTCTGTCTGTCTAAAGGTCGTTTTTTTACGGATCTTAGACTAGTTAAGAACAAAAGTTTGTAATGATGGGTAAAGTTGACTAAATGTAAATTCACCCCTTAACAATCGTGATATCGTAACTTTACTTTTTGAACTACCAAAACGTAATAAAAATACAAAATTTTGTCTCTGTATTAATTGTAATGAAAGCTCTTTGACTTTCACACATCGCAGGCACTTGTATGAATTATCATGCTCTTCCGAGCCACTGGCCACAACCTCACACCCTCGATCTTGAAAGAATGTAATCGTGTGGCAAAAATAATGGATCTTCATGAAAGTCGGAATATCACAGTCAGCTTTTTACGTTATTCAAATGGATTCTATCTCAGTGGCCCTGCGGCAGGATTGTAATAAGTAGAAGACAATTTTCTAAGCAGTCCATGAAATGAAGAATGTCGACAGACAATAGGCTGGTTCACAAAGAAGACCTCCTTTTTTATTATATTGCGCAACAAGACGCTCACTGGTGAATACTATTCTGCTCCACTCTCTAGCTCGCTCCATAAATGTATTGACGGCAGACCTGCTTAGGTCCATTTCTTTCAGTAATTGGTGCAAAGATTTAGCTGGAATTCCTATCGCACCAACTTCCACTGCGTAAACCGTCTTATTCTTATATCTTCTTAACTTGGAAAGAGTCTTGAACCCGTTCTTCTGTGAGATCATAATTTGTATCTTCACGGAAATCGGAAAATTTACGACCAATTGTAGACGAAATTTTTGTCATTGTACAGGTTTGAAATACAAGGCGATTCAAGCCATTAGTAAGATAAATAATGTTTCTTCGGAAATGTTGTCGGGGTTCCCAACGAGTTCAATCAATCACACCTGTTAGGTTTGAGGTTCTATAGATTCTAACTTTCTCAATAAATTCTCTCGTGTTTCCTCTATTGAAATATTACATTGTGACAAATATCTTTGGCTGAAATTCATAAAGCTTGGACTATGCTTAACATAATACTTACATCATTATAGCCCCTAGAACACAGCATCCTAGACCTCCACTGCTGGAGATGGGCCTTCCAGAACATATATCTGGAGAATTTAGCCTACACTCGCCACGCTGGCCAGACGGCTTGGCGAGGAATACTTACATGCATAGTTATAATACTATTTTTATGTATTTTTAGTCTATAAGCTGACACGGCCTTCTATTAGCCACGAATTAATTTGACTGGTGATTAATTTTGTGAACAAATTGGGACGATTGTTACCTTCACTGCATCTGGCCAAGGGCTGTCGTCAATACAAGTCTTAAATTAAATTATCTGCTAAGCTGCTGGTCATCTGCTAACAGCTTAGTTTTTGGACCACTTTGCTGCTTAGTCTTGTACTAGCAGGAGTAGAATCATTCAAAATAATTAAATTAATGATGTTTCATAAATGCCTGTAATAGGTTTACGTGAATAAAGATATTTTGACTTTGACTTTAAAGTGTTGATTACATTGATTTGTGTAAGGTCCCAATGTGTAATTTGTGTAGGTAAACTATGTTGTCTCCTGCATGATTTGTGCCATATAACAGGAGACTTCAGTATCTTGTAACAGTGAACATTCCAAACAATGGAAATAAAAGCTTACAAATATAGAATAGTATGTAAAGTAGTCCACGTCAACCCGTCTGGCCAGCGTGACGAGTGTAGGCCAAATTCTTCAGATATATGTTCTGGAAGGCCCATCTCCAACAATGTAGGTCTGGGACTTTGTGTTCTAAGGGCTGTAATGATGATGTAAAGTAGAGCGGTGGTGGTGGTGACGCTTTCCTTAAAATCCTACAAAGGTTGGTTTAAATCTCCTGGCATGTACTAATGAGAAATACACTGTTCTTGTACATTTGACCGCCTCTGTGGTCTAGTGGTAACAAATGTTGCCGTGAACTCGGGAGGTCGCGGGTTCGAGTCCCGCCGGGGGCAAGTTGTACATTGTATAATTTGTCTCGGTCTGGGTGTTTATAAGTATATATTTACAAAAAAAAAGTATAATATGTAGTTTATCAACCATCTAGTTTCCGTAACACAAGCCTCGTAGCTTACCACGGAAATTAGATGGCGCTGTGTGACCTGTCTGGAAATATTTATTATTTATTCATTTGTCATAGATTACGAACACCACCGTTTCTTTGCCTCGAAAAGCACGTTAAGCCGGTTCTACTAATACCAACTTGTAGAATCGTTAATCTGTCTGAGCAGCGTGGCGAGTGTAGGCCGAATTCACCAGAAATTTCTGGAAGGCCCATCTCCAACAGTTTTAACAAATATTATGTTAATAAATTTATTAGGATTAGACAGGCATATTCTTATCAGCTGTTTCTACCGAATAAGTCGCGGACAGCAGCTGGTGAGCGTGCGCCTTTACATAGACTCATGTTAGCATATCATCTTAATCAAGTAGACATATTCGCGCTATCTACAGGTTCCTATAAGAGACACATATCTGATCTCCTTATCACTTTAGATCTGACACACTAAGGGCAATTGGTAAATGCATTGTCAAACATTCTTTTTTCTTTCTATATACATATGTTTAATTTTACTTACTTTTTGCTTTTTCTATATTTTTTTTCTTTTTGATAGCTTAATAATGTTGATTACATAAAAAAATGTGGATAATGTCGTTGGATATACTGTTGCTTACCTGAATTAGTTAATATTTAGTTAGTAATCTTTACTGTATGTCTGTTTTTTATCCTAAATAATATAAAATTAATAAATGTACGAGAACAATGTTGAAATTTATTTTGTTTTTGTCCATTGTAATAAAAAGAATTCCCACTGGGGATAGTAGAAAGGAGACTGGGAACATTTCTTCGCTGTTTGTTTTTTTAAGTACGTATTTCTTCTTAGTTATTGTTATTTATAATTAAACCATTGAAAACACCTAAATAATAAAACCAGGAAAACAAACAATTCTAAACAGTAAACATGTAGCGTTACACTTTTATTATATAAGTGAGAATATTTGTTTGCTTGGGCCCTGTTTACCGTAATTAACCCTCGACCTCCGAAGAGGGGATGTGTTTAATGTGTATGTTTGTCTGGCTGTCTGTCTTCAAGCAGGGTCTGTTGGCCGAGTTGAAAATTTATTCTGTATTTTATTACTAGCGGAAATACTTAAGATGTAGGTATTAACACCCGTATTTTTATACATTATTCCTGCCAGCTGCCAAATGGAGGGACGTCTTGGCACGTCACTTATAAAACATGTCTAATAAAAGTTGTTTTTGCACAAAAAAAAACTTCTACTATGATTTTGAAATAATATTTAGAGTGCGGGATCTTTAGTCAAATATTGATATACACTAAAAAAAAACTTTTTAAAAGACATAACACCGCGTCTTGTGGTCTCCTCCGGTGACAAAAGGGCTCTTTCTTCGCCCAAAGAATCATTATTGCAATTCAGCGGGGAAATGCAGCCAGCGTTCTTGCCACCATTCCACGCGGACGAGACTTATATACCTATCCTTAGTAATAATATTAATTTTATTTTATATATTGTAAATATTTTTTTCGAATAAATATTTTATTTAAAAAAATGGAATCTAACTAAGATGCATTTTATCTTAAGTTGACTCGAAAGTGATTAAAATAACAAAGTTATTTATTGTTGTAAACAATATCCCATTGTTGTAGCAAAATTTCAGCTTTTATTTAATCAACATAGATGCTTATGATTGATTTAAATACATTTACTTGTTATTTCAATTATTTTAATATCTCGGTTGTTTAATATACGAGGGGCGTTCAAAATATTCTCGGTATTGATACGTTACAACCTCTTTTATATATATATTTGTTACTGGCCGCTAAGATTCATCCATTGACATTAAAAAAAAGTAAAATTGGAACCGAGATGTTCTTTTGTTTTTCTGCAATTGCCGAACAAACATGAACACCATGAGCGAATTAACAATTTTAACGAAATTAGAGCACTGATCCGTCATAAAATTCTTGACAAAACAGGGTAAAAATCAAAAAACCATAAAAGAGGAAATGGATTGTGTTTACCGTGAGTCTGCTCCTTCTTTATCTACTATTCAAAAATGGTCAAGCGAATTTAAGCGTGGAAGGGAGAGTATTGAAGATGACCCTAGACCTGGCCGGCCTGTAGTGGCTACCTCACAAGAAAATATTGATAAAGTGGAAAAACTTATATTGGAAGACGGCCGAGTGAAGGTAAAATCTATAGCTCAAGTAACCAATCTCTCTATTGGTACCGTACATGACATTATACATGACCATCTTAATATGTCAAAAGTAAGTGCAAGATGGGTTCCGCGAATGCTGACGCTTCTTCAAAAGGATATGCGTGTGGCTTGCTGTTCAGATTTTATCGACCTGTGTGGTGAAAATCCCGATGAGGTGCTGCAAAAAATAGTTACTGGAGATGAAACCTGGGTTCATCATTATGACCCAGAGAGCAAACAGGAGTCCATGCAGTGGCACATTAAGGGTTCAGCTCATCCCAAGAAGTTCAAGGTAATCCCGTCAGCTGGCAAGGTCATGGCCACAATATTTTGGGATTGTGAAGGAGTTTTGCTTATCGATTATAAAGAAAAAGGTGTAAATATCACAGGGCAGTACTACGCTAACGTTATACGTCAATTAAGAGATGCGATCAAAGAAAAGAGGCGAGGAAAGTTAACCAAAGGTGTTCTGCTTCTGCATGACAACGCCCCTGTCCATACTGCTCATATTGCCAAGGCAGCTATTGTTGAATGTGGGTTTGAAACTGTTACTCATCCACCCTATAGTCCGGACTTAGCCCCAAGCGACTTCTTTTTGTTTCCCAATCTTAAAAAGGATCTGCGTGGAAATAAATTTTCTGACGATGAAGCGTTGAAGACGGCCGTGGAGGAGCATTTTTACACCAAAGATAAAAAATATTTTTATGAGGGATTAAAAAAAATAATTGATCGATCTTATAAGTGTATGAACATAGGGGGGGAGTATATTGAAAAATAAAAATATCAAACTTTTCGTACTTGTTTGTTTTTATCCACATACCGAGAATATTTTGAACGCCCCTCAGTTACATCGTTGAGGCAAAAACAAAGTTCTTGTCATATATTACTTTTCTTTATTAGAATTAATAATGAAAGTCCCTAATATTAATCTTTATTAAATTATGTATTGAATGCAACTAAGTTTATTAGTTTATTTATTTATTTATTACAAAAACCACAGCTCATTACAGAAATAAATACATAGGTATACCTTATAAGTAACACATTGGCCATACATGGCTTTACTTTATATAAATAGTACTTATTTCTGGAAATAAAACTAAACTAAACTAAAAACTAGAAATAATAATATAAAGAATATAAACAAAAACATAAGCCATAAGCCAATATTCATAACAATAAGCGTGTACACAACAATAAAGCTACTCGTAAGAGGACAAAATACAGTAAATGGTTATGGATGCGCGAGTGCATGTGTGTTATGTTAGTGTACCTATGGGTTGTGTTAGTGTGTACGTGGTTGTGTTAGTGTGTACGTGTTTGTGTGTGTATGGTGATGTAAGTGTGATATGCTTAAATATTGTGCGTATTTGTTTTATCTTATGTATTACAACCTGTTTGGCATTAAATAAATTGTGTATTATTTTATCATATATCAAATTAAACACCTTTCGAACTGTACTCCGTATTATTAAATATATCTTTAAATTTAGAATTAGTAGTTTTTTTTTTAATTAACGAAAATGTAGATAAATTAACAGAAGTAATTTATTAATGTAATAATATTTTAAACTATACTCTTGTACAAGAAAGTTAGTTCAATTAAACAAACAAAAAATGTTTAAAAATAAAACTTGTTTTGGTTTTTTTTTATCCTAGCACGTAACCCTGCTCCAACCTGATGGTAAGTGGCGCTCGAGGTACATGAGTGTTAGCAACTGAAATCAGACACTCATGTCTAAAATCAGTCTCTAACACTATGCCGGCTTGACTGAATTCAAACCTAATCCCGAAACGTGTGGATACATTTCACTGGGTTGATCGGCGTGAACGCAGAACGTGAACTTCCCCGCCCCGGCAGACTGAGCAAATTACCACCATCAGTCCGCCTACCACGAGTCATCCCCCCGCTCAACCAGGCCCTTAGGGTGCGGACCGGGACCCGAAACTCGTGCCACCCCTGCAAGGAAGGGACGACCACCGGACACGCCACAACATGAAAACCTGAATACTGACAACAACCTTCGATTAGGTGATCCGTGTAAAATAGGGTTAGAAATTAAAGGTTCCTAAGGGCTTTAATGTATAACACGTGTTTACCAATATTTTGCCACTTACGAGGTTTTATAAATTTTGGGAAAAGGTTGAAATTTGCAGGGTAAGGTGGATACTTTTGGGACTTTATTTGTCCAAATACCTACGAATTGTATGTTTGAAAAAAAAAATAACGTGAACGAGTCTTTGTTTTAGTTACTAAGCACGTGACATGTGAAACTACTAATAATGGGTAATAGTAAATCGTGGAATAGTACAACTGACAACAGTCACTCACGACCGACGTCACTACCTAAAATGATATTAACTGACCTGAATTAATTTGTCGAGTCTCGGTACCTACGAACCGGTATTTAATTTAATTTTCTTTTAGGCGAAATTAGTAGGTATTGTAGGTAAGTATTGGGGGTTAATAAAAAAAATACCTATACGAATTAAACATGAATTATTTTGTAATTAATCCACTCTACCTATTATGCGATTATATGAACTTTATTATAGTATGTGCAGGTAGAACTACTTTGAAAATTTAAACTATAACGGTTGGAAAATGGTTGCTAACCAATCTTAAATCGTTATAGATCCTAAATGGTCACTCAAAATTAAACATGATAAGAGAAACATCAACTTGATTTTGAAATACCTATTCGACTATACCCCGCTCAATATAGTTCGCCGACTTTCATTTTTTTCTTTTTCACAATATGGGGTCTGGTTGTCGTCTTACTGAAATTTGATTAATGTCATATCTTCAATGACACTCAATTTAAACGAATCCATTGACGTGAGAATCATCAAAAATGGACCACGCGTTCGGACTTCACACAAAGCCTGCCACAAAGGAACGAATATACATACATACATCCATAGGCTGATAAACACATAATCTTTTTTGCGCCGCGCAGTCGGGTTGAAAGGTGGGAGCTCGATAAGGGTGGCTGTAAAATCGTCAGTCCCTATTCTGTGCTGCTAACCACGGAGGGATACTGCTGCGGGTCTTCGACGGCTCAATTAAACATTGTTTAGCGGACTGTATATGGTTTATTGCAGGAGTAGAAATTCCAGTTAATTACTTGAGGAAAAGGGCTATGAAAATTGAGAGAGAAAAAACGTGTGACCGCTCGGTGCGCGGATTGATTCCACTCTCGTGGGCGCCGCTCGGAGCGCTGGCCAATGATCCCACGGTGGTATTGGCCGAGCGGCAATAATGTCGCTGTGATCGCGACTAGTGGCATATGATCGTACGAAATGACAAGCCTTGAAAGAGGTCTATATTCAACAGTTGATAGATACATGCTGCTGATGATCACATGCGGTTAAAGACTGAACTACAGTGTATTAACCACTGATTAAATATGTAAGCAAATATAATATAATACCGGCCACAGATAATTCATCACAGCCAAACGCTCGGAGCTCCGAGAAGCTCTCCTGAATAGGTTAAAGCAACAATAAAACAGAAACGTGTCATCCATTGTCACAACGAGAAGCTTAATAACTACAATTAGGGCGCAAACTGTTGGGGGTCGCAACCAGCCACCTTACTCTTAACATCTAAAATAAACATACTTCCAAATAAACAAGACTCTCCATCCAAGTGTAAAAGAGTATCTTGAGTGCAAAACAGGTTAATTAATATTGTTTTTTGTTTTAATGTAGTTGTGATTATGATATTAGTATGTAAGTGAAGATTTGGACGCCTGCTTACAGGTAGAATATATGTGAGTAGACCTGACTAAAGTAATATGTGTTAGCATACTACAATAATACACAATACTCAATATTACCTATATCTAGATTGTTAATCATCATTTAATAATACGCTATAATATTCATTATTTTATACAATGTTTTAACCATAAGGTATTATTTTTGTATGCAAGCAACACTCCGGTTGTAAGTGGCGCTAGCGCATGTCGGTAAAAGTGGGAACCATTCGGCGACCGTGCTCGAGATAGACGTTCGTGTGAACGTTGCCATATTGTGTAATTTATATTTAATAATCAATATTGTGTAATGTTTATATGAAATTATAGTGATTTTGATTCTTATTAAATGCATTTTATTTAATACCCATGGAAGATAATATATGACACACTCTTCTTACTCTCCCAAGGCATAATTTTTGGAACAAGGAACAAATTGCATCTTAGCATAAGGCAAGTTACCACCAGATCTTTATTTAAAAAAATGGTCTATTCACACTTCCTATCACAACAAAAGATATTATCTATGTATGTGTATGTAGTCACTATAATTTATTTATTAGAATTTAGTATATTGTTATCATTAATAAATAATATTTAGTGTATGTAATAATATATGTGTGTATTAGTGTATAATAATATTGTTAAACCGTAGAATTTAATACTAATATGATGACGTCATAAAATATACGAGTAAATACCTAAAGTGCATGTTAAAACACGTCTGGTTACAAACACAAATCGTCAACTGTAGTTTCAAAGTCAGAAACTACTAAGGCTGGGTTATACCAAAACGAAAACTCTGTATAAATAGTTGAACTCAGTTGTGCGCGTGGCTCTCACCAGCCTTTGTAACGCCATCATGCGCTGCGGACATCTCACCAGCCTTTGTAACGCCATCATGCGCTGCGGACATTTCCCAACCGCGTGGAAGGAGGGACGCGTCATCATGCTGCCCAAGCCGGGCAAAGACGTGAGAAAGCCGGAGAGCTACCGGCCGATAACGTTGCTCTCAGCTGTCTCCAAGGCATTTGAGAAACTATTGCTGCAGGTTCTGAGCGCTAACATCTGTCCTAGAGACGAACAATTCGGGTTTAGGGCAGAACACAGTACCACCTTGCAACTGACCAGGCTGCTGCACCACGTGACGGCTTCTTCACTGAAGAAGCATGTCACGGCTGCAGTATTCCTGGACATGGAGAAGGCTTTCGACAGGGTCTGGCACAACGGGCTCCTGTACAAGATCTCTACATCCCCCACCCCTGTTAGGGTAACAAAAGTGTTGGCTTCCTTTCAAGAAGGCAGAAGTTTTCACGTGGCAGTGGAGGGCGTGTTCTCTTCCCCACGTCCCATACGAGCCGGCGTCCCGCAAGGGAGCTGCCTCTCGCCTCTATGTTACGCCAGATTCACCGACGACATACCGTTGGCGGAGGGGGTCGAGCTAGCGCTGTTTGCTGACGACGCCGCGTACTATACTTCTTCTACGAATAAGAAGTACGCGGTGAAGAAGATGCAGCGCTGTCTCGATCTGCTCCCCGAATGGCTAGACAAGTGGAGGTTGTCGGTGAATGTGGCGAAAACGCAAGCTATCATGCTCCAAGTAGAGAGGCGAGCGGCAACTCTCTCAGTTTTCCCTCTTCAGCTGTATGGCGAAAATCTGTCATGGGCCCCGAAGGTCAAGTACCTAGGGCTCACAATAGACAGACGCCTCAGCATGAGCGACCACGTGAATGTCACCGTGAACACGACACGTTTGGCCCGAGCCAAACTACGTCCAGTGTTTGCATCCACATTGGCTCTGCACACCAAGCTGCTTATATACAAAGCCTATATTCGCTCTCGTCTCACATACGCCGCTCCGGCATGGTACGCCTTAACATCTAAGGCCCAGCGAGGCCGGCTGCAGGCTCAACAGAACCTCACGCTGCGTACCATTGTCGGCGCCACGCGCTATGTGAGAAATGACGTCATTCTCCGCGATCTGCGGATGGAAACACTGGATGAGTTCGTGCGCCGTCTAGCCAAGGGAATGTTCGCACGGGCAGAGAGGTCAAATTTCCCACTCGTGAGAGATCTGGCCCCTCTGCACGCTAGACCTCCCGAGGTTCCACGGCGCATGGCGCGCGATTTGATAGCCTGATAACGATGACATTCCGCGGCCTCCGCCGCGCCCGCTCGTATTAAATTTAACCTATAATAAAGGTTCCCACGCCCTGTCCGTAGTTACGTGCAGCGAATGCTATTTTTGTTAGGAGGCCAACACCTCGTTACAAATTCCCGTCTTCCCCCGGAAGGGGGGGGTCTGAGATGACTTAGTGACTGCGCGCGGCCCTATGTGTGCGTGCGCTTGTAAATATACAACTTTCATTCGTGTGGCAGTGACGCGGCAGCCGTCGTCCGAGCAAGACGTGTTCTTATCAATTTTTCTTACGGGTACAGTCGTTTACAAAAATGTCTAGTTCTTCACGGAGAAAATGTTTAAGGAGTCAGGTAAATATTTTTTAAATTTAGATGTAATTAATATTTATCGACGCTGTACGCCCGCAAAATATATCCTTGTTGACGTTTACGTATTATTGTTTCAGACTCGAGAAACCATTGCTAAGGTATACGAATTTCTGAAAATAGATGCGAGACATATATTGGAACTAGTAAGTGATCCAGTTTGCAGTGCAAGTCCAATTTTAATATCGAAATTAAGTGAACATTTAAATAGCGTACGGAAAAGAACAGCAATGGCAGTGGGGGTATCAGAGAGAACAATTACTAATATATTGGCTGAAGGAAAAGAATCTGACTCTAAATTTAAATCTCCGCATAAAGACCGTAAAAAACGTTTAAAGAAGTTAGAATTAGACAACTTTAACGTTGATGTTATACGTTCCACTATTCAAAATTACCATTTAGAACACCACGAGTTACCTACCTTGCTAAAGTTGAAAAGAATATTTCAAGATAAACTTAACTATGATGGAAGTATTTCGACTCTGCGTACAGCTTTGTTAAAGTTGGGATACAAATGGCGAAAAACTGTGGATAACAGACGTGTTATTATAGAGCGGCATGACATCCAAAAACTACGATTTGCCTACCTAAAAAATTTACTCAGATACCGTCAAGAAAATAGGTGTATCGTATATACAGATGAGAGCTATATCTTAACTAATCATGTGCAAAACAAAGGATGGGGTAATAAAGATGAACCACCTTTAAAGAGAAACCTGTCGAAAGGACAAAGAATTATCATTGTGCATGCTGGTTCAGAACAAGGTTTCGTACCTAACGCACTATTGACATACAAAGCAAATAGTGTTTCTGGTGATTACCACTCTAACATGAACGCAGAAAACTATGAAAAGTGGCTAAAAGAACGTCTAGTACCGAATCTTCCACCTAACTCTGTGGTTGTGCTTGATAATGCCTCATACCATAACGTTCAAAATGACAGAGCCCCAAATTCTAATTCCAAAAAAATAGAAATGCAGAGATGGCTGACAGAAAAAAATATAGCTTTTAATCAAGATATGAAAAAAATTGAACTGTATGATTTGATTAAAAAAAATAAAGAAAACTATATCTGTTACAAGATTGACGACATACTTCAGCCATATGGCATAAAAGTTTTTCGACTGCCACCATATCATCCTGAACTAAACCCCATAGAAAATGTGTGGGGAATTTTAAAAAATTATATTGCTTCACATAATATCGACCAAAATGTGGCGGAAATAATGAAACTCATAAATGAACGTTTAAGTCAAATTGATGAAGGGATGTGGGGTAATACTTGTCGACATGCACAAAAGAAAGAAGAAGAATACTATAGACATTTTGACATGGAGTCAGAATTCATAATTAACCTTGGTGAGAGCAGCGAATCCGAAAATTCATCATTTGATTTTTCAAATAGCGATTCAGAATAATGTTCAATAAATAAACATTAAATTATCAAATAACTGTTTTTTTTTTAAAACCCGTAAATAACTGTATTTGTACCCGACTGTACCTCTTGTCACGCACACAAAGTCACTGTATATGTACAAGGTTTACCCACACATAGGGCCGCGCGCACAACTGAGTTGAACTAAGTGTAATTGCAACGGATAAACTTAAAAAAATTGGGTCAATTTTACTTGAATATAAAACTGATACATTTAACATTTTACAGAGACTTTATTTTGGTGCAACTTAGTTTAAGTAATAATAATTAACGTCCGTATCTTCACAACCCGACACTCCACTTAGAAAAGAAGACGACTTAAAGATTCTACTAAAAAAATGGTTTTAGCTGTTAAGAGTAAGGATGCTTGGCCAGCTATTGTGGGGAAGGGGAAATCATTAAAATCCAAAGAATTGCCCATAATGGAGCTTATTTGATACTCTGTTGAGTTTGGTGTATTGTGTGCCAAGTTTACAAAAAGAATCGCTAGTCGTCTCAATTTCGCTGAGTCATTGCAAAGTTTCTAATAGCTTGTCGTCTATCCATCATTACCTTTACAATTACGTTCATGAACCAAGCTAATTACCTAAGTTTATTCTTATTTCTTACTTGAAATTATTTCATTACAGTCCCTGGGACACAGAGTCCTGCACTACTAAAGATATTACTCCAAATACTCCAGGACATATTTTTCCTCACGATACGCTGGCCAGACGAATTAGCGAGGGCCACGTGTATTTTTTTATAGCTAGGAAAAAGTGTTGTACGAGTATATCTATAAATTATTTATATAAATAATCGCAAAGTTGTATAGTTTTTTGACGATTTATTAACAAGTTTATTCCAGAAACTAGGTACATGCACCCACGTGACCCAGGTATATAATATGATATTTGAGAAGGTGGTTAAGCTTCTTATCAACTCAATGTTCCATAACCAAGAACGGTCCTTTTAGCAGGACTCAGCACTGGGTCATAAAGCTCGATCCACACAAGCCACTGAAAACTGGCCGTCATTTAGTCCCGATCTTAATCCACTTGATTAAGAATCATGATCTCTTTTAGAGAGTAGCATGCTTTAAAAAAAAAAAAAAAAAGATAATGTGAAAGTTGTGGGTGAAAGAGGCCCTGGCAGATCGAGACTCACATATCACGATCAAATAAATAAAATGAACGTCTATGAAGCAAAAGAGGTATGTCGTGATCGTGTCAAGTGACGCTGAATTGTCTCTGCCTACCCTGCAAGGGATCTGGCATGAAGATGTGTGTGTGTGTGATAATTGGACTCTAATACATCCCATAACATTGGCTGTGATTAATTTTCCCATCGAAAAAGTGCGTGTTTCAACCGATAACTGGCCACAACATTTAACGAGTGTATTAAGGCCCAATGGAGATGATTCTGAATTAGTTTATTTAAAATGCTATTATTTTAATGTATATACTATAGAATGAAAAAGTAAGAAAAGTGTATTTCTCATAGACATGTAGGTTACATGTCAGATTTGAATCGATATATTTATATAAATTATTTCAAAATGAACCTTGCCAAGTTCAAGGTAAGGAAACCGTAAAAAATCCGAACATCCCACATTATTGAAGTCTCTCAGCCGACAGTTTGATAAATTGGCTGAATATTTTTTTAGGCAGCCAATTAATGTTATAACTGAAGCTCTAGTGGATGAACGGAGCTGCGGAGTTTAGACGTCATTCCTTAGGTTTCAGGTCGGCGCTCAACACGCATAATATGTTAATGTCACAAAAGATTTCAGAGCAACTTACCTAAAAGTTATTCTATTTATTAATTATACTTGAGATATTATTGTTTTTTCTTTGCTATTATTATTATAATTTATAATTGTTGATTATTTGTTGTATTTATTATATTATTATTTATTTTATTCTTACTTGTATATAATACGAGTATACAATTATATAATTAATTATAATATATTTGAGAAGCACACTGGTAATACAATTTTAAATTTACACAAATTGGTACAAAACAGGTCTATGGAGGAGTAAGGTTAGTTGCACTATTTAACATTTAGCAGTAATACCCAGCTTACTATATGGTATTTTTATCGTCTCTGTTGATCTCAAAGTTAAACACCCAGTGTGCCTACTAAGGATTGAACATTGGAGTAAGCGTCCCAACCACTGCATCAAAGTGATGTGTCGCGGCTGTCAGCCGGGGGGTGCACTGCTTGTCAATTCCTTATTACTAGTGACCCTTTGCGTAGAGTATATTTTGTTCAAAGGGTTAGCCTCGTTGTTCAACTGGGGAACGCCTCTTATAATTTTTTTAATATAGGTACCTACATATTTTAAAATAATATTAAATAACTACGTTTGTGCATACTAGAGCTACTGAACTAGGTATATAATCTTCCAATTACTCCTTACCATATATTTTATAATAAAGTTCATATAAAAAAAAAAAAGTATCATCATTTATTTACACCGGTTGGTTTTTAATTTTTTTAATTGAATTTTATTTACTAAAGAAAATTAATAAACTAAAAGATTCTGAACAAGTTTCTTTTATCTAAATAAACAGCGTCCATCTCGTGCCCAAGTACAGTATTATGAAACATCCCCTGTTACAATATCGCTTAAGGATAGTGTGGGGTGGATCGTCATTTACAATATGAGCTTTTACCGCCAAAGCGAAATTACTTCGACCGAAATTGTGACGTCACGCTTAAATTTTGGACCCTGATTTCATGCTTCATCGATCCCATATATTTTTATTTATGTGAACCTGCCAGCACGGTCTAGTGGTTAAGACCGCAGATTTGACGGATTCGAATACTGGTCGGCTTAACACTCCAGTAGTCGCGCGTTCTACCATTGTATAGAACACTGCATTTTGATGAATTTGAGCCCAAATTGGAGGTCACTCACGCACACACTCATAATATTCCTTTACAACTAACTAATAAACATAATTATTGCCTTTGCGGCAACCGAACGTGGCCGCAAGCCAGTGAAATTTCACGTCAAATCGAAATTACTACAATAGTAGAACGCGCGCGCACTCTCGCGTCAATTTTTTCGTGATTTGACCATTTTTTTTGTAAGTGTGTTTGTTATCTATAATTGATATTGCTTTGAAATCGATTACAAGGTATAATAGACTCATGATAGTCTAACACAAAAATAACAGATGACTCCATGTTACACATGTAAAAAGTGCATTTGTCTAGACCATCAGGTTCCTTATGTTCCGACTGCACTAAAACTTGTAAAGTTGGTAAATATTCTGACCACTAGGCAAGAGATTACGGTCGTTATGATATGATGATGAGGTAAAAAAACGCATCCTTTTACGTTACAGTTGGTTGGTTAAATAGTGGCTCGTTTTTGTTGATAATACTACCCTCATATATTGTGCTGTTTTATAGTCTACTAGATTGTGTTCTATAAGGGAGGGTATTATTTGGGATTGTGTTTTTAATATTAAAAAATACATTATGTACTAACAGCTCTTCATGGTGTTGTAGTAATTAAACTTACGTACAATAAAACTAGAAAAAAATACTTTATAAATAATGGGTAAAACTTTATCGAATATCGAGTTGTCTCTGCCAACCCCGCAAGGGATTTGGCGTAAAGATATGTATGTATGTATGTTTATCAAATAACCCCTTAGATATAATGCACATCTAGATCTAGTAAAAAGTAAACTAAAGTATCATCACGACCGTATTCCTTTTAGGAATTATTAATTTCCTTTTATGTCAGAAACCAAGGGTATAAAGAAGCGGATTCACATTTAGCCAACTTTACTATAGGTCAATCATGACAAGTGGCAAGCTAGTCGATGTCTCCAGCGTACCAAACTCGAGATATATTACAAATAAATTAAATATTAATTAAATTTATTTATTTAAATTAATAAATATTATTGTGTCACGACCAGGAATCGAAGCCGAGTCTAAATCTACAGACTTAACCGTAGACCACAGAGGCAGTTCTAAACTATTTAAACTCAAAATATATTTTTTTTAATCAATAAAAACTGATAATATTTGGTTTAACGGTTCACACGTGGTGGTTCACACGTGGTGGTCCAGGCCTGGATGGCTAATGGGCCTGGGTCGGGCAAAGGCAGGATCTTAGCGAGCAACCCCCGGCCGGTAATTCATGCCTTTTTGGTGATTGGTACGTACTCGTTAAAACAGTTTTAATCGTTTAGTTGTAAGGCATTGTGATTGGCTAAAATAACAAACGTATAACATGGATTATTTTTAACATCATTTTATACAGCACAACCCATGAAGGAGACAGGGTTCACCATAACGAACCAACATTCTTTTGTGTTAATAAACGATTTGTATTTGTATTTTGGAAACCGGCGGTAAAACAAGTTGGGCTACAGCTAAAACTACGTACAGTACGTTTGCATTTTCGTGAGCTTTCCTGTAAAATATTCACAAGAAACCTTTTACGACTGAAGGATGTTAAAATTTTATTTAGTTTTTGTTCTCGGCTCGTTTACTTGGGCCCAGATCTATATACAGTGCTGTGGGGATAATTTGCAACCCCTCACGAGGTGGTAGATGAGTGGACTATATGTTTTGGGGGGTTTGATGTCTGCCAGCTCTGTGAAGTTCAAAGAAATTCAGAAGCAGCTGATCATGCCTCAATGGAGGCGACCCAGGGTTCCAGAAGAAGTCCAGGTCTCCTGTTGCTAAAACCTCCATCACACAATTGTTTAAATTCACACAAACTCAAAATATAAGTTCCGACAGATACACGCTCATGGCTACGCGGCGGATACTGCTGCAGCATCGACAAAGACGCAGTGTGACGGCACCTAGCCAACACAATTGTAGACATTCGCTGCCGTCTGATTCTGTGGTATATAGCAGTCCTCTTTGGACTGGTCAGGGATTAGAACATGCAATTAATTTATCCAGAAACTGGCGCCGTCTACTAGTTGGTAGGAAGAACTAAATTCTTGTCTGTGGTTTGAGCATAATAAACCGTTCATTTATTATTTTTTTATACTTATACATTCATTCAATTGATTTAATTCACTCAACAGGTCAGCCATTATTGTTGTCAACAAGCAAACCTAGAAATTAAAATGTATTGTGTAAGTTCGATATGGTATCGTATAGTAAAATAGTTAGAAAATACACAATATTTTTACTTACTTAATACGTTCAGTTAATTGGTTGCGGGGCCAAAAAAAGGAGCTATTCCACATGTTAAATTGTTTTTGATTCAATTTACAAGAAACAAGTTCGTAAGTATTTTAACACAATGACATTTTGGAAATTTGGTTTTAACGCTCTCTCGCACAATCTAATAATTTCAAAGGTTTTTCAAGTCAAATTCTTTTGAGAAATACAGTCTATCAACTTACTGGGTAATAAAATTAAAGGCATTTTGAGGGTATGTTAATCATATATTTGTTTTCGTAAAATAGAGGAAAATCGTTGAAAATGTTTTTGCTATTATTATTTTTTTCAGTCTAAAATCAGGTAGTATAAAGAAAAGCGAAATTGAAATTATATCTACGAGTAAAATGTCCTTAATTTTATTGTCTAGAAAGTTGTCAACAATTCTCAAAAGTATAAATATTGGATATTGGCACAAGCAAGTAAAATGGATGCAAATACGTTAAACAGAAAGCATCTTAACAGCATCCCTGAATAATTTAATTCAATTCAATTTGTTTATTTTGCAAGTCGGCATAGGACAAAAAGAGATGTGTTCTGCACTTTTACACGTTAATTTTTACAATATTGATATAAAACGATACCATTTTATAGTACATATTGGTGAATCTGGAGGATAACCATCATTTGGTAAGAGAATCAATAAAATAATAAAATAACAAAATTATAAATACAGAATAACGCTTAACATTATAGCTGCTGTAGATAGGCATTGTCACACTATAAACCAGAACAAACAATTATTTTTAAAAAAAGGTAACTTAAAATTATAGCTGCTGTATAAAGGCATTGTCATACTAAGCTAGACTATAACTAAATACAAATTGTGTAATATTGATAAGAAAACGACATTGCTCAGAAGTGACTTTGTGTGTTATGAATCCTTTACTTTAACTATATCCAATATTCTAGCTGCTGTGATGATATTGTTGCACAAAGCTTAAGCCTCTTTATAGATCTCGGTCTTGTGCTCCTAGGTTGCTCCTTGGGGAGTTTACTTCAACGGTTGACGATCACAAACGGTTATTTTAGGATCCGATTTCGACACCTTTTTTACATGGACAGTTACGTCAAATAAGCCTTGAAATTACTATAATTTTCTTTACTTAATCTACTCAAAGATATCTTTTTAATGTTTGCTTGTACAGCATGTTCAATCATTACAATAACTGTTGCTGTTAAAAAGCATAATGTTTTTTAATTAAAAATATACATATAAGAAATGAAATGTAATATTTTTATTTGCTAGAATACATGGTCTTAATAATATTTCATAATATACATGTTTCGCCAGTGACGGCATGCAAAATTTATTTACAATTATTATAAAATTTAATTACAAACTTAGAAACATTGGCACAGTTTTATAAGTTTGTGGCACTTGGGGTTGAAACAATGGGGGTATACGATATTCTCTTGATACCCACAAATTCATAAAAGAGGTGGGTAAACGAATTTTTCAAGAGTGTGGCGACCCCAAATGCCATAACTACCTAAAACAGAATATCTCCCTTATAATTCAACGAGGAAATGCGGCGAACGTTTTAGGTACTCTCCCTGGTGGTAAGCGCTTTGTTTATTTTGTAGAATAGTTTTAATTTCATAGGTATTTTTAGTTTAGTTTTATTTATAATTAGTTTTTAATCTATTATATTTTAATATTTTATTTTAATAATAGGCTCCATGGTCTAGCGGTTAAGTCCGTGGATTTGGACTCGGTGGTACCGGGTTCGATTACTGGTCGGGACACAAACATATTTATTTATGTAAATAAATACATTTAATTATTATTTAATTTATTTGTGATATTTCCCTTACGAGCTTGCCACTTGATTGGCCTATAGTAAAGTTGGCTAAATGTGAATCCGCTTATTTATAAAGGGGCACGGTAATGATGATACTTTTTTTGTATAAGATTTTATTTTAAACGAATTCTTTTTTGAAGTTACACTATAATAATTTCTTGTTTTCCAGAAATAATATTTGGTTTCTTATAATTTGATTTACTTATGGTAAAATGATAAATTTATGCTAAATGCATTAGTGTAGTAATTGGAACACGGTACACTTAAACAAGAACAGTCACAAATGCACTAAACTTTGCAAAAGTTGTAACTCAAAGTGAAAGATTTCCGGCAAAGTTTGGGAACCGTCTTACTGGTTAAACAATGTTCAACAAGCCGTGAGGATGTTACTTCAACACAAGGACATTTACCCTTATCATTTCAGTACGTAAGAAAATCCTAAATTTGCAGAATATTTCTAGAAAGTTAACATTTATAATTAATTAAAATCCAAATACGTTTATTCAGCAAGTAGGCATAATTTTATACACTTCTACATGTCATTTTACATACACACAATCCATTTTTTATACAAAGTACATTTAGGTAAAAATATTACATCACATTGAAATACATGCATTCTTTATATATATTTTTTTTATAAGTGTCTTTAAAGGACATTGTACAGAATACATCAGCCCTAAACACGTAATTTATTTACATAATTTATGTTCATAACAGAGTTCATAACTGAGTTGGGGATCATCAAATTCAAAGTGTTGCAAAATTTGATGCTTTTCTATTGAGTAATTCGCGTCAATATCGCCCAAACACGAGGGTATAAGGGAAAATCGCAAAAACAAAGTGTTACTTCTGCCCCATATACTCGTGTCAGATTAGAGTCTTTATCGTATTCTATAATTAGTCAAAACGTAGCACATTATTAAACAAAATAACACCACTTTTCACTAACAATATCCACAGTAAACTAATTTACAAAACGAAAAACTTGGACTATGTCCGTGCAAAATGGCGCGAAGAACCCTACCATTCTTTATATTAAGAAATAGCATGTGGTCCAAAATAGACACATCCGTAATCCGACCGATTTATGCACAAATGCTACTGCTACCTATGTAAGCAAGCTAATCAATTCATATACCGATCAATATGTAATATCCGCCCTACCTTTTACTTTTAGACGTTTTACGTGTGTTTCTTTAAGGCCGCGTTCGTTTTATAGCATTTCCAACATCTTGTAGCAACTTCATAAACTAACACGAAATGTCGTTTTTGTTAAGAAATACCACTTTTTTAACAATGCTAACATTTCTTAAAAAATAACGAGCGGTGAGGCTACTTTTTGACAAGTAACAAATAATAACAAATCAATTGACAATGTATTTTATGGTCTTTGAATTTATTAGATAAAATCGTTTAAAATATACATTGTAAACAAATATAATATAAACTATAAATTATACAACAATTTAAACAAACCATTTCTTCAAAAAGTAACATCAATAACACTCCTTTCAACACGGTACTGACATACGAAATTAGCATCAAATGTTAGAATTTTCATTAAATGAACGACTTGTGCTAAAAAAGTATCATGCTAACATTTATTAAAACGAACGCGCCCTAAATTGTCCCTTAAATATTAATGGTATTTTTTGTAACAATAAAATATAAAAACGAGATGCATGACCATGATAAAAATATAAATTTAAGAAAGTCAGTTTAGCAAAATAACAGTCTAACCGCTTAGATTAAAACAAAAGGGAATTACCAATTAACTACTCATATAACTAATAAATTATTGTGTCTATTATTGAAGATTTAATGCAAAACATTATTAATAATAATTATAGTTTATTTCAATAAAACCTAATACAATTCGAGTCTTATGATAAGTTACAATTTATATTGATATATAAAGATACTTCTGTGTCTAAACAAAGTGGTCTTGTGCACTTCTCAAACCGAATCAAAAACACCCGAATTCTGGAATAAAGAAGTGATTATTTTAATGATTGTAACATACAATTTTAATAGGTCCTATGTTGGTAGAAAGACAAAAATCCCGAAACTGGGAGAGGTGTATTGGTTTCAGCTAAATATTACAATGTTTAATGAAATACAATTAAAACCCAAAAACTGTAAAAACAAATAAATAAAATAATAATATCAAAAAATTAATATAATATAATCGAAACTTATTCTGGAGATCATTTTTAAAATTTATCAGGTTTTCTGTTTCATAATAATTTTGGAGTTGTTAGTTAGCAAACCTATTAATAGGGACCGGCAATATTAAATAATAATATAATTATTATTATATTATTATTTAATTTAAGTAAAACTCATAGTTTCAAATATTCGCTAATACAAATAAAGTTGACCTTATCTAAATCGAAATTCTCTATCACACCTGCGCTTGTTGTTCGCCCCCGCGCTCTCAGGGGCACTGGGCAACGTGAACGAGTTCTGAACTCATTTAAATCTCAAATCTAGTTTTACTACCCGACTTTTGGTATTTCATTAACACCAGTATAATAAACTTAAGAATTCGTCAGGAAAATTGGCATAAAATTTAATAGCTAAACTTTTTTTTTTATATTGAAAATCATAGGTTTTTAGATAACATGTTAATAGAATGGTCGCTATGTCCTGTCCATTATAAAAATAATAATAAACATTATTGTTTTAATAACTATACACTTAGAACAGTTAAATTGGTCAATGCTTTGTATACAATTTTAGCATCCTCTGACTCCCGAACTATTTGTGTGTGTTTCAGGAGTCAGTGACTTCCATGAATTTGTACATAAACGCTTTTATCCAGACCCAAATATATCTGCCAATATACTATTATTACAATAAACCTTTGTCTATTTACTCATTGTACACCATTTACCAATTCCAAAATACACATTATTATTCAACTACACACAAAAGATTTTTCAGATCATTACAATTTCATATGTGTAGCTGAACACCACCTTTCTGCAATCAGTTATATTTAGAGGATATTACAAAAATATATAGAAAACATAAAAATATATATATATAATAATAAGCTGCTGGTCTTCTGCTAACAGCTTACTTATTGGACCACTTTGCTGCTTAGTCTTCTACTAGCAGGAGTAGAATCATTCAAAATAATTAAATTAATGACGTTTCATAAATGCCTGTAATAGGTTTACGTGAATAAAGATATTTTGACTTTGACTTTGATAATGTTTATATAATTTGGCTAATTTGTGAAATAAGTAATATACATATATTCTTTTAAACAAAAATTTTTTAGGCTTCATATATTTTTTTTTATTAAAACTTTATTCCACAAAATATACAAGGGGCGGATTTAATGTCGCTAGACATTCTCTGACAGCCAACCTTAGGGACACTGTAGAACATTAAAGACATAAGGTAGGTGCAATTAGAGAAATATGATTACGTAATAAATATGCAATATTATCTAAACTACAATAATAAATACTATAATAAACTAAATACTAATAATACATACACATAACGTTTTATTAATACATTAGGTACACACATTACATAACATTAATACATACACTACATATAATAATATAATAAATAAACTAAATGAGTTGTTATGAGCTATTTAAATAATATGAATATACCTTTTTTTTTAATGCTTCGGTTGGATGCTTGTCGTATATTTACCGGCAGCTTGTTCCACAGGTTTGCGGCAACAACAGCAAAAGAATCGTTCATAAACCCAGAGTGGTGCGATGGAATAGACAGAACAGAGTTGTGTGAGGAGCGAAGAGACTTATCGTGAAATGAGAAAAGATAGGCAAATTTTTCCATGAGGTATTTCGGTGTCGCAGGCTCGTTAAGAATAGAAAAAAGTAAGCAGAGGATTCTGAGATTCCTGCGACAGCGAATTGGTAGCCACTTTAAGTTCGTTCGATACTCAGAGATGTGATCATATTTGCGAAGGGAAAAGATGAATCGGATACAGCAGTTAAGTAACCGATCCATCTTGTTGAGCAACGCCTCTGAGAGATCGACACTACACACGTCACCATAGTCGAGAAGAGGAAGTAGAAGACTTTGAGCGAGGGTAAGTTTCATATGTCATTGCAAAAAATGCAAGATTGGGCAAAACAGGCTTAAGTTGCAAGTCAAGTTTCCGTTTAAGGTTCGATCTAGCGAAGAGTAAGTCTGCAGTTTAACTTCAGCAAAGCTATTCAGCTGATACTTTCGCTAGGAACTTAACTGAAAGGATTTTGCAATGATATTCCGGATAATGTAAAACTTTTTATAGCGAGTATGTATGCTTGTTTTAAAACATTCGCGCCATAATAGTAATAGGCACTAACGACGTGCTTCTAATAAATAAAAATTGTTATATACGATCTTATCCTTTTCGGGGTCATCAGAAACCAGGCTTTCAAAAACGGATTCATTTTTAGTAAACTTTAGGCTCATCATGACAAGTCGCAAGCTCGCCGATCTCTCTACAGCGTACCAAACTCTAGAATTTTTTTTTTTTTTTAAATAAGTTATTGTAAATCCACTGACTTAACCGCTAGACCACGTAATGTGTAAGTTTTGTTTTAAGCGGTGTTCTTTTTATATAAATATTACCATGGCAAACTCCTCTTGATAGAAAAAAAATGTAATTTGACATTATTGCATCACATACTCGTACTTTCAAGGACAAACAAGCGGACTGATGGTGGTAATTAGCTTAGCCTGCTGGGGCGTAAAGTCCGTCGTCCTGTAAAGTGTATCCACACTTAATTACTTAAGATGAGACACTTTAATTAATAAGGCAGAATTATGGTAAGTATAAATATAATAAATAAATAAATATTTCCAGACAGGTCACACAGCGCCATCTAGTTTCCGTGGTAAGCTGCGAGGCTTGTGTTACGGAAACTAGATGGTTGATAAACTACATATTATACTTTTTTTTTTTTTGTAAATATATACATATTATACATATAAACACCCAGACCGAGACAAATTATACAATGTACAACTTGCCCCCGGTGGGAATCGAACCCACGACCTCCCGAGTTCACGGCAACGTTTGTTACCACTAGACCACGGAGGCGGTCGAGTAAGTATATTGTTATTGTACTGATTTTGTTGGTTCTTATTATTATTATTTTTCATTATAGCTAACAGTGAAAATTTGTAAGGCTTGAAGATTAGATATTTTTTGTATACATAATATTGTAAAGGCTGTAAATTTTCCGACGAATAAATAAATAAATATAAAAAATATTATTAAGACAAATGTTTAAATGAACGCATCCGAAACGTTATTTGGTGTCAGTGGAGTTGGAAACCAAGAATAAGTACTAATTTTAATAGTGTTTTAAACAGATTCCATTATTTAAGGGATTCCATTTTATATTTCGCTCAAGTAACAGAATAGGGTTGCAGATAATGTACTTTTTTATAAACAATATTAATTATCTCAAACAAAATTCTAATACTTAAATAGTTCTTGTTAGTTTTTTGATTTAGTTAGTGCATAATTTTATTTCAAGTTTCATATGAATAATTATACAAATAAGCTGCTAAATATGTAAACTTGATGAACGCCACACGCGGAGAATGTCTGCAAAAGCGTAGAAAGTTATAATGCATTTTCAAGAAAGTGTCTCTCACCTTTAAGGAAGTAAAGTAGGTACCTATGAACATATACATAGGTGCACAGGGCCGTATAACTGTAAGGACCGGTTACTGAACGCATGTATCCGGTTCATGCATTGCTTACGTAAATACAAATGTGACTCCTTTTCTTAAACCAGCCAATTGTCGGTCGCAAGCCCGAGACACCATTCTTCTCATCTCTTACCCACACACGATGGACCCGGCACCCGCACGGTGAATCCATGGAATGCTTAGAAATTTGTCCTCTCTTCTCTTCTTGAAGTGGCTACTAATTCGTTGTCGCAATAGTCTTAGGTCTGGATTAATAGTCATTGCTCCGCCAATGTGGTGTATCAGGCAAAGCTTTTTGTAGATGTCGCTAGCGGCACTGGTACCTTGTTTACACTATGACTATGACGGATCCTTTTTTAAATTTATTTGTAGTTTTTTTTTTTTTTATAACTGAAATTAATTTAACGTTACCTACCTTAAAAGACAAATTAGGTAAGCGAACACCGTCTTTAAAATAAAATAAAGGTTGAATTAATAGAACGGCAATTTTGAGATGACCATATCTTTGCTTTCGCTTGGAAATCTCGATTTGTACACTTAAAAGCTGGTCACTTCTGCATAATATCCAGAAAATAATAAATTTCGTAATAAAAATACAAGTTTTCTATGCAACTGACAGTTATATTAGGTACCATCTATCATGCGCCATCTGTCGTGATAAAAAGTTAGTGATACACCCCATTATTAGCACGAGCCATTGCTAAGAACTATTAAGTCCGGATTATTAGTCGTTGCTCCGCCAGTGCTTAGCACGAGTCATTGCTCAGCGGTGTGAGTCGGAGTGCACAATCATCCGAAAACGTATCGTCTCAGATCGATTACGTCTGTCATAAATGTCAAAAGCTTTAGAATTCCGCCTAGCTTTTGACATTTCTGACAGATGTAATCGATCTTAAACGATTCGTTTCAATACGATTGTGAACTCCGCCTCACCCCGCAGGACTCTCAAAGTGACAATTTTTTGAGTAAAATCTATCATTTTGATAGTTCTGAACAATGGGTCGTGCTAAGTACTGGCGGAGAAACGACTATTAATCCGGACCTTAAACAATTCTAAGCACTGGCTCATGGTCCGACAAAGGTCGGTTCAAACCCACCCGGCATGTACCAATGAGAAATACACTTTTCTTAAGTACATTTGTCATAGATTTACAACACCACTACTCCCGTGCCTCGGAGAGCACGTTAAGCCGTTCGGTCCCGGTTTCACTAATACCAACTTGTGGAATCGTTAATAAATTGTCATAAAAATTGACATCAAATCCTCGCCTAGCCGTCTGGCCAGCGTGGCGTATGTAGGCAAAATTCTCCAGATATATATTCTGGAAGGCCCATCTCCAGCAGTGAAGGTCTAGGACGCTGTGTTCTAGGAGCTGTGATGATGATGATTCGAAAAAAAAAATGGTTGCGTGGAATGGTAGCAAAAATACCGATTCTTTGGGCGAAGAAAGGGCCATCCCTCTTGTCAAAGGAGGAGACGACAAGACGCGATGTTATGTCTTTTAAAAAAAAGTTTACGCTTGGACTTCATGGACCTAGAGTTTCAACAGCAAACGGCAAAAATATGTAATCTTTTAATATACTTACATAATTGCGCCGCTTGCTTCTTGCATTTTCCGCCGCGGCCCCCGCTTTATGCGCTGTTCCCCTGAGATGGGACGCGGCGAGGGTGTCAACGCACGTGGCGTCCCATACCAGAGCACGTCCTCGTTTCCAGCGGACCAATAATTAATTAGAATATAAAAACACTAAACAGGCACCTAAGTGAGAGATTTGTTTGTTTTATGTGCTGTGACGTCACAATTTTTCAACCAACAGTAAAGCGTTTTTATAATATAGATTAATTAATAAATTAATTAGATTATATTTTTTTATATATAATATGTACTCGTAGATAAGTTATAACGTATTTATCTATAGGCTTTTAGTTGCCTGGAAATAATTGTTTTATTATTATTATTAACACTAACAACAACAGCCATCACTTAAGCAATAAAAAATAAAACTGTATAACGATATTACGAATATAACATTAAATAATTAAGATTTACCACAAAAAGCCTTAAACATTCAAATCATGATTCCACAATGGTGAGGGAAAAACAACGAGTAATATAATTTTTGATGCCCACGCAGAAATAAAAGCATTTTCACTTTGTTAACTGCCTCCGTAGTCTAGCAGTTAAAACCGTTGCTTTAACGCTAAAGTCTCGGGTTCGATTATCTGTCGAGAGCACAAAAAAAAATACAATTCTTGAGGCCCTCGACGATCTCTCGGTAGCTGATAAAGCGGTGCCAGGATTCGATCCTTCTTCCATAATGATTCTAAATTAAATTTTGTTTCAACTACTGTGTAACGGCAAAAACCATAGATCATAATTTCTGGTCGAGATAACAAAAATATTTAATTTATTGGTGACAATTTTCGAGTCTGGTACTTTGCGTTGGCTAAAAATGAACCATCGCTAATAAGGTTCGAAGAAATCCACTTCACTACGAATATTAGCTTTAATGATGTACGCTACCAAAGAACTTCCTGCGTCTTGACGCACACTAATCCCTGAAGATGTCTTGACATTATAACGGGATATTACGGGGGTGGGTTTTCCAGAAACCGGAGTCAGAGTCGGAACTAGGCTGAGCTGCAATAACTATAATGTCTGTTAAGGGCAGACCTAATGACACATCTATAACATTTTCAAATAAAAGAAACAACAGATGGGATTCCTCTGGTAGTAGTTAAACCGCTGCGCCGCTCGCTGCGTTTTAGTTTAATAAACCTCCGACCCAAAATTATCAAATCCGAAGTCGAAATCGGATGTGTAAAATCAATCGGAAGTACCGAAGCTCCTAGTCTCGACCCTCAGTAATGTTAAGACACGACAAAAGGAGAAGAAATAGATATGCTAGCTTTCTTTCCACCCCGCAAAGGATTACGGTCGTGACGATACTTTACTTTTTTTACTTCTACTTTGTTAAAATTCACGTTGGACGACCTCGGCGTTATGGATGTCCGTGACGATTTTACCAATCATTCGGAGACTTATTTAATGAGTTGATTTGTATTGGTAACACGTAAAAAACATAATTCATACTTGAGATGAAGAGGATGCTAGCTCGCACCTACCGATTTTTCGGTATTTCTACCCACATTTGCAGTAACTAAACTTTCTACGATTTCCAAAATAGCTGCGCAAGGTTATGATTTTCAACAAAAACATAATTGCTTTGGCAATAAGTTTAGGTTGGTATCTGTTGGTACTGATATACCAATTTTAGAAGGCAAGAATTAGCAGTATGCTACAATAATTGCATTTCAACTAGCACATTTGATTTTCCTTTTTGGCATTATATCACATCAATTAACCTCACGAATAGAGCTAAGTTAAATTAACGTTGAACTTAGAAATATTTATCCTGCACCGAATTATAATTCTGTGCTAATAATAATAAATAATAATTTTATTTTGTTTTTTCTTTATTTTTGTTTTAGTTGTATTTTTATTTATTAAATAGGTTTATTATAAAAATTAATATGGCAAAAGATGTACGAACGTCGTCGTTTTGACATAAATTTCTAATTGGAAATACGAGTATGTTTACCTTTTGTGCTAGGGGTTAACCGTGAAATAGTTTTTCTGCTACCGATTTTAAATTTAGAACGGCACAATCGCAGAAATACTGTATTTTAACTTTTATCCTAGCTAACTTTGAAATATTTTGACTGCTACCTATTTTGTCAAAATTTATTCTCGTTTACTAACAAACGCGGTAAAAAATAGCTTTGGCCTTTAGGGGTGAACTTTGACTTTTTTTAATGCTACCGATTCTGCATTTTGACTACAATTTCCTTCAGATTTTGACATAAATTTACAGACGTTTAAATGTCAAACGCGCAAAAGATAGCTTTTGTGCTAAAAGGTGATGTTTTTAGTATTTTTTCTGCTACCGATTCCGCGTTTCGATATGCAAGCCTAGTCGGTACGAGGAAGCGTCGAAAGGTGCGTTCGGCGCCGCTCCAAATAATAATTGTCTGTCGTAAAGTTTTTTAGTAGACGCGTGATATGAAATTGAGAAGGGCTAGAAATATTAGACGTCTGAAGCCTCAAGGGATGCTATTAATTTTGTGCCGTTTAGAGGATTCTCGGAAAAGTTATGAGACGTATAACAAGAATCCACTATTATTAGTAAAACCATTTTTTTTGCTTTATAATCTTTCAACATATGTAGTTCTGAGATCTCTATATTATAATGATTGGCTCAGACGATAAATATTGAATTGAAAGCTTAATTTAGAAGAAACAAACGCCAGGTATAATTGTAGGCCATGAAGAAGAGGTACTTAGTAAACTGGGTCGCCTTCACAAATTATGCATTCGCTATGTATTTGGTATGATCATGTTTCCGATTTTCTAAATCAGTTAAATTAACTCAATATCCATTTTCGCGGGTCTACACGTCTTCTTGTCTTCCTTTACTCCATCCTCTAGTAAAGTAAAGTAACTCCTTTTCTTAAACCAGCCAATTGTCGGTCGCAAGCCCGAGACACCATTCTTCTCATCTCTTACCCACACACGATGGACCCGGCACCCGCACGGTGAATCCATGGAATGCTTAGAAATTTGTCTTCTTCATCACGACCGTTTCCCTTTCGAGGTGGTCAGAAACCAAGCTTATAAATAAGCGGATTCACATTTAGCCAATTTTACTATAGGCCCATCATGACAAGTGGCAAGCTCGTCGATGTCTCCAGCGTACCAAACTCGAGAAATATCACAAATAAATTAGATATTATAATGTATTTATATTATTAAAAATATTAATAAATGTATTTATATATCCAGGAATCAAACCCGGTACCTCCGAGTCAAAATCCACGGACTTAACCGCTAGACCACGGAGGCAGTTCCTCTACAATCCGATAACAACTTCGTATTTAAAATGTCAATTTAAATTTATTTGTGACTCTCACGACCACCCTCTCCGTTCTCCTCAGAAAAACTAACTCATAATCTCGCCCAATCCGCTCGCCACTGGAACAAGCTCCCACTGACGATCACACAGGCTCCCTCTGTTCATAGTTTTAAGCGCTTACTTACCACCTACTACAATTAATAGAAGTAAAGTAAATTTGTAAGTTTTATATGTATGTTTATTATTGTGAACGTATTAGTATTTAGTATATTTATATTTATAAGTAGATTATATATAAGTAAGTTTATTATATAAGTATTTATATCCAATTGATGTGTCACTTATACTTTCCTTGCACCTACAGTTCTAATTAGTCCCAAAGGTTTGGCTGTCAGAGAATGTCTACGGGCATTAAGTCCGCCTTTTGTACTTTGTGCATTAAAGTTTTGAAATAAATAAAGTAAAGTATGATCACACATATGTATGATACACCTAACATTACCTTACGGAGTGGTCAGAAACCACATTTTTATAAGGAGCGAGTTTAAATCATGCCAACTGTACTATAGGCTCGTCATGACAAGTGGCAAGCTTGTCCATGTCTCTAGCGTACCAAACTCGGAAAATGTCACAAATAAATTAAATAAATTATTGTGTCCCGACCAGGAACGAACCCAGTACCTCCGAGTCTAAATCCACGGACTTAACCGCTAGACCACGGAGGCAGTTCAAATCAATATTTTATTTTAATTCGTTTTTTTTATATTTATGATATATCATTTACTTGAAAGGAGAAGCGGTGTAGGGTGTAATATGTTTAATTTGGCCACACAACTTCTAATCTTTTGTAGCTCTAATGTATATAAATGTAGCTAATCAAAGTTAGAAGGCAAATGTATGAAAATAACAAGGACCCCGCCTTAAGAAGAGCATTCATTTTGTAAAGATATGATTTTATTTAATAAATGCACGAGGAGAAAATTCTCAAGAGGACCCGAAGACATATACAAAGGAACTGGCTTCAGATTTTTTTAATATTATTTAGGTATATGTTATTTACAACCGTGGTTTAAGATTAAAATTTTGAAAATCGAAAATTTTACACTATCTTGCGCATCATTTTTTTCAAGATATAATTGTATTAGATACAAAGCAAGCACAGACTTACCGATCCAGCACTAGGGTCTCTGGAAATCACACACAATTATATATAATATAATATTTTTATCGTCTATTTTCTAATTATTATTAATTTATTTGCATTGCGCGCACACGCGTTTCAGGCAGCAGCTCGATTGAATTACGATTTTACGTAGTGGGAAAGAGATGGAAATACGGAAAATGATAAGGGATAGAAAGGGATGGACGGCAGCCGTGTCGCTATTGTACTAAACTAGTATAAACCGACAAAATAAAGACCAATGACCATTTCAACCTTGTCGTATTATATCAAATTTGATTAGATTGGACATTGGCAAGGCGCAATTATTTTTTTGACCTGTGAAAAATATTATGTAGTGTATTTTAGACAGCTTAACTTTATTGTAACTTAGCTTAGAATAATGACGATAGTAATACCTTAGTCAGCAAAAAACATCATTGATTTGGTAAAATATATACAAGTATGTCACCATCATATGTATTCCTTAAAATCTCTACCAACAAAAAAATCAGGACTAAAGTACCAAATACACTAGCTGCGTTCCCACATTGCACTGCTATATATTTTTTTTGTTTTAAATAATTATAGACGGAATATCTCCAGTATTTTGCCAGACTGTATTTTGACCGCCTCCGTGGTCTAGTGTTAACAAACGTTGCCGTGAACTCGGGAGGTCGTGGGTTCGATTCCCACCGGGGGCAAATTGTACATTGTATAATTTGTCTCGGTCTGGGTGTTTATATGTATATATTTACAAAAAAAATGTAGATTCGTAGCTTACCACGGAAACTAGATGGCGCTGTGTGACCTGTATGAAAAAAAAAAAAAGTAAGCTTGTTTCAAGCTGTGATATTTTTATATACTCGTAAATGGCAAGCTTACAATATTAATTATCCTTAAAAGGTAAAATTGGCATTTGACAACATTGCAAATGGCAAATACTTTTAACGACAACAACAAACAAGCGGACTGATGGTGGTAATTTGCCCAGCCTGCTGGGGCGGGGAAGTATCTACCGAGCGTGCCGATAAACCCGTGTAAAGTGCATCGACACGTTTCGGGATCAGGCTCGAATAGCCGTCATGCCCAGTCAAGCCGGCATAGTGTAGGGACTAATGTCAGTCATGGTTGTCTTGCAACTGGTGCTAACATTCATGAACCTTAGACGCCACTTACCATCAGGTGGGCGCTAAAAAAGAAAAAAAAAATGTTTACTACATATACGTCATTGAAAGAAGCTCATTCCGCTACATGCTGTATCTAACGGGGCCTTTGTTTCATTTTCGTATATTTTTTTGTCTTTTTGTATCCTGACGGAGCAAAGTGTGGCGCGCTCGGGGCAATAATAGTAGAGGTGGAATTCCCGGCGCACCCCGGAACGTACCACAGCAATTTGTAAACACATTCCTGGGATTTGATGATTTTATGGAATCCATACTTATAATGGGTCAAAAAACATTACCTCTTGAATATGAATATATGAATAGAATGATATAGGTAAAATACTTTCGATAACTTGTTTCCATTTTAAAGATAATTTTATTTTGTCCCTCTTAAATAAAAATAGAAAAAAGAAGAAAATTTAAAAATAGAAAAACATTAGTTTACTTTACAGCTGACCTATAAAAATAGTCTAGCGGTTAAGTCCATGTATTTAAACGCGCCGGCTTCGATTCCTGGTCGGGACACAATAATTTATTAAATTAATTTGTGACATTTGTTGAGTCTAGTATGCTACAGATATAGCCTAGCTTGCCAGTTGTCATGATGGGCCTATAGTAAAGTTGGCTAAAAGTGAATTCGCTTCTTTAAAAGCGTGGCTTCTAAAAACCCCGGAGGAGATACGGTCATGATGGTACCATACCTACTATACTATGAAAAGTTCCAAAAATTAAAAAATAAAGTTCCTTGTTAAGGTCTGAATATAAAATAATAAAAACACGCTCGTACTTATTGACAAGAAAATGACTATTTAGAGCTATCACTGTTTATCTTATTGACCAATGCGATCGGTCTGCGGTCGCGGTGGCGTTCAAAATTGCGATCAGATGCTACGGTCGTAGCGATGTGTTCAAACCAAACGCGTCCTGCGGCTTTCAGTACAGCATTTTGCACGATCGTCGCTTTAAGACGGTAACAACTGATCGCCACATTGCACGCACCACGACCGCAGACTCGTAGAGTTCTTTGAAAATTCTTACTAGAAATTGTATCTGGATTATTTGTTAATGTAAAAAAGCACCTTCCGAGAATAATACCCTAAAATACATTTCTTATTTTTACGCTCGTGTATTTTTATATCTAGAAAACAAAAAGAGGAAACGGCGCTCCGATTGCGAGTTTCGCATGTCACCGTTAACGACATATCTGCATGCAAAAAAAGAGTGTTTTATCGTGTCGGGTTCCACCAAATAAATGTAGATTTTTGCTCGTTCATACTATACGCAACCAGCTTTACTGACGAAAATAATTCTTAATAACTATTTAATGCTAATAGCTACTTTATTACTTATATAATATATTTATAGTATATGTAGTATTGTGTACATATATTTGTCTATTTACGTGTAAATATAATATATAGATTTAATTTGAATTACCTTAATCTATTTAGCGGTTGCACCTACCGCTCAACACAAATGGTTTTATTGTCCCAAAGGTTGGTTGCTGGAGAATGCCTAGCGGCAATAAGCCCGCCTCTTGTACATCGGACTTTTAAGTTTTTAAATAACAACAAGACTCTTGTCTTGTGGTGTAAAGTAAAATGAAATACTATCCAAGACTGCGATGTTGTCATTATTTTGCATATGTGTATGTATTGTATGCATTTGTGTGTGTGTGTGTGTGTGAGTGTATGTGTGTGTTTGTGTGTGTGTGTGTTGTAATTATGATATCTGTGTCCTATACCTACATGTTCTCGTAGGCTAAGTATTTTTTGCAACGCTCTTGACGCGTGACGCTAACTAATAAAGTGACTAACTGTTCCTGTTAACTCTTTTAATTTTCCTAAATTAACTTTAAAATAGCTCACAATAATTGACTCATACATACATAGAGTCATAGAGCACTCGAAATTTTCCAGAAATAGAGGCTGCCCGAGGGCGTATTGGACTGGCAAAATAGAGCCAAAATTATTGAGAGAGGTAAAATGAATTAGCAAAACGCAGTGCAGTGCCTACGGGCTTTTAACCAGGCTTAAAGCTAGACTGACTGGAAAAATAACCAATATAAGAATACTTCAAAATGTGAGTAAGTACGCGTATATAAAATAGTAATTTTGAGTTTAGCTAACGTAAAAGTAAAGTATCATCACGACCGTTTCCCTTTCGGAGTAATCAGAAACCACGCTTATAAAGAAGCGGATTCACATTTAATCAACTTTACTATAGGCCAATCATGACAAGTAGCAAGCTCGTCGATGTCTCCAGCGTACCAAACTCGAGAAATGTCACAAATAAATTAAATATTAATTTATTTTATTTATTTAAATTAATAAATATTATTGTGTCCTGACCAGGACTCGAACCCGGTACCTCCGAGTCTAAATCCAAGGACTTAACCGCAAGACCACGGGTACAAAAAAGGGTACAGACTTAATAGAGAACTTCGCGCAACGAAGACCGTTTTAGTACAAAACTAAATACCTACTAAAAAAATGGTCGCATAACAAAAATCGGTTCTCCTTTGCAAAGCCCACCACTAGTCCTAGACCTCTACTGCTGTAGATGGACCTTCCAGAACATGTTTCTGGAGAATTTAGACTACACTCGCACACTGTGCTCCCAGGTTGGCAAGGGTCCCTGAATCAACATTTACATTTACAAGTCTGTGATACTATAATACTCACCCTAAAGTGATTTATATGGTCAGCGATCTTCAAGTGACTTTTTTGGTAGAAAACACCTCATCGAGTAAACATACCCCGGTAATGCAAACTTTGTAAAAACATTACCATTAGTTAGAAGAAATCCATCAATGGGGTTCTTTGTAAATAAAAAAACAATGCGTCGATCCATCATCTATTTCTGAGGACGAGCGATCTCTATAGAAATGTATAAGAAAAATATATAGCACTTATTGAAGAAAATTTAATTATTGGGTCCGTAGAAAATAATTTTAAAAGATTTTTTTTATTTTATTGTATTAAACATATTATAAAAGTTAATATTATTTATATATATTTTATGTATTATATTCGAAAAAATATTTATTAAATATAAAATAAAATTAATATTAATCCTACAGAGAGCGATATTAGTCCCGTCCGCGTGGAATAGTGACAAGAACTGCATTTCCCCGCTGAATGGCAATACTGATTCTTTGGGCGAAGAAAGAGCCAGCCCTCTTGTCACCGAAGGAGACCACAAAACGCGGTGTTATACGAATACATACATGCATATATAAACTACATAAGTTAGTAGACTAAAATTTAATGTTAGTGCCTTATTTATTTATTTTATTTTATTTCAAACCTTTAATGCACAAAGTACAAAAGACGGACTTAATGCCCGTAGACATTTTCTGACAGCCAAACCTTTGGGACTAATTAGAGCAACTGTAGGTGCAAGGAATGTATAAGTGACACATCAATTAGATATAAATACTTATATAATAAACTTACTTATATATAATCTACTTATAAATATAAATATGCTAAATATTAATACATTTATATGTACGCGTTTTAATTTGTCGGTTACAGTGAATCTTAATAGAGTGACACTGTATTGGGCAGCCCACTCTATCCGATATGACCTTTTGCATATGGGCCTTGCAGAAATTTCTAGAGAATTTCACCACACTGGTCACAAACACTGGTCACGCTGGTTAGACGGATTAGCGAGGGTCTTATGTCTATTTTTTGTAATGACAATTCAATACCATTTCCACAAGTTGATATTAGTGGAACCGGGACCGTTTAAAATGCTCTCCGAGGCCCGGGATTGGTGGTGTTGTAAATCTATGACATACATATGTAGGTACGTAAGAAAAGTGTTTTTTTTTTTCATTGGTGCATGCCGGTCTTCGAAGCGACCTTCTTAGGATTTAAGGAAAGCGTTCCTACAACCAAGCCACGACCGTTTTTTATCGTAGTAAAGTATTATCACGACCGTTTCCCTTTCGGGGTGGTCAGAATCCACATTTAGCCAACTTTACTATAAGCCAAGCATGACAAGTGGCAAGCTCGTCGATGTCTCCAGCATTTTTTTAATTTTAATTTTAAATTTAAACAAATTTGAGAAATATCACAAATAAATTAAATATTAATTAAATGTATTTATTTACATTAATCAATATTTTGTGTCCCGACCAGGAATCGAGCCCGGTACCTTCGAGTCTAAATCCACGGACTTAACCGCTAGACCACGGAGGTTGTTCATAATTAGTTTATAACACGGGTAAGTACTTATTTCAAAGACAAAAAGTTAGCTTTGATAAATAATAAAGGACAGAAAGTTTGGTAGTCTCACATAAATGTTACGATCTACAAAAACACATTCACAATATGAAGGCTAATGTAATAAAAACGACGTTCAATAGGCTTTTATATTTCTCCGTAAACTATTTATGAATCTCTTTGTGTATTGTGATAGGATCAGCGATATACTGGCCATATCTGAACTATGAATACAACTTAGAGTTTTGTCACATTTGAACATAATATAATTACGAATAAAAGTATCGTATCCCTACCAGGGTGGTTACAAATCACGCTTTTAAAGAAGCTAATTCACATTTAGGCAACTTTACTATAAGCCCATCATGACAATTGGCAATGATTTCTCTAGCGTACCAAACTCGAGAAATATTACAAATAAATTTAATAGTTTTTTTTGTCTCGACTAGAAATCGAACCCAGTATCTCCGCGTCTAAGTCCATGGACTTAACCGCTAGACTACAGAGGAAGTTTAAAATTAATGCATCCAAAAATGCTGAAAGCACTAGTCTACAAAATTGCGATTGTTGTTTTTTAGACCAATTTCTCAATCCATGGTACAAAGAATGCTATGTGTTTTTAGATTATAAACTATATGTTTATAATCTAAAAACGTCTTATACCCCATATATCCATTTCAAGGATCAATTGTGCCAAATGAGAATGCCCATTTTTCTTAGAGGAATGGGCCCAATAAAATTTTCTCGTACCATAATTTTTTCTTTTTTATTTGATAGGTAATAATAGTGTTTTCATAATCTATAATTAATTTGATTTATTTTACCCTAGCATAACGACAATTGACCTTTTTACGTTAATAATTACATAGTTTCGATCTCGCGCCGATTTGAAATCAAATGATTTATCTATAATAAAGTATATAATCGTATAAATAGTGCTTTGTAACTATTTCATACATAAATTTTAACCAATTGACTATTTAATTTATATATATAATTATATTTTAATGCTGGGGTAAAAGAGATAATGTAATTAAATTTTTATTAAACACAATTAATTGTTATGATTATTGAATTATATTTAGTTGAGGCACGCTGCATGTCGTAGTCAGATGATGACAAGATATATGCCAATGTGTGTCCCTGTTTTTTGAGGAATAATTCTTCCTATTTTTATTAAATTCGGTTCAATAATATAGGCGTGAAAGACAGACAGACAGACATACATACATACGTACAAAATAAACGCAATAAAAACTGCCAGCGGAATCCTAAAGCGATAAAATTAAGGCGGTTGGTCAACCACGGACAAAACTCGGCTTATCGGAGCACCGATCGATAGATACGTATTACAGACACCTCTTTCTTGGAAATATATCCCCGAGTATCTATTCCATCAATTATTTCCACCTTATGTATAAGTCCCAAGTATTGATTGATTTAATTAAATGAAAGGAAATGTTTGGCAGACGGTAAATTGATAGAAAAAATATTATTTATTATAAAAATAACATTCCGGTAAAAATAAAAACACTAACTTGGATTTCATTTACTTTCGCCCGTGTAGCGAATCAAATCTTCAGGAGCGGTGTTATACGAGTATACCTATATCATGTTTAGATAATGACGTCATAATACGTTACTGATTCCCATTTTTTTAAATTAAAATTGGTTAAGTACTTTAGACTTTATTTTTTATTTTATTATATACTATATTATATTATTATATAATTAAATTAAGCATTTATTCGAAAAAAATATAAAATAAAATTAATATTAATACTAAGGATAGGAATATAAGTCCCGTCCGCGTGGAATGGTGGCAAGAACGCTGGCTGCATTTCCCCGCTGAATTGCAATACTGATTCTTTGGGCGAAGAAAGAGCCAGCCCTCTTGTCACCGGAGGAGACGACAAGACGCGGTGTTATGTCTTTTAAAAACTTTTTTGCACTTGGACTCCATGGGCCCAGAGTTTCTACAGCAAACGGCACAAATATGTAATCTTTTAATATACTTACATATTTGCGCCGCTTGCTGGACTCCGCATTTTCCGCCGCGGCTCCCGCTTTATGCGCTGTCCCCCTGAGATGCGACGCGGCGAGGGTGTCGACGCACGTGGCGTCCCACACCAGAGCACGTCCCCGTTCCCAGGGGACCAACGTCATACCATCGGGTCTCTTGCCATCGTCTCGGATAACTCCAACAGGCTCTAGAAGAGCTGGAACCTCGATGGTGTAATAATTAATGTTATTATATTTTTTTTTACATTATACAAAAATAATAATGCTTGGTGATGGGTAGGTCAGATACAAAATAATGCTAGTATAATAAGGTTCAGCTGTAAGTACATATCTCCTGATACACAGACTACTTTTTCGGGAGATAAGGTTCAAAACACCGCCTTTTTGACCGCACGGGGGCGTCTAGTGCTAACAAACGTTGCCGTGAACTCAGGAGGTCGTGGGTTCGATTCCCACCGGGGGCAAGTTGTACATTGTATAATTTGTCTCGGTGTTTATATGTATAATATGTATATATTTACAAAAAAAAAGTATAATATGTAGATTTTCAACCATCTAGTTTCCGTAACATAAGCCTCGCAGCTTACCACGGAAATTAGATGGCGCTGTGTGACTTGTTTGGAAATATTTATTATATTTATTTATTTATTAAAACAAATGTCAATTTTTATTTGTAAAACATTTTTTTTTGTTTAAGTATATGAATAATATATAATGAATTGTATTTTAAAATAAATTGTGTTAAATAATGTTTTTCTCAAAAAAGAAACAAGACGTGAATACATATAAATGACAAAGGTTCTCTTACATTTATTAGGTGGAAGGCAGACTGATGGTGGTAATTTGCCAAGTCTGCCGAGGCGGGGAAGTATCCACCGATCGTGCCGATAAACCCAGTAAAATGTATCCACACGTTTTGGAATCAGATACGAATTGCCGTTGCATATTGTGGTGCAATCAAAGCAAATTGTCCGTGATCAAAACTATTGTTAAATTTTGCAGCATTCATTTCTTTCTATTTAACATTACCATCGTCGTATTTGTGGTATTTTTTTATAGTAAATATTTCTTATATCGTTTAGTTAAATTGTTAAATTTTCGGATTTTTCAAAATGTTATTACCATCGTCGTGATTTATTTTGTATTTTATCATTATTTATTATTATTGTTATATTTAATACTTTCTGGGGTTTTGTTAATGATAATTTTGAAAATTATTTTACAAAGAAAAGAAAGACAAAATATTGCTTTCGAACGACTATTTGGATTAGCTTAAAGCGTCCACGCTTTGTTGTATGTAACAAGTTTGTAAGTCAAACACGGCCTTGAAACTCCTTTAATAGATAATAGTTTGCATGGAGTTAATATCAACTTTATTGCTAGTGTTTTTAAGATTATAATTGTGTACCATCTATGATCGATTAAATGATCTTGACAGACAGACAGTGGGGTCGCCCAGGCCCGGATGCCTAATGGGCGTGGGTTGGGGATGGGGACAGTCCCCCGTTTTCCCCGGCAGGATCTCAGCGGGCAACCACCCGCCGGTAATTCATGCACTTTTAGTGCTGGGCGCCGTTACTAGTATAACAGCGCCCGTGTGGCCCACGAAAATGATCTTGATGATTATGTGCATCTATAATAGCGCCATATATGATTCGAGTCGTGAAACTTATTAAGTTCAAAACGAAATAATACATTTTAAAGTGCACTTTAAACACGACCATAATGACTGTCACACACTAATTCATTCTGCACCTATTGTTTTAGCTTTGATTCTCTTACTGTTTGGTTTTTTGCTCTCACTTGGAATTTTCTCTGGTATGGATATAGGTTATAATAAATTATAGTGTTATCAAAATAAAACTTTTGGCTCACGCTCTCTTTTTCCGACAAAGTTTTTATTGCTAACCTTATCTGTAGTAAACTCTAGGCCAGTGTTTCACAAAAACTTTTTTAATTAAATTACATATAATCAGATAACCTATCCTGCATTATCACGTATCTATAAGCTTATACAAATGAATTATAATTACCTACGAAAGTTCTTTATTTATTTATTTTAATTGTTTATGTAAATGCAACGACTTAAGTTAAATATGCCGTCGAATGTATTAGTTTTATTTTAAAGAACAGCTGTCAGCTTATTACTTATTACTAAAATTTGCCTCTTAGCGTAAGGCAAAATGGTCTATTAACACTTCCTATTACAACAAAAGTAAGTATATTATCTGTGTATGTGTATGGAGTTACTATTATTATTAAGGAATCGAACCCGGTACCTCCGAGTTTAAATCCGCGGTCTGGCCAACGATATACGAATTAATAGGTAAAGATTCCACTTATTTAAACGAGTGAATTTCAATACATTTGTAAAACAATGTTCAAATATAACACAAAGAGATATTTCTATTTACAATTCTAAAAGTTTAACATCCCAAGGCTTTAGTATTATGTAACTTTCCAATAAGCAGGAGTACAAAAATATTTCTCGAACAAAACGTATTTTGGTATACAGTCAATTTGTCAAAGTTGCCCTCTCCTCTCCGCTCCCTTCGTCCCTACGTTGTAAATAAGTTTTCAGGGGCGTGTTAATAACGAAAACTTTTACGACCCAAGCTTTCTTTATGACTAGGGCTGCCTTACATTTGACTGGCAGATATTAAAAGTATTATTACAGTCCCACATAAAATGTTGTATACACAAATATATATATATACCACGTGTAAAATTGGAAGAACTTTTATTCGAAATAAAAAAAATCACATTTTTTTAAAAATAAAAATCATTATCCGAAAAACAAAACACTACTGCATGGTGAAAAAGGCCGCGTCTGAAGATCACGATATCCATCGTGATCTCTGATCGTCGACCTTTTGCTACCTTCTTGATTAGGCTGTATATTTGGCTATAAACAGACTATAAAGATGAGTGGAGATATTTTTAGGAAAAATTCTCTGCACCGTAACTTAAGCTTTTATTACTGAATTATTAAAATAAAACATAGTTTTTTATTTGTATTCTAGATTATAATATATAAATATTTGCTCTTTATTAAATTTCACGCAGTATATAGATTGCCGCGAGGAAAAAATATTTTGCAATGGGCGTGGCTTAATTCAACGTATGGACACAGCAATATAAAAAAAAAAAAAAAAGCTCAGCATATTAAAAAGGTATAAAAAATTAACAGTTTCAGAGTTTAAGAAAAAAGCCAATAGCATTATTAAGCAAACCAGCCCTGGATAAAATTAAGGGCCTTCGTAAAATGTAAACATGTACATTGAGAAATGAACTTTTATTATTAAAGTACAGACTCCCTTACTATTTGAGTACAGATCCTGTAGGTACTCGAAATTTTGTTACCCTCATTCAAATATTATTTTTAAATTTCAACCGTAAGAAAACAGCAATTTTTATCATGTATTGCCTTATCTTGTGAGCTCCTCGATAAATAGATAAAAACTATTTGTAAAAATTGGTGCAACACTTTCTTGACCTATTCACTAAATAAACCTAATTAAAACTGTATCTAGAGCAGTAAAGCGTCTTAAAAACGGTTTTTTCGATTTTTTATAATATTAATATTATCTCAAAGAACCCCAGAAGAATGTGTTATTTTATTAGAAGTTTAATGGAAAATGCCTAATAACCATCGCATGGACCTGTCAGATTCGTCCATAAAGCTAACTGTAGTGTTACCACTGTATTAAAAAAATCTGAATTGGCAGAACAATCACAATGCTTTATTTTGTAATGGTTACTTTAGAATATGAAAAATAATTACTTTAAGAATAAAAAAGCTTTAATTTATAGTACAGTTAGGAAGTAAAGATTTGCCTATAAAAATTATGACGTTTACCAACGACCCAAAACCTCAAGCTAAATGACATCTTTAATTCTCGGGTTTCCATTAAAATCATTTAAAAAGGAACATGTTCTGCAGTTGTTCTCGAGTCCATTTTTTTTTTTGTAAAGACTGCAAATTTAGTTCAAAATGGTAATTAATAACTACACTAATACATTAGAAGTGTTATGAATGGAAGCCTTATTTATGACACGTAAAAGTATAGCTGTAAAAGTGGTACCACACAAAAGTGAGTAATGAAGTATTATGTTAGTTTTGCTGTACAAAGAACAACTTCAAGCTATGGTTGCTAGTACTACATAGTTAAGTAAATTGAGAAAATAATTAATGATAATAATATACTTATTTAAAATATTTATTTATTCAAGACGTAGAGTGAAGTCAAATTCAAGAACTATTTTCTTCTTAATTTTGCTAAAAATGTTTACTTATTTGGGATTAAGGTTTTTTATTTTTAATAAATTGTAATTGCATCGTGTCCGTTATTTTTTATATTCCGAAGTGAAAAAAATTTCGCTTTACGTTATTTGGAAATTTTGATTAAAATAATTTAGATTCAAAGTGACAACGTGCCCCAGAAATACTAAATCGCGTTGTGTTTAGTTGGGTACCAAAATCCACGGATTTAACCGCTAGACTACGGAGGTACGGGTAGTAACTTAAATAATAAATTAATAACTATTTCAAATTTCAAGTAAACCAGTACTCGTAGTTGTCGAGACTACTAGAGTTTGCGGACATTTACTCACAAGATTTCCTTAGTGCAATTGGAAATATTTATTGACTCAGAGCAGGAGTCTTGCGAGACCAAGACCACTTGGCTTAAGTCTAGCTTTGGGCAACACTAGAAATTATTTACAACAATAATGATGTTCTACTGTGATAATAATTTAACTTAGTTAATTTCTTCTTTTATATATTAACTATAAAAAATAATTTAACGTTAAACTCTTATATATTCCCTAGTGTATACGTATTTTTGTGAAAATTTTAAAAGGCGCAATAGTACGCTGGGAATTTTCAGATATGTTTGATACCGGATTGTGCTGCAGACTGTACCGTATAGAGTAATGAAATTCAACTATGGTGTTTGGTATCCGTCTGGAATGTGTCGTCGTTGCGGATCCCTGTCCACGTCGCGCCTCGTCATGCCTGCACGCTTTTAATGCAGGCGATAGGAATGCGTCCGTTAGTCGCGATAGGCACCTACTCTCATAGTACCCATATTCTAAGACGTTACCTCAACGCCTTCTCCACTTAACCATAACCAGCTGTCAAGATAATAAAAACTTTTGTTCATAAGGAAAAAAATATCGTTTGCAAATAATTTTATTTTAGTATACCTAAATCCTACCTATACCTAATACCTCCGAGGTCTGGTGGTTAATTCCGTGGATTCGGACTTGGACGTACAGGGTTTGATTCCTGGTCGGGACACTATAAATTAGTCTTGGTCTTGGTCTTGCTTTGGGCAACACTAACCATTCCCGTGCCTCAGAGAGAACGTTAAGCCGAACGGTCCCGGTTCCACTAATACCAACTTGTTGAAACGTTCATAATTAAAATGAAATTATAAGACCCACGCCAACCCGTTTGACCAGCGTGGCGAGTGTAGGCCAAATTCTATAGAAATTTCTGGAATCTCCGGTTTACTACCATGTTTTCTAGAACTCGAAACCTGTACCTCCGAGTCTAAATTAAATTATTAAAGACAAATTTACTAATATAATAAAAGCGTAAAGTTATATTATTATTTTAGCGTACCTAATTTTTGTTTTAAGTTCTCTAAAACACATGGTAATATTAACACGTCAGAATATGAGTGTGAATAATCAAAAAATATAATTTTATCTAGACATGATCGCCATAAATAATTTGATTAAGACCAAAATAAAATCTGAAAATGTTCCGTTGCATTTGCCAAATAACGTTAATAAAAAGTTGGCGCGAATTTAAGTGAAGGGTCTACTATGATCATGCTATATTTACTACTAGCTGTTTGACTAGGTTTCGCCCGTATGATAAAGCCAAGTTCTCTGGAATGCCCATCTCCAACAGTGGACGTCTAGGACTCTATGTGCTAGGGGCTGTGATGTGATGATGTGAACCTTTGGGAGAGTGAGAAGAGAGTGTGGATGTATTTGTATAAGTATATTTAACTAAAATAATCTACCTATCAACTAATATACAATAAACATTGTGACCCGAGTCTGGACCTATTACATGACGACCTTCAGTCTTTAGCGTAAGGTACTGGCGGTTCTTCAAGCCGCTAAGCATCCAGTTTGCTGACGAGTCACTGGCCACAGAATTGTTGCTTAGTCATTGTTAATTCTATTTAGGTAGGGTTAGGGTGTTATTGTTGATTTAAGATCTATTATTTATTTTCCTGTGCTTTTAGTTTTTAGGTCTTATTAGGTTTAACTTAATTTACTTTTATATAATTTCATTTTTTTTCTATGGTTTTAATGTACATATATTAAAAGACGTTATGATTAATGCATGCAATGGTCTGTAATGAAAAGGGCAATAACCATGTGTTAGTTCTAGTAATATTATAAATATGATTGTACCTTTTGTTGACTGTTCATTGAATAAATAAATAAATAAATATATATAAGTATATCGTATCACAATAACATACATATCTAAATGTCTACCTTAGTCCCAAGAACATATTTGGCAAATTTTATTAAAATCAGTCCTGTAGTTTAGTCGTAAATCAGACAAATAACCATGGGGGCACATGTCGTGGTCAGATGATGACTTTATAGACTATGTATATTTATAAAATATGTCTAGTAATATAAGCATAAAAGACGGACATACATATGTACATCTTTCACATTAAAAAGGCTGATTCAACTGACCATTCCGAAAAATAAAGTATACCAAATTAACTTGTATAGCATGGCTATAAAAGTCTACAATTAAATTCTGGAAAATATTAACTACTAACTGACAATTCCATGATTAAAAAAATATATGCAAAAGTGGTTAACTGAACGATGATACTACTCTTTAAATGATAAAAAATCAAAATTATGTACCTGACTAATATAATAATGCTTTACATATATCTACCTAATATTTGACAGAGACAAATGGCAAATACATGTAAAACGAAAAGTAGGTATATAAAACTATAATATAATATATAATAACTAACTACATATAATATTAATTAGGTATAATACTTAAAATTATTTTTTATTTTAATTCCTAAATGACACCCCTTTACAGCTGCTATAATTATAATAACGGACATTAAAGTTATTAAATAATAATTATAATTTATAATAAATACTTTTTTGCCCATGGATTACAAGCGCAAAAAAGTGTTTAAAACATAACACCGCGCCTTGTCGTCTCCTCCGGTGACAAGAGGGCTGGTTCTTTCTTCGCCCAAAGAATCAGTATTGCAATTCAGCGGTGAAATGCAGCCAGCGTTCTTGCCACCATTCCACGCGGACGGGACTTATATCCCTATCCTTAGTATTACTATTTATTTTATTTTTTGTTAATATTTTTTTCAATTATATAACTTTACCAGCTGATAGTAGCCGATTCTCAGACCTACTGAATATGCATATAAAATTTGATAAAAATCGGTCAAGCCGTTTATATATAAGATTTATTATTTAAAATAATAATATATATTAAATTTAAAAGATAACGCCTCTTTACAGCTGCATCCAACCTCAGTTTATATAACCACTATAGGTGTATATTGTAGCAGACTGTTTCCTGCTTACTCGTTTATGCTATGTTTCTGTATCATTGTAATAATTACATTGCATATGACACAAGTGTAAACTTTGACAAATGTTCCCAGAATAAGATTCCGACGGATAATTAATTAGCAATTAAAAATAAACAACATACGACTGAGAAATAATATTTGCATGTGAGTTGACATACTTGCAATTAGCAAATGAGAACAACAAATACTAGGCGGACTGATGGTGTTAATTTGCCCAGTCTGCTGGCGCGGGGAGGTATCTACCGTTCGTACTGATAAACACAGTAAAGTATATCCACACTTTTCGGTATCAGGCTCGAATTGCCGTCATGTCGAGCTGGCATAGTGTTAGGGACTGATGTCAGTCATGAGTGTCTGATTCCAGTGGCTAACATTCATGTACCTCGCGCGCCACTTACCATCAGGTGGGAGCAAGTTCACATGTCGTGGTAGTATAAAATAAAATAAAACTAAATACATAAATTTGGTTGAAAGAGGAAATGCATATATATACCACTTAAATCCAAAAATGTAAATGGAACCCGATACCGCGTCTAAATTTAAGGCCTTATCGCTTATCGCTTTTTTACCGAATACCGGAGGAAAAATAGGTGTCATGTGTGAAATATATTTACATTAAAATAGCAATGTAGGTAAAACGTCGGAACTACGAAATTAAAAGTAATAAATAAAGATTTTTTTCAGCCGTTTAACAGTGATACATTCGTACAATCACAGTCACACGTCCATCCGCAGTGAAAAGTAACCTCAAGCATTGTTCACCGCGTTATTGTAGCGAAATAGTATAAATTAACTAAATTAAACAAGATTTAAATTAAATACCTAATAAAAAACATCTATAAATTAAAATCAATAAACACAAACACAATTTACGAGGAATTATAGTCCTGATGGTAAATTAACATACACACTTACAGTATTTTGCGGTTTTAAAAATAATTTGTTGTTAAATTGTCATCCGGGGACACTAAAACGCAGAGTGATGTGCGGCTAACGGAAAGCGGGTACGGAGGGAACATTATATATGTAATTATTTTAATTTAACTGCCTCCGTGGTCTAGCGGTTAAGTCCGTGGATTAAGACTCGAAGGTACCGGGTTCGATTCCTGGTCGGGACACAAAAATATTTATTAATGTAAATAAATCCATTTAATTAATATTTAATTTATTTGTGATATTTCTCGAGTTTGGTACGCTGGAGACATCGACGAGCTTGCCGCTTGTCATGATTGGCCTATAGTAAAGTTGGCTAAATGTGAATCCGCTTTTTTTTTTTTTATTAAAAATGTCCTCTAGAGATGTCCTATCAGAGATAGTCCTAAGAAGACTGGCAACATTTTACCTCTCTATAGCAAGACTAACACGTTGGCAAAAATAATTGCCAGCCTTTCTGACTCCAGATTTCTTCGTCAGCTGTTTGGATAACTCCTTGATCAGGCACGTGGTTCCCACGGTCCCATCATCTCGCAAACTCGTAACCTGTACCGAGGTTCCCGTATTTACGCATCTTCAGGTTCTCAGCTAATAATTAAAATTTAAATGTTATTCGAATTAGGTTGGATTAATTCCAAAGCTTCTACATTGAAGCACCATCGTTCCAGACAAAAAAACTGCCAAGTATTTGCTTTACAGAATCAGCAGCCAAATTCCCCATCTTTATGCTGCAAATGCTATATAAATAAACCAATTAACTGATAAAAACTGTTAATGTCAAACGATATTAGTGTTAATATTCACACGGATACTATCAGTAACAAATGGAATTAGAGTTTATATGTATATATTTAGTAATTTAGACGTAAGCTCGATTATGCTCGGCTAAAATTGCGCTGAAACTGACAATAGCTTAAATAATGGAATCCACTATTTTAACTATCCAAGGCTTGTCTAAAATAGACTTTACTTTGTCTATGATCGTTATTAATAAAAAAAAAAACGTATATACACAAGCAAGATTATCATTTCAATATCACAGCCCCTAGAACACAGAGTCCTGCAACTCCACTGCTGGAGATAGGCCTTCGAGGACATATATCTGAAGAATTTGGTCTACACACTCGATATATTAACGATATCAAAGTTGGTATTGCTCAAACCAAGGACCGAATGCTTAACGTACTCTCTGAGGTACGAGAACGATGGTGTTGCATATCTATAATAAATGTACGAGTATTACTTATTGATGCATGGCAAGATTTGGATAAAGCAAATTGTTCTTACAACTGAGCTACCACTGCAACTTAGCGACTAGTGCTTTGAGTATCATCGGTTCAAAAAACAAAACATGCCTCAATTATTTACGATCTTATGGGTTAACATGCTAAGCAATGCTAAGTACGGATCGCGAATAGTCAAATGTGAACCAATTCCAATAGCAATCACATCTACTCTGACACTTTAATAGCAGAAATAAATCATTGCTTGCTGAAAACCACAAATTAAACGTCAGCTTACAAATGTACGTACACTACATCCTAATACAATAACTGGATTAGGTAAATACATGGTCAATTTGAATGCTAAAAGGCTCAAAAACACACATACTTTCAATATTAGTTTCCTTGAGTGCTGGTCGAGTAGTTATTTAAATAAGTTCGCAGTTTCGATCAATCAATCAGAAATACACTTTCCTTACGTACATTGTAATAGATTTACAACAACCGTTCTTGTGTCTGAAAGAGCATGTTAAGCCATCTGTCCCAGTTTTACTTACACCAACTAGCGACATTTGAAGTCGTTAAGAAGTGGTCAAAATAAATAAAATTTACATTAACCCACGCAATGTGGCAAGGTCTATTTTTTTAAACTATATTATTCTAGAAGGCCTACCTTACTCTGTGTTCTACGAGCTATGATAATAATAAATAAATTATTAATATATTGAATAGCTATATTATATTTATTGACATATTCCTGTTAGTCGCTCGGAACGGATTGTAGTCAAGGCAATTAATTCGACACCTGAATTTGTAAAAGTGTAAAGATAAAGACCTTATGACTTTGCTATTCGATAACAAAAAAACAGTATCCTCTTCTATCTAAATTTGCATTGGGTCCTATTCGAATTTTAAAATGCTGTTGGTGAGATAAAACATACATTTACGTTATGATATATAAACCTGTTGTAGAGATAAGTGCTTTTGGCGTGAAACGAAACGGGAACAGCTACGTTCCAAATCTTATATTTAACATTCATTATTATAACTCACCATCACCATTAAGATGTATATTTTTTATTATTGAATTTAATTTTAAATGGTCATTTTTAGTAATTTTAATATTATGTTTTATAATCGCCTTGAGATTTTTAAACAATTAATATTATTACAACGTAATATTTGCGCAGTAATTCGGTTCTTGTATCTTTGTTGAGTCAATTTAAACTGATCGCATTATATTCATTTGTGGTATTTGAACAAACGGACTTAACGAATGAAAGTCGATTGTATTACCTATTGTTTATATTTTACTGTGAAAATTTAAAAAACACACGTGCTCACTTTAATATATACAAGTATAATCAATAATCTTATATTAATTATATGTAAGTATTCGTGTAACCTCTTTTTCGAAATTGTTTGTATGATCATTATTGGAAGACACTGTCTCCTGTTATACAGCACAGCTCATGCAGGAGACAGGGTTCACCATAACAACCAACATTCTTTTGTGTTAATAAACGATTAGTATTTATTTTCATAGATATGTAAATAATAAGAAAAAAATAAAGTTAAAAAAAAGTTAATGGATGTTAATGTTTTTTGGCTTCTTAAGAAAACATTTGTCAAAAATTACTTAATTATTTATTATTGCTTTGTGAAACGCAAAATTGACAACTTCCCAAACATTTGTGTAAAAGTCAGTTCCTTTCTTAAGTATTTCAGAAACGATTTTCTTATGTAATAATTAAGTACCAAAAATACGTTCGAGAAACTGGCTGTTAGATTACGCCCCTATCCCAAATTATTCAAAATTTCGAATTTGTTTAGGATTACGAATGGAATTTTTTTTCGGATATTCCATAGTTTCGGCTACGGTTACGGAGCTCTATGACATCTTTAGTCTTTAGTGTTCATTCTTGTGCCTTGCTTAGATATGCGCGATGTATTGCGATCACCAGTACAATAATATGGGATATGATGATATGCAAATATTCCAGATACAACGACACTACGATAACGCAAATGATGTTCACCCTTTCCTTTCTGCAGTTCTCGGAGCCTGGCGATAATTCACTTCAGTTCGAATTCGCCATTTTACCTATATTTTTCGAAGCGCCGTCCATTTTGGAAGCAAAACATTTAGAATTCATTTGCATTCTTGTCGGTATTTTCATCATTTCTACTTGAAACAGTAAAAGTAAAAAGTATCATCACGACCGTAATCCAATCAAAAAACTTTTTCTAATGAGCTGGTTCACATTTATCATCATTATCTTTAGGCCGGGCCATCATGACAAGCCTGTCAATGTCTCTAAGCCAGTCTTGAGCATTGCAACAAATTGTTTATTTTGAAGACCTGCAGTCTGATGCCTATTACTAGCACGGAAAAATGTTATTGTTTATTTCTTATATATTTTTTAAATATAATAATTCGTTTTTTTTTTGCAAAATATATAATATAATTGATACTACGGATACGAATATAAGTCCCGTCCGCGTGGAATGGTGGCAAGAACGCTGGCTGCATTTCCCCGCTGAATTGCAATGCTGATTCATTGGGTGAACGAAGAGCCAGAACTCTTGTTACCGAAAGAGACGACAAGATGTGAAGTTTATGTCTTTTAATATTAATATTAACAAAAAATAAAAACAGTCAACGCCGGGCACTCGGCACAGTCGCGCGTGTTACGATCGGCGCCGTGATAGTAAGTTAATTGTTATTTTATATAATTTACCGCGTGTGTTATAGTGAGTAGCGACTAGGGCAACTCCAGGTTATTACTGGAGCCCCTCAATATGTCTTCATCATCCCCAATGTACCGACAAACCCAAAGTGAACAAACAAAAAGTTATGCCACCGTAACTTCAAACACTACCTTCCCCAAAAAAGATCAAGCAGTTATATTAAATTCCATAGATGGAGTAACATTAAAAGAGTACATATTGTCATTTTCAACATTGGTAAACCCGACTAATATTCGTTTTATTTCTAGAATTGCAAACTCCAGAATTTGCATTTATTTTGATAGTAAAGAAACCGCCGATAAATTATTAGATCAAGAAATTAAAATTCAAGGAAATACATTGAAAATTTTGCCGTTTCTTACAAGAAATAAACGCATTGTGTTGTCAAATGTTTGCCCGGTAATTCCACATTATGTAATAGAAAATATGTTACTTGAAAATAAAATAACACTAAAAAGCCCCATCACATTTATGAAAGTTGGCATTCCGGAACCAGGATTCTCACACATCTTAAGTTTTAGGCGTCAACTATATGTATCACCCGAAGATGCCAAATTACTTCCGGAATCCTTTCAAGTAACTTACGAAGATACAAATTACTGGATTTATGTTTCGACAGACGCTTTAAAATGTTTTACATGCAACAATATGGGCCATTTAGCCAAGAACTGCCCCAAAAACATAATCGAAAATTCACAACCAATGAACTTACAAGACGCATCCAATTCAGACCCCCAACCAAGTACATCAAACACCGAATTTAAACTACCGCAAGATTTACCCCTATCGATGACCAAGGAGCATATAACTAAAGGGGTTAAACGGATTCACTCACCCACCACGACAGAATCCCCTGTTATAGAACATAAACAGCCAATACAGACCGAAGAAGTAGACGACCTATCGATGGATGATTATGAGACAGATGATACGTCATACAGCACCTATTCTACGGAATCAAAAGAAGATCTTACAGATACAGAAATTAAAAGGAAGAAGAAGAAAGCTAAAACTAGTGACAGCAGAACTGAAAGTGAAGTATGGATCGACATTAAAAATGAATATAAAGGTCAACAATTATCCCCACTCGACATTGACCAATTTATTAGCTTAATTGACAATATTCGCGGAAAGCATAACATTAAAGAAATAGTAAAAGAATACACTGACAACGTAAATGATCTTATACTTATGAGTAATACCTTACACCCTAAATTAAACCGAAGCCTTAAAAATAGATGCTCTCGACTAACAAAAAAATTACACGAAATTGTAAATTTAACAGCCCTAACCCCGGGCTGGGATATTGCACCTGATACATAAATATCAGCTTCGTAGTTTTTATTTTATTTTTATAATTCTTTTTTTTTTTTTTTTAATTATTAAATCTAATTTGTTTCAAAATATTGTAAAATTCATGGATATTCTACAGTGGAATGTTAATGGCTTTTATAGTCGTTTGGAGTATCTCAAGTTATTAATTAACAAGTTGAACCCATCTTGTATATGTTTACAGGAAACCAATTTTAGCTTGAATTCATGTAGCACGTTATCGGGATACCAGGTTTTCCATAAAAATCGACAAAACAACCTAAGAGCTAGTGGTGGGGTAGCAACCTTTATTAAACCTTTCGCACAACCTCAAGAAGTATGTTTAAAATCTAATATTGAAGCCGTAGCAATTAGAATTAAATTTCCTAAAAATATGACAATTTGTAATGTTTATTTACCAAATAGTAGTCAATTATCAAAAGGGGATTTAAATAATTTAATTCTACAACTCCCCAAACCTTTTATTATCGTTGGCGATTTTAATAGCCACCATCACTATTGGGGCTCCGTTAGATGCGATCGTAGGGGCAGATTAGTGGCCGACTGGCTGGACTCCCATGACGACCTCATATTATTAAATTCCAACTGAGCTACACATTTTTGTAGCAGAACTGGGACTACCAGCAATATAGACCTATCAGTCTCATCCCAAAATATCGCGGCATATTTTGACTGGTATGTACTTGAAGATCTGTATGACAGTGACCATTACCCAATCATATTGAAATCTCATGTGCCCTCTTTAGATGACACTTATAACGCCCCTCCAAAATTGATATTTAAACATGCTGATTGGTCATTATTCAGCGAATTAATCGAGAATGGTATTTCTGAATTAGATACTTTAACTGATAGCCATGATATTAACAAAATTGTTTCTGAATTTACTGACACGTTACATAACGCTGCCAATAATTCCATACCTAAAAGCTCGGGAAAAACTAAGAGAAGAAATGTCCCTTGGTGGAACGAAGAGTGTAAATTAGCAGTGAAAGAAACAAAAAAAGCACAAAGAAGGTATAAAAAGTACGCCAACATAGATTTTAACTTTGAATTAAAGATTGAATATAAGAAGAAAAGAGCACATGCAAGGAGAATACTTAAAGAAAGTAGAAGGAATTACTGGAGAGACTATGTATCTTCCATCAACTCTAGAACACCTCTTGGCCAAGTATGGAAGAAAATACAAAGTATTAATAGATATAAAAGTAAACCAAATACCATTGTATTAGAAATAGACAAAGATGAATTTACTTCAGATCCTATTCAAACATCTAATTATCTCGCTAAATCCTTTGCTACCAATTCATCTTCTAATAACTACGATCCTAATTTCTTACCACACAAAAATAAGCAAGAAACACAATTACAATTAAAATTTACAGACAATAATAATCCAATTAATACTAAAATTGAAATACATGAACTTTCACTGGTTCTATCAAAACTAAGTAATTCAAGTCCTGGACACGATGGAATTCCAAATATTATTGTTAAAAATTTGCCACCTTGTGGACTACATTACCTCTTAAGCATCTACAACTATATATGGATTAAACAGGTTTTTCCAGATGAGTGGAGGAAAGCTCTAGTTATTCCAATATTAAAACCCGGAAAACTCCCCACATCACCATCCAGTTTTAGACCTATTTCCTTAACATGTTGTCTTTGTAAAATTTTGGAAAGAGTAATTAGTAATAGATTAAAATGGTATTTGGAAAGTAATAATTCATTGTCAACATTCCAATTTGGTTTTAGAAATTTTAGGAGTACAGTAGACCATTTAATGATTTTAGAAGACGAAATTTTGACATCCTTTGCAGAGAAAAAACAAGTAGTCGCTGTGGCATTGGATATTGAGAAGGCTTATGAAATGGTCTGGAAAAGCAGAGTGCTTATGATAATGCAACGTCATGGAATTGATGGAAACTGCTTGGCCTTTACCAGTAATCTCTTACAAAACAGATCTATTAGTGTTCGAATAAACAATAAATTATCAAATCCAGTTATTACAGAAAATGGTTTACCACAAGGTTCAGTAATGAGCGTTGTTCTATTTCTTTTAACTATCAATGATGTTTTTTCGACTATAAGTAGGCCAGTAAAAGGTCTATTATTTGCCGACGATTTAACCATTCTCTGCAGCGGTAGCAACATTACTTCTACTATAACCCTAATCCAGAATACACTAAACAAATTACAAAACTGGTCAAATACAACTGGATTTAAATTCTCTAAAAATAAAACAGAATTTATAATTTTTTCTTGAAGATCAATAAAAAATGAAGACTCAATTAAACTATTATTTGATAACTATGAAATTAAAAAAGCTAACAACATAAAAATATTGGGATTAAACTTTGATTCAAAACTAAATTGGAAATATCATCTTCAAAAATTGAAATCTGATTGCAATAAAAGATTAAATGTTATTAAATCACTATCTGCATATTCCTGGGGTTCAGATAGAAAGTGCCTCCTTATGACGTATAAAGCATTAATTCGCCAAAAAATAGACTATGCCAGTGTGATATATGACTCAGCTAGTCCACACACCATTAAAACCCTAGAAAGTGTCCAGAATACAGCACTAAGACTCAGTATCGGGGCCTTTAAGACCAGTCCAGTAGATAGTATCTTAGCCGAAGCTGAAGAAAAACCCCTCCATATTAGACGAAAAGAGTTGGCTATAATCTTTGCAACCAAAATTTTATCATACCCCAATAATCCAGCTTATAAATATTATATTAAAAAACGATCAGAGCGAAAGTTCCAATTAAATCCTAATTTACCAAAACCACTGAGAATTAGAGTACCTAAATATTTACCTGATATTGATATTACTATCCCTTCTATTAGACATAAAACAGTACAACCTTTTCCCCCATGGCAACTAAATCCACTACCAATAAATTTAGAGCTTGCAGAAAATAAGCGTGAAGATACCCCTGATTATATTTTTAGATATCTATATTTAAATTTAGTGTATAATAGATACAAACATTTTAGTTCAATTTACACTGATGGTTCAGTTATGGATAATAAGTCAGGATGCGCCATTATGTATAACAACAAATTTTATCGTTATAGACTTCCCAATTTTACATCCATATTTACATGTGAGGCCATAGCAATTCTCAAAGCTTTAGAAATAATTAACAATGAACCTACCAGCAATAAATATGTTTTATTTACAGATTCAAAATCATGTCTCATGGCTATTAACAATTTTAATAATAAAGACGCTCTTGTTACGGAAATCCAGCGGATGGTGGGTACATTAATTGAAAAAGAATATACGGTAGAATTGGTATGGATTCCAAGTCATCAGGGTATTGTAGGTAATGAAAAGGTGGATAGTGAAGCAAAGTTGGCCACTAATGGAACTATTGACCCATGCTTTAAATGGACAGCAACAGAATTTAAAAAGGTCATTAAAGCTGGAGTTAATAGCTACTGGGACATTATGTGGAAAACCAACAATACTAGATCTCTAACCCTAGTCCGTAGTTCAGTATTGGATAAAACCCCAGTCCCCCGGACATGTAGACATGACCAATCTGTACTAACTAGACTGCGAATCGGGCATACCAACCTAACACACATCCACCTAATAACAAAAAAACCAAAGAATAAATGCGATAGATGTACTTCTGAGGTGTCTGTTAGTCACCTTCTAATAGATTGCAGCGCTTACGTTAATGACAGATCTCGCTTCAATTTACCCCCAACACTAAAAATGTGCCTCAGTGATGAACATTATCAGGATGTGTTCGGCTTCTTAATTACGGTTAATATGTTTAAAAATATTTAAACCCACTGTAGAATTCATGTGTTATTTTAGGCGGTCGCTTATGACCATGTTGTTAATAGCGACCTTAAATAAATAATAATAAAAAATAAAAAATAAAAATAAAAAAAAATATATCAAAATAATTTACTTAATAATAATAGTAGGTATCGTTATGGGATTAGACAGACATGTGTAGGCACATTAGTTCAATCACACATCCAGGCGACCGCGTCCAGTGCGGCGGTTTCTGCAGAGAACTACTTCTGCTAAACTGAATCTGCGTAAATATGCCAATCTCAGAACAGGTTACGAGTTTGCGCATTTGTAGTCGAGACGAGCGACGGGTCTAGGGGGACCATCAGCCAAGCGCCTGGCCAAGGAGTTGTCCAAACGTCTGGCGGAGAAATCTAGATATAGGAAGGCTGGCAATTATATCTGCTATACAAAGCGGAAATGTTACCAGTCTTCTTGGGACCTATTTCTGATGGAACGTCTCTACGTCATTTTTTATTTATAGGTATTTATTTTTTATAGGTTTAGTATATATTTAATTTGATTTATATAAAGTAGTTTTTAATTATTTGATTATTATTTAATTATCTTTGTTCCTTTCATTAAATATTCTTTGTAAACAATATAAATAGAATACAACCCTCCGGTGACAAGAAGGCTAGCTCTTTCTTCGCTCAAAGAATCAGTATTGCAATTCATCCGAAAAATGCAATTAGCATAGCAATAGCAACAATTCCACGCGGACGGGACTTATATCCGTATATTAATTTTATTTTATATTTTGTAAATATATTTTCCGTGATATACGAGAAATGTCCATTTTTGTGTTCTCTACTTGGAATCAAGCCCGGTATCTCCGCGTCAAATCTAAGGCCATAACCGATAGACCACGGAGGCAGTACTTGAAACAGAATGAACTTAATTTAGAATCATTATGAGGAAAGGACCGAATCCGGGCACCGCTTTAGCAGTAACCGAGATCGCGTCTGAGTGCCTCGTTATTTTCCAAATTTGCGTTTAAAGTCGCACTGCGCCATTTTGTTTTTCGGAGCGAACGTTTCGTCTATTTAAAAACGACTAAACCACATTACACTACTATTTTTATATTCAGACTATTGCCCAGTTTAAATACAATTTTCAATAAGTATTGAAATTAAAAATATTGTTTAAAACAAAATGTCCGGTCAGCAAATAACTTATTATGTTTATATTACTGTGCAATTTAATTATTTGGAAAATACAATATGTAGTTTTCGTATCATTCAAGTCCATTAGTACAAGAGCTGTCATGATAGTGTTTTAAACATTTTGCACAAAACTATATAAAATTAAGGGTTGTTCTACTTCTAATTGTACTTAAATGCACATATAACTGTGAATACAATTAAGCCCAAATCCCATTTAATCCTAATACATAAAAACTAGAGATGCGCCGAATATTCGTTTGATATTCGGTATTCGGCGTATTCGGCATCTTTTCCACTATTTGTATTCTGCCGAATTATTCGGTTTTGTTGCCAAATATATTCGGTTCGAATATTTATATTTTCTTGGCTACATGACATAGTATAGAACTAAAAGACAACATTTCTTATGTAAGCTTTATGTTATAATAAAAGTCAAAGAAAACCTATGAAGAATGTATTGAATAAAGCTAATAAAATAAAGCAATTAAACTTCAAATCAACGTTTATTTTCAAACCTTAAGGCAACATTTATTTTTAAAACTCAAAACAATATTTATTTTTAAATTTTAAATCAAAATTTATTTATAAACTTAAAATAATCATTTTTAAAACCTTAATCAAATCTTAAAACTTTTATTAACATTTATTTTAAAACCTCGAATCAACATTTCGAATTTTTAATGAACACATTTAAGTGGCAAATTGACAATAATAGACACTATAACAGAGATATATATAGAGACAGAGAGACACTATATATTTTTTTTTTTGTTAGAAACTGTTTACGCGGCGAAACAATGAAATGGTAAACCGAATAATTCGGCCGAATATCCGGTTCGGTAAAGGTTAAACCGAATAGTATTCGGTATTCGTTTATTCGGTGAAACCACTATTCGGCGCATCACTAATAAAAACTATTAACAATGAGCGTTTAAAATTATAATATTAGGAACATTTAGGTCTCTATAACTTCCTAATTTAAAAAATAAATTATAATCCAGACTTAGGTTTTATTTTAATTTATTAATGCCTTTCTTACTGAAGACAAAGAGGCACTTGTTAATGAGTGGATTCTTGAAAGCGCTCGAAACGTTCAGCTAGGTAGGATCCTCTGCAATGAAATAGTTGAAAAGTACTGAATGGCATTGAATTTTAGTTGAAATACTTGTCACGTCACTTTGGAAACAAAACTTTTAAACTAAAACTCTTGCATCTACAAATCTCGGTTATAAAATCGAGTACAAAAAATTATATGATGAGCTCATCATTTTTAGATCCGATACGTTGCACCTCGTGACGCTGTCTAAAATCCCAAAATTTAAGTTCGAATCTTGATTTTTATACTTACACCCGTATTCTAAGACATTTCCTCAACGGCTCCTCCACTCAACAATTAACTTTCTGTAAATGTTACGATTAAAGTTAAAAATGGAGTCGATTGTACCAGTTTTATTTTGAGGGTCAGCCGTAAGCTGGTACATTCGACGCCATTTTAAATTTTAATAGTCATAATTACAGTGACTTTATTATAGTTTATTTTATTTTATTTATTTATTAGGGTCGCCAACAGTGACAGCAACAAAACATACATTGATTTTTACTTACAACTAAGACAGAAAACAGATGCTGCACCAATTACAGGCAACCACCACATGCTATTACAGTATCCATTAATTAGGCCTTTGCGTAGCCAAAATAAAAACACAATACAAATACAACAATAACTAAGTAAATCTAAGCAAAAATTTGGTTAAACAGCAGTTCAGTTTACAGTCCCAGCCAGGATCCGCTGCAGTGACAATACATTGCGCTTAAAAACATGCAAAGAATTAGCAAATATGTCTAGACTGTCATTCTAATTGTTTCGTGAAAATTTGTTGTATTGACGACATATACGGTTTAGTGATGTAGTTTGACAGCTGTAAGGGAAGGTTGAGTGGAGGATCCGTTGAGAAATGTCCTAGAATACGGATGTTAGTTTATACTTTTTTGTAATTTTATAGAGCTAAATTACGACTGTTATTAAAAATAAAATGTTACTAGCTGTTAAACCTGACTTTTATTAAAACCAGTTCAGTAGTAACGTGTTTACGTCAATTTTAAATATTTTAATTCATAAGCTAATGCTGTAAGAGTATTTCTTTTATTTATTTACGCAATACGTAGTCTGATCCACAAGTTCAAGGTCGCTTAGCGAGGTATGGAGACAGAATGCTCGGGATTTCTTTGAAGGATAAAGTCCGAAACGTTGACATCCGTCAGAGAACCAAAGTTACTGACATAGCTTTTAAAATTAGCAAGCTGAAGTGGCAATGGGTTGAATACGATTGTCACAGAACCGATGAACGATAGAGTAGACGGGTTCTAGAATAGAGACCACGTACTGGAAAACGCAGAGTGGGACGACCCCCCGGCAGATGGACATATGACCTGAGGGAGGTCGCTGGTGGGGATGGATGAGAGTGGCAGGAGATCGTGTGAAATGGCTTGCCTTGAAGGAGACCTATATCTAACAGTAGAGAGACACAGTCTGATGATATATATTGTGTATGTATATTATATAATTATGTATTTTATTGTTGTACGATATATATTTATTGTTTATTTAGTTGATAAGTATTTAGGTTAGTAATTTTATATCATAGCTTCTAAATATACTTATACACATGCACCCACTCTCTTCTCACTCTCCCAACGGTTAGCTATTAGAAAATGCCTAGACATTAAGCTCGCCTATGTACATTGGAATGTTTTTTATGTTTTGTGCAATAAATAATTTATCTATCTATCTATGAAGTACAATTTAAGACTAGGCTTAGTCTGGCAACACTATAGATGACGACGCCTTGGCGACCACGACCACTCTGCCAAGAGTGTAGAGACTAAGAATAATGTTGACGTAAGCTCGGCTATGCTCGGCTATGCTCGGCGAAACTCACATTATTAAATATTTAAAAGTAAAAAAGTAAAGTATCATCACGACCGTTTCCCTTTCGGGGTGGTCAGAAACCACGCTTATAAATAAGCGGATTCACATTTAGCCAACTTTACTATAAGCCAATCATGACAAGTGGCCAGCTCGTCGATGTCTCCAGCGTACCAAACTCGAGAAATATCACAAATAAATTAAATATTATGTAAATAAATACATTTACATAAATAAATATTTTTTTTTGTTTTTCGACCAGGAATCGAACCCGGTACCTCCGAGTCTAAATCCACGGACTTAACCGCTAGACCACGGAGGCAATTTAAAATAAAAAAATATTTAAAAAGATAAAATGAATCATTTTAAATAATATTTACAAAGCTAAAAAAATATCCTTATTACTAAATAAGTAATACTTTAATTGTAAAAAAAAATAACACTAAAAAAGACTAGCTAATTCTTATAACACCTATACTATATGTTTAGTCAAACAATATATATATATGTATATACCTGTGTCTCAAGCAAATAAAGATTTTTTAATTTGAATGTTATATATATACTATACATTCATATTTTAACTTCTACATTATATTCATGTAAGTACTTATTTCGTATATGACATATAATTTATATTAAATTTAAATAATAAATACCCTGCACATTTTTTTTTCTTCTTCTAGCTAAACATAGAACTTGACCCAGAAAATGTACTATTCAAGAAATAAATATTTTTTATTTTGATTATTTGAATCTCACTCTAAAACAGTAAATAAAGAAAACCATTACATTGCCAATCTAAAGTTTGCGCTTTAAGTAACACACTGCCGCTGCTTCTGTTTAAAATCATGACGCTCAACAGATTACAGTCATAATGGTAAATATTAGTCAATCTATTTTAGCCACTAGTAATTATTTAAATAATCAACATTGTTTGAATAAATACTGTGTAAATTAATGAACAAATAGCTATTGATTAAAATGTTAATTACAAACATTTGAATGCAAATACAATTACAACAAACAATATCATTTAAATTGAACAATGCTGTATTTCTAACCAGTTTCAGACGATATTATCTATGTTGTATGACAATTTTAAAAGATATTAATATTAATTCTATACCCACCAGCAGGCCTATTCTGTTACTTAAGCGCCAACGTTATATAGTGGAATCCCTTAAATAACGGAACTGACAGTGTAAAACGCTATTAAAATTGTATAAAGGGTTCCACGACAGATGGCAGCTAAATAACGTTACAATGCTATCATTTAGTATTTCCCATATTTTTTATTTATTAACTAATGTGTCTTATAAAACTATGTTTAATGTAAATACATATACAATAAACTGATTCCTGGCCGGGACACGAAAAAAAAATGTAAACAAATATATACATTTAATTAATATTTAATTTATTTGTTATATTTCTTTTGGTACGCTGGAGACATCGACGAGCTTGCCACTTGTCATGATTGGCAGTAAAGTTGGCTAAATGTGAATCCGCTTATTTATAAGCGTGGTTTCTGACCACCCCGAAAGGGAAATGGTCGTGATGATGATACTATTACATACATATATAATATTAGTTTAATTAGTATAAGTGTCGATAACTTTAATATAGTAATATATAATTTAGTATGGTAATATAATATACAGATGGTATAACTGATCTGGAATGCGACTACTTTGGCTGCAACACATATTGACTCTACAAGTATATGTCCAGGCTCTACCGCCGAAAAGTTAGCTAAACTAAAATAAAATAAATATTCAAGTCTAACAAATAATTATAAGAGTATATTCCTTCAAACATTATAAATAATAAATAAATAAATATAAATATTTCCAGACAGGTCACACAGCGCCATCTAGTTTCCGTGGTAAGCTACGAGGCTTGTGGTACGGAAACTAGATGGTTGATAAACTACTTATTATACTTTTTTTTTGTAAATATATACATATTATACATATAAACACCCAGACCGAGACAAATTATACAATGTACAACTTGCCCCCCGTGGGAATCGAACCCATGACCTCCCGAGTTCACGGCAACCTTTGTTACCACTAGACCACGGAGGCGGTCTTAGGTCCTTTTTGTTTAGAATCAAAACTTTTATTTGAATAACTAGGAAAAAAATGGTAGAAGTTTTAGGAGATAGTCTTAAAAATATTACCACAAAAAAAAAATATAGCAGTGAAACGTGGGAATGCAGCCAGTGTTCTTGGTACATTTAATCAAGAAATTTGCGTTGGTAGAGAGTTAAAATATTATTTTCATCTGTTATAAATATTTAGCACATTTTTTTAAAAATAAATAAATTTTGTGTAATTTATATCTTAGAAAAAGTATCATCACGACCGTTTCCCTTTCGGGGTGGTCAGAAACCACGCTTATAAATAAGCGAATTCACATTTAGCCAACTTTACTATAGGCCAATCATGACAAATGGCAAGCTCGTCGATGTCTTCAGCGTTCCAAACTCGAGAAATATCACAAATAATTTAAATAAATAAATATAAATAAGTAAAAAATATTTCCAGACAGGTCACACAGCGCCATCTAATTTCCGTGGTAAGCTACGAGCCTTGTGTTACGGAAACTAGATGGTTTATAAACTACATATTATACTTTTTGTTTTTGTAAATATATACATATAGACCGAGACAAATTATACAATGTACAACGTGCCTCCGGTGGGAATCGAACCCACGACCTCCCGAGTTCACGGCAACGTTTGTTACCTCTAGACCACGGAGGCGGTCAATAAATATTAATTAAATGTTTTTATTTACACTAATAAATATTTTTGTGTCCCGACCAGGAATCGGACCCGGTACCTCCGAGTCTAAATCCACGGACTTAACCGCTAGACCACGGAGGCGTTATATCTTAGAGCTACATTAAAACTAAGCAGATGAAGTAATATACGTAAAAGGCCAAAACAGATAATATTTATCAGGAATCTTAAATATTGGAACACGTTGTCCCATGAATTAACGACGTTTTAGATTATCACAACTTTACTAAAAATGTCAACAAGATAATAAAAATATTGTCAAAATGAAATGTACGAATACAAATTTGAAAAATATAATTAACACTTCCAAAACTACTTTAAAATTATACTCGTAAACTACTACCAGAAACTCCTATAAAAAGATCACGGATAGTAATTAACAATTTTAACATAATATGAAAATCCAATAAAAAATTCAATCACGATTAATTCGCCTGATCAATTACAGTAAAATTGGATTTAACATATATTAATGAGGACTCTATTGACTATGGAAATTGGTTCGGGAGTTATTCCGGAATAAACAAACATTTGCGCGGATTTTTATATTACCCGGTGTTATATGTACGCTCCGGGCATCTGATGATCGCCATCGCACTCCTCCACCTTTGGATCTCAAGTTAATGCGCACGATCCATAGCGCATAGGAAACAACCCATAGCGATATGTTTTGCATATACGGGTAGTAATATTTTAAAACATAATTCTCATAATTTATTTTCCATGTGACTTGTTTGTTTAAGGTACCCACTTTAATAGGCTTTAATGGTTTTGCATCGCTCTACCTCCGTGGTCTAGCGGTTAAGTCCGTGGATTTAGACTTGAAGATACCAGGATCCTGGTCGGGACACAAAAATATTTATTAATGTAAATAAAAATACATTTAATTAATATTTAATTTATTTGATTTAAAAAATAATAAAATATTAAATAAACTAAAAACTTGCATCTTAAAACATAAATCACTATTAATAAAAATAAACCTAATTAATAAATCAAAATATAACTAAAAACTAAAATGAAGAAAAAACAAAATAAAAATTATTATAAATAAAAAAAAATGCTCCAAATCGCTGCCAATGGGCAAAGTGCCAAGGATACTGGCAGCATTGCCACGTTGAATGGCATAATATAATACTGATCCTTTGGCCCAAATATTGCCCAGCCCTTTTGTCTCCCGAGGTGTTGACGAGCTGTTTTGACAACGCCTTGAAAATTTCGTTTGCACTTGGTCCCCACGGCCCGAGAGTTTCAACTCCAAACAGCGCAAAAACACATCTCTCAATAAGCTGAGTGTATTTACGCCGCTTGAGGTTCTCTGCTTGTAATGCAGCAGCGCCTGGGTCCTTAGAGGTCAAATTTATTTGTGATATTTCTCGAGTTTTGTACGCTGTAGACATCGACGAACTTGCCACTTGTCATGATTGGCCTATAGTAAAGTTGGCTAAATGTGAATCCGCTTATTCATAAGCATGGTTTCTGACCACTCCGAAAGGGAAACGGTCGTGATGATACTTTACATTCCTTTTTCGCTCGCATAGGATATATAATAATCATGTTTGTTTTAGTAAAATAGAGAATAATTGTTATAAAAGTATTTTATGTAAAATTAAGCATGTGAAAGTGAGAATATATTCAAAATATCCGTAATTTTATTTTAAGGCATTAAACACTCTTGAAAGCGTACAACAGACAAGCCACAAGGCAAATAAATTATGAGGATTAGGTTTTAAAATATACTATACGTTTTGTTACATCACACCATATTTAGCAAAACATATAGTGGTTTCCTAGCACGGTGGTGGCTCGGTTATAAGAACACTCTCCTTAAATTCTACAAAGGTCGGTTCAACCCCCCTAGTTCCACTAATACCAACTTGTGGAATCGTTAATAAATTGTAATCATATCATAATTTTATCATAAATCATAATAAATTGACATCATATCCTCGTCAACCCGTCTGGCCAGCGTGGCGAGTGTAGGCCAAATTCTCCAGATATATGTTCTGGAAGGCCCATCTCCAACAGTGGAGGTCTGGGACGCTGTGTTCTAAGGGCTGTAATGATAATGAATGATGATGCGTGCGCAATAACTTGAGACCTAAAGATGGAAGATCTATTGAGAACTTTGTTGTTGGCCTGACTGTGGAAGTATATCTATCGGGCTAGCAACAGACACTTCAAGAATCAATCTTTAGGATATCACTCTGACTTGCACGGAGCCTCCCAAGGGGAGACCGAGAAGTCCTCCTGGAGGAGAGCTGAAGTAGTCGAATCACATGAGCAGAATGGAGTATAATGCCGTTAATTAAAAAGTTTTTTTTAAAATACGTTTTTATTAAAAATTCTAGACGAATAATATTCTAGAATATAACTTAAACTATGTTTAAATGAAAATATATTTTTAGTATATTCTTATGTAACTATATTTTTTTTAGCTTGGAAAGTCATTTTAAATAGTGAAACTCGACGTCAAAAACTTTATTATTAAGCTATTTTGATATATGACACATATGAAATACATTCTTTCAGCGGCCGGGCTTTAGTAGTTACACTACTATAGAAGTGTTTTAGTAATTATCAAGCGAAAGATTTAAACCTTCCTACTTAAAAATACATATTTATTGATTAGTAAAATAAAAATTGCAAGTAATAAATATTGCTTAGACAAATAAGAAACGTAAGTAATTCTTTATTCTTTATTTTGTCACCGTACATTCCCACCGGAATTTGGTTAGGTCTTTGATTAAGTATATAGTTTAGTGTAACACTCGTAGTGTTATATAATATACTTACTACATACTCGTATATCTATCGTGCCTGGAAAGTGTTATATTCGAGCAAAGAACAGAACTGGCAGTAGGAACCTTATGATGAAGACACTTAAAATAACTAAAAATAATTGGCATGCTAGATATAATTTACAAGTAAGTAGATAAGTGTAAGTGGTTAAATAACCGGTTAATACATATAATTCAATGTCCTTAATTGTTCATTAAATCACTCGTACGCCAGATTCGATCTCCTTGTCATGTTTACTCTGATTCGGGTCATATTAAAATTTCACGTAGAACAACCTCGGTCGCACAACGAGTCTACGAACTTTCGTAGCTTGACTACGAGTTATTCCAGAGCCAGAAAGGGACTGACTATAAATAAAGCTTTGACCACATTTGTAAAGGAAGGACAAAGCACGAAAACTAAATGCAAGCCCAACTCGATCCTTGGCACCGCATCAGACTGGAAAATTCTCATGGATACATTTGAACACCATTATAGGATCCCAAATGAACTAGCCTATAGGCCAGACATCTTAGGGTTTTCTCGGAACTTGAAAAAAAGTTATCCTTATTAAACTTACCGTTCCGTGCGAATCAAATATTCTAACAGACCACAACAGAAGTCGAATAAATATTATGATCTAACAGAAGATATGATCAGGAACGGGTTCAAGACTCAGCTTTACTTAGAGTTCCAGCAAAATCTTTGCATCACTTACTGAAAGAATTGGGCCTAAGCAGGTCTGCCGTCAATACATTTATGAAACGAGCTTCCAAGACGGCATTAACGGAATCATACAGTATGTGGTTGAGTAGGGAGAGAAGTAGAATGGTGGATGGTGAGCGTATTATCTATTTATTTATTTATTTATTCGTGGGAAAATTTACAGCCTTTGCAATATTATGCAATATTACTTTATCGCGCAATAAAATAAAAAAGGGAGGCCTTCTTTTCTTAAACCAGCCTTTTGTCGGTCGCAAGCCCGAGACACCATTCTTTTCATCTTTTACCCACACACGATGGACCCGGCACCCGCACGGTGAATCCATGGAATGCTTAGAAATTTGTCTTCTCTCTGTAAAACTGTATACGGAATGGGTAATATTTCGTGTTCGAATTGACGCTGTAAGAGCTATTTTTTACTTCATTTCGCTTTGAAAGTCGTTCGAGTAGCGTTTACATTTCTTTAAGCGCATTGGTTTCAAGTCGAACACGGCAATGGTATACAAGATCTATGATAAAAACAAAAAGAGAAGACATGGTACGTGCTATATTGTTCACTACGGCCGTGTTCATCTTTGATGATCTGAGGCTTTAAGCCATCTTGCACAAAGCAAGTAAGGTGGTTATAGGATTTCAACGCTACGTGAACGGTATTAAACCTGATTTATTGTTGTGTGTTTTTTTTTACAATATTAAATTATCTATATTACAACAAAATCTAAATTTAACCTAAAAAAAATACATAGAAGAAAAAAATTATAAATATTACACTAGCAGCATTTCCCCTTTGAATGATGATACTTAATTTTTGGGAGAAAAAATTATACCTTTCACAAGAGGATGATATCAAGCCACAACACTTCTCTTTGTAAAGTAATTGTCTGTAATTAACAAAACCCTAAAAATATATATTAAATAAAAACTAAAAGCTACCTAAATAATAAAATTTAAAATAAACTATATAAATAAAAAATGTCCTCTAGAGATGTCCCATCCGAGATAGAAACCCTAAAAAGTAATAAATATAGTAGTTAAAATTAATAAGATATATGTACAATGAAAAAAAAGTAAATTATCAACACGACCGTTTCCCTTTCGGGGTGGTCAAAAACCACGCTTATAAATAAGCGGATTCACATTTAGACAACTTTACTATAGGCCAATCAACAAAGTGGCGAGCTCGTCGATGTCTCGAGCGTACTAAACTCGAGAAATATCACAAATAAATTAAATATTACTTAAATGTATTTATTTACATTAATAAATATTTTTGTGTCTTGACCAGGAATCTAACCCGGTACCTCCGAGTCCAAATCCACGGATTAAGCTCTAGACCACGGAGGCAGGTAAGTAAAATAATAAAATTTCGAATATCAATACGAACGAATTTTTATAATGAGCACGACATGTCACAACGCACCTACCTGATGCTAAGCGGTAAGCGAGATCCAAGAATAGGAGCAACTGACGCCAGTCACTAGCGACCGACATCAGTTCTTACTATTATACTGGCACATTGATCAAGAATCTACTAGAGTATAGGTGACGGCTGTAAAAACGCCGGAAGAAATATCAGCTCAAAATGATCGTGTTTCTGATATTTCCGACATTATTTTTCAAGTACGGGCAACGTAAAGACGTGTTAAAATGCAGAGGCTGTCGAGGCAATTTATAACTTACGTATAACTTAATTAGATTGATTTTGTAATAAATATTTAATAGCATTTATGTTATTTGTCGTATATTATTAAGAGAAAGAGATTTGATTTGTTCGTAGATGTCCGTTTGCCAGTTTCTCGTAGTAATTTTATATGTGACTATTAATCTAGTTGAATCCTTGATCGTAGTACTGGCAAGATGCTTTTTCACACTTCGCTTGACGGGATTATATAAATGGAAGAATTCACTAGTATTAGCTAGGGAGCATCGTACATCTTTAGCGTGCGAAAGTGTCTACGGTTTGGGGGTGCATATTATTGTGAGTTTTGGGCTAAAAGTAAGTGGTTACTAATGACAGTGTCGATATCATCCCCCTTCACTGATGACGTCATAAAAATCATCCATTCGGAAAGTCCGATAGCAAATACAGACCAATATCATATACGCCACCAACTGCCTCCGAGGTCTAGCGGTAAAGACCGTAGAAATAGAACAAAGTTCGAATATCAGTTAACAAAACTGACAAATTGAAGACAAATTTCTAAGCATTCCATGGATTCACCGTGCGGGTGCCGGGTCCATGGTGTGTGAGTAAGAGATGAGAAGAATGGTGTCTCGGGCTTGCGACCGATAATAGGCTGGTTTAAGAAAAGGAGGCCTCCCTTTTTTATTTTATTGCGCAATATTCATAAATCTCAAGGTCTGCCCATAGCCACTTCAACTTACTTGCCTCCGTGGTCTAGCGGTTAAGTCCGTGGATTTAGACTCGGAGGTACCGGGTTCGATTCCTGGTCGGGACACACAAATATTATTGTTAATGTGAATAAATACATTTAATTAATATTTAATTTAATTGTTATTTCTCGAGTTTGGTACGCTGAAGACATCGACGAGCTTGCCGCTTGTCATGATTGGCCTATAGTAAAGCTGGCTAAATGTGAATCCGCTTATTTATAAGCATCGTTTCTGACTACCCCGAAAGGGACACAGTCGTGATGATACTAATGAATGCGGAAAACCTTAAAAAGTGTGGTTTCAAAGAATTACGGTCGTGATGATACTTTATCATATACGCAAACATTTATAAGTGAACGCGTCAGCCTAAAAGATATTTATTTTCACGCTTTAAGGACTGATCACACCGGATGCGTACATTGAGAGCATCACCAATGCGACGGTAAAAAACTTGGAATACGGAACAAGGTGATGCGATTTCTCCCGCCTCCAATCAGACTGTTTCTGTAAAAAACACAGTAGATAAAAATATCATTCCTTACTTTTTTAAATTGATTATTTTTCGTTATTATCACAGGCCCTAGAATACAGAGTCCTAGAACGTACTGTTGCAGATGTGACTTTCAGTAACTGTAGAATTGGGCCTATACTCGTCACGGTTGGCGAGGGTCTGATATAAATTTAGAAAATATTATTTGAATAATACCTAATTAAAATAGCCTACCTACTTATCAACTAATAAACAATGTACATATCATCATCATCATCATCATCATCACAGGCCCTAGAACACAGAGACATAGACCTCCACTGTTGGAGATAGGTCTTCCAGAACTTTCTGGAGAATGAAGCCCAAACTCGCTACGCTGGACCCACTCTGTGTTTACCTGTACGTGGTCTCCACTCCATAACCCGTCTACTCCATCGGTCATCGGTTCTGCGTCATATGTGCCCGGCCAATTGCAACCTACTATTTAAATCTATGTCGCTAACATTGGTTTTCTGACGGATGTCAACATTGCGGACTCTAACCATCAGAGAAATACCTAGCATTTCATAGCTAGCTGAGCGACCTTAATCTTGTGGATCAGACCCACTGACATTGTCCACTTTTATTAATATGGAAATAATACATACGTATGTTATTAATATACAATATACAGCCCATGGGGACCGTCAGCGAGGCGCTTGGCCAAGGATTTGTCAAAGCGGCTGATAAAAGGTCTGGAGACAAGGAGGCTGGCAATTATTTCTGCCAACGTATTAGCCTCGCTATACAGAGGGGAAATGTTGCCAGCCTCCTTAGGACTATCTCAAATTGGACGTCTCTAGAGGACATTTTTTATTTATAGTTTAGTTTATTTTAAATTTTATTATATAGGTAGCTTTTAATTTATATTTAATGTATTTTAATTGACTTCGAATAAAAAAAAAATGTTTTAAAAAACTAGAAACTATATAATAATAATAGATAAACTAGAAATAGGTATATACATGTTTCACTAGTTTATTACAACATAATTTTATAAAGCACGGAAATTTTCCAAAAATAATTGTAAATGAATATACAAATTTTGTTTATTAGTTGATAAGTAGGCTATTTTAATTACTTAATTTTCAAATTCTTAATATATTTGTACACTTCTCCCTCTCGCAAAGGTTAGCTGTTAGAAAATGTCTAGACATTAAGCTCGCCTATGTACATTTAAATGTTTTTATTTTATTATAGTATTATATTAAAATATTACTACAGACTATTCAGCTAGGCGCTGCAAACTTCAGCAAAGAAGCCGACAGACGCATTCAGCTAGGATGGGCGGCATTCGGGAAATTTCGACATATCTTCTCATCGTCCATACCACAGTGTTTGAAGACAAAAGTCTTCAACCAGTGCGTCCTCCCCGTAATGTCGTACGGAGCAGAGAGGTGGACACTGACAGTGGGTCTGGTTCACAAATTCAAGGTCGCTCAGCGAGCTATGGAGAGAGCTATGCTTGGTATTTCTCTGATGGATAGAATTCGAAACGTTGAAATTCGTCAGAGAACCAAAGTTACTGACATAGCATTCAAAATTAGCAAGCTGAAGTGGCAATGGGCCGGACACATCTGCCGCAGAACCGACGACCGAGTGGAGACCACGTACGGGACGACGCAGATTGGGACGACCCCCCGCCAGATGGACGGATGACCTAAAGAGGGTCGCTGGTGGGGGTTTGATGAGGGTTGCAAAAGACCGCGTGCAGTGGAGAGACACAGGCTGATGATGATTAAAAGATTACATATTTGTACCGTTTCCTGAAGAAACTCTGGGCCTATAGAGTCTAAGCGCAAAATAGTTTTTAAAGACATAACACCGCGCTTGTCGTCTCCTCCGATGACAAGAGGCCTGTCTCTTTCTTTACCCAAAGAATTAGTATTGCGATTCGGGGAAATGCAGCCAAAGCGTTCTTGCCACCATTCCAATTTATTTTATTTCATTATATATTTTGTAATTATTTTATTCGAATAAATGAATAATTAACTACCTATATATTTTATTATTGCACATAAAATATTTTATCTAACTATAATTATCTAATATTTTATTGTCAGATTACTTCTATGAAATAAATATACGAATTTATCACAGTTTATTCTTTGTCAGGTAAGTTTGTAAATCTAAACAAGTTCCTGTAGTTATTCATCTCCTACAAACTGCATAGCGCATGATTTTAATTTTCCGGCGCGATTCGAAGCATAAATCATAAGAATAACAAACGGAAGTTTCTAGCAAGTGAATGCATACGAGAAGAGAATGCATAATGTTTTCTACTAGTTTCTCTAGTATTAGGCGCCGAACACACCGTCCCGTAGCGGTCTGAGTTCTGCGGTCGCACGTGCCCACACCGCTAGCGGTCTAGAAAAGTAATTAATTCACCACGACTCGTGCAGTTTATTTTAAAAAGTCGCTCGAAAGATAAAGGACAAAACGTGTCGTATTTGTTAATAGACGTAATAGAAAGAAACTGATATATAATTGTGCATAAAGGCATTTTTTTCAAGTTGTCGGACATCTTTATTTTACTATTTATAGAAAAAAAACTTTAACAGAACGAGCGTTTACTTCGACCGCCGTGGTCCATTGTGTTTCCATGCCAACGTATAGGTTATGCAACGCGGCCAGAGAACTCGACCGCAGACCGCAGAGCGGTGTGTCCGGCCCCCTAGATTATTAATTTCAACTGTAAATACATAATTTATACAGTTAGGTTATTTAGCATTGGGCCCTGGCCCATACACCCAAAATAATATTGCACAATATATTTGTGTAAAACTATTGACAATACAGAAATAATTGCCAGCCTTTCTATCTCCAGACTCTTTGACAACTCCTTGGCCAGGCGCCTTGCTAAAGGTCCCCATCGTCTCGACCCCTAAATGTAAAATTGTAACTAGTACCAAGGTTGGCGTATTTGCGCAACTTGAGGTTCTCAGCTGAAGTCGCCGTACACACGTCGCATTACACACCAGAGACCTGCTTTCCACGCCCCAACAGTCATTCCGTCAGGTCTCTTGTCATCGCTCCGCACAATCCCAGAGGGTTTTTTTTTTAATACTAGCACGACATGTGACCTTGCGCCCACCTGATAATAAGTGGCGTGCGAGGTCCATGAAAGTTAGCAACTAGAATCAGAGACTCATGACTGACATCAGTCCCTAACACTATGTCGGTTCTAAATTTTTGGGTATACTAGCAATGACAAGAGCCCTTCGGATGATGTCGTTGAAAGCCGCGTGACGAGCAATGCGGCCAGCACTTCTAGCACAAGAAAGCCCGCGATGCGTACGCCTACGTTTAATTATATTGTTGAATCATCGATAACTGTTTTTTCTACGGGGAAACGGTCTAAGATATTTTTTCCGTCTTTCGATCCATTTCCTTACAATTAATAACAGTTACTAAGGTCTGAAATTAAAAGCCTCACTCCGTGTTAGAACGAATTCCGACAAAAAATAAGCCACAATGGAGACAATGTAACATATTTTTAATACCTATCAAGATTGTCACTTAAGGAGCTGTCGAGTTTTGAACAAGAAACGTCTATGTTCGCGCCATGACTCAGTCGTTTCATACGAGCGTGTTAGCTGCGTGACTCGCCTACCCAATCACTCCAACCTACAACGCATTACACATTTTACACGAACGTTGTACACTGCTGCTTCATCATTACAGCCTCTCAATGTCTACTGCAAAATCAATCCCACACTTCCAACAGATTTAGCGTGTAGCAGCAGAGTTAGGTGTTTTTTTAATATCCAATAAGTCTTGTTTCAATCGGTGTTTTTAATATAAATATAATCATGGCAAGCTTACAATATTATTACGCGGCAAACTAGTGCCTTCACTCCGTAGCCACGACTGTGGTTCACTCTGGTGAGTGAGAGAGAGACGGTTTACAGGGTTTTAGTCCGTAGGCGCCCTGAGGCCTCCTTAGGAGGCTTCACGGATGAGTCGGGCGTGCGACCCTCACCCGCGTTGGCCCTTCAGGCAGGGGGCGTATCATTGATGATTTATCGATTCACCTTCTATAAAAAAAAAAAAACAACTTACAATATTAGTTCTCCTTGAAAGTAAAAATAGAGAAATTGGCATTTGACATTGAGATTGACAAATGGCACATACTTTCAACGAAAACAACAAAGAGGTGGTAGGCGGATTGATGGTGGTAAATTTCCCAGTCTGACAGGGCGGGGAAGTTATTCAACGTTCGTGCCGATAAACCCAGTAGTGTTTCGGAATCAGGCTCGAATTGCCATCATCCCCAGTCAAGTCGGCATGGTATTAGGGACTGATGTCAGTCATGGGTGTCTGATCCAGTTGATTCATGGAACTTGCGCGCCATTTACCATCAAGTGGGCGTAAGGTAACATGTCGTGCTAGTATTAGAAAAAATAAAATAAAAACACATTGCCCTGCAGTCTCGGTTGTGGAATACAAGTTCGAG